>JAAKFY010000025.1:336855-626487 GCA_011823955.1 Dissostichus mawsoni
GACTACGGCTACTGCTACTACGACTACGGCTACGGCTACTGCTACGACTACGACTACGACTACGACTACGACTACTACTACTACTGCTACTACTGCTACTACTGCTGCTACTGCTACTACTGCTACTACTACGACTACGACTACGACTACGGCTACTGCTACTACGACTACGGCTACTGCTACTGCTACGACTACTACTACTACTACTGCTACTACTGCTACTACTACTACTACTGCTGCTACTGCTACTACTGCTACTACTACGACTACGACTACGACTACGGCTACTGCTACTACTACTACTACGACTACGACTACGGCTACTGCTACTACGACTACGACTACGACTACGGCTACTGCTACGACTACGACTACGACTACTACTACTACTACTACTGCTACTACTGCTACTACTACTACTACTGCTGCTACTGCTACTACTGCTACTACTACGACTACGACTACGACTACGGCTACTGCTACTACTACGACTACGACTACGACTACGGCTACTGCTACTACGACTACGACTACGACTACTGCTACTGCTACTGCTACTACGACTACGGCTACTGCTACTGCTACTGCTACTACTACTACTACGACTACAACTACTACTACTGCTACTGCTACTACTACTACTACGACTACAACTACTACTGCTGCTACTGCTACTACTGCTACTACTACGACTACGACTACGACTACGGCTACTGCTACTACTACTACTACGACTACGACTACGGCTACTGCTACTACGACTACGACTACGGCTACTGCTACGACTACGACTACGACTACTACTACTACTGCTACTACTACTACTACAGCTACTACTGCTACTACTACGACTACTGCTACTGCTACTGCTACTACGACTACTGCTACTGCTACTGCTACTACGGCTACTGCTACTGCTACTGCTACAACTACTACTACGACTACGACTACTACTACTACTACTACTGCTACAACTACGACTACGACTACTACTACTACTACTACTGCTACAACTACGACTACGACTACTACTACTACAACTACTAGAGCTACTACTATTATTACAATGTAATTGTGTCAATAGGGACAGTGTCTGATGTGCACGTGATGCAATAGAAGGGAAATATAAACATGTAAAATCAGGTGAGCTAAGGATAGGCTAACGGTGTGACATCACTTCCTGTGACATCACTTCCTGTGTTGCAGCGAGGCGGCGGCTCTGCAGGGAGAGCTGGACCGGATCACCGCGCGCTGCTGACGACTTCCTGGAGCCCGAAAAGAACAATCTGATTCGCCGCTGCGTCTAGCCCCGCCCCCTTCTGCTGATGACATCACATCCTGCCGTGTTCGTGGACGAATCAGAGCTGCTTCTCTCGATGAAGTTCAGTTTGGATTGAAACAACAATCACTAAGGTCTGAGATAGAAACCAAAGAGGAGGATCTTCACAGGAAGAGAGTCACGTTTAAACCGTGGAAACATATTCATTTCAAGGACTGTGTACGGAAGTTCATTAACGACAAAACAACTGAGAGCAGGAAATAATACATCATTCGAATCACGTTTCTGTGCAAAAAAAATCATGTCTACGCTCTTCGTTAACGAGAGAATTTCCCTTATTTTAACAACAATTTTCCTTTTCTCATGATTGATGTCAACAACATTTTCTCACTTAATGTTTTTCTCGTAGATTTTCAGATTTGTTATAATCTCGGTAAATATCAAAGTTTTTTTCCCCGTAAATTTCACATGTTTTCTTAAATATTTACAATGTCTGTCATGGAGACCTGGATTGTATTAACCTCGCCAGTCCCTCAGCATTTCTCGGGTAGTTTTCTCGTTGATATATGACTTTATAATCTTACAGAAAACCCGTTAATTAAAAAAAATATATATTGTAAAATCCTGAGTTTCATTACGCCACCAGACAAAGCTATGAAGCCGAAATGTTGTGGTTTTTATAATTACGCACTTTCAGTCGCACACAGTTTCGCGACTTCTTTAGATTGACAGTTATCCCGGTGAACGGTTTTTTCTGTTTTTATTCAATTTAAAGGTAGGGTGGGTAAGAACGGAGAAACCAGCTCGAGTGCGCTAGAATTTGGAAATACACAGCCGGAAGAAATCTGCCCCTTCCTTCAGACTTCCTCACAGAGCCCCTCCTCCAACACACACGGACGCACACATGACCAATGAGGGCACGAGATAAGTTAGTGCACAGATGGAAGGCTGACAGGCAGGTAGGCCATCCAGTTACTTTAGCCGGGCCGGCTCAGATGATCGGTCGTGCTTTTTACAGAACTACGGCTTCCACAGATTTTTTATGTATTTATTGTCAAGCATTTAATTTATTCATTGCTATCGGGATGATAAGAGCATTCCATGGAAATAACAACAAGTGTTTCTGAAGTGAATTACCTACCCCACCTTTAAATCCACGAAATTCTATTTGTATAACCCCATTATACCCCCATTTTTCTGTTGTGCATTTTCACTGTCATGCATTTCGACAGTTTTACCACAAATTAAGTCACATTTAGTGGCGTCACTAAATGTGACTTCTGATCTCTTTCTTGTTATTAATTTTCAGTCATGTGCTTCATCAGTTTTACCACAAACTGCGACTTCTCGTAAAATATGACTTTCTAATCTTACAGAAAACCCAAATCTTTCTTTCCCTGAAAACATTTTTTTACTCGGAAATTTCCCAATTTCTCCAGATTGCATTACAATAATCCAATTTTCCCGTAAATATACGACTTAAATCTTGGAAATTCATAATTGTATAAACCCCATCAGAGAAAGTTGTGAAGTCACTTATTACCTTCAGGTTTTTGTTAATTTGTTGTAATTTGCATGGTTTTGCGTTTCGGCATTTATAATCTCAAGAATGGCCAACATTTTTTATGTAAACATATCTTTTTGTAATTTAGTAGGTAACGTAGATTCTGAGTTTTATAGCCCCATAAGAGCACATAACAAACTCCGGGTGATTTCCGTGTGTGAAATCTTTCTCCTCGTATATTTTCACTCTTAGGTTTCATCAGTTTTTCCACAGACTGCGACTTTAAGCACACATTCATCTTTGAAATGCACAAATATCATATCTGTAATTCAAACAGGTGTTATCCGCCTCTCGCTGTAATCTGCTGCACGACATGAATGAATTTAGATTTCTAGATAAATTCCAACGATCAGCAGCACCCGACTCTCTGATTGGATACTTCCAGCCCCAGTGCACTCTGGGACATGTAGTTGACCCCTCATTCAGTTGTTTTAAACTCTGTGGCTTATTGCATGAAGTTACTTTTCAGCTCATATTAAAACAAATATGAATCTGACAAAAAATCATTAAGCGCCGATTTAAAAAATGAATTTAAAAACCAGCGCTCTTTGTTTTAGTTTTTCTGTTCAACAGTTTTGTCATCAATGAACTTCCATAGGAATTAAAATGGGAACGTCGCTTTTCGTGGTGTTTTCTGAGTTTTGGCTGAAGTGATATTTTTATATTTCGGAGGTAAAATATATTTATGTAGAAGGATCACTCAGTTTGTGTTTCTGCTGTCATTCATCCCATGAAATATAATAAATCTGTGAACTGTGTGTTTATATTTATTATTGGAACATTCTCAGGATCAGAATACCTTCGTCCCACAGAGGGCAAATGTGAAGATAGAGACAACACATTCATAAATAAAACACTATTAGATTAAGGTCGCATTCACACCAGCCTTGTTTAGTCCGGTTGAATCGAACCGTGGTGCGTTTACCCGCTTGGTGCCGTTCGTTTGGGTTTATGTGAACGCAGTCCGAGACCCCTGAAGTGAACTACACAACCGGACTCTGGTCCGCCTAAAAGAGGTGGTCTCGGACCCCTGAAGTGAACTACACAACCGGACTCTGGTCCGCCTAAAAGAGGTGGTCTCGGACCCCTGAAGTGAACTACACAACCGGACTCTGGTCCGCCTAAAAGAGGTGGTCTCGGACCGCTTGCAAGTGAACTCTGGAGCGGTTCATCGCTGGTGTGAACGCAGTCCGCACCAAAACACAGGAAGCGTAGTATTTACGAGTCACAAGAACGCGGATGTCTTCCAAATCTTTAGCGAAAGAGTCTTTCAAGACATCCGCGGTTGTTTAGTTAAAGAGTGAAGCAGAATGAAGTGTTGAACAGTGTCGTGTAAAGTAGAAATTGCCAGGATTTGCGGTTTTCCCCCCTTAATGTCTGACCAATGGTTGAACAGCATTTCCGTGCACATGACGTGTGTTTAAAGTTTATAGTCCGTTTGAGTTTTGCCCGTGTGAACGCAAACCTTCTGAAAAATGAAACGATGTAACAAAACGGTCGTCTGGTGCGCACCTGAAAACGGACTATTAGGTGTGAATGCGACCTAAGTTATTCAAATGTACAAATTACAGTCGAAGTAGATTCTACTAATTTACAAATTGCAAAACAGTGGTGTCTTAGTCTTAAGTTGTGTGAGTGTAGGGGTCTGCCAGGGTTTACTGCTGCTTTACTTTCACCAAAGACATTTAAAAATATACATTTTAAACAAAAGGGTCATAAAGCTGGGAAGTGAAATTATGATTTCAAGTAAAACAGAAATGTAAAAATAATATTTTACTTTTAAAAAGTCAAAAACATTATCTTTATTCTTCATATGCATGTGGTGCTATTACTGAAACTCAAGGATTTTAGCCTTTGCAGACCATTTACACGCAGTAACACCTGTAGAACTACAGGAGAGGAACACCACAGAAGAAGAAGGGCCTCTTCTAACACAGCCACACTTTAGTATAAGTTAGTATAAATACGGCACATGTTGGTACATCGTGAACCCTTCCTCCGACCGCTGCTTTAACCGTGTTTCTTCTTTCTTGGTAAAGTAAATTAGAAATTAAACATTTGGTCAAAGTTACCGCGGCTCGTTAATGAAGTCCCTGAGGTCAGAGGTCAGAGGTCAGTCAGACCGTCAACATGTTTGTGTTTCATGTTGAACATTTCCAATAACCCCCCCGAGCCGAGGACCAGAGGGACCAATCAGAGTCCGGTAATGACCTCCCCTCGGACACACACACACACACACACAACACACACCACACACACACACACACACACACACACACACACACACACACACACACACACACACACACACACACACACACACCACACACACACACACACACACACACACACACACACACACTCCGTCCCAGGGTTGTCATCCTAATTAGACTCAACTCAAAGGTGATACTGTCCTCACCTGCAACTAAATGAAGAACAATAAACTTTCGGATAAACTGAAACTTTCCGAGGTAAATAAATAAAACATGAAGGTGAATATATTCCAATAGAGAGAGAAAGCTCAAGAATTCTAACATTAAACATTACGGGCGTTTATACGTAGTTCATTCACATATACATATACATTATTACATTTCGTTTAAACCTACAGCTGAATATATAAACACTAGGGCTGTGATCTGGAAACCTTAACGCTTTAATAAAACATTACGAAGATGAATCATATCAACAAGTTTGACCCAAACGTCCTCCCGTAACTCCAGGCGGATTTCTACCATGAATCAAGGGCAGTGAAAATGCAAAAAAAAGCAGAGAAACTGGTCGACACCGTCTTGGTTTTTGGAACCTAACATCACAGCTAGCCCTTTCCTAAAGCACACGATACTAGTTCTTTATTTGAGTCTAAATTTGAATATAACTCACAAAATGAACACTGTTTTGAAGTGATTACTACCATAAACTTATCAGAAGTTCTCTGAAGTATGAACCCAGTGAGAAGCAGTAAACAAACATGGCGTCTGATGCCGGATGTCTCTGAATCAGAGTCAGGTTTATCACCAGGTAGGTTTACACATACGAGGAATTTGACTTGATGTCGTGGTGCATACATAAAATGTATGCACTAAAACATGCAATAAAACATGAATGAATCTGTCTGGGGCTCCGCGATAGCCTACATAGCTGAACTAAAGACACTAAGTTAAGAAGGAAGGGGTGACTATGAATGTATGTCTTTTTATTTTGATTATACATGTATGTATGTATGTGCATGTATGGTATGTATGTATGTATGTATGTGTATGTATGTGTGTATGTATGTGTATGTATGTGCAGGTATGTGTATGTATGGTATATATGTGTATGTATGTATGTGTATGTGTATGTATGTGCATGTATGTGTATGTATATGTATGTATGTGTATGTGTATGTGTATATATGTGTATGTATGTGTATGTATGTGTATGTGTATATATGTGTATGTATGTGTATGTATGTGTATGTGTATATATGTGTATGTATGTGCATGTATGTGCATGTATGGTATGTATTGTATGTGTATGTATGTGTATGTGTATATTGTGTATGTATGTGCATGTATGTGTATGTATGTGCATGTATGTGTATGTATTTGCATGTATGTGCATGTATGGTATTGTATGTATGTGTATGTATGTGTATGTGTATGTATGTGTATGTATGTATGTGTATGTATGTATATGTATGTGCATGTATGTGTATGTATGTGTATGTATGTGTTGTATGTGTATGTATGTATATGTATGTGCATGTATGTGTATGTATGTGCATGTTGTGCATGTATGTGTATGTATGTGTATGTGTATGTATGTGTATTATGTGTATGTATATGTATGTGTATGTATGTGCATGTATGTGTATGTATGTGTATGTATATATGTGCATGTATGTGTATGTATGTGTATGTATGTGTATGTGTATATGTATGTGCATGTATGTGTATGTATGTGTATGTATGTGTATGTATGTATGTGTATGTGTATATATGTGTATGTATGTGCATGTATGTGTATGTATGTGCATGTATGTGTATGTATGTATGTATGTGCATGTATGTGCATGTATGTATGTGTATGTAGTGCATGTATGTATGTATGTGTATGTATGTGTATGTATGTGCATGTATGTGTATGTATGTGTATGTATGTATGTGTATGTATGTGTATTATGTGTATGTATGTATATGTTGTATATGTATGTGCGTATGTGTATGTGCTGTCATGTTATGTATGTCATGTATGGTATGTATGTGTATGTATGTGTATGTATATGTATGTATGTGTATGTATGTGTATGTATGTGTATGTATATGTATGTGCATGTATGTGTATGTATGTGTATGTATGTATGTGTATGTATGTTATGCATGTATGTGTATGTATGTGCATGTATGTGTAGTATGTGCATGTATGTGTATGTGTATGTATGTGTATGTATGTGTATGTAGTGTATGTATATGTATGTGTATGTATGTGTATGTTGTGTGCATGTATGTGATGTATGTGTATGTGTATGTATATGTATGTGCATGTATGTGTATGTATGTGTATGTATGTGTATGTGTATATATGTGTATGTATGTGCATGTATGTGTATGTATGTGCATGATGTGCATGTATGTGTATGTATGTGCATGTATGTGCATGTATGTATGTATGTATGTGCATGTATGTGTATGTATGTATGTGTATGTATGTGTATGTATGTTGTGTATGTATGTGTATGTATGTATATGTGCATGTATGTGTATGTATGTGTATGTATGTATGTGCATGTATGTGTATGTTGTTATGTGTATGTATGTGTATGTATGTATGTTATGTGTATGTATGTGCATGTATGTGTATGTATGTTGTATGTGTATGTATGTGTCTTATGTGTATGTATGTGTATGTATGTGTATGTATATGTGCATGTATGTGTATGTATGTGTATGTATGATATGTGTATGTATGTATATGTATGTGCATGTATGTGTATGTATGTGCATGTATGTGTATGTATGTGCATGTATGTGTATGTATGTGTATGTGTATGTATGTGTATGTATGTGTATGTATGTGTATGTATATGTATGTGTATGTTGTGCCTGTATGTGTTGTATGTGCATGTATGTGTATGTATGTGTATGTATGTGCATGTATGTGTATGTATGTGTATGTATGTGTATGTGTATGTATGTGTATGTGTATATATGTATGTATGTGCATGTGTATGTATGTGCATGTATGTGCATGTATGTGTATGTATGTGCATGTATGTGCATGTATGTATATGTATGTATGTGCATGTATGTGTATGTATGTGTATGTATGTATGTGTATGTATGTGTATGTATGTATATGTGCATGTATGTGTATGTATGTGTATGTAGTATGTGCATGTATTGTATGTATGTGTATGTGTATGTATGTGTATGTATGTGTATGTATGTGTATGTATGTATGTATATGTATGTATATGTTGTGCATGTATGTGATGTATGTGCATGTATGTGTATGTATGTGTATGTGTCTGTATGTGTATGTATGTGTATGTCTATGTATGTGTATGTATGTGCATGTATGTGTATGTATGTGTATGTATGTGTATGTATATGTATGTGCATGTATGTGTATGTATGTGTATGTATGTATATGTATGTGCATGTATGTGTATGTATGTCCATCCATCCATCTTCTCCCGCTTATCCGTGGTCGGGTCGCGGGGGTAGCAGTTCCAGCAGAGAGCCCCAAACTTTCTTTTCCCTGGCCACATCAACCAGCTCTGACTGGGGGATCCCAAGGCGCTCCCAGGCCAGCGAAGAGATATAATCCCTCCACCTGGTCCTAGGTCTACCCCTTGGTCTCTTCCCAGCTGGACGTGCCTGGAACACCTCCCTAGGGAGGCGCCCAGGTGGCATCCTTACTAGGTGCCCGAACCACCTCAACTGGCTCCTTTCGACGCGAAGGAGGAGCGGTTCAACTCCGAGTCCCTCCCGGATGACTGAACTTCTCACCTTATCCCTAAGGGAGACGCCAGCCACCCTGCGGAGAAAACCCATCTCGGCCGCTTGTATCCGCGATCTCGTTCTTTCGGTCATGACCCATCCTTCATGACCATAGGTGAGGGTAGGAACGAAAATGGCCCGGTAGACAGAGAGCTTTGCCTTCTGGCTCAGCTCTCTTTTCGTCACAACGGTGCGGTAAAGCGACTGCAGTACCGCTCCCGCTGCTCCGATTCTCCGGCCCATCTCACGCTCCATTGTTCCCTCACTCGAGAACAAGACCCCGAGATACTTGAACTCCTTCACTTGGGGTAAGGACTCATTCCCTACTTGGAGTGGACAGTCCATCGGTTTCCTGCTGAGAACCATGGCCTCAGATTTGGAGGTGCTGATCCTCATCCCAGCCGCTTCACACTCGGTTGCGAACCGATCCAGTGAGTGCTGAGGTCGCAGACCGATGAAGCCATTAGAACCACATCATCTGCAAAAAGCAGTGGTGCAATCCTTAGTCCACCGAACTGCAGACCCCCCCCCCCCACGACTACGCCTCGAAATCCTATCCATGTATATTACAAACAGGATCGGTGACAAAGCGCAGCCCTGGCGGAGGCCAACCCTCACCGGAAATGGGTCCGACTTACTGCCGAGGACCCGGACACAGCTCTCGCTTTGGGAGTACAGAGATTGGATGGCCCTGAGTAGAGACCCCCTCACCCCATACTCCTGCAGCACCTCCCACAGTAACTCCCTGGGAACTCGGTCATACGCCTTCTCCAAGTCTACAAAACACATGTAGACCGGATAAGCATACTCCCAGGCCCCCTCCAGGATCCTTGCGAGAGTAAAAAGCTGATCCGTCGTTCCACGACCAGGACGGAATCCGCATTGTTCCTCCTCAATCTGAGGTTCGACAATCGGCCTGACCCTCCTTTCAAGTACCTTAGAGTAAACTTTCCCGGGGAGGCTGAGTAGTGTGATGCCTCTGTAATTGGCACACACCCTCTGATCCCCCTTTTTGAAAAGGGGAACCACCACCCCGGTCTGCCACTCCTTCGGTACTGTTTCCGACTTCCACGCAACGTTGATGAGACGTGTCAACCATGACAGTCCCTCAACACCCAGAGCCTTCAGCATTTCTGGGCGGATCTCATCCACCCCCGGGGCTTTGCCACTGTGGAGTCGTTTGACGACCTCAGTGACCTCCCCCCGGGAGATTGGTGTTGATCCCCCGTCATACTCCAGCTCTGCCTCTAACATAGAGGGCGGAGTTGTCGGGTTCAGGAGTTCCTCAAAGTGTTCCTTCCAACGCCCTAACACTCCATCAGTTGAGGTCAACAACGTCCCATCCTTACTGTACACAGCTTGGATGGTTCCCTGCTTCCCCCTCCTGAGGTGTCGGACAGTTTTCCAGAACAACTTTGGTGCCGCCCGAAAGTCCTTTTCCATGGCTTCTCCGAACTTCTCCCACACCCGCTGCTTTGCCTCGGCCACGGCTGAGGCTGCTGCCCTTCGGGCCCGTCGGTACCTTGCAACTGCCTCGGGAGTCCCCCGGGATAACAAATCCCTGAAGGCCTCCTTCTTCAGTCGGACGGCTTCCCTGACCACCGGTGTCCACCAGGAGGTTCGAGGGTTACCGCCCCTTGAGGCACCTAAGACCTTGAGACCACAGCTCCCCGCCGCGGCTTCGGCAATAGAGGCTTTGAACACCGCCCACTCTGGTTCAATGTCCCCAACCTCCACAGGAATGCCCGAAAAGCTCCGCCGGAGGTGTGCGTTGAAGGCCTCCTGAACTTGGGCCTCCTCCAGACGTTCCCAGTTCACCCGAACTACACGTTTGGGCTTACCAGGTCTGTCCAGAGGCTTCCCCCGCCACTCGACCCAACTCACCACCAGATGGTGATCAGTTGACAACTCCGCCCCTCTCTTTACCCGAGTGTCCAAAACATACGGCCTCAGGTCCGATGATACGATAACGAAATCGATCATGGACCTTCTGCCTAGGGTGCTCTGTACACTTATGAGCATCCTTATGTTTGAACATGGTGTTTGTTATGGCCAATCCATGACTAGCACAGAAGTCCAGTAACAAACCACCACTCCGGTTCAGATCAGGGGGGCCGTTCCTCCCAATCACGCCCCTCCAAGTGTCTCCATCATTGCCCACATGTGCGTTGAAGTCTCCCAGCAAGATTAAAGAGTCCCCTTCAGGAGCCCCATACAGGACTCTTTCCAGGGTCTCCAAGAAGGCCGTATACTCTGAACTGCTGTTTGGTGCATAAGCACACACAACAGTCAGAGTTTTCCCCCCCATAACCCGCAGGCGTAGGGAGGCGACCCTCTCGTCCACTGGGGTAAACTCCAACAACGAAGCACCCAACCGGGGGCTTGTGAGTATCCCCACACCCGCCCGGCGCCTCACACCTTGAGCAACTCCGGAGAAGAATAGAGTCCAACCCCTATCCAGAAGTAAGGTTCCAGAGCCGACGCTGTGCGTAGAGGTGAGCCCAACCAGATCCAACTGGTAACGCTCCACCTCCCGCACAAGCTCCGGCTCCTTCCCCCCCAGAGAGGTGACATTCCACGTCCCCAAAGCCAGCTTCTGTCGCCCGGGTCTGGTCCGTCGAGACCCTCTGCTTTCACTGCCACCCTTCTGGCAGTGCACCCGACCCCATCGCTGTTTCCCGTAGGTGGTGGGCCCGCGGGACGGAGAAGCGGAGGTGTTGCCCATGTTGCCTTTTCGGGCTGTGCCCGGCCGGGCTCCATGGCAAGCCCGGCCACCAGACGCTCGCCGACGAGTCCTCCTCCTGGGCCTGGCTCCAGAAGGGGAGCCCGGGGGTGTATGTATGTGTATGTATGTATATGTGTATGTAAAGTGTGGGTATGTATGCAAGCCATTTTAGTATTTATTCCACATCCTTGATATCAGACGGCAGCTGTCTACACTAGTTGGCTCTTTGATTTCACTTGTTAGAGATATGGTCAAACTAGTTGGCATTCTGCTTTACTAGTTCAATAAAACATTCCACTAGTCAGTCTTTTTCAGCAACTAGTGGCGCTTTTGTCCGACTAGTTAGCACATAAGCCTTACTAGTGACGCCAGGAGCAGCACTAGTGGCACCAAAGTATCAACATGTAAGCTTTTTCATGAACTAGTGACCCTCTGACCGTACTAGTGACGCTAAAAGTCTTACATGTTAACTAGTGCGCTGCAAAAGCTCTGACATGTTAACTAGTTACACAAAATAAGCACAACTAGTTAACTAGTGGCATACATTTGTCTGCACTAGTTAACTAGTCGCACCCAGAATCACTCACTAGTTAACTAGTAAAGGCAAAAGGTTCACTAGTTAACTAGTTGACGCCTCTTTTGACCTTACTAGTTAACTAGTGGGGCTCAAAATGTCTACACGTTAACTAGTGAACCCTTTGCCCTTTACTAGTTAACTAGTGAGATACATTTAAATTCCACTAGTGAACTAGTGAGGCTTAAAATGTTCACTAGTCGTACTAGTCGCACTAGTCACAGAATGCTAATGAGGAGGAGGGAAAGAATGCATCGAGGTCTCCTATTGGCCCTAAGATATAGAGCGCCACCCAGCCCAAATAGTTTCTTTAAGAGCTTAAATACACTGTGTTTTAAATACAGTCATATGACATATGTACAAAAATATAAAACAAAAGTATTGTTGTAATTATGATCATATGACTGTATATCAAATTAGGTAAGAACATTGAATACTTTGTTAAAATGAGAAAGTTGCCTTAGGACTGCAGACAGGATATAGATCCTCTGCAATTTGAAAGGTGCTGGATTAGAATAGAACTATGATAACGAAGGAGGGACATTAGTGATGGATAGAAAGAGGAAGTAACCCTCTTCGGATATCAGCGTTCCTGACGACGCTGAAGTCGGCTTCCGATTCAGAGCTTCCGATTCGGCAGCTAAGGGGAAAGTTAAGGGACATTTAATTTACAGCGCTGAGCGAACAATCCTCCGTGTGTGTGCCTCTTAAATCGCTGCATAGCCGATTTATTTGGACTAGATGATCCCAGAGTCTAAACATTCTTTATAACACAGTTTTAGATTTGTGAAACCTTTATTCTATTTGTGAAAATACAAAAAAGGGAGATTTCAGTGCATTTTTCGCATCTAGACCACATTAGACCTGGTCCTGATCTAAAACCACTATACCTACACTCATCAAACACAACATAAAAGGTTGCACAGGAAAGTGGTTCATGCAGGATTAAAAAAAATAGGATAGTTTAAAATCACAATTGTAATCAGGAGACATGATACACAGTATGGCAAATGACTGGGCTGCTGTGCAGGTCTACAGTATAAACTATGGATAATGGGGTAATGGGGATCATGTCTGCAGGCAGGTGGGAGGTCAGGGGAATGCAAAGGTAGGAACACGATGAGGGCAAATGGTGGGAAGGAGAGGAAGAGCAGGGTCTGAAATGATGGCAGGTGTTAGTGGAAGATAAATGAAAATTATTTATATGTTGATAAATGAGACAAAGAATTGACAGAAAGCTTTTTATGAAAATGTCCGTATAGCTCAAATGAAGAACAGCACACTAATGGCTGAATGATGGTTCTTCTAACACAGGCCACAATAACAGCTCTGGATAAAGTCGGAGGTATGCAACTGGCAGAAGCATTAGAGAAGATCGAGTGTGGCCAGTTAGAGGGAAAGTAAAAGAAAAACAGTCATTTTCTTTTGAAACAACAATTTCAAGAGTGCATTACCATGGTAACCATGAATTATTTTCTACTTTGTTTTGAAGTGAAAAAGAAGACATGATAATGCAGACGAGAAATGAAATGGAGAGACATGGACTTCTGCACTGACTTTCTCAATACAAATGTTGAACAATCTAATTTCCCTCAGTTGCATTTTCACAAATAGAATTAAGGTTTCACAAATCTAAAACGGTGTTATAAAGAATGTTTAGCCTCTCTGGGATCATCTAGTCCAGATTTGATGAGTCTAGGTATAGTGGTTTTAGATCAGACCTGGTCTAATGTGGTCTAGATGTGAAGAAAACACTGACATCTCCCTTTTTTTGTATTTTTACAAATAGAATAAAGGTTTCACAAATCTAAAACTGTGTTATAAAGAATGTTTAGACTCTCTGGGATAATTCTAGTCCAAATAAATTGGCTATGCAGCGATTAAAGCGCCTGTCACACTGTCCCGAAATTGACACCAGATGGACACATGATAAAGGAAATGTTCAAATTCGGCTCTGATCATGTAAGAAAAATGTGTAACATGTACGGTCAAAGTCTAACATGTTTATAACAGAACCTGACTAGTGAGAAAAAATGCCCTCCACTAGTTAACTAGTAAGAAAAACATCTGTGTCACTAGTTAACTAGTGACTCCTCTAAGGCTTCACTAGTTAACTAGTGAGATAAAGTGTGTGTAACTAGTTAGCTAGTAAGGTAAAAACAATGGTACTAGTGTATCTAGTGGACACTTTGGACCTCACTAGTTAACTAGTGCACATTTTGCCTTCACTAGTTAACGTGTAAGCTGCAATATGTATCCACTAGTTAACTAGTTGCCGTTCATATGGCCAACACGTTCACTAGTCAGCAATATGCAAATGAAGCAGGCGGGACCCAGATTCTGATTGGTCAGTTCAGCTCTGTGAGGGAGAGCCTTAGGGGGCGTTCTCCTGCAATGTTTTAGCAACGTCTCGAAGACGTGAGGTGCTTCAGTCGGGTATTCAGTGCCTACTGTTAAAATATTGTCCGTGGGAAGTCAGTCAGTGTGTGTTTTGCCTAGAGAAAAACATGTTTCTGTTTCTGCTTTGCTCCGCTTTCTGTGTGTGTTTTTGTTGGTGCGAGTGTGCGTATGCTTGTGTGAGAGAACACCGGCACTCGAGACACAAAAGTAGAGGAAGTGATCGTGGGACATTTTATCAGCGGTGCCCACGAAATGAATAAAGCTGAAACACTGGACAGATCTTAAAACCAGGGTAACGATAGATCCGTATGAAGATAAACAACCTCTCCATATTTGCCTTAGACTATATATTTACGGAAGTCACGGCGATCTCTCAAAGCTGTGATCCGAAGAGGGTTACTTCCTCTTTCTATCCATCACTAATGTCCCTCCTTCTGTTATCATAGTTCTATTCTAATCCAGCACCTTTCAAATTGCAGCTTAATCAGATGTTTTAAAGAGGATCTATATTCCTGTCTGCAGTCCTAAGGCAACTTTCTCATTTTAACAAAGTATTCAATGTTCTTACCTCATTTGATATACAGTCATATGATCATAATTACAACAATACTTTTGTTTTATATTTTGTACATATGTTCATATGACTGTATTTTAAAACACAGTGTATTTAAGCTCTTAAAGAAACTATTTGGGCTGGGTGGCGCTCTATAGCTTAGGGCCAATTGGAGACCTCGATGCATTATTTCCCCTCTCCTCATTAGCATTCTGTGCAACTAGGCAACATGTCAGAGCTTTTGCAGCGCACTAGTTAACTTGTAAGACTTTTAGCGTCACTAGTACGGTCAGAGGGTCACTAGTTGTCACAGTCTGCTTCCTCACTCACCTATTTTCTGCATTAGCATTCCTAGTCACCTGGTAGTCACACCCTGTTTCTCTCTCACACTCTGTTACACCCATCAGCTCCATTAGTATATAGGCCCACTTCACTCTCACCTCAGTGCCAGATCGTACTTCGCAGCATGCCAGTCTTTCCCGCATTACCTCCCAGATTGCTCTCCCGGTTTCGACCTTGTCTGCCCCTGACCAGCCTGCCTTGCCTGTTTCCTGACCCTGCCTTTCCCTGGACTATTCTGCCTTGTCTGCTCCTGACCCTGCCTGTACCTGCGTCTCCCGTCTTGCTTACTCCTGGAACCCTCGCCTGTCCCCAACCAGCCCTTTGCCTACTGTCTGCCGGTTTGTTCCGACCAGCCCTTTGCTATAATAAAGCTGGTTACCGACTATCCTGGTTTCCCGTGTGTTGCATTTTGGTTCTCAGCTCGTTTGTGACAGAACGATCTGGCCAGAAATGGACCAAGCAAGCACCGGGTCTCCTAGAGACCGCTTTGAGAGGGTTGAGGATGCCATCCAAAGACAGGAGGTCACGATAGCTACCTTAGCTACCGAGACCCACCAGGCAACCTCAACCCAGGGACAAACGCTGGCTTACCTGACCTCCCAGATGCAGCAGATGGCCGCCACTGTACAACAGCTAGCCGCTACCATGGCTGCTACCGTCCCTCCGCCCGCAGCTCCGATATTCACTCCAGCCCCTGGCCCGACTGGATACGCTCCGGAGCCTCGTGTGGGAACGCCGGAACGCTACGCTGGTGAGCCTGAGGGATGCAGCCCCTTTCTCACAAACTGTTCCATATTATTTGCACTGCAGCCACACCCGCCTCCGAGGCGGCTCGTGTAGCGTTCGCTGTGAATCATCTGACGGGGAGAGCCCGTTTATGGGGAACTGCAGAGTGGGAGCAGCAGACTCCAGCCTGCGTCTCTTTTGCTGCATTTTCCGCGGAGATGCGGAAGGTGTTCGGTTCCGTTCGTCTGGGTCCCGACGCTGCCGGAGGTCTGTTGAGCCTGAGCCAGGGTCCCGGCACGGTGGTAGATTACGCCATAGACTTCCGCACCAGCAGCCGCCGCAGCAGCTGGAACGAGCCGGCGCAGTGTGACGCATATCTGAGAGGATTAGCGGATTATATGAGAGATGAGCTGGTTTCCTTGATCTCCCTGCTTCCTTGGATGGGTTGATCGAGCTCTCTCGGAGAGGAGAGCAGCAGACGCGAGCGGCGGACCGCGCTCGCGACAACAACTTCCGGTTTCCGGGAGATTTCGACTTCCGGTTTCGGCGGAGAATTCCCATCCCTACTCTGACTCACGGTACGGGAGGTCGAGCCCATGCAATGGGTCGTACCAGTCTTACCTCTGAGGAGAAGGAATTACGCCGAAGAGGTAATCTATGCCTTTACTGTGGTCGGGCTGGACATTTTGTTTCCCGTTGTCCGGTAAAAGGCAGAGCTCATCAGTAATGGGGAGTATACTGGTGGGCCAAACCTCTGAGCTGATCCCCAATCTAAGACCCTTGTGCCATGCTCGACTCCTTCTGACAGGCAAATCTCAGGCCCTGGCTGTCTTTATCGACTCCGGATCAGATGTCAGCATCATTGACGAGGAGCTCGCACAACAGCTGGGCATCCAACAGGTTCGGCTGCCCCAGCCGGTACCGGCTAATGCTTTGGATGGTCACTTGCTGGGAACGGTGACACACCAAACGACACCGGTCCATATGCTCATGTCGGGGAACCACCATGAGACAATCCAATTTCATGTGCTACAGTCCCCCCAAATTCCTCTGATTTTGGTTATCCGTGGCTCCGCCGCCACAACCCGAACATTGACTGGGCGACGGGGTCCATCTTAGGTTGGAGTTCCTCCTGTCATCAGGTTTGCCTCAGGCAGGCCGCCGCACCTCAACTATCTGTGGATATGAACCTGGTTCCGGATGTCACAGGGGTTCCGGCAGAATATTTGGACTTTAAGGAGGTTTTTAGCAAGACTAAGGCGACATCTCTGCCACCTCATCGGCCCTATGACTGCGCCATTGAGCTACATCCAGGCGCAGTCCCACCTAAAGCCCGGTTGTACTCGCTTTCGGCACCGGAGAGGAAATCCATGGAGACTTACGTCAATGACTCTCTGGCTGCGGGAATTATTCGTCCTTCCACTTCACCCGCAGGAGCAGGGTTTTTTTGTGGCGAAGAAGGACAAGACCCTGAGGCCCTGCATTGACTATCGGGGTCTGAACGACGTCACTGTGAAGAATCGATATCCCCTGCCACTCATCTCGTCAGCGTTCGAGTTACTACAAGGGGCTACAATCTTCACTAAGCTGGATTTACGGAACGCTTATCACCTGGTACGAATCCGAGAGGGGGACGAATGGAAGACCGCCTTCAACACCTCTTCGGGACATTATGAGTACCTGGTGATGCCATTTGGACTTACCAACGCCCCTGCGGTTTTCCAAGCGTTGGTGAACGACGTACTCCGGGACATGTTGGATCGTTATGTTTTTGTTTATCTGGACGATATTTGATTTTTTCAAAGAATCTCAAGGAACACATCCACCACGTCCAGACAGTTCTTCAGAGACTTCTGGAGAACTCGCTGTTCGTCAAGACGGAGAAGTGCGAGTTTCACACTTCTTCGGTCGCCTTTCTAGGCTACATCGGGTCAAGGAAGTGTGGAGATGGACCCCTCCAAAGTTTCAGCGGTTACCTCGTGGCGGGTTCCTGATTCCCGGAAGGAGCTGCAGCGTTTCCTGGGATTCGCTAACTTTTACAGACGGTTCATCCGTGGCTACAGCACCGTGGCCGCCCCGCTCACCGCCCTGACCTCGTCCAAGGTGACGT
The DNA here is from genome assembly GCA_011823955.1 of Dissostichus mawsoni. Classification (NCBI taxonomy): domain Eukaryota; kingdom Metazoa; phylum Chordata; class Actinopteri; order Perciformes; family Nototheniidae; genus Dissostichus; species Dissostichus mawsoni. Next base: position 355,116 of record JAAKFY010000025.1, read on the forward strand.
TCCGATGGTCCCCTGCAGCCGAGGAGGCTTTTCAGGACCTCAAGGGCCGGTTTACGTCAGCTCCTATCCTACAAGTACCAGACCCCGCTGGTCAGTTGGTGGTGGAGGTGGATGCTTCTGACGTAGGGGTGGGGGCCATCCTGTCGCAACGTTCTGGTAAGAACCAGAAGCTCCACCCCTGTGCTTTCTTTTCGAGAAGATTGAGTCCGGCGGAGAGAAACTATGACGTGGGGAACCGGGAGCTTCTAGCAGTCAAGTTGGCGTTGGAGGAGTGGCGACACTGGCTTGAGGGGACAGAACAACCATTTCAGGTTTGGACTGACCATAAGAACCTGGAATATATCAGGTCGGCACAAAGACTTAATTCCCGGCAAGCCAGGTGGTCGTTATTTTTCACCCGGTTTAATTTTCCTCTCCTACGCCCGGGCTCCCGCAACGTGAAGGCCGACGCTCTGTCCCGGCAGTTCGGGAGGGGGGGAGACACCTGCGGTATCCCGGACACTATTCTCCCTGCTCCTCGAGTGATCGGCGTCCTCGCTTGGGAGATTGAGGAGAGGGTTAAGACCGCTTTGGTGGACCAACCCGGTCCTAGTTCTTGTCCTCTCAACCGGTTGTTTGTGCCTCAAGTTTTGAGGGCTGAGGTGCTTCAGTGGGCTCACAGCTCCAGACTTTCCTGCCACCCTGGGATACAACGTACGAGGGATGGTCCTGCAACGGTTCTGGTGGGCCACGCTGGAGGCTGACCCGGGAGTTTGTGAACGCCTGTCCTGTGTGCAATCGGCACAAACCCTCTCACCAAGCGCCTGCTGGCCTCCTTCATCCATTACCAGTCCCACGTCGCCCTTGGTCACATATTTCTTTGGACTTTGTGACTGTCTACCACCGTCCCACGGACATACTGCCATCTTGACGGTGGTAGATCGGTTTAGTAAATTGGCTCATTTCATACCCCTGCCTAAGATCCCGTCAGCTAAGGAGACGGCGGAACTTATTCTTCTCCACGTTTTTCGCCTCCACGGACTGGCGACTGATGTGGTTTCCGACCGGGGGCCCCAGTTCACCTCTGTGTTTTGGAGGGAATTTTGTGAACTGATCGGGGCGACGGTCAGTCTCACCTCCGGTTTCCACCCACAGGCCAATGGCCAGACGGAAGGAAGAATCAGGAGATGGAGACCACTCTCCGCTGCATGGTGTCCGATCATCAACGGCCTGGTCAAAAAACTCCTGTGGGTGGAGTATGCCCACAACACCTCATCAGTTCCGCCACTGGTCTTTCCCCTTTCCAGTGTGCCTACGGTTTTCAACCCCCATTGTTCTCTGCATTAGAGAGGGAGGTTACCTGTCCGTCTGTCCAGGCTTTCATCAGACGTTGTCGGAGGACTTGGAGGCAGGCCCGAACAACCCTGCTTCAGTCTGCTAACCGGTACGCCACATCAGCGAACCGCCGACGCACCAAGGCACCTGTGTACCAGGTAGGCCAGAAGGTGTGGCTTTCCACTCAGAACATTCCCCTTCGGGTGGAGTCTAAGAAGTTAGCGCCCAGGTTTATTGGACCCTTCGAGATTGTCAAGGTTATTAACCCTGCAGCGGTCCGACTGAGTTTGCCCCGGAACATGAAGATCCATCCCACCTTCCACGTCTCTAGGATTAAACCTGTCCGGGAGAGTCCTATGATCCCCGCCGCCCCTCCACCACCACCCCCTAGGATGATCGATGGGGGTCCTACTTACACCCTTCGTGCCTGCTCCGTTCCCGTGCAGAGGAAGAGGGGTACAATATTTGGTGGACTGGGAGGGCTATGGTCCTGAGGAGAGGCAGTGGATTCCTGCTCGTCACATCCTAAACCACACAACTCATCCGAGACTTCCACCTGCGATACCGGAGCAGCCTTCTAGGACCCACGCCCAACCAGGCGTTAAGCCAGGGGGTACTCGTCCGCTACAGACCAGGGGCTTCGTCGAGGAGGAGGGTGAGGCGTCATCGGTCGAGGAGGACGAGGACTTCCAGGAGAGGGAGGCCGAGAGAGCATCTTCAGATGAGTATTAACCCTCCCCATACCCCCACCTCCCACCCTGTGTCTAGGTTTTTGTTTAGTTTTTTTTGTTTCAGTTTTGGGGTTAGTTGTCATTTTTCATAGACTTTTCTTAGACGTCAGGAGCCGTCCATTTAAGGGGGGGGTTCTGTCACAGTCTGCTTCCTCACTCACCTTTTCTGCATATCATTCCTGAGTCACCTGGTAGTCACACCCTGTTTCTCTCTCACACTCTGTTACACCCATCAGCTCCATTAGTATATAGGCCCACTTCACTCTCACCTCAGTGCCAGATCGTACTTCGCAGCATGCCAGTCTTTCCCGCATTACCTCCCAGATTGCTCTCCCGGTTTCGACCTTGTCTGCCCCTGACCAGCCTGCCTTGCCGGTTTCCTGACCCTGCCTTTCCCTGGATTATTCTGCATTGTCTGCTCCCTGACCCTGCCTGTACCTGCGTCTCCCGTCTTGCTTACTCCTGGAACCCTCGCCTGTCCCCGACCAGCCCTTTGCCTACTGTCTGCCGGTTTGTTCCCGACCAGCCCTTTGCCTATAATAAAGCTGGTTACCGACTATCCTTGGTTTCCCGTGTGTTGCATTTTGGTTCTCAGCTCGTTTGTGACACTAGTTCATCAAAAAGCTTACAAGTTGGGACTTTGGTGCTACAAGTGCTGCTCCTGGCGTCACTAGTAAGGCTTATGTGGTAACTAGTCGGACAAAAGTGCCACTAGTTGCTGAAAAAGAGTGACTAGTGAAATGTTTTATTTAGCTAGTAAAGCAGAGTGCCAAACTAGTTTGACCATATATCTAACAAGCGAAATCAAAGAGCCAACTAGTGTAGGCAGCTGCCGTCTGATATCAAGGATATGGAATAAATACTCAAATGGCTTGCCATATATGTGAGTATATAGGTATATGTATTATTGTTTTATTCTTTATTTCCTTATCTCTTAATTTTTTTAAATCTTTTTTTACATTACTTTATTTTTACCTATATATGTATTTATTTATTTATCTACTTTACTATGTAGGACCGGGAGGGGGGGGGAAAGGGAAAATATAGACCGTATAATGTAACTCATTGTGCGTGACTCAATACAAAAAATAAATATAAAAAAATAAATAAAACATGAATTAAAACACAGGTAGGGAACTAGAAAAAATATAAAAATATAGTAAAATATAACAGTATTTTCATTCCAATGGAATGAAATGAAAAAAGGAATAAAATATGAATACAAATCGGCAGTAATAAAAAAGACAAGAAAACAGATATATTGTATATTGTGTGCATTAGGGGTGTAACGGTATCCGTATTCGTCCCGAACCGTCACGGTTAGAACGTCACGGTTCGAACGTCACGGTTCGAACGTCACGGTTCGGCACACGCAGTCACACGACGAATACGCCTTTTTATGAAGGGAAAAAAGTCTGTCATCTTCAGTAGTATCCATTACACTATATATAATCCAGGGGGCCGTATTGCGCCTAAAAGCTGTTTGCCAGCCGCCCTTAAACAACAAATGAAGAACAAGAAGAAAACACAACAAAACGAACAAAATACATGAAGAAGAGAAGTTAGTATGGCGATTTCAGATAACACACAGGAGCTAGAAGACCCACCTGCTTCTTTTAAATCAGCTGTGTGGGAACATTTCGGGTTCCCTGTGGACTACAACAACGATGGAGTGCGAGTGGTGGATCGGACGAGGACGGTGTGTCGGCGTTGTTCGGCAGCGGTGCGGTATGCTAATGGTAACACACGCCAAACATGCTAAATCATATCAGAAGGCATCAGCCAGATGTCCCAGTCACCGGAGCCCGGCGAAAGACAGCAGCAGTTCAACAGCTTATCCCCGCTGCTTTTAAGCTGCCAATAGACATGAAAGCCGAGAGACCAAAAGAAATAACGGAAGCTATTGGCATATGTTTTTCAACGGCTATGCTGCGCCCTTGAAACACTTTCTTATTATTTATTTTGTAATATTTTCAAGACATTCTTTTTAGTTTTACAGCTTGATGAAACCTTTTTGTTTGAGATCAGCCATTATAGATAATATGTCCATCTGAGTGTGTGGTGCTGTTTGTGGTTTGTTTTTAACTGTGTAATAAAGTTAATTATTCAAAATGTTAGAGTTCCTTATTTTTATACTGAAACTTGCTCTACTGTTCAAAATAAATAACAAACCTGGAATTATGCATTTGGGACTTTTTTTTAGCTTTTTCTTGTTGTACCGAACCCGTACCGAACCGTGACCCCAAACCGAGGTACGTACCGAACCATGAATTATGTGAACCGTTACACCCCTAGTGTGCATTAATGTAATGCATAGAGTCTATGCGCTGTGATTGGTCCACGACTAAAGGAATAGGTTGTGGAGACAAAAGCTGGTTGGCCAAGGCCCCCCCCCCCCCCCCCCTTTGAGGAAGGCCAGTCCAATGAAACCTGACTATGTTCAAAAGGCATTGTCCCTAACATGCTGCCCCCTTAATCCTCGACACGTACATGAGGATCCTCAGAGTGTGTTTCTCTGGCTCCAAACAGACCAGACAGAACTCTCAGTACCTGCACACCTCACCTCGCTTCCCTCATCAACTTCTCTTTTGGAGTCTTGTTTGAAATATTACAGAGCAGGTTTGATATGAGCAGTGTTCCCAACATGCTGCGCGTTTTATTATCCCTGTACTTTCTAACATGCCAGCCTCTCTTTACCCCAGTCCTCTACGGGCTGAAGATGTCTAAAATCCGAATCATATGTAAGCGTCTGTTGTGTGGAGAAGTGTAGGTCATCAAGAGATTGCAGAGAAAGAGAATGAAAGGACTCTGACTTCAGCAGTATTAACTCTAATGACGTGTCTAGCTCACCTCCCGTTGTCTGTTCTTATTTTTCTTTAATTATACTCTGTGCTAAATGTTTTTTATCTTTACCCACAGGAGGATCATGGTGAACTCTACTCACGTTTCATATTTCACTCTTGCTGCATACTTCGACACGGGTTTTTTAAAATACGTGTTCTTCATGATTGTCATGTGTTTATATGTGTGTATTATAGGTGCCAACGTGTTGCTGATTGTGGTTATCTGTATGAACAGGAGCTTACATGAACCTATGTACCTTTTTCTGTGCAGCCTGTTTGTAAATGAACTCTGTGGTAGTACAGGGTTGTTTCCATTCCTTCTGGTTCAGATCCTCTCTGACATTCACACTGTTTCTGCTCCGCTCTGCTTCCTGCAGATTTTTTGTATTTATTCATATGGAAGTATACAATTTAGTACTTTAGCCGTCATGTCTTATGACAGATATCTTGCTATCTGTAATCCTCTGCAATATAACACACGTATGACTTCTAACAGGGTTGCCATGTTTATTGCAGTGTCATGGTTATATCCATTTATTGCCATTTGGATTATGGTGTCTCTGACTCTTTCTCTACAGCTGTGTGGGAACATCATTAACAAAGTTTACTGTGATACCTACTCCATTGTTAAGCTGGCCTGCTCTGACACTACAGTCAATAATATTTATGGAATCTTTATTACTTTTTTGTTAATCATATTTCCTGTTTCTCTCACTTTGATCTCGTACATGAGGATCCTCAGAGTGTGTTTCTCTGGCTCCAAACAGACCAGACAGAAAGCTCTCAGTACCTGCACACCTCACCTCGCTTCCCTGCTTATCGTGTCTTTTGGGTCTTGCTTTGAAGTAATACAGAACAGATTTGACATGAAATATGTGCCAATATACTGCGCATTTTATTATCCCTGTACTTTCTAACATGCCAGCCTCTCTTTACCCCAGTCCTCTACGGGCTGAAGATGTCTAAAATCCGCATCATATGTAAGCGTCTGTTGTGTGGAGAAGTGTAGGTCATCAAGAGATTGCAGAGAAAGAGAATGAAAGGACTCTGACTTCAGCAGTATTAACTCTAATGACGTGTCTAGTTCACTGTGTGCAGAGGAAGGAAATGAAACGTGCAGCTGTGCATGTGCTGAGCTTGATGCTGCTCTCTCTTTCTGTTTCTTATCTTGCTTTTCACTTTTCATATCAGCCTCAGTGACTTTAGGAGAACCCTGAAAGGTCCATGAGTCAGGACGTTAGGAGTGAAACTGAAGTTAAAGCTGAATGAAGCTTCTCGCTGTGAACAGACACAGAGCAGCTTCATATCAACTATGTTCCCAATATGTTGACAGTATTTTCACCATCGTATTCTCTAACATGTAATGTGTCCCAAATATACATCCTGTGTAAGAATCTGCTGTTAGCTTTCACATCAAGTGACCTGAGTATAAATCAATGCAGCGTTGTACTACACTGAATAAATAACACACACAGCGGTTTGTATTGTCTTTTTCATGTAATGCAAAGTAATGGTTCTGATCCTTTACAGGATGCACAACATTTACCCGTCATGAAGTATTTATGCACTTTATTGTATTTGTACTTTTACTAAAGTAAAGGATCTTCTTCCAGCTTTAATTAATCTAAAGCGACTCACACTGAGAGCTTCTGCAGGCTGTAATACCTGTTGAAACATCAGTCATTTAACATTACAAAGAAATCAAAGGCAGTAGCTGTGCCAAAAGAATTAGAAGCCTGGAAGTCATGATCTATATTATAGAGTCAGTTTGAGGTGCTCCAATACATTTCACATGATTTGCAGGTATTTTGTCTAAAATATGATGCTGTCCTTTTCAAATTCTATAAATTGGATTTACCCTTACTTTCAACCCCATTCATTTGTAATTTGAAATGCTCACCCTATCACATAGTGTAAAACATACAAAGAGATCTGAAACCAGGGTGAAATTACTGTAAAGGAAGTGCCAAAGAATATATTTCAGTTACATAACTGTAAGAGCTCCTGAAAATTGACAAAATGTAAAAGCTAACAACTCGAGATGCCATATTCTACAGGCCCAATCTAGACCCGAGGAGAGACATTTTGAGTCCCCAGGAGACAGTGTTTGTTCATTTTCGGAAATCATTGTGATTCTCAAAGCCTTACTGCTGGATCCGGGATGAGGAACACACAGGGTCTTGAGAATGCGAATGGCTATACCCCTATAACTTTGGAATAGCCAACCCTCAGGACAGATCTCCCACCGTATCAAAATTAAAGCAAATCAGAATAACTTGATTTTTTGCAGATAATTGGCCGGAAAAGGGTAAAAGTCAAAGGTTGTCCAATCGTCTTTAGTTTCACCCGACTGCTTAGTTTGAAGACATGTTTGTTTGTGTTAGAGTATGTCCTTTAAGTGTTAATATATATCCTGTTTAATGTAAGTATTTCTGTGTTTTGTATTACTATTAGGATGTTCTGGATGTTACTGTAAGCTGGTTCTGTTGGGCTGCCTTTAGCTGCAATACATGCTCATTGTTCTGTTAATGCTTATTTATTTATCTGCGTCTCGTCCACCACCTGTCTCTGATTTGACAACCCAGACTTCAGCATTGTCACCTGCGCGCATGTCTTGCTGTTTCTGCGTGCACAACGGCGAGTCCAAGGTGGTGTACAAATCCCACTGGCTGAAGAACCAGGCCGGAGATGTTTTGTGTCCCTACCTGCGGCGGTACGTGTGTCCCCTGTGCGGAGCCACGGGGGCCAAAGCCCACACCAAGCGCTTCTGCCTGATGGTGGACAAAGCGTACGACTGTGTGTACATAAAGTGCAGACGCAGAACTAAGAGGTAGAAATAACATTTAGAAGGCTGAATGTTCCTTTATATGTGAGTGTGGTTTTGTTTTATTAGTATGTAGCCTTCTATAATGCTGATTAGTTTTTTTTCCCAGCTGTTCTATTTATACCTCTGCCCTGTTCCACGGAGCCAGTTCAACAGACCCTGGATATGTTTGACTTATCTTCACTAACCCTAACAAACGAGATCTCGCTAAGCGGTCCTACGACGCTGGTTATCAACTCGGTAAATCAAGCCAGGGTTTCTCTCTCCAGCTGAGAGCGCGTTCACGTGAAAGGGGCGGGGTTAGCAACATTTGACCAATCACAAACAGGGACAAGTGTACTGACAGCGCAGCGTCATACTTCATTAATGAAAAGTAAACTAATATTAGACAAATATGAACTTTAAACATCCATGACTTAAACACTTGATCCAGGATACAAGCCACATAGCTGCACCTGCAAGGTGAATATAGAACAACTGGTTAAAAAATAAATAAACTACCGAGTGTTTGAAAGCGTACAACAGGTTTATGATATATATATTATATACAGGGGTGCACATAACTTTCTCAGTGAGGTACTCAGATGAGTACCTGGAGTCAGTGTTTGGTACTCCAACTTCTGGCTCCACTCAAAGTTATTGGATGAAGCCCTCTGTATCACGAACGTCAACGGGGGGGGGGGGGGGGGTAGTGGCGTACTTCGTGGCCACAGAGCGTGAACGTTGTGATCAGCTGTTTTAGCGCAGTTCTCCAGTGAAGGGGGGGGAGTCTCCCTCCGCAGCCGGTTGGCATAGTTTTGCATACCGCTATTTATTGTCATTGTCGGACACCTTAAAATACTGCCAGACTGGTGAAGCCATTTTGGCGAGCTTGTTTTGCACGGAGAAAAGTGTCATGTATTTTACGTCATCATTTTACGTCATGCGATCGGCATTTTTAGAGAGCACCGATCGATCGGCAGAGAGTGAGTATCGGCCAATATCGATCGGAGCATATCGGTGAGGAAGATAGTCACAGTAAACAGAACAAGAATCGACAACTCTACCCTCTGCTCACTCCTTTCCTGTAAAATACAGGTCCTGCCCACACATATGCTCCATCAAGGATGGAGCTACAGGCAGCAAGGCATTGCACTTACAACTACAATAAGCATGTTAATGTTAATCTAACAGCTCTGGAGATCCACTAGCACACACCCCCCCCCGCGGTGGTTTTGAAATGCTCCCGATTTCTGAGGTCTCAAGGGTGGTAAGTATGACACAGAGTACTGTCAGCTGTGAGAGTGCTGGTTGTTAAATGTTTAGCAATAAAATGCCCCGTCAGAAACATTTGAATCACCAACAGAAGGAAGACATGGATTCACAACTCTGGACACCAAGCCCCAGGGACTTTGGCTGGATTTGAAATGACATACTAAATTCATACTGTGTGGTACGGTGGGTCAGGTACCCCGTGCCCAGGTGGGCTATCTCGCTGGGGCCTTTCTGTGTGGAGTTTGTTCTCCCCGTGCTCACTTGGGTTTCCTCCTGCACCTGAGGTCTACCCCCCCCACCCCCCCCCCTGGCCGTTTACAGCCAAGGAGTGGTTTTGGTGTAAAATGATTGCAATCAATTCAGCATCATGAAGAACCCCTGGTTTGACCCCTCACAAGCTACTTATCCCTTGTGCATTTATTTCCTGTTAACTACCTGTGCCTTCCCGGTCAACATTGACCGTTCCCTTATAACTGATTGTAATCCATAATAATACATATATTATCACCTAATGTTGTGTTTCAGTGTTTTATCAACTCAAATGATTGTGAATAATACCAGTTTTGAACTTCCATTTGCTATTTATGGCCAGACATTGTCCCATCATGCCCACCCACCAACGCCACCTTGTATATATATTAGATTAGACATATTGTGCTATTTTCCACAGATTACCCAGTTTCAATGTCTAACAATTACTTTTGTTTTGAAACCATTGGAAATTATTATAAAGTGGCACAAAATACCATGTTCCCAACAGTTGCGGATCTACGGGGTGGAACAGGGTGGCAACTGCCACCACAGACGAAAGTCTTGTCCCCACACTTGCCACCCCACCCAAATTCAACTTCCCAATCAAAACTGACTGGTATGATTTATAAAGTTTAAAGTTTATGAAACTGTTACAAACGCGTGTGGGGCAAAAAAAAGAGGCATTGGGTGTGGGAATGTACTTGAACATTTGAGACATTTGCACACACACAACCCATTTTATACACTAATTGTAATCTTTCCCATTCATTTTTAATGACTGGTCATGTCTGACCGGGAAAACAGAGGCACTGGATCTTAAGTTATCAGAGCAACACGCTGAGCTAGCTCGGTTAGCAGCGCCGAACTGCCCTGGAGAAAAACATGGAACTACTTTATTCAGTGTGTTTACCTTTAATCACGGGGTCCGTTTGCTTTGGAGATTTGATTGTGATTGGTGGTCTGCTGTCACTCACTCAAGTACCCCTGACATGAGAGCTGCGCAAGTTTTCCTTTTGAAGCAAGCAGCAAATAATTGTAACATGACGTGTTTGAGTTAATTTGCCTACTTAGTATCGCACGTCCTAAAAAAAATAAAAAATCGCACGTCCACGCGATGTGAATATCGCGCATGCGCATATCGCGATTATCGTCACGACACGATATATCGTGCAGCCCTAGTTGGAGCATTTGATTTATTGATTGACAGCATGTAGAATTTCTACAAATATAACAAAAACGTTTTGAATGTTACAAATCCCAGTTTTATTGAAATCACTAGCGATAAAGGATTTATTAAAACAGAGTTAAAGCTAAAGCCTTATGTTGTTAAATTAAAGTACACTGAACTGTAAAACAACTTACCACTATTTACCTCTGTCAAGGATCTGATTAGAAGGGTTGACTATTAGGACGGCAAAGAGGTGGAGGAGGTCCATGTCACGTACAACCATTGGTAGATATAACACCTGAAAGAAAGATTAAGGAAATAAGAGAAGAGGAGGAAATATATCCTATTAACTAAAAGACAATATCATATCAAGCTTCAACTTTTTTACTCTTTTTAAACGGGGTGCGGCAAAGTATCGCGCAGCATTATGCATATGTTTATATGCATGACATTCACTGATAAATATACCCATTTTAGCCAAAGTCACGAAGTTTGAGATGTGTGGGTATTATATTCACATAGTTACACATATTTCCAAAACGCAGGGGGGTAAACATTTGCTTTTCTTGACGGTTCTCGTGTTAAACGCTCCATATCTACAAAATGTCTGCTTGCAAATGGCCTCAAAGCACTTAAATAAACACCGTGGTTCATTTCGATGCAGTCTGCAATGAAGCACAAAACCCCTCGATGTATTTAGCCACTTGCCACATAAATTACACTTAAACACGCCAACCTTTGGTAGAGTTAGCTAACGTTAGCTAATGCTCATCACAAAACTGCAGGAACACGGCATTACAGCCTTAACTGTTGTAAGCTAAGACATCTGCAATAACTTTGCAAACTAAAGGTTATGTTAACGTTAAAAGAAAGCCAAACGAACCTTGGAGAAAGCTGTTACTCTCAGAGTGTGAGAATTGTGTAGCGTGCTGACCTCCGGTTCCAGACGGACCTTCGGCAGGTTTTCCCCGTAGTCAGAGCGGCCAGAGTCAAAGCGGTTCCTCAAAGAAGTGCAGCGCAGGGGGGCGGCGTCACAGAAACGGCGCTCAAATGATTTCAAATCTTCCCCCCCCCGACCGTTAGGATGGATCATCAGACGATGTTTTTTTGACTGTGTTGTTTCAAACACTGCCGTCTCGCCGTTCCTCCTAGTCCCGCCCCCTCTCTCTGTCGCTCTCGAGTGGTGGGGCAGGCTTGTTGCTAGGTACAATTCAGGAGTCTTGGGACTAGTTCCAATCCTACCTGTCTTGTCTGCCGTTGGCTGGATTCCATTTCAAGTGCCTTAGCTCGGTCAGAATCCCAATCCAAACCCAGCCCACTCTGATATCACACTTTTTATAGGGTATTATTGTAAATTGGGAAAGTCGCTCATTTAATTAAAAAAAGTCAGAGACTATAAGGCTTATTACTGTATATTGTTTTGATATTTGTAACACCAAAAAACCCACAGCAAAATAGAAAACACGGTCATAACATGACCCAGCAATATAGTCAATAAACAAATATTATCAAACTAATATTATATTAATGATAAAAAATGAAATACAAAAATACAGTTTCCAGGGTCCTGACGCGCTCCGGCTTTCGGTCCCGACGGACGGCAAAATGGCATTATACAATTAAACACATAAAGAAAACAAGGATAACTGTGACTTATTGTTGAGTAAATAACAGTGTGTGGTTTAGAAAGAATGACAAATTAGAAGTAAAAACGATAGAAAAATAAAGATTCCAGTACACGAATCAATAGATCAAATTTCATAACACGAAATCCCATGAGAATGGGTTGCCAACCTGGGTTGCAGAACAAAGCTAATGCTACATTTAAGTGTGCAATAAAGCATGCACATGGGTGTTGTTGGAAAGCCTGCTGACTGTTACTCCAGCGCCCTCTGTTGGCGGCACGCGCAATTGTAACTATCAAGCACATGGAGCGCAGCTGTTAGGAGAAAGGGAGAGAAGCACGTCATGTCGACGGAGCGCAGCCTGGACCTTTAGTGGCAACTTAGTGTGTGTGAGCTTTGTGCGTCGCTGACCAACAGTAAGTTAATGTTACTCACATGGGACTGGACAGTATTAAGCCTTTCACGGCATATTAGTTGTTTTGGAGTTTGCTAACTCAGGTTATTATCGACAAGTTGAGCTAAGCTAACAAAGCTAATGTTAGCGTATGTAGCTGTACTTTTCTCCATCTGAAATGTTATGTCTGACCCTGTTGGCAATGTCTAATGTTTAGACGGCATATTTTCACTGTATAATATATTGGAATAATAGATTCTAATTATACTTGTACCTTTGTATTTCTCTCTTATAGACCACACATATACAGACACTACACCTGCTCCAAGGCTGTAATACTGTGACTGTTGTGTTGATATCTTCAGTAAAAGGAATTAACCGCTACCAAGACTCCTGTGTTCTTACCGACACCCCAAGGCGTTCGTCATTCCGAGTGGAACTTTCCTTATACAGTGCTTCCTGAATTCCCTATTCTTCAGGTGTGTTTGTCTGTTTGTCTGTCAGTGAGTTATCGGTGAACAGATGACAATCTGTGTGTATATCTGCAATCTGAAAATGTAAAACACTTTCCACAAATTCAAAAAAAGATTGCAAACAAAGAGTTTCGAGAAAAACTTTCCGCCAGTCGAAAATCTACCTGTGTCACTCAGCCAGTCTGTAGTAGTATAAATAAATATACTTGCAAAAGGTTACAGTATTGTAGTTTCTATATAATGTTTTTGTACACCCTACACCTTTAACTATACTAGTATACTATATGAAAACTACTTTATTTAAACAAAAAAATGTTAGGTATTTCTGCAATATATAAAATGTTGTGAAGATTTATACATTTATTTAACATTTTAGAGATGTTTTATAATAAGATTTCTTTTTATTCTACAACAGAACAGAATACAGTTTATTGTTGTTTTTTTACATTTTGTTCCATTAAATGTAAGGTTTTACTGCAAAAAAAGAAGTTGCTTTAATTTTACATGCAGTAAAATGATGTGTATTTTAAGTGTTTTTACATAGAATTCAATGTCATCTAACATTCAAGACAATTAAACAATGGAATTATCCTGTAAGAAAACGATAATTTCTCATCAAACCAATTTACAGAATAAACCTTTATTTATTTTTAATAAAAGTAATTTACTGTATTTTTATGGTATTTACACTTAATATAGAAAAACAAGAAAGGTCTGTAAAGTAATACAGTGAATTTCTGTGAAAAAAACTTTTTTTTTACAGTGTACGTTATGGTATTTTGAACGGACGTTCCCAATACAATACCACAGAGCCTCGGGTATTGGAAATGTAGAGTCTTAGTTTTAAGGTGCTTTTCCCTGGGGGGCTACAACTTAAGGCCCGGACACACCAAGCCAATTTCGGCCGTCGATAGATGTCTGGCCGTCGATGAGCGTCCTGTCGCCCTACTCAGATTGGTGTGTCCCGCACCGTCATGTCTTTTCGGCCGTGCCGACACCTTCCACTCCCGATTGAACATGTTGAATCGGGAGCGGAGGCTGTCGGCAAAATAAATCACTCTGATTGGCTGTTCTGCTTAGCGAATCAATGCATGAGAAGCGAAACGGAAGTGAGGTACGCAAACAAACGATTAGGCACACACAGACGGCTATTATTTTTCATTTTCATCTCACCTGGACGCAATAATTGATTTTGCATCATGGCGATCTGGAATGAAGAAACCGAATATATATGTTTGTATATATCAAGCAGTCTGTCTTCCGGTTGCCTCTTTTGAATGACGATTACACACTACTGCCGCCGGCTGGCAAGGAGAGTTATTGCCACTCACGCATGCGCAGTGCGTACGTGCTACTTGGCTGTCGGCTTAAGTCTTTGCGGTGTGTTCCAGTGCAACTTTTTGGCCAAGACGCAGGAGACGTGAGGCGATACAACAGTCGGGTCCGTCGGGACGTGTTCTTTGGTGTCAGTTTGGTGTGTCAGGGCCTTTACAGGGAACGTCACACTAAACTCTTGCCAGTGTTTTAGGGTGCTAGACTGAAGAGAGGTCCTTTAAGAGTGGGTCGGCATGTCTGGCTGGTGGAAGGGGGTCCAGGAGGCTCCAGGGGCTTGATTGGAGGTGCTCTGGTGCTCTGTCTGGGGCATGGTTGGGCTGGGCCTCTCATGTTAAGTCAAGACATCCAGAAAAGGGGTGACTGAGCCAGGCCCATCAGCTGGCTTTGAGCACCCTTTCCTGACCACCTTCCTACTGGTCTTCAGAATTTTTCTTAAACCGAAAAGCTTTTTCAATTGGACATACTGACTGCAGGACCTCAGGTCCATGGCTTGTACAGGGGCTGTCTTCAAGGTGCATGCCCCCATGAGGCCGAAACTTACAGGACAGGTTCCTGGGCCCCCAGACACCAACATTTTCAAGTTTCAGAACCCAGTCCATTTGCCTTAGGGTTTTGTCAAGACTTCCAGGAAAGGGGGTCATTGAACCAGGCCTGACATCCGACTTATGGCGCATTTCCACTACAGTGCGGAGCACGGTTTAAGCGTGCCGTTTTTGGTTGCGTTTCCACTAGGCATAGTTCCGGCTAGCGGGTACTTTTTCACAGTTTTTCTGGCTCTCCAAAATCGAGGTTCTTTCCGGGCCAACAACCAGGCTGAGTATGCTAAACTAGTGAGAGAATCGCTGAAACTACAACAAAATGAACATATCTGACCGTGATTTAATTGTAATACACATTTGAAAATGATGCCGAAGTAACAACATACTGATACCGGTTAGTAAAAACCATGAATTCATGCTTTAACAAGTCTGCAGACAGACGGCAGGAGAAAAACCTTTTAAAATGCGTGTTTTCTGAATGGAGATCGGCTAAGCTAACGCAGTATATGCTCCGACCGTCCACACTCACAACAACGGCCTACAGACAGAAATAAACCAGCGACTGTATTCGCCATGACACAGACAGTCTGTGGTTTGGACTTGTTTAACTTTTGTCTAGTTTCTGAACAGATATGAGGAGCTGTGAGCTTGAGTGCTAACAGATAACGGCTGATGTTGGTTTTGTGTTTCGCATTGAAGATGACGTCAATCCCAGCCTGACCCCCACCCTTCCCCTGGACTGAAAGGTGGGAAAGTATCTTCAGGATGCTTCATTCTGATCAATAAATTAGCCATAAGGCTCTGTGAGGTACTTACACTGTAGAGGGAGTTCAGTGGAAACACTTCAAAGAGGGGCCTTCTGGTGGATTTGTGCAAAAAAAGGCCTTGGAAAAAGCCCAAACTTTGAAAATCTGTATTTTTGCAATGGAAGGTGCTTTGACCTTGCTTTTTTTACAATGGTGCCCAATAGATAAACGAGTTAATGTAGGGACCCCTCAATGGTCTATGGAATTTGGAACTTTCCCCCCAAGGGAGGTTTTATCAGCGTCCATGCAAAAGAAGCACATTTTACACCTTGGCTATCCTAAGGTTGGACAGTCACTTTCTCCGTCTTTGCACATTGCCACCTTGGTTTTGGAGCGTCACCCTCGTGGTTCTTGGCTGCCACCATCTGGGTTTTGGATCGTTCAGTGATGCTGTCTGAAGTGATTGAGACAGTCTTTTACCAGGGACATGTTTACTGAGATAAGCTCATGACATTTAATGAAAACATCTTTGAGGTTTTCACATCAGTCAGTAATTATCAGAAACCAGATGTTCTTTGAGGTCTGTCCAGTGAAACCACTCCCACGCTGTGTCTCCACCCCCCCCCCCCCCCCGTCCTCCACATATCGTCAGATAGTAAAGGTCCCTGTCATGAGCTCTGGCCGTGACTCCAGCTCAGGTGTAGCAGGTGAAACAACTGTTGTCTGACATTTGTTTCCCATTTGACACAGGTTTCTGTTGTTGGATGTATAGTTGTTGAATAAAGCAGTATCTGTGCTCATCTTTAACATAATGTTCTAAATCTTTAACAACAGGAGGATCATGGTTAACTCTACGGAAGCTTCCTATTTTATACTGACTGCATACTCTGACACCGGGGTTTTTAAATATCTATATTTCCTGATCATTCTGGCTTTGTATATTTGTATTATAGGTGCCAACGTGTTGCTGATTGTGGTTATCTGTGTGAACAGGAGCTTACATGAACCTATGTACCTTTTTCTGTGCAGCCTGTTTGTAATGAACTGTATGGTAGTACAGGGTTGTTTCCATTCCTTCTGGTTCAGATCCTCTCTGACATTCACACTGTTTCTGCTCCGCTCTGCTTCCTGCAGATTTATTCTGTGTATTCATATGTTTTTGTGGAATATCTAAATTTAGCAGCCATGTCTTATGACAGATATCTTGCTATCTGTTATCCTCTGCAATATAACACACGTATGACGTCTAAAAAGGTTACCGTACTTATAACTCTAACATGGTCAATGCCATGTATTGCCATTTGGATTTTGATTTCTTTGACTGTGTCTTTAACGCTGTGTGGGAACATCATTAACAAAGTGTACTGTGGGAATTACTCCATTGTTAAGCTGGCCTGCTCTGACACCAGGGTCAATAACATTTATGGACTCTTTTTCACGGTCATCTCCATCATCCCTCTGCTTTTAATCCTCTACACGTACATGAGGATCCTCAGAGTGTGTTTCTCTGGCTCCAAACAGACCAGACAGAAAGCTCTCAGTACCTGCACACCTCACCTCGCTTCCCTCATCAATTTCTCTTTTGGAGTCTTGTTTGAAATATTACAGAGCAGGTTTGATATGAGCAGTGTTCCCAACATGCTGCGCGTTTTATTATCCCTGTACTTTCTAACATGCCAGCCTCTCTTTACCCCAGTCCTCTACGGGCTGAAGATGTCTAAAATCCGCATCATATGTAAGCGTCTGTTGTGTGGAGAAGTGTAGGTCATCAAGAGATTGCAGAGAAAGAGAATGAAAGGACCCTGACTTCAGCAGTATTAACTCTAATGACGTGTCTAGTTCACTGTGTGCAGAGGAAGGAAATGAAACGTGCAGCTGTACATGTGCTGAGCTTGATGCTGCTCTCTCTTTCTGTTTCTTATCTTGCTTTTCACTTTTCATATCAGCCTCAGTGACTTTAGGAGAACCCTGAAAGGTCCATGAGTCAGGACGTTAGGAGTGAAACTGAAGTTAAAGCTGAACGAAGCTTCTCGCTGTGAACAGACACAGAGCAGCTTCATATCAACTATGTTCCCAATATGTTGACAGTATTTTCACCATCGTATTCTCTAACATGTAATGTGTCCCAAATATACATCCTGTGTAAGAATCTGCTGTTAGCTTTCACATCAAGGACCTGAGTATAAATCAATGCAGCGTTGTACTACACTGAATAAATAACACACACAGCGGTTTGTATTGTCTCTTTCATGTAATGCAAAGTAATGGTTCTGATCCTTTACAGGATGCACAACATTTACCCGTCATGAAGTATTTATGCACTTTATTGTATTTGTACTTTTACTAAAGTAAAGGATCTTCTTCCAGCTTTAATTAATCTAAAGCGACTCACACTGAGAGCTTCTGCAGGCTGTAATACCTGTTGAAACATCAGTCATTTAACATTACAAAGAAATCAAAGGCAGTAGCTGTGCCAAAAGAATTAGAAGCCTGGAAGTCATGATCTATATTATAGAGTCAGTTTGAGGTGCTCCAATACATTTCACATGATTTGCAGGTATTTTGTCTAAAATATGATGCTGTCCTTTTCAAATTCTATAAATTGGATTTACCCTTACTTTCAACCCCATTCATTTGTAATTTGAAATGCTCACCCTATCACATAGTGTAAAACATACAAAGAGATCTGAAACCAGGGTGAAATTACTCTAAAGGAAGTGCCAAAGAATATATTTCAGTTACATAACTGTAAGAGCTCCTGAAAATTGACAAAATGTAAAAGCTAACAACTCGAGATGCCATATTCTACAGGCCCAATCTAGACCCGAGGAGAGACATTTTGAGTCCCCAGGAGACAGTGTTTGTTCATTTTCGGAAATCATTGTGATTCTCAAAGCCTTACTGCTGGATCCGGGATGAGGAACACACAGGGTCTTATCCCGAGAATGCTAATGGCTATACCCCTATAACTTTGGAATAGCCAACCCTCGGGACAGATCTCCCACCGTATCAAAATTAAAGCAAATCAGAATAACTTGATTTTTTGCAGATAATTGGCCGGAAAAGGGTAAAAGTCAAAGGTTGTCCAATCGTCTTTAGTTTCACCCGACTGCTTAGTTTGAAGACATGTTTGTTTGTGTTAGAGTATGTCCTTTAAGTGTTAATATATATCCTGTTTAATGTAAGTATTTCTGTGTTTTGTATTACTATTAGGATGTTCTGGATGTTACTGTAAGCTGGTTCTGTTGGGCTGCCTTTAGCTGCAATACATGCTCATTGTTCTGTTAATGCTTATTTATTTATCTGCGTCTCGTCCACCACCTGTCTCTGATTTGACAACCCAGACTTCAGCATTGTCACCTGCGCGCATGTCTTGCTGTTTCTGCGTGCACAACGGCGAGTCCAAGGTGGTGTACAAATCCCACTGGCTGAAGAACCAGGCCGGAGATGTTTTGTGTCCCTACCTGCGGCGGTACGTGTGTCCCCTGTGCGGAGCCACGGGGGCCAAAGCCCACACCAAGCGCTTCTGCCTGATGGTGGACAAAGCGTACGACTGTGTGTACATAAAGTGCAGACGCAGAACTAAGAGGTAGAAATAACATTTAGAAGGCTGAATGTTCCTTTATATGTGAGTGTGGTTTTGTTTTATTAGTATGTAGCCTTCTATAATGCTGATTAGTTTTTTTCCCCAGCTGTTCTATTTATACCTCTGCCCTGTTCCACGAAGCCAGTTCAACAGACCCTGGATATGTTTGACTTATCTTCACTAACCCTAACAAACGAGATCTCGCTAAGCGGTCCTACGACGCTGGTTATCAACTCGGTAAATCAAGCCAGGGTTTCTCTCTCCAGCTGAGAGCGCGTTCACGTGAAAGGGGCGGGGTTAGCAACATTTGACCAATCACAAACAGGGACAAGTGTACTGACAGCGCAGCGTCATACTTCATTAATGAAAAGTAAACTAATATTAGACAAATATGAACTTTAAACATCCATGACTTAAACACTTGATCCAGGATACAAGCCACATAGCTGCACCTGCAAGGTGAATATAGAACAACTGGTTAAAAAATAAATAAACTACCGAGTGTTTGAAAGCGTACAACAGGTTTATGATATATATATATATACAGGGGTGCACATAACTTTCTCAGTGAGGTACTCAGATGAGTACCTGGAGTCAGTGTTTGGTACTCCAACTTCTGGCTCCACTCAAAGTTATTGGATGAAGCCCTCTGTATCACGAACGTCAACGGGGGGGGGGGGGGGGGGGGGGGGGGGGGGGGTTAGTGGCGTACTTCGTGGCCACAGAGCGTGAACGTTGTGATCAGCTGTTTTAGCGCAGTTCTCCAGTGAAGGGGGGGAGTCTCCCTCCGCAGCCGGTTGGCATAGTTTTGCATACCGCTATTTATTGTCATTGTCGGACACCTTAAAATACTGCCAGACTGGTGAAGCCATTTTGGCGAGCTTGTTTTGCACGGAGAAAAGTGTCATGTATTTTACGTCATCATTTTACGTCATGCGATCGGCATTTTTAGAGAGCACCGATCGATCGGCAGAGAGTGAGTATCGGCCAATATCGATCGGAGCATATCGGTGAGGAAGATAGTCACAGTAAACAGAACAAGAATCGACAACTCTACCCTCTGCTCACTCCTTTCCTGTAAAATACAGGTCCTGCCCACACATATGCTCCATCAAGGATGGTGCTACAGGCAGCAAGGCATTGCACTTACAACTACAATAAGCATGTTAATGTTAATCTAACAGCTCTGGAGATCCACTAGCACACACCCCCCCCCGGTGGTTTTGAAATGCTCCCGATTTCTGAGGTCTCAAGGGTGGTAAGTATGACACAGAGTACTGTCAGCTGTGAGAGTGCTGGTTGTTAAATGTTTAGCAATAAAATGCCCCGTCAGAAACATTTGAATCACCAACAGAAGGAAGACATGGATTCACAACTCTGGACACCAAGCCCCAGGGACTTTGGCTGGATTTGAAATGACATACTAAATTCATACTGTGTGGTACGGTGGGTCAGGTACCCCGTGCCCAGGTAGGCTATCTCGCTGGGGCCTTTCTGTGTGGAGTTTGTTCTCCCCGTGCTCACTTGGGTTTCCTCCTGCACCTGAGGTCTACCCCCCCCACCCCCCCGCCTGGCCGTTTACAGCCAAGGAGTGGTTTTGGTGTAAAATGATTGCAATCAATTCAGCATCATGAAGAACCCCTGGTTTGACCCCTCACAAGCTACTTATCCCTTGTGCATTTATTTCCTGTTAACTACCTGTGCCTTCCCGGTCAACATTGACCGTTCCCTTATAACTGATTGTAAATCCATAATAATACATATATTATCACCTAATGTTGTGTTTCAGTGTTTTATCAACTCAAATGATTGTGAATAATACCAGTTTTGAACTTCCATTTGCTATTTATGGCCAGACATTGTCCCATCATGCCCACCCACCAACGCCACCTTGTATATATATTAGATTAGACATATTGTGCTATTTTCCACAGATTACCCAGTTTCAATGTCTAACAATTACTTTTGTTTTGAAACCATTGGAAATTATTATAAAGTGGCACAAAATACCATGTTCCCAACAGTTGCGGATCTACGGGGTGGAACAGGGTGGCAACTGCCACCACAGACGAAAGTCTTGTCCCCACACTTGCCACCCCACCCAAATTCAACTTCCCAATCAAAACTGACTGGTATGATTTATAAAGTTTAAAGTTTATGAAACTGTTACAAACGCGTGTGGGGCAAAAAAAAGAGGCATTGGGTGTGGGAATGTACTTGAACATTTGAGACATTTGCACACACACAACCCATTTTATACACTAATTGTAATCTTACCCATTCATTTTTAATGACTGGTCATGTCTGACCGGGAAAACAGAGGGTGCACTGGATCTTAAGTTATCAGAGCAACACGCTGAGCTAGCTCGGTTAGCAGCGCCGAACTGCCCTGGAGAAACATGGAACTACTTTATTCAGTGTGTTTACCTTTAATCACGGGGTCCGTTTGCTTTGGAGATTTGATTGTGATTGGTGGTCTGCTGTCACTCACTCAAGTACCCCTGACATGAGAGCTGCGCAAGTTCCCTTTTGAAGCAAGCAGCAAAATAATTGTAACATGACGTGTTTGAGTTAATTTGCCTACTTAGTATCGCACGTCCTAAAAAAAATAAAAAATCGCACGTCCACGCGATGTGAATATCGCGCATGCGCATATCGCGATTATCGTCACGACACGATATATCGTGCAGCCCTAGTTGGAGCATTTGATTTATTGATTGACAGCATGTAGAATTTCTACAAATATAACAAAAACGTTTTGAATGTTACAAATCCCAGTTTTATTGAAATCACTAGCGATAAAGGATTTATTAAAACAGAGTTAAAGCTAAAGCCTTATGTTGTTAAATTAAAGTACACTGAACTGTAAAACAACTTACCACTATTTACCTCTGTCAAGGATCTGATTAGAAGGGTTGACTATTAGGACGGCAAAGAGGTGGAGGAGGTCCATGTCACGTACAACCATTGGTAGATATAACACCTGAAAGAAAGATTAAGGAAATAAGAGAAGAGGAGGAAATATATCCTATTAACTAAAAGACAATATCATATCAAGCTTCAACTTTTTTACTCTTTTTAAACGGCGGCAAAGTATCGCGCAGCATTATGCATATGTTTATATGCATGACATTCACTGATAAATATACCCATTTTAGCCAAAGTCACGAAGTTTGAGATGTGTGGGTATTATATTCACATAGTTACACATATTTCCAAAACGCAGGGGGGTAAACATTTGCTTTTCTTGACGGTTCTCGTGTTAAACGCTCCATATCTACAAAATGTCTGCTTGCAAATGGCCTCAAAGCACTTAAATAAACACCGTGGTTCATTTCGATGCAGTCTGCAATGAAGCACAAAACCCCTCGATGTATTTAGCCACTTGCCACATAAATTACACTTAAACACGCCAACCTTTGGTAGAGTTAGCTAACGTTAGCTAATGCTCATCACAAAACTGCAGGAACACGGCATTACAGCCTTAACTGTTGTAAGCTAAGACATCTGCAATAACTTTGCAAACTAAAGGTTATGTTAACGTTAAAAGAAAGCCAAACGAACCTTGGAGAAAGCTGTTACTCTCAGAGTGTGAGAATTGTGTAGCGTGCTGACCTCCGGTTCCAGACGGACCTTCGGCAGGTTTTCCCCGTAGTCAGAGCGGCCAGAGTCAAAGCGGTTCCTCAAAGAAGTGCAGCGCAGGGGGGCGGCGTCACAGAAACGGCGCTCAAATGATTTCAAATCTTCCCCCCCCCCCCCCCCCCCCCCGACCGTTAGGATGGATCATCAGACGATGTTTTTTTGACTGTGTTGTTTCAAACACTGCCGTCTCGCCGTTCCTCCTAGTCCCGCCCCCTCTCTCTGTCGCTCTCGAGTGGTGGGGCAGGCTTGTTGCTAGCAGAGCCGTATAATAGAAGAGTTACGACATCTCCGTTCACTCCAATGGACCAGTTTTTTTACAGCAATGGCGGATCGTGGAGCCCTCAATAGTTCCCCGGAAGTTAGCTTGCCGCTGACTTCCGGGGAACTATAGAGAGGCTCCACGATCTGCAGCTAACAGCGCAGTAGAGTTGCCGCGTTCGTGATGGACTTTTAAAGGTAAGAAGACGTTTAAAGATTTATATTGCGGATATTATCAGCACATCTGAGTTAAATGAACATGCTTATTAAAGGATGTTAGTGAATTATCCCTAAATCTACTGATTTAGGGAACGTTTACAGATAACAGATTAGGCTAGGATACCGGATAAAGATAGCAACACACGTGAACCATGAATAGCCTATTAATCCGTTCTCCTAATGTTATTTCGTCCAACGTTGTGGAATTAGAGAAAAAGGGCTTCTTAACGTTATTTTTTTGTGGGGTGGAGGAATATAATATTAGTTAAATACAACATTTTTGAGACTTCCAAACAGTAAACAAAAACGTAATTCATGGGTGAGTGTTTTTAGTGCATTCTGTTGATTATTACCTGTCTGTATTATGTTGCAGCTCAGCTGATTTTGAAATGATGGCAAAGGGAGAGGGACCTAAGTGAGAGTGAAAACACAAGGTAAGTTTAATACTGCTGTTGTATATAAGTAAGCATACTAAACATGTATTCTATCACTGTATTATATAAGTAATCTTGTTAGTGTATATTAGTAACCTACTGTATGGCAGGTGGAGGGGCGAGCCTACGGCTCCGTGGCCTACTTACGATCAGTGGATCCCCATGGGGAGGTACACATATCTTTCATCATGGCCAGGTCACGTGTAGCACCAACAAAGCAGCTCTCTATCCCCCGGCTAGAACTGTGCGCAGCTCTCACTGGCGCCCAGCTGAAGAAGCTACTTCAGGCCTAGTTGACACTCAAGGTGGAGGAAGTCACCCTTTGGTCCGATTCAACTACAGTACTCAACTGGCTTCAATCCACATCCTGCCACTTCAAAGTCTTCGTCGGAAACAGGATCTCAGAAATCCAAGACATCACAGACTGTAAAGCCTGGCGATACGTGGACTCAGCCAGTAACCCAGCCGATGACATTACAGAGGAAAGACGCTAAGAGAGCTAGCAAACCCAAACAGGTGGAGCCAGGGGCCAGCATTTCTACTCCTGCCTCCAGACGAGTGGCCTTCCTACCTGTCGTCAAACACCACCGATCAACTGCAGGAGTTACAGATTTTAAAGCGTTTTGCCATATGTCTATGGCCATCTCCCAACCAAGGGCATCGACTCCAGATGTCACACCGTTCCGTACTTGGAGTGATCTAGTGGAGGCCAAAGCCAAGGAACTTCACGGGGCGGCCAGGCTTGGTGACTCATCATCAACTGACTCTCCTACAGCAGAGATGTACACCAGGGCAGAGCAGAATGTTCTTAAACAAGTTCAGCTGGACAGCTTCACAGACGAATACCATTTACTAAAGTCTGGCAAGCCTATCCCTTCTAGCAGTCGTCTCCTATGCCTCGCGCCTCAGTATGACAGACTGCGACCTTATCAGAGTTGGAGGCAGACTCCGGCAGGCAGAGGACCTTGATCCGACAGTTATGCACCCAGTTGTACTTAACCCAGCCATTCGTACACCAAGCTCCTCATTCAACATGTTGATGCTCTTCTCTGTCACCCTGGACCTGAGAGAGTGTTCGCCGAGCTTCGCCGCACAGTATGGATCCTGCGTGGACGAGAGGCTGTTAGGTGGCACCAGCACAGCTGTACCGAATGCCGTAGATGGAAGGCAAAACCTGCTTCCCAACAAATGGCTGACCTACCCGTGCCCGCCTCAGGCTATTCAAGCCTGCCTTTTACTCAACTGGCATGGATTGCTTTGGCCCCTTTCTGATCAAAGTGGGACGACGCAATGAGAAGCGGTGGGGTATTGTGTTCAAGTGCCTCACCACAAGGGCAGTTCACATTGACCTACTTACCTCTGTCGATACAGACTCCTTTTAATGGCCTTCAGAAGGTTCATTGCCAGACGCGGAAGGCCATCAGAAGTCTACTCCGACAACGGAACCAATTTCAAAGGTGGAGAAAGGGAGCTCAGGGAAGCATTCGCCAATATGTGTCCAGAACTCAGCAGCAACTGGCGAAGCAACGGGTCAGTTTTCGCTTTAACCCACCAGCAGCACCACACTTCGGTGGCGTGTGGGAACGAGAAATTCGCTCCATCAAGACTGCTCTGTACACTACCATTGGCTCTGAAAAGGTGAGTGGCGAAGTGCTCATGACAGTTCTTACTGAAGTTGAGAGCATCCTAAATGCAAAACCCTTAGGGTATGTTTCTTCCGACGTGGCTGATGTTGATCCTGTGACCCCTAACTTCTGCTCATGGGTCGAGCTGACAGCTCCCTGCCCCAGGTGGTATATCCTGCATCAGAACTGCTAGGGCGGCGAAGATGGAGACATTCACAGATATTGGTTGATCGTTTCTGGTCTGCCTTCGTGAGACATTATCTGCCTAGCCTTCAAACTCGAGGCAAGTGGCAGAGACAAACAGAAGACATCAAAGTAGGAGCGGTACTGCTTGTCGACCCACAGCTTCCACGAGCATTATGGCAGATTGGGCAAGTGACCAGAATATTTCCTGGGCCAGATGGTCACATCAGAACAGCAGAAGTGAAGATACAGGACAAAACCTACACCCGGCCTATAGATCGTCTTATTGTCCTCCCAGAGATCCATGACGAGGACAACAAGGGACCAGATCCCTCATCTGAGTAGTTAGCCTTTCCATGGAAGCCAATTTGCACCGCAAATTGGGGGGCGGCAATGTTGGAAAGCCTGCTGACTGTTACTCCAGCGCCCTCTGTTGGCGGCACGCGCAATTGTAACTATCAAGCACATGGAGCGCAGCTGTTAGGAGAAAGGGAGAGAAGCACGTCATGTCGACGGAGCGCAGCCTGGACCTTTAGTGGCAACTTAGTGTGTGAGCTTTGTGCGTCGCTGACCAACAGTAAGTTAATGTTACTCACATGGGACTGGACAGTATTAAGCCTTTCACGGCATATTATTTGTTTTGGAGTTTGCTAACTCAGGTTATTATCGACAAGTTGAGCTAAGCTAACAAAGCTAATGTTAGCACTAGGTAGCTGTACTTTTCTCCATCTGAAATGTTATGTTTGACTGTTGGCAATGTCTAATGTTTAGACGGCATATTTTCACTGTATAATATATTGGAATAATAGATTCTAATTATACTTGTACCTTTGTATTTCTCTCTTATAGACCACACATATACAGACACTACACCTGCTCCAAGGCTGTAATAATGTGACTGTTGTGTTGATATCTTCAGTAAAAGGAATTAACCGCTACCAAGACTCCTGTGTTCTTACCGACACCCCAAGGCGTTCGTCATTCCGAGTGGAACTTTCCTTATACAGTGCTTCCTGAATTCCCTATTCTTCAGGTGTGTTTGTCTGTTTGTCTGTCAGTGAGTTATCGGTGAACAGATGACAATCTGTGTGTATATCTGCAATCTGAAAATGTAAAACACTTTCCACAAATTCAAAAAAAGATTGCAAACAAAGAGTTTCGAGAAAAACTTTCCGCCAGTCGAAAATCTACCTGTGTCACTCAGCCAGTCTGTAGTAGTATAAATAAATATACTTGCAAAAGGTTACAGTATTGTAGTTTCTATATAATGTTTTTGTACACCCTACACCTTTAACTATACTAGTATACTATATGAAAACTACTTTATTTAAACAAAAAAATGTTAGGTATTTCTGCAATATATAAAAAATGTTGTGAAGATTTATACATTTATTTAACATTTTAGAGATGTTTTATAATAAGATTTCTTTTTATTCTACAACAGAACAGAATACAGTTTATTGTTGTTTTTTTACATTTTGTTCCATTAAATGTAAGGTTTTACTGCAAAAAAAGAAAGTTGCTTTTTTTACATGCAGTAAAATGATGTGTATTTTAAGTGTTTTTACATAGAATTCAATGTCATCTAACATTCAAGACAATTAAACAATGGAATTATCCTGTAAGAAAACGATAATTTCTCATCAAACCAATTTACAGAATAAACCTTTATTTATTTTTAATAAAAGTAATTTACTGTATTTTTATGGTATTTACACTTAATATAGAAAAACAAGAAAGGTCTGTAAAGTAATACAGTGAATTTCTGTGAAAAAAACTTTTTTTTTAACAGTGTACGTTATGGTATTTTGAACGGACGTTCCCAATACAATACCACAGAGCCTCGGGTATTGGAAATGTAGAGTCTTAGTTTTAAGGTGCTTTTCCCTGGGGGCTACAACTTAAGGCCCGGACACACCAAGCCAATTTCGGCCGTCGATAGATGTCTGGCCGTCGATGAGCGTCCTGTCGCCCTACTCAGATTGGTGTGTCCCGCACCGTCATGTCTTTTCGGCCGTGCCGACACCTTCCACTCCCGATTGAACATGTTGAATCGGGAGCGGAGGCTGTCGTCAAAATAAATCACTCTGATTGGCTGTTCTGCTTAGCGAATCAATGCATGAGAAGCGAAACGGAAGTGAGGTACGCAAACAAACGATTAGGCACACACAGACGGCTATTATTTTTCATTTTCATCTCACCTGGACGCAATAATTGATTTTGCATCATGGCGATCTGGAATGAAGAAACCGAATATATATGTTTGTATATATCAAGCAGTCTGTCTTCCGGTTGCCTCTTTTGAATGACGATTACACACTACTGCCGCCGGCTGGCAAGGAGAGTTATTGCCACTCACGCATGCGCAGTGCGTACGTGCTACTTGGCTGTCGGCTTAAGTCTTTGCGGTGTGTTCCAGTGCAACTTTTTGGCCAAGACGCAAGAGACGTGAGGCGACACAACAGTCGGGTCCGTCGGGACGTGTTCTTTAGTGTCAGTTTGGTGTGTCAGGGCCTTTACAGGGAACGTCACACTAAACTCTTGCCAGTGTGTTTAGGGTGCTAGACTGAAGAGAGGTCCTTTAAGAGTGGGTCGGCATGTCTGGCTGGTGGAAGGGGGTCCAGGAGGCTCCAGGGGCTTGATTGGAGGTGCTCTGGTGCTCTGTCTGGGGCATGGTTGGGCTGGGCCTCTCATGTTAAGTCAAGACATCCAGAAAAGGGGTGACTGAGCCAGGCCCATCAGCTGGCTTTGAGCACCCTTTCCTGACCACCTTCCTACTGGTCTTCAGAATTTTTCTTAAACCGAAAAGCTTTTTCAATTGGACATACTGACTGCAGGACCTCAGGTCCATGGCTTGTACAGGGGCTGTCTTCAAGGTGCATGCCCCCATGAGGCCGAAACTTACAGGACAGGTTCCTGGGCCCCCAGACACCAACATTTTCAAGTTTCAGAACCCAGTCCATTTGCCTTAGGGTTTTGTCAAGACTTCCAGGAAAGGGGGTCATTGAACCAGGCCTGACATCCGACTTATGGCGCATTTCCACTACAGTGCGGAGCACGGTTTAAGCGTGCCGTTTTTGGTTGCGTTTCCACTAGGCATAGTTCCGGCTAGCGGGTACTTTTTCACAGTTTTTCTGGCTCTCCAAAATCGAGGTTCTTTCCGGGCCAACAACCAGGCTGAGTATGCTAAACTAGTGAGAGAATCGCTGAAAACTACAACAAAATGAACATATCTGACCGTGATTTAATTGTAATACACATTTGAAAATGATGCCGAAGTAACAACATACTGATACCGGTTAGTAAAAACCATGAATTCATGCTTTAACAAGTCTGCAGACAGACGGCAGGAGAAAAACCTTTTAAAATGCGTGTTTTCTGAATGGAGATCGGCTAAGCTAACGCAGTATATGCTCCGACCGTCCACACTCACAACAACGGCCTACAGACAGAAATAAACCAGCGACTGTATTCGCCATGACACAGACAGGCTGTGGTTTGTACTTGTTTAACTTTTGTCTAGTTTCTGAACAGATATGAGGAGCTGTGAGCTCTGAGGGCTAACAGCTAACGGCTGATGTTGGTTTTGTGTTTCGCATTGAAGATGACGTCACGGCTCCGCCTACACTGCGTTACTATAGTTACTGCCCCAGCTACTAAACTGTATTGGAAACGCAGCATAAAGTGAGCCTGGCCTACCAAGGCCTAACTATACCGTACTAAGCCGTGCGAGGGCCTGCAGTGGAAATGCGCCATTAGAGTGCCCTTTCCTGGGTCAATCCCAGCCTGACCCCCACCCTTCCCCTGGACTGAAAGGTGGGAAAGTATCTTCAGGATGCTTCATTCTGATCAATAAATTAGCCATAGGGCTCTTTGAGGTACTTACACTGTAGAGGGAGTTCAGTGGAAACACTTCAAAGAGGGGGCCTTCTGGTGGATTTGTGCAAAAAAAGGCCTTGGAAAAAGCCCAAACTTTGAAAATCTGTATTTTTGCAATGGAAGGTGCTTTGACCTTGCTTTTTTTACAATGGTGCCCAATAGATAAACGAGTTAATGTAGGGACCCCTCAATGGTCTATGGAATTTGGAACTTTCCCCCCAAGGGAGGTTTTATCAGTGTCCATGCAAAAGAAGCACATTTTACACCTTGGCTATCCTAAGGTTGGACAGTCACTTTCTCCGTCTTTGCACATTGCCACCTTGGTTTTGGAGCGTCACCCTCGTGGTTCTTGGCTGCCACCATCTTTTTTGGTTCGTTCAGTGATGCTGTCTGAAGTGATTGAGACAGTCTTTTACCAGGGACATGTTTACTGAGATAAGCTCATGACATTTAATGAAAAAACTTTGAGCTTTTCACATCAGTCAGTAATTATCAGAAACCAGATGTTCTTTGAGGTCTGTCCAGTGAAACCACTCCCACGCTGTGTCTCCCCCCCCCCCCCCCCCTCCACATATCGTCAGATAGTAAGGTCCCTGTCATGAGCTCTGGCCGTGACTCCAGCTCAGGTGTAGCAGGTGAAACAACTGTTGTCTGACATTTGTTTCCCATTTGACACAGGTTTCTGTTGTTGGATGTATAGTTGTTGAATAATGCAGTATCTGTGCTCATCTTTAACATAATGTTCTAAATCTTTAACAACAGGAGGATCATGGTTAACTCTACGGAAGCTTCCTATTTTATACTGACTGCATACTCTGACACCGGGGTTTTTAAATACCTATATTTCCTGATCATTCTGGCTTTGTATCTTTGTATTATAGGTGCCAACGTGTTGCTGATTGTGGTTATCTGTGTGAACAGGAGCTTACATGAACCTATGTACCTTTTTCTGTGCAGCCTGTTTGTAAATGAACTGTATGGTAGTGCAGGGTTGTTTCCATTCCTTCTGGTTCAGATCCTCTCTGACATTCACACTGTTTCTGCTCCGCTCTGCTTCCTGCAGATTTATTCTGTGTATACATATGTGTGCGTGGAATTTTTTAATTTAGCAGCCATGTCTTATGACAGATATCTTGCTATCTGTTATCCTCTGCAATATAACACATATATGACTTCTAACAAAGCTTCCTTTCTTATTGCGGTGTCATGGTTGTTCCCTTTTCTTGCAATTGTTGTTCTGATATCCTTAAGTGTGTCTTTAACGCTGTGTGGGAACATCATTAACAAAGTGTACTGTGGGAATTACTCCATTGTTAAGCTGGCCTGCTCTGACACCAGGGTCAATAACATTTATGGACTCTTTTACACGGTCATCTCCATCATCATTCCTCTGCTTTTAATCCTCTACACGTACATGAGGATCCTCAGAGTGTGTTTCTCTGGCTCCAAACAGACCAGACAGAAAGCTCTCAGTACCTGCACACCTCACCTCGCTTCCCTCATCAACTTCTCCTTTGGAGGTTTTTTCCAGATATTACAGAGCAGGTTTGATATGAGCAGTGTTCCCAACATGCTGCGCGTTTTATTATCCCTGTACTTTCTAACATGCCAGCCTCTCTTTACCCCAGTCCTCTACGGGCTGAAGATGTCTAAAATCCGCATCATATGTAAGCGTCTGTTGTGTGGAGAAGTGTAGGTCATCAAGAGATTGCAGAGAAAGAGAATGAAAGGACCCTGACTTCAGCAGTATTAACTCTAATGACGTGTCTAGTTCACTGAAAGCTCACCTCCCGTTGTCTGTTCTTATTTTTCTTTAATTATACTTTAATATTCTATATGAGCAAAGCTATATGATCAACATGATGTTTCACTGACCCTAAGTTCTTCTGTTGTGTCTAAAAATGCAAAAAGAAAATACCTTTTTCCCTGAAAGCTGTTTAGATTTGTGGGAACAATATGTTGTAGAAAAAGGGTTTTTATTGTCAAGTGCACGAGAACCAGACAAACATCTTTAAATCTTAGATCCAACCATACTCACTTTATATAAAATTAATTACAAAGTAAAAATATAGGGTTAAAGTACTACATGTATATATACGTATGAAATGTATATAAGAAAAAATATATTTGTCGTATACAGTAATAAAATACACAGAGATGTAAACGTGTAATATTAAAGTGTGAAAAAGGAGTATGAAATATGGACATTCCTATTTTCCTGCAAATAAATGTTGTGTTCATGAAGCTGGTTGTGTGTGTATGTGTGTGTGTGTGTGTGTGTTGTGTGTGTGTGTGTTTGTGTGTTTGTGTGTATGTGTGTGTGTATATTTTGCATGTTTCATTCCCCTGTGCAGTTTACTTTAGACAGCATGAAATAAGTCGCAGGCTCACGTGTGATGTGTGTCTTCTGTTTCTCATGCTGAATGGAACAGTTAATAATTATAGGATTACTACCATTTGTATTCTTAGATGCCATTTGTTGTTATGGTCGTGTGAAAAGGTGCAGCCTGTTTCACAGTGAGTAACAAAAACACATTTAAATTTGAATTATGTCAATACCACCAACAAATGGTTTAATACATGTGATAATATGGGGCCCAAAAATACAAGCCTTTAGTTTTTTGAGGTACATTAACTTCCCAGTCCCTTATTTAAATCATTAGGTCCTAAAAGTAGTAAAATAATAATAGCTCTAATAGAGTTAGCTTCCCTCACTCAAACTGTGCTTAATTCCTCCAGTGGCTCAGTCAGTAGGGGCTTGGACTGGGAGCCGTAAGGTCGCTGGTTCAAGTCCCCGACCAGACATAAATATCGAGTGTGGACTACTACTTGGAGAGGGCCCAGTTAACCTCCTGGGCCCTGCCGTGGCACCCTTGAGCCATGCACCGGACAACCCCCCCCCCCACTCCCATTGCTCCCGAGCGCTGTGCAAAAGCTGCCCACTGTTCCTAGTACTAGGATGGGTTAAAGAGAACAAATGTCACTGTGTGTGCTGTGTATGTGTAACCATTAAGGAGGGTTTCATCCCTCCGATTCTATCTATCTAATTAAAATAGCTTGGCCTTATAGAAGCAGAAGATATCCACATATTAACACCACTTTATGATTTCTGAAGTAAGAAGCTAGCGTTGGGCTATAAAGGAACTACAGTACGGTCACATGACAGCAGTGACATGCAGTCAGGGGAGAAACAACAAATAAATGTCTCCACTGATCTCTGTTGTAAATGTGATTTCTGTATGATTCCAATCGCTTTTCATAGTCAAAATCGGCAAATTCGGAGCGATGAGAAGTGAGGCAGGGACGAGCTCTGCCTCACGTAACCCCACAGAAACTGGCTGGTGCGCGGGCACTAAATTAGCACGGGCACTCATTTTGTGCCCGCGCTCCAGCCAGTTTCTGTGGGGTGAGGTGAGGCAGAGATGAGATCTGACTCACCTCAGATGCGTCACCCCACAGAAAGTGGCTGGAGCGCGGGCACTAAGCGCATGCCTGTTAGCATCTCACTGTAAGTCACACATGTAATGTTTGTAGATCCCTTTATTACATTCATCCTCGCCATCCATAGTCTCTAAATAACTTATTTCACGTATATATGATATTTAGGCTCGCTGGTCTCATCATACAACTGCAATGAAAAAGCACCAGTGGAGGCAGCCATAACCTCTGCCGCACTGAAGGGGGCGCAGGTGAGCCCACAGGTTCTTGTTGCTACTGTTATTCTACGCAGAGACGGGAGACGCAAACAACAAGCTAGACTTTTGAAACCAGAGGAAGATAAGGAGGACTTTTACAAAAAAGTAATAGAGATTGTTGTCCAGAAGGATAGCATGGACTTCATCTTCAAGTCAAGGTAAGACCACAATTGGATTGAAATGGGATCTTACTAAGAAAGAACAGTCCAATATTTAAATGAAACTACATGTTTTGGGTATCCTTTTGTTGAAAGGTCTGTTTAAAATTAATCGAAACATCAGAATAAAAAAGCTTTTTGCAAATAACAGAATATTTCGATTAAGGTAAAAATATAATAACATTTGGATATCTGACTCTGAAAGAGTCAGTGCCTCACCAGCCATGAACCTCACCGCACGTCACTGCATGACACGTCACCACCGCTAAGCTAAAGGAGGCTAATGTTGGGCTATAAAGGAACTACAGCACGGTCACATGACTTCACGTCACCACCGCTAAGCTAAAGGAGGCTGATGTTGGGCTATAAAGGAACTACAGCACGGTCACATGACTTCACGTACCACCGCTAAGCTAAAGGTGGCTAATGTTGGGCTATAAAGGAACTACAGCACGGTCACATGACTTCACGTCACCACCGCTAAGCTAAAGGAGGCTGATGTTGGGCTATAAAGGAACTACAGCACGTCACATGACTTCACGTCACCACCGCTAAGCTAAAGGTGGCTAATGTTGGGCTGTAAAGGAACTAGAGCACGGTCACATGACTCACGTCGCCACCGCTAAGCTAAAGGTGGCTAATGTTGGGCTAAAGGAACTCACACGGTCACATGACTCACGTCGCCACCGCTAAGCTAAAGGTGGCTAATGTTGGGCTATGAAGGAACTACAGCACGGTCACATGACTTCACGTCACCACCGCTAAGCTAAAGGCGGCTAATGTTGGGCTATAAGGAACTTCAGCACAGTGTGATCCCTCCATCAACGGTTTTATTAATCTCCCGCCAAATGGCCTAAGGAGGAGAAACCACAAGTCATTATCGTGCTAACGGTTAGCTACACTGTGTTGAATTTAAACCTCAGGCTTACGGTTAGCTACACTGTGTTGAATTTAAACCTACGGCTAACGGTTAGCTACACTGTGTTGAATTTAAACCTACGGCTAACGGTTAGCTACCGTGTGTTGAATTTAAACCTACGGCTTACGGTTAGCTACACTGTGTTGAATTTAAACCTACGGCTAACGGTTAGCTACACTGTGTTGAATTTAAACCTCAGGCTTACGGTTAGCTACACTGTGTTGAATTTAAACCTACGGCTAACGGTTAGCTACACTGTGTTGAATTTAAACCTCAGGCTAACGGTTAGCTACACTGTGTTGAATTTAAACCTCAGGCTAACGGTTAGCTACACTGTGTTGAATTTAAACCTCAGGCTTACGGTTAGCTACACTGTGTTGAATTTAAACCTACGGCTAACGGTTAGCTACACTGTGTTGAATTTAAACCTACGGCTAACGGTTAGCTACACTGTTTTAAACTCTGACAGCAGCTGAAATTGTTTAAAATATATCACAATCTTCTATTTTCTGTCATGTAAATACTTTATTTCGTATATTTTGTTATCATTACTACTCTTCAACTAGGAGGTGCTAGCAAAGCATTTCACTGCTCAATGGAAAGATGTGAAGTATATAATAACCCACAGGTCCCCACCAACCCGTTCACGTATCTAACAAATTTTCCCCACTCAGCGAGGCACCCGCTGAGGAGTCAACTCTGGTTATTGGTAGCTCTATTATGAGATACGTGAATTTAGAGACCAAAGCCTCCACAGTCACATGCATTCCGGGGGCCAGAGCGGGCGACGTTGAGGCGCATCTTAAACTGCTGGCTAAAAATAAACGTAAATACAGTAGGATTGTTATTCACGTCGGTGGTAATGATGTTCGTTTACGCCAATCAGAATGCACTAAAGTTAATGTGGCTTCGGTGTGTAGATATGCTAAAACAATGTCGGACACCGTAATTTTCTCTGGTCCCCTCCCCAATCTGATCAATGACGACATGTATAGCCGCATGTCATCATTTCAGCGCTGGTTGTCTTGGTGGTGCCCAGCAAACGATGTGGGCTTCGTAAATAATTGGACAGCCTTCTGGGGAAAACCTGGTCTGATTAAGAGAGACGGCATTCATCCTACTTTGGAAGGTGCACATCTCATTTCGGCAAACATTTCAGGGATTTGTGGACTTAATCCATGACAAACTGGAGTTGAGACCAGGAGGCGGAGTCGCAGTCTTACACGCTTCTCTGCGCTCTCTCCTGGGCAGTCATCCATAGGAATCCCGAACCCAATAAAATACCCAATATTAACGGTGTGTGTGTCTGCCCAAGGACAATTCAAGATGAAGCCTAATAGAGGTGTCATACATAATAACCTAATAAAAGTAAATGTAACAACTACTACAGTGCAACAAAACAGGAAGATTAAATGTGGTCTCTTAAATATAAGATCTCTAGCATCTAAAGCAATATTGGTAAATGATTTAATATCAGATTATAATATTGATATTTGCTGTCTCACTGAAACTTGGTTGAGACATGAAGAATATGTCAGCATAAATGAAGCCACTCCACCCAGCCATATCAATACTCATATTGCTCGAGGCACAGGCCGAGGAGGTGGAGTTGCAGCCATCTTTGACTCAAGTTTACTTATCAATACTAAACCAAAACTAAATTATACCTCCTTTGAAAGTCTTGTTTTTAGTCTTACGCATCCGACCTGGAAAACTTTGCATCCAATCTTATTTGTTACAGTGTACCGTGCACCAGGTCCTTATTCAGAATTCTTATCAGAACTCGCTGAGTTTTTATCAACTTTGGTTCTTAAAACAGATAAAGTAATTATCGTAGGTGACTTTAATATTCATGTTGACGATGATAAAAATAGCCTTACTGTTGCATTTAACTCTATATTAGACTCTATTGGTTTCCGTCAGAGTGTAAATAAACCAACCCACTGCTATAATCACACTCTCGACCTTGTTCTGACTTATGGTATTGAAATTGAGCAACTATTAGTCGAACCGCATAATCCTGCTTTATCCGACCATTTCTTAGTAACTTTTGAAGTACTGTTACTAGACTACAAAGCATTAGTCCAAAGCTCCTGCAGCAGAAACCTATCTGTTAGCGCTATAGCCACATTTAAGGAAGAGATTCCACCAACACTTAACCTGATAGCAGGTCTGCATGTAAGGGAGGAAACTTATACAAAATGTACACCACCCCAAATTGATCATGTTGTTGATAGTGCTACAGATGCCCTGCGAATAAAATTAGACTCTGTTGCTCCTTTGAAAAAGAAAAAATAAAACAACATAGACTAGCTCCATGGCATGATGCCGAAACTCGCAAAATAAAGCAAAAGTCGAGACAACTTGAAAGGATATGGCGTTCCACTAAACTCGAAGAATCTCGTTTAATTTGGCATATTACTCTCAATGAATATAAGAAAGCACTGCGTGAAGCGAGAGCAGCTTACTACTCTTCACTGATGACAGACAGACAGACAGACAGACAGACAGACAGACAGACAGACAGACAGACAGACAGACAGACAGACAGACAGACAGACAGGACAGACAGACAGACATCAGACAGACAGACAGACAGACAGACAGACACAGACAGACAGACAGACAGACAGACAGACAGACAGACAGACAGACAGACAGGCTGACAGACAGACAGACAGACAGACAGACAGACAGACAGACAACGACAGACAGACAGACAGACAGACTGACAGACAGACAGACAGACAGACACAGACAGACAGACAGACAGCTGACAGATGACAGAGAGCCACAGCTCTACTGAGCCTTCTATTCCCATAGCACTCAGTAGCAATGATTTTATGTGCTTTTTTAACGATAAAATTGTTACTCTTAGAAACAAAATTAATGACCTCTTGCCTTCGACCAGTATAGTGTTATCAACAGCTCCCGGAAACGTAAGTTCTAATATTACACTAGATAGTAAATTAGAATGCTTTTCAGCCATAAACCTTGAACAATTGAATTCAATGATTCTTTCTTCAAAACCATCAACGTGTATCTTAGACCCGATTCCAACTAAGCTGTTAAAGGAAGTTTTTCCATTAATTAGCACTTCTTTATTAAATATTATGAATATGTCTTTATTATCGGGCTATGTTCCACAATCATTTAAAGTAGCAGTGATAAAACCGCTTCTTAAAAAGCACAACCTCGATCCAGAGGTTTTAGCCAACTATAGACCTATTTCTAATCTTCCGTTCCTCTCAAAAATTCTTGAGAAAGCGTCGCAAAACAGTTGTGTGATTACTTAAAAAACAATGATTTATTTGAAGATTTTCAGTCTGGCTTTAGAACACATCATAGCACAGAGACAGCTCTGGTTAAAGTCACAAATGACCTTCTAATAGCCTCAGACAAAGGACTTGTCTCTATTCTTGTCTTACTCGATCTCAGTGCTGCATTTGATACTATCGACCATGATATCCTATTGCAAAGACTAGAGCACTTAGTTGGCATAAAGGGAACTGCTTTAGGCTGGTTTAGGTCCTATCTATCTGAACGCTCTCAGTTTGTATGTGTCAACGATAAATCTTCCATGCAAACCAAAGTTAGCCATGGAGTGCCACAGGGCTCAGTGCTTGGACCTATTTTGTTCACATTATATATGCTTCCGTTAGGCAATATTATAAGGAATCATTCTGTACAGTTTCATTGTTATGCGGATGATACTCAACTATATTTATCAATCAAGCCTGATGAAATTAATCATCTAAATAAAATTCAAGACTGCCTTAAGGACTTAAAAACGTGGATGACTTTAAACTTTTTGATGTTAAACACGGCCAAAACTGAAGTTATTGTACTCGGCCCAAAGAATCTACGAAACAAATTATCTAAAGATATACTAACTATGGATGGCATTAATTTGGCCTCCAGTGAGACTGTAAGGAATCTTGGTGTTATATTTGATCAGGATTTATCCTTTAACGCCCACATAAAATCTATTTCAAGGACCGCCTACTTCCATCTACGTAACATTGCAAAAATCAGGCATATCTTGCCTCAAAACGATGCAGAGAAACTAGTCCATGCATTTGTTACTTCAAGGCTAGATTATTGTAACTCTCTATTATCAGGGTGTACCAAGAAGTCAGTTAAGTCGCTTCAGCTGATTCAAAATGCTGCAGCACGTGTACTAACCAGAGTTAGGAAAAGGGACCACATTACTCCTGTTCTGGCTGCCTTACACTGGCTCCCTATAGAACATAGGATAGAATTTAAAATTCTTCTTCTCGCCTACAAAGCCCTTAATGGGCAGGCGCCATCTTACCTTAAAGAACTCATTATACCCTACTGTCCTACTAGGGCATTGCGTTCCAAGAATGCAGGGTTGTTGGTTGTTCCTAGAGTCTCTAAAAGTACAATGGGAGCCAGAGCCTTTTCTTATCAAGCTCCACATTTGTGGAATCAGCTTCCAGTTTGTGTTCGGGCGGCAGACACCCTATCCGTTTTTAAGAGTGCGCTTAAGACCTTCCTTTTTGATAAAGCTTATAGTTGATAAAAGAATCTAATAGGAGTGCATTGACGTAGACACGTTTTGCCTCTTCACCTATACATCTCAGTTCTTAATCTTTTTCCTTACTGATGGTATGTCATTTGGTTGTGTGTGTAGACGGTGGAAGCAGCGAGAGGCATATACGTGCCTTGATCCCTGCCGAGTCGACACACAACTGTTGATTGGTGTCAGTGCCAAAAACCTTTTAGGAGCAATGCGCTCATGGTATAGATGTGGCGCATACATCTTAGGGGCTGATTAGATTCAGCCCCTAGTTTAGCTGCTATAGGCTTAGTTTGTCGGGGACACTTTACTTTACTTCTTCCTTCTCTCTGTCTGTACCTGTGTACTCTCATGTTCCGAATAACCCAGCTTCCCCAAATTTCTTTTTGGTGTCTATCTACGCCGGGACCCTGAGTCGTGGCTGATCCTGTTGCTGTGGTCCTGAGTCCTGGATCGCGAGCCCTGGATCTTGAGTCGTGGCTGTGCCTGTTGCTGTGGTCCTGGATCATAAGTCCTGGATGGATATCCTCGTGGATTCATCTTCTTATTATAGACACATGCATTTCCAAACATTTGGACTACCTATGTTGTAAATGTATTATCTTCTCAATTTACACACGGCATCTATTGCACGTCTGTCCGTCCTGGGAGAGGGATCCCTCCTCTGTTGCTCTCCCTGAGGTTTCTCCCATTTTTTTCCCCCTTAAACTGTGGGGTTTTTCCTTTTTCTGGAAGTTTTTCCTTGTACGATGTGAGGGTCTAAGGACAGAGGGTGTCGTATTGTCTACTGATATTCTGTACAAACTGTGAAGTCCACTGAGACAAATGTAACATTTGTGATATTGGGCTATATAAATAAACATTGATTGATATCAGTTTAAACCGAGATGCAAGATAGCTTCTTAAAGTTGACTTTGAAAGATAGTTAGTTTCCCACGGTCCCTTTCACCTGGTATAATCATTACACTTCAATCATGGAAAAGACACAATTTAATGATAATAAACACTTGTCACAAATAATAATCTGCAGTTTGATTGTTTGCTGCTTGTGGAGAGAAATCCCAAACTGCATTTACACTCCGGCAGTTTCTGTCATGACAAAATGTGAGGTGCATTTAATAGTGATTTTATATTCATAGTATATTGTTGGATATTTTCATTTTAAAGCAGAATTTAAGAGTTGAAAATTAGCTGGAAACTCCCGGTACATCAGTTGCATGATACCCGTTGAATAAAGACAGATAACAGTTCAATATGTTGAAGCATTTTTATTCCTCTTCTGACTCAAACTGAACCATCCTGTTACATGTTATTCCCAACACAAGATGGCGACAACTAGAAACCAAGATGGTGACGAGCAGAAACCAAGATGGTGACGACTAGAAACAAGATGTGACGACTAGAAACCAAGATGGTGTCGACTAGAAACCAAGATGGTGACGACTAGAAACCAAGATGGTGACGACTAGAAACCAAGATGGTGTCGACTAGAAACCAAGATGGTGATGACTAGAAACCAAGATGGTGACGACTAGAAACCAAGATGGTGTCGACTAGAAACCAAGATGGTGACGACTAGAAACCAAGATGGTGTCGACTAGAAACCAATGGTGACGACCAAAAACCAAGATGGTGAAGACTAGAAACAAAGATGGTGAAGACTAGAAACAAAGATGGAAGACTAGAAACCAAGATGCTGACGACCAGAAACCAAGATGGCGACGACTAGAAACCAAGATGCTGACGACCAGAAACCAAGATGGCGACGACTAGAAACCAAGATGGTGACGACCAGAAACCAAGATGGTGACGACTAGAACCAAGATGGTGACGACTAGAAACCAAGATGCCATCTGCACCAAACAGAGAATTGTCTGCATTCTTTAAGGACAGGCCTATACCGTAGTTTCAGCTGGTGACATTAAAATAATGTGGATTGGAGGATTGAATGGAGCACGTCTGCATCTGTGGTGAAACCCTGAGTTACAGAAGGAGGATCCCTGAAGGATGACGTCAGTGAGCTGCAGACAGAAGGTAAAAGCAGCAGCTCAGAGTTTCAGCTCAGTGAGGAGAGCCACCTCACACTCTCTGGATCTCTGTATTATACACATTAATATAGGACGCTCAGTTTGGATCATCTGTCTTATGTGTTCTCATGATGAGGAACATGTGGTCACTGTTATTGCCATGTTTAAAGTGACATCTACATCCAGGTAATGCACTGCATAATGTTGTGATGCTTGAAGACCACAGGAGGATCATGGTGAACTCTACTCACATTTCATATTTCACTATGGTGTCCTACTTCGACACGGGGTTTTTTAAGTACTTGTTCTTCATGATTGTCATGTGTTTATATGTGTGTATTATAGGTGCCAACGTGTTTGCTGATTGTGGTTATCGTGTGAACAGGAGCTTACATGAACCTATGTACCTTTTCTGTGCAGCCTGTTTTGTAAATGAACTGTATGGTAGTACAGGGTTGTTTTCCTTCCTTCTGGTTCATATCCTCTCTGACATTCACACTGTTTCTGCTCCGCTCTGCTTCCTGCAGATTTTTCTGTGCATACATATGTTTGTGTGGAGTATCTAAATTTAGCAGCCATGTCTTATGACAGATATCTTGCTTATCTGTTATCCTCTGCAATATCATACATATGACGTCTAAAAAGGTTACCGTACTTATAACTCTAACATGGTCAATGCCATGTATTGCCATTTGGATTTTGATTTCTCTGACTGTTCCTCTACAGCTGTGTGGGAACATCATCAACAAAGTGTACTGTGACAACTTCTCCATTGTTAAGCTGGCCTGCTCTGACACCAGGGTCAATAACATTTATGGACTCTTTTTTCACGGTCATCTCCAGCATTCCTCTGCTTTTAATCCTCTACACCAGGGGTGCCCACACTTTTTCAGCTTGGGAGCTACTTTTAAAATGACCACGCCCAAATGATCTACCTACAGGGCCGCCCCTGCCCAATCTGTGTCGTGAGGGGGGGGGGGGGGGGTGCTAGTGGATATACACGGCGGATAAACCGTGGCGCGTTTACACTAATTGCGCCGCTTAAGCGGATAATAGTGCGCCGCATTTGATGAGGAGGTGAGGCCCCCTCATAACTGCATGAACCCGTATGGCACAATACAACTCAGACTGGCTTACTTGTACTTCAATCAAGTGGCAAATGCCATAGTAAGGATGGATGAAAGGCTAACTTTAAAAAATAAATAAATAAAAAAATGTTTTTTTTTTTTTTTTTTTCTTCTTTTTTTTAAAATGCCATGCGATCTACCCACACTACCTTGCGATCGACCGGTCGATCGCGATCGACGTATTGGGCACCCCTGCTCTACACGTACATGAGGATCCTCAGAGTGTGTTTCTCTGGCTCC
Organism: Dissostichus mawsoni; assembly: GCA_011823955.1. Classification (NCBI taxonomy): domain Eukaryota; kingdom Metazoa; phylum Chordata; class Actinopteri; order Perciformes; family Nototheniidae; genus Dissostichus; species Dissostichus mawsoni. Next base: position 397,149 of record JAAKFY010000025.1, read on the forward strand.
AAACAGACCAGACAGAAAGCTCTCAGTACCTGCACACCTCACCTCGCTTCCCTCATTAACTTCTTTTTTGGAGGTTTTTTCCAGATATTACAGAGCAGGTTTGATATGAGCAGTGTTCCCAACATGCTGCGCATTTTATTATCCCTGTACTTTCTAACATGCCAGCCTCTCTTTACCCCAGTCCTCTACGGGCTGAAGATGTCTAAAATCCGCATCATATGTAAGCGTCTGTTGTGTGGAGAAGTGTAGGTCATCAAGAGATTGCAGAGAAAGAGAATGAAAGGACCCTGACTTCAGCAGTATTAACTCTAATGACGTGTCTAGTTCACTGTGTGCAGAGGAAGGAAATGAAACGTGCAGCTGTACATGTGCTGAGCTTGATGCTGCTCTCTCTTTCTGTTTCTTATCTTGCTTATCACTTTTCATATCAGCCTCAGTGACTTAGGAGAACCCTGAAAGGTCCATGAGTCAGGACGTTAGGAGTGAAACTGAAGTTAAAGCTGAATGAAGCTTCTCGCTGTGAACAGACACAGAGCAGCTTCATATCAACTATGTTGACAATATTTCACCCATTGTATTCTCTAACATGTAATGTGTCCCAAATATACATCCTGTGTAAGAATCTGCTGCCTGTGTTGGGAATAACATGTAACAGATTGATTCAGTTTGAGTCAGAAGAGGAATAAAAAATGTTTGCCTCAACAGTTATTCTTTTGTCCTCTAATTCTATCCTCTCTCTACATGAGGATCCTCAGAGTGTGTTTCTCTGGTCGTAAGCAGAGCAGACAGAAAGCTGCACACCTCACCTCGCTTTCCTCATCAATCTCTTTGAAAGATTTTAAAATATTACAGGCCTCTGTACCCAACATGTATATTTAAAAGTATATTTAAAAAAAAATCTAACTTCCTTACATGCCCACCTCTCTTCAATCCCATAATGTATAGCATTAAAAAGAAACAGTAAGATGTGTCAAAGTGTGTTTTCTTCTGAAGTGAAGATCAGTGGTTGTGTCAGAAAAAAATAAGCCATAAATGATCAAAGTGTGCTGCATCATTCAAAGTGAATATCTACAGTTAGGAACCATTTAGTCAGCTTCTTTTATTTAAATGTCTGGATTTATTGGGACTCTGACAGTTCTAATGAACGCAAAAGATTGGTTCGGCAGAATATGAGTTCGACACTTTATATTACATAGCTCCTATGTTGTTGGTTGATTGTCATTTGCCAAATTAGCTTTGCACACATTAATACCATTAGGATCAGAAATGTTCATATGTTTATAGAAGACGGACTTTAATCTCTGTATCCTCTTAGAGAGCGTCTTGCACGTCAAATGAATATTTCTTCCTCACGTGTTCTCTCGCGTCCGTGACCAATTACAGCCCAGAGACATCCGGCATCATACGCCATTTTTTTGGTTCATCCTTTTTTTTAGATTACTTCTCATATGGTTTATACCTTAGTAAAAATCATCCTGATATGAAAATAAATTGTTCATTTTGTACATTTTGGAGACATTTAGACTAAAATAGAATTGGAAGCAGCTTATGTTTTAGGTCGGGTATATTTTGTGTTGAGGTCAGCAGGTCTGTATTAATTTTTTTCTGACTATTAATATTATTGACCTATCAGAAGCTATTGAGTCTATGCGAGTTTACCGCCAGGCTCGGATCCTCAGGATCAGCAAGGTCTCACCTCTACTAACTCCTGAAGAACCAGGTTCAATGAACTGCTGTTTTAAGGCAGACGACTTACTCAATCCGTTTAAGCGATCCCGTAGGATTCTAGTATCTGTCATGAGGTGTGGCCCTGCCTAAGTGTGTGCAATCTTACCCTAAATCAGGAGAGGACAGCTCATAATTCATTTAGGTTAACAGGTAAGAGAAGCAGAAGCAAGTACACACCAACATACCCATATATGAAGGGGTGTGTCATTGCTTCCGGGTGTGAGACTGGACATGTCCAGACTTGCCTCGAAAATTAAACTAAAGCTTACAGTAATATCCCATTGAGTCAGGGGCCTCCTGCTGTTAGAGAAAGGGGGTCTTCCCTCTGTTGAATAGTGACGCCATTAGTGATAAAATATAACACACCTTACACTCTTTAATGTCAGTTTACCAAACCGTCTATATTTATGCCCCTTTTCCACCAAACCGGTTCCAGAGCCAGTTCCGGTCTACACACTGTAAAAACTCAAAATTATGCCAAGTATATTTGTCTAATATCTAGTCAGAATACGTCTTTACACTCGATATAAGACCTAATAACTTAAGTAACACTGCAGTGAGATAGAGGGTCTTGTTTTTAGACAATGCATCTTCTAAGACTCTTGAAAACATCTTATTTTGACTTGTATATCAAATGAAGTTCTTTAAGCTGCTGTGGTTTTTGTAAAAGATGGTTAATCTTGTTTGAACGAATCAATCTTACTTGATTTAAAAAACAAAAACTAAATCTTATTGTAAAATCACTAACACAAAAAAACTGAAAACCTTTGAGCATTTCAGGCTCATTTTGAAATAACATTTACTGATCCTGGTAAGATATAGTTCAAAATAAGTTTTCCCAGCTAATTAAGATCTCCTTTATCTAAATATCCCGTCTTATTTGAAGAAATCTAACCAAGCAAATGTTCACTTGTTCTATTGGTAGATCTTTTTACTTATTACGAGCGAAAACACCTTGTTTTCATTATTCTTTTACTTGATTTTGGAACAGCATTTTTTTCCAGTTCAGCCTGATTTAGTTCTGGTTCTTCCTGTTTCCACCGCAGCGGAGCCGGCTGTAGGCACCAAAAACCGGTTCTTAGCTGACCCCACTCGCAAGAACCAAGAACCAAGAACCAAGAACCAATACTTCACGCTTACGTCGGAGGGCGGGATTAACCTAATCAACAACAACAAAATGCCACAAATTCTGTTCAGCAACACAGACAACTAGGAGCCAGGATGGATGCCAGTGAATGTGAGCAGCAGTGGACCGCTGAAGAGACAGATGACCTCCTCGAGCTTTGGAGGAGTTGGACGGCACAACGCGGTCTAAAGCTATTTTCCAGCAGCTACTATACAAGCTAAAACAACTCAAGAAAGACTACCGGGATCAGAAGAGAGACCTCGGTAGGAGTCGAAGCGGCCGCCAGAAACTTGGTCCCCATGTTGATGTGCTGGACTCTGTCCTCGGGGATAGACCGACTGGTGGACTGGGCACTGCTATTAATTATACTTCGCTGGTGGTGGACGAGACGCAGGATGTGCGGAGCTCCTCAGTTGGTGAGTTATGCAGTAACTGGTTTAATGTGTGACTTGTTGTTATACAATAGTTACGTAGCTATCAAGGAACCAACAACAAAGCTAAAGCTGGTCTACTACAGCTACTGAGCTTGCAAGTAAACAAACAATAGAGCTAGCATGCTAATCTTAGCCAGCATGTATCTCCATGGCAACGAACGCTAACGCTGTCGATATGAGGGATTTTCGCGCCGTGTGTGTCATAAGAAGGCACTTAAAGGTCCCATGTCATGGCCATTTCTACTGATCATAGTTCCATTGTTGAGGTCTACTAGAATAGATTTACATTGTTCAATGTTCCAAACTCACATTGGTTTCTCACAGCATCTCTGTATAGTCTGTGTATTCACATACGTGGAGTACTTCCTGACCACAGAGCGTGATCTTTGTGATCAGCTGTTTTAGCACAGTTCTCCAGTGAAGGGGGGGAGTCTCCCTCCGCAGCCGGTTGGCGTAGTTTTGGCACAATTCCGTTGTACAGACGGACGTTAACAGCAGCCCTGTCTGTGCACACGGAGACCGACTCTGTCGTCCGGTGATCTAACCGCCTTCTGGAAAAGCTTCACAAGTACGTCGGTACGCAAATGCGCTTTTTGACACAAGTGACGGTACGCATTTCAGATTGTTGCCGCGCATGCGTACCTGCGTACCAGTTATGTGCACCCCATGTGTTACAACGGCGTTTGTTAGCAACCAGGAATGACACCAGTAATGACAAACAGATGAGAATGCTGCGTGGGGTCTGGGTGCCGTGTTGGCGGGACGTTGCGGCGCTCGCTGCTCCGCCCTTTGAGTCTCGAGGAGCGTACAGTGTGGGCTGGATTACTGGTGTCGTTTCCTGGTTGCTGCATGGGGTCTGCGAGACACCGAGGAACTCAGCCTGAGCACACACATGTGAGTGTGTGGCAAACTGTGAGTGGAGATCCACAGCCGCGGCTGAGAAAAGATAAGGCTGAGTGAGAGTGTGTGTGTGTGAGGAGCTCCACGGATTGGTCCATTTGGACCTGGGCATGGTTACGTCACCATACTCAGGAAGAAAAAATTGAAAAAGAAAAATCTCCAACGAGGCGTTCTGGGGCAGCATAGACAGGTCTTTTCTCTGTTAGAGCTTTACTCGCTACAGGGTGTACTTTGAGGGTTTGCGACTTTGCAGACCGTTCACATGCAGAAAAAGCTACATAACACAAGGGGACGGGTGATAACCGTAAAAGCATGACATGGGACCTTTAAAGGATGACGCAATGACGCAGCTTCACTGGAGCTCCACTCGGGCTCTGAGCGGTGGAAACACAAGTGGTGCTACAGAGAAGATCCGGTTCAGCACCAGAAAAGCACAAGAACGGATCTTGAACCGGATCCGGTTTGGTGGAACAGGGGCATTAGCATATAAGTATAGAGCTTCCTGAAATATAAAGCATTTGGCATTGTGGAATATACTAAATCCTATTTGATTATATTCACTTTCGTTTTAATTATATATCCCAGTTTGGAAACCTTCACAGTTGTGAAAAAACCAGATGGTGATGACTAGAAACCAAGATGGTGACGACTAGAAACCAAGATGGTGACGACTAGAAACCAAGATGGTGACGACTAGAAACCTAGATGTGACGACTAGAAACCAAGATGGTGACGAGCAGAAACCAAGATGGTGACGACTAGAAACCAAGATGGTGACGACTAGAAACCTAGATGGTGACGACTAGAAACCAAGATGTTGACGACTAGAAACCAAGATGGTGACGAGCAGAAACCAAGATGGTGACGACTAGAAACCAAGATGGTGACGACTAGAAACCAAGATGTTGACGACTAGAAACCAAGATGGTGACGAGCAGAAACCAAGATGTTGACGACTAGAAACCAAGATGGTGACGAGCAGAAACCAAGATGGTGACGACTAGAAACAAAGTTGGTGACGACCAAAAAACAAGATGGCGACGACTAGGGATGGGTACTGTTATGACCTGGCTCAAAAGGCCACAACAAAGAGGAGACACACCATGTCAACGGTTAGCAAAAGATGTTTATTTACACAAACAATTCAAATCAACCAAATTAATGAAGTGCAAAGTAAGTAAAGTATGAGGTGTGGACGTCAGTGGTATCAGTAGTGTAAATGCAGGGTGAGGGTTGCATGGACATGTATGTGTGAGGGTGTTGAGGTGCACAAAGTGAAGCAACTGAAATAACTGATAGCATACTCAACAGAGCCGGATGCCTGTATGAGAAAGCAGAGAGGGAACAGAGAGGAGCAGAAAGCAGAGAGGGAACAGAGAGGAGCAGAGAGGCTTTAAATAGCTGCAGGACACCAGACCCAGGTGCCCTGAGCTACTACAATCAAGGCGGCTGGATGCAGCACAGCCACACCCTCTCAAGATGAACCCACAGGGCATCACAGTACCGTTAAGGTTTTAACGGTACTTCTACTTTTATCGATACCGCTAATCGATCCGGACCTTTAACGGTACTCTTATCGGTTCTTTTGAAAAAAAAAAAAGGCAGCTAAACAAATTGTAAACAAAATGAACATTGCTTTTATTTATATTAAATAAATAATATTTCACATCAAAAGAAACAACAGAGTTTTAACAAATCATATTAAATAATGTGATGACAGAACTGTAAACAGAATAGCTGAAACTTTAACAAAATAAATAACTCAGTTACCTCTAATCATTAACCCATGTTTGTATCATTGAGTTAGCTCTGTGTGTTGCTGCTAGCATACAGAACACCTGACGTGGAAACGTTCCTCGTGGATGGGGCTACAGAGCTACTAGAAAGACAGAGGAACCCGGTGCATTTCTCGTCTGAATGTGGTGCACTTTTGCTAAATGTTTAGACAAATTGCTCATGTTACCCTTAAATGCTAAACTCTTATTGCACTTTTGGTAACGAGCATTGTCCACATGGAGACGGGTAAAGTTTAACCACACCTCGGAGCGCTTAGTTCTCTCCGCCATCTCCGCCGTGTGTGTGTGTGTGTGCTGCATGTAGCAGCTGCGTGTGTGTAAACTGCCCCACACCCTCGCAAACAGACGGGGGAGAGAGATCTCTCGTCTGGATGGGAAAGATTGAAAATACATCATAGACGCATTTTTTTGTCTTTTTGCATATTAGAAATGGAGTTGGCGACACTAAGACTGCGATATAATGTTTATTTAGCAAACCAAGATCGTGACAACAACGATAAACCAAGATGGTGACGACCAAAAAACAAGGGACTAGGGCAGTGGTTCTCAAACGTTTTCTGTCAGGCCCCCACTTTGGAGAAAAAAAAAAGTCGGGCCCCCCCAACACAAATAGTCACGTAATGGGCCAAGTTAACATTTATTCAAATACATCAATATGAACGTGAGCATTCCTTTCAAAAAAATAAAAAAATCACTTTGCTAGAACAGTGATAATAAAACAATGCTCCATAAGTCTGCGTGCTCAAAAAAATAAATACATAATACAATTGTGCAATCCCTTTGCTAGAACAATACATTATAATACTTTGCCATGCAAAATGGCTCGTTCCACACACACACAGAGCCGAGCTTGAATGAAACAGAGACCCAGACGTACTTGTACTGTACTGTAGCATATTATTTTTTAATCAATAATTTACCAAATTATGATTTTTCATAACCATTTTTCCTCCTGGTCATGCCTCTGCGCCCCCCAGGGGAGGCGCGCCCCCCACTTTGAGAAACACTGGACTAGGGTCATGATCTATCCCTTACTTTCAACCCCATTCATTTGTAATTTGAAATGCTCACCCTATCACATAGTGTAAAACATACAAAGAGATCTGAAACCAGGGTGAAATTACTCTAAAGGAAGTGCCCAAGACAATATTTCAGTTACATAACTGTAAGAGCTCCAAAAGAAAATCTGCTCCAAACTGACCAAACATCTGAAGATGCTCTCATTCTCCAAGACCCTTTCAAGGTCTAAAAAAGGACAAAATGTAAAAGCTAACAACCCGAGCTGCCATATTCTACAGGCCCATCTAGACCCGAGGAGAGACATTTTGAGTCCCAGGAGACAGTGTTTGTTCCTTTTCGGAAATCATTGTGATTCTCAAAGCCTTACTGCTGGATCCGGGATGAGGAACACACAGGGTCATATCCCCAGAATGATAATGGCTAAACCCCTAAAATGTAGGAATGGTCATCCCTTGGGACAGATCTCCCACGGTATCAAATTTAAAGTAAATCGGCATAACTTTATTTTTTGCAGATAATTGGCCGGAAAAGGGTAAAAGTCAAAGGTTGTCCAATCGTCTTTAGTTTAACACAACTGAATCCTTGGGTTGGCTTGATAGCACGTTCAACATTTCAACCCCCTACCTCTAGTCATTGTGAAGATACGTCCCTCAGCATTCCAGTACCGTGGGCCCTACGTTACGGTATTTTCAACGGCAATCCCAATTCCGTACCACAGGGCCTCGGGTGTTTGAAATGTACAGAGTCTTATTTTTAAGGTTCTTTTGCTTTGGGGGATACAACTTACAGGGCACGTTACACTAAACCCTTGCCAGTGTGTTTAGGGGTTCTAGACTGAAGAGAGGTCCTTTAAGAGTTGGTCGGCATGTCTGGCTGGTGGAAGGGGGTCCAGGAGGCTCCAGGGGCTTGATTGGAGGTGCTCTGGGGTTCTCTGTCTCTCTATACCTGTGTTCACAGTTTTAGCTATAGTGTTATAGCAGAAAAGTTTAATCCAGCGTATTTTCTATGTTCCTTTAAAGATTCCATAAATGAATGTGTATGCCTTAAACCTGTTTAGATGAAATGTGTGTGTGCTCATTGCAGTGCCTGTAGGCTGTATGATTGTTGCTACTGTTAGGCTGCTGGGGTAGTAGGGGATGTAACTTCTCATTATTGTTTGATTGTTGTACAACGAAATAATAATTGATCAACTATACCTGATAGGTGCATCATATAGTGAAACATCGGTTATGGGAATTATGAGATCAAATGTATTAACATTAGGATTCTTGATATAACGCACACACATTTGATCATGTAGCCTACCACACAATGTCACATGTTTTTCTCTCTGAAAGCTATACTTGTATATGTTTAAACATCATCATCCCATGACATCTTTAGGAGCAGTTAACTAACAAAGGTTGACTGTTCTTATAGCCTAAAGCCTTCTCTGGACTTCCTCTAAACTCGAAGACAGCTGACCTAATTAGAAGGACCATTGTCTCTCACTCTGTTAGTCATGTGAATCAATAAGGTGTTATCTTTTATCTGCTGTTCTGTTTAGTGTGTGAGTTTTTGAATATATGGTGCAAGGGGGTCTCAGCTGACCTAATCAAATGTTATCTTGTCTAGACTGTTTCACTCAGAACAGGAGGTGCTCTTAGTTCATACTTGCACACACACACTGTAAAGAGAGAGGACGGACCAGATGAAATCAACACTAGCTGACTCACTGCTTGGGGGTCGTCCAGGATGTATAACTACTATAACATTTGAATACTGGAGCACTCCCTTCTGACTGACTGTCCGGATAACTTGTATCCCACGGTGGTAGAATTGAGTCCAGAGTACTCTGTGAGAATTGGACTGTCTGTTTTGCTAATAAACTAGTTGATTTAACATAGCCTTTTATTTTGTAGTTTTCTTTTGTGCTGCTTTCAACGACCTCTTCTTCTCATCAACAAACGCGCTGAAGTAGGGCCGGCCCTCTTGACGGCCGCCTGAGGGTGCCACTACAACAATTGGGGTTCTCTGTCTCTCTGGGGCATGGTTGGGCTGGGCCTCTCATGTTAAGTGAAGACATCCAGAAAGGGGGTGACTGAGCCAGGCCCATCAGCTGGCTTTGAGCACCCTTTCCTGGCCAAGCACAGCTTGACCACCTTCCTACTGGTCTTCTGAATTTTCTTAAAGTGAAACGCTTTTTCAATTGGACATACTGACTGCAGGACCTCAGGTCCTTGGCGTGTACAGGGGCTGTGTCTTCAAGGTGCATGCCCCCATGAGGCCGAAACTTACAGGACACGTTCCTGGGCCCCCAGAGACCAACATCTCCAAGTTTCAGAACTCAGTCCATTTGTCTTAGGTTCAGTCAAGCCTTCCAGGAAAGGGGGTCATTGAGCCAGGCCTGACATCCGACTTAGAGTGCCCTTTCCTGGGTCAATCCCAGCCTGACCCCCACCATTCCCCTGGAGTGAAAGGTGGGAAAGTATCTTCAGGATGCTTCATTCTGATCAAGAAATTAGCCATAGGGCTCTTTGAGGTACTTACACTGAAGAGGGAGTTCAGTGGAAACACTTCAAAGAGGGGGCCTTCTGGTGGATTTGTGCAAAAAGGCCTTTAAAAAAGCCCAAACTTTGAAAATCTGTATTTTTGCAACGGAAGGTGCTTTAACCTTGCTTTCTTTCAAAAGGTGCCCATTAGAAAAACTAGTCAATGTAGGGACCCTCACTGATCTATGGGTCTTGGAACTTTCCCCCCAAGGAGGTTTTATCAGCGTCCATGCGGAAGAAGCAAACCCATTTTACACCTTGGCTATCCTAAGGTTGGACAGTCACTTTCTCCGTCTTTGCACATTGCCACCTTGGTTTTGGAGCGTCACCCTCGTGGTTCTTGGCTGCCACCATCTGGGTTTTGGTTCGTTCAGTGATGCTGTCTGAAGTGATTGAGACAGTCTTTTACCAGGGACATGTTTACTGAGATAAGCTCATGACATTTAATGAAAAAACTTTGAGGTTTTCACATCAGTCAGTAATTATCAGAAACCAGATGTTCTTTGAGGTCTGTCCAGTGAAACCACTCCCACGCTGTGTCTCCCCCCCGTCCTCCACATATCGTCAGATAGTAAAGGTCCCTGTCATGAGCTCTGGCCGTGACTCCAGCTCAGGTGTAGCAGGTGAAACACACTGTTGTCTGACATTTGTTTCCCATTTGACACAGGTTTCTGTTGTTGGATGTATAGTTGTTGAATAATGCAGTATCTGTGCTCATCTTTAACATAATGTTCTAAATCTTTAACAACAGGAGGATCATGGTTAACTCTACGGAAGCTTCCTATTTTATACTGACTGCATACTCTGACACCGGGGTTTTTAAATACCTATATTTCCTGATCATTCTGGCTTTGTATCTTTGTATTATAGGTGCCAACGTGTTGCTGATTGTGGTTATCTGTGTGAACAGGAGCTTACATGAACCTATGTACCTTTTTCTGTGCAGCCTGTTTGTAAATGAACTGTATGGTAGTACAGGGTTGTTTCCATTCCTTCTGGTTCAGATCCTCTCTGACATTCACACTGTTTCTGCTCCGCTCTGCTTCCTGCAGATTTATTCTGTGTATACATATGTGTGCGTGGAATATTCAAACTTAACCGTCATGTCTTATGACAGATATCTTGCTATCTGTTATCCTCTGCAATATAACACATATATGACTTCTAACAAAGCTTATTTTCTTATTACAGTGTCATGGTTGTTCCCTTTTCTTGCAATTGTTGTTCTGATATCCTTAAGTGTGTCTTTGCAGCTGTGTGGGAACATACTTAATACAGTTGGCTGTGGGAATTACTCCATTGTTAAGCTGGCCTGCTCTGACACCAGGGTCAATAACATTTATGGACTCTTTTACACGGTCATCTCCATCATCATTCCTCTGCTTTTAATCCTCTACACGTACATGAGGATCCTCAGAGTGTGTTTCTCTGGCTCCAAACAGACCAGACAGAAAGCTCTCAGTACCTGCACACCTCACCTCGCTTCCCTGCTTAACTTCTTTTTTGGAGGTTTTTTCCAGATATTACAGAGCAGGTTTGATATGAGCAGTGTTCCCAACATGCTGCGCGTTTTATTATCCCTGTACTTTCTAACATGCCAGCCTCTCTTTACCCCAGTCCTCTACGGGCTGAAGATGTCTAAAATCCGCATCATATGTAAGCGTCTGTTGTGTGGAGAAGTGTAGGTCATCAAGAGATTGCAGAGAAAGAGAATGAAAGGACCCTGACTTCAGCAGTATTAACTCTAATGACGTGTCTAGTTCACTGTGTGCAGAGGAAGGAAATGAAACGTGCAGCTGTACATGTGCTGAGCTTGATGCTGCTCTCTCTTTCTGTTTCTTATCTTGCTTTTCACTTTTCATATCAGCCTCAGTGACTTTAGGAGAACCCTGAAAGGTCCATGAGTCAGGACGTTAGGAGTGAAACTGAAGTTAAAGCTGAATGAAGCTTCTCGCTGTGAACAGACACAGAGCAGCTTCATATCAACTATGTTCCCAATATGTTGACAGTATTTTCACCATCGTATTCTCTAACATGTAATGTGTCCCAAATATACATCCTGTGTAAGAATCTGCTGTTAGCTTTCACATCAAGTGACCTGAGTATAAATCAATGCAGCGTTGTACTACACTGAATAAATAACACACACAGCGGTTTGTATTGTCTTTTTCATGTAATGCAAAGTAATGGTTCTGATCCTTTACAGGATGCACAACATTTACCCGTCATGAAGTATTTATGCACTTTATTGTATTTGTACTTTTACTAAAGTAAAGGATCTTCTTCCAGCTTTAATTAATCTAAAGCGACTCACACTGAGAGCTTCTGCAGGCTGTAATACCTGTTGAAACATCAGTCATTTAACATTACAAAGAAATCAAAGGCAGTAGCTGTGCCAAAAGAATTAGAAGCCTGGAAGTCATGATCTATATTATAGAGTCAGTTTGAGGTGCTCCAATACATTTCACATGATTTGCAGGTATTTTGTCTAAAATATGATGCTGTCCTTTTCAAATACTATAAATTGGATTTACCCTTACTTTCAACCCCATTCATTTGTAATTTGAAATGCTCACCCTACCACATAGTGTAAAACATACAAAGAGATCTGAAACCAGGGTGAAATTACTCTAAAGGAAGTGCCAAAGACAATATTTCAGTTACATAACTGTAAGAGCTCCAAAAAGAAAATCTGCTCCAAACTGACCAAACATCTGAAGATGCTCTCATTCTCCAAGACCCTTTAAAGGTCTGAAAAAGGACCAAATGTAAAAGCTAAGAACCCGAGCGTATTCTACAGGCCCAATCTAGACCCCTCAGACATTTTGAGTCCCCAGGAGACAGTGTTTGTTCATTTTTGGAAATCATTGTGATTCTCAAAGCCTTACTGGACCCCAGAATGCTATCTCCAGAATGCTAATGGCTATACCCCTATAACTTTGGAATAGCCAACCCTCAGGACAGATCTCCCACCGTATCAAATTTAAAGTAAATCGGAAGAACTAAATTTTTTGCAGATAATTGGCCGGAAAAGGGTAAAAGTCAAAGGTTGTCCAATCGTCTTCAGTCACACAACTGAATCCTTGGGTTGGCTTGATAGCACGTTCAACATTTCAACCCCATACCTCTAGTCATTGTGAAGATAGGTCCCTCAGCATTCCAAATACTGTGGGCCCTACGTTATGGTATTTTGAACGGACGTTCCCAATACCGTACCACAGGGCCTCGGGTATTTGAAATGTACAGTCTTACTTTTAAGGTTCTTTTGCCTGGGGGGCCACAACTTACAGGGCACGATACACTAAACCCTTGCCAGTGTGTTAAGGGGTGCTAGACTGAAGAGAGGTCCCTTAACCTGTTAAGCCCGATGCCCACACAACAATATTCACAAAACTGTGTCTCAGGTCTCAAAAGACCTCATGAAAGACGACACACGAAGTGAGGATACCCGGCCCGGAGGAAGCCCGGGGTCCCCTTCTGGAGCCAGGCCCAGAAGGAGGACTCGTCGGCGAGCGTCTGGTGGCCGGGCTTGCCACGGAGCCCGGCCGGGCACAGCCCGAAAAGGCAATGTGGGCAACACCTCCGCTTCTCCGTCCCGCGGGCCCACCACCTACGGGAAACAGCGATGGGGTCGGTGCGCTGCCAGAAGGGTGGCAGTGAAAGCAGAGGGTCTCGACGGACCAGACCCGGGCGACAGAAGCTGGCTTTGGGGACGTGGAACGTCACCTCTCTGGGGGGGAAGGAGCCGGAGCTTGTGCGGGAGGTGGAGCGTTACCAGTTGGATCTGGTAGGGCTCACCTCTACGCACAGCGTCGGCTCTGGAACCTTACTTCTGGATAGGGGTTGGACTCTATTGTTCTCCGGAGTTGCCCAAGGTGTGAGGCGCCGGGCGGGTGTGGGGATACTCACAAGCACCCGGTTGGGTGCTTCTTTGTTGGAGTTTACCCCAGTGGACGAGAGGGTCGCCTCCCTACGCCTGCGGGTTATGGGGGGGACAACTCTGACTGTTGTGTGTGCTTATGCACCAAACAGCAGTTCAGAGTATACGGCCTTCTTGGAGACCCTGGAAAGATTCCTGTATGGGGCTCCTGAAGGCGGCTCTTTAATCTTGCTGGGAGACTTCAACGCACATGTGGGCAATGATGGAGACACTTGGAGGGGCGTGATTGGGAGGAACGGCCCCCCTGATCTGAACCGGAGTGGTGGTTTGTTACTGGACTTCTGTGCTAGTCAATCAATCAATCAATCAATGTTTATTTATATAGCCCAATATCACAAATGTTACATTTGTCTCAGTGGACTTCACAGATTGTACAGAATATCAGTAGACAATACGACACCCTCTGTCCTTAGACCCTCACATCGTACAAGGAAAAACTTCCAGAAAAAGGAAAACCCACAGTTTAGGGGGAAAAAAATGGAGAAACCTCAGGGAGAGCAACAGAGGAGGGATCCCTCTCCCAGGACGGACAGACGTGCAATAGATGCCGTGTGTAAATTGAGAAGATAATACATTTACAACATAGGTAGTCCAAATGTTTGGAAATGCATTTGTCCATAATAAGAAGATGAATCCACGAGGATATCCATCCAGGACTTATGATCCAGGACCACAGCAACAGGCACAGCCACGACTCAAGATCCAGGGCTCGCGATCCAGGACTCAGGACCACAGCAACAGGATCAGCCACGACTCAGGGTCCCGGCGTAGATAGACACCAAAAAGAAATTTGGGGAAGCTGGGTTATTCGGAACATGAGAGTACACAGGTACAGACAGAGAGAAGGAAGAAGTAAAGTAAAGTGTCCCCCGACAAACTAAGCCTATAGCAGCTAAACTAGGGGCTGAATCTAATCAGCCCTAACTATAAGCTTTATCAAAAAGGAAGGTCTTAAGCGCACTCTTAAAAACGGATAGGGTGTCTGCCGCCCGAACACAAACTGGAAGCTGATTCCACAAATGTGGAGCTTGATAAGAAAAGGCTCTGGCTCCCATTGTACTTTTAGAGACTCTAGGAACAACCAACAACCCTGCATTCTTGGAACGCAATGCCCTAGTAGGACAGTAGGGTATAATGAGTTCTTTAAGGTAAGATGGCGCCTGCCCATTAAGGGCTTTGTAGGCGAGAAGAAGAATTTTAAATTCTATCCTATGTTCTATAGGGAGCCAGTGTAAGGCAGCCAGAACAGGAGTAATGTGGTCCCTTTTCCTAACTCTGGTTAGTACACGTGCTGCAGCATTTTGAATCAGCTGAAGCGACTTAACTGACTTCTTGGTACACCCTGATAATAGAGATTACAATAATCTAGCCTTGAAGTAACAAATGCATGGACTAGTTTCTCTGCATCGTTTTGAGGCAAGATATGCCTGATTTTTGCAATGTTACGTAGATGGAAGTAGGCGGTCCTTGAAATAGATTTTATGTGGGCGTTAAAGGATAAATCCTGATCAAATATAACACCAAGATTCCTTACAGTCTCACTGGAGGCCAAATTAATGCCATCCATAGTTAGTATATCTTTAGATAATTTGTTTCGTAGATTCTTTGGGCCGAGTACAATAACTTCAGTTTTGGCCGTGTTTAACATCAAAAAGTTTAAAGTCATCCACGTTTTTAAGTCCTTAAGGCAGTCTTGAATTTTATTTAGATGATTAATTTCATCAGGCTTGATGGATAAATATAGTTGAGTATCATCCGCATAACAATGAAACTGTACAGAATGATTCCTTATAATATTGCCTAACGGAAGCATATATAATGTGAACAAAATAGGTCCAAGCACTGAGCCCTGTGGCACTCCATGGCTAACTTTGGTTTGCATGGAAGATTTATCGTTGACACATACAAACTGAGAGCGTTCAGATAGATAGGACCTAAACCAGCCTAAAGCAGTTCCCTTTATGCCAACTAAGTGCTCTAGTCTTTGCAATAGGATATCATGGTCGATAGTATCAAATGCAGCACTGAGATCGAGTAAGACAAGAATAGAGACAAGTCCTTTGTCTGAGGCTATTAGAAGGTCATTTGTGACTTTAACCAGAGCTGTCTCTGTGCTATGATGTGTTCTAAAGCCAGACTGAAAATCTTCAAATAAATCATTGTTTTTTAAGTAATCACACAACTGTTTTGCGACCGCTTTCTCAAGAATTTTTGAGAGGAACGGAAGATTAGAAATAGGTCTATAGTTGGCTAAAACCTCTGGATCGAGGTTGTGCTTTTTAAGAAGCGGTTTTATCACTGCTACTTTAAATGATTGTGGAACATAGCCCGATAATAAAGACATATTCATAATATTTAATAAAGAAGTGCTAATTAATGGAAAAACTTCCTTTAACAGCTTAGTTGGAATCGGGTCTAAGATACACGTTGATGGTTTTGAAGAAAGAATCATTGAATTCAATTGTTCAAGGTTTATGGCTGAAAAGCATTCTAGTTTACTATCTAGTGTAATATTAGAACTAGCTAGTCATAGATTGGCCATAACAAACACCATGTTCGAACATAAGGATGCTCATAAGTGTACGTGGTACCAGAGCACCCTAGGCCGAAGGTCCATGATCGATTTCGTTATCGTATCATCGGACATGAGGCCGTATGTTTTGGACACTCGGGTAAAGAGAGGGGCGGAGTTGTCAACTGATCACCAACTGGTGGTGAGTTGGGTCGAGTGGCGGGGGAAGCCTCTGGACAGACCTGGTAATCCCAAACGTGTAGTTCGGTTGAACTGGGAACGTCTGGAGGAGGCCCAAGTTCAGGAGGCCTTCAACTCACACCTCCGGCGGAGCTTTTCGGGCATTCCTGTGGAGGTTGGGGACATTGCCTCAAGGGGCGGTAACCCTCGAACCTCCTGGTGGACACCGGTGGTCAGGGAATCCGTCCGACTGAAGAAGGAGGCCTTCAGGGATTTGTTATCCCGGGGGACTCCCGAGGCAGTTGCAAGGTACCGACAGGCCCGAAGGGCAGCAGCCTCAGCCGTGGCTGAGGCAAAGCAGCGGGTGTGGGAGAAGTTCGGAGAAGACATGGAAAAGGACTTTCGGGCGGCACCAAAGTTGTTCTGGAAACTGTCCGACACCTCAGGAGGGGTTAGCAGGGAACCATCCAAGCTGTGTACAGTAAGGATGGAACGCTGTTGACCTCAACTGATGGAGTGTTAGGGCGTTGGAAGGAACACTTTGAGGAACTCCTGAACCCGACAACTCCGCCCTCTATGTTAGAGGCAGAGCTGGAGTATGACGGGGGATCAACACCAATCTCCCGGGGGGAGGTCACTGAGGTTGTCAAACAACTCCACAGTGGCAAAGCCCCGGGGTGGATGATATCCACCCAGAAATGCTGAAGGCTCTGGGTGTTGAGGGACTGTCATGGTTGACACGTCTCATCAACGTTGCATGGAAGTCGGAAACAGTACCGAAGGAGTGGCAGACCGGGGTGGTGGTTCCCCTTTTCAAAAAGGGGAATCAGAGGGTGTGCACCGATTATAGAGGCATCACACTACTCATCCTCCCCGGGAAAGTTTACTCTAAGGTACTCAAAAGGAGGGTCAGGCCGATTGTCGAACCTCAGATTGAGGAGGAACAATGCGGATTCCGTCCTGTGCGTGGAACGACGGATCAGCTTTTTACTCTCGCAAGGATCCTGGAGGGGGCCTGGGAGTACACTTATCCGGTCTACATGTGTTTTGTAGAGTTGGAGGCCATGGTTTCTCAGCAGGAAACCGATGGACTGTTCACTCCAAGTAGGGAATGAGTCCTTACCCCAAGTCAAAGAGTTCAAGTATCTCTGGGTCTTGTTCTCGAGTCAGGGAACAATGGAGCTTGAGATGGGCCGGGGAATCGGAGCAGCGGGAGCGGTACTGCAGTCGCTTTACCGCACCGTTGTGATGAAAAGAGAGCTGAGCCAGAAGGCAAAGCTCTCTGTCTACCGGGCCATTTTCGTTCCTACCCTCACCTATGGTCATGAAGGATGGATCATGACCGAAAGAACGAGATCGCGGATACAAGCGGCCGAGATGGTTTTCTCCGCAGGGTGGCTGGCGTCTCCTTTAGGATAAGGTGAGAAGTTCAGTCATCCGGGAGGGACTCGGAGTTGAACCGCTCCTCCTTCGCGTTGAAAGGAGCCAGTTGGGTGGTTCGGGCACCTAGTAAGGATGCCACCTGGGCGCCTCCCTAGGGAGGTGTTCCATGCACGTCCAGCTGGGAAGAGACCGAGGGGTAGACCTAGGACCAGGTGGAGGGATTATATCTCTTCGCTGGCCTGGGAGCGCCTTGGGATCCCCCAGTCAGAGCTGGTTGATGTGGCCAGGGAAAGGAAAGTTTGGGGCTCTCTGCTGGAACTGCTACCCCCGCGACCCGACCACGGATAAGTGGGAGAAGATGGATGGATGGATGGATGGACATGTCTCAGGGCTTCTTAACATTTAACAACCTATTAATGTGTCAGACCCACTTAACGGGAAGAAACTCAGCTATCAAACAATATTAACAATTTTTAGCTAAACGAAACACAAGGGTAATACCAAGCCTCTGAATTAGCACTAAGCAAAAAAATGCTAACAGTCTCACTGTAGATATATTGTATACTTCATGCAATCTGCACAAACTAGATATCATATGAAAGCTGAGATTCCACAGATTCCAATGGTATAATTATCATCACTGTGCGACCAGAACTCACGGCAGCGAAAGCTAGCAAAGACAACACACAACTTCACTTTACGGGGCCAAAACGGCGAATACGTCTTACCGTTGCTGTTTTCTGATCAAAAGTTGTCTCTGTGTCACTTTGAAATGATTACTGATAATCAGGGGTGAAAGTGGTTTGAATTTCTTGCAGGTACTATAATCCTAGCCTTCCATTGTGAGCATACATCCATTCATTTTTCTGTTTGAACTATATTGTTCTTCTTTCCATATAGAAGGGTATGCAGTAGGGCTAGCATCACCTGTGGTGGCTTCTGAGGGACCTGCTGCCACTTCTTCTGGCTGAGTCTCCTCTTCCTCCCTCTGGGCCTCAACTGTTATAAATTAGAATAAAAATGTATAACTAAATTCAGCAGACAGTCAAAAATGTACAAGTCTCTGTCTTTCTTTGAATTTTTAGAATAGTGGGTACATAAATTAAAATACTAATAAAATAAAATGTCTCAAAATGTATGCCACAATGATTAAAATAGAAGATATCAAAGCAAATATTTAATGTTAAAATATTGTGTTCTGAGTAAAACTCCTCAGGGTGCATCTGAGATTAGAGGGGGTGCACCAGTAGTAGGGTTACGTTGTCTTTGGCGATCGTTGACGGGGGGGGGGGATATTTATGTTATCCCCCACTGTCCACACGCCGCGCGCGCCGCGAAAAGTCCCGCCCTCCCTGGTCGTCGCAGCTGTGCGTGGACGTCGCCCCGCGCGCGGGAGAATGAGATTAAACAACCCTCAGCCCGACATTAATCAAGACGGAACCAAACAATGCCCCCCGGCCCGGCTGCCACATTGATACATCATTGTGGCCCCTGAGCCAAAAAGTTTGGCCACCCCTGTTGTAGGACATTAACGATAAAACAGAATATTGTTGTTCTATTTTTAGACATCTCGCGATCGACTGGGAATCTCCCCGACTGGTTGGGCACCCCTTATAGAGATATACAGTTTGCTAGTTAGCTAACTTATTATATTCATCATGGCCAGGTTCATGTCCATTCTCTGGGCTAAATAAGCATCATCACCTGTGTCATCTGTGGGCGTTGTTTTTCTAATTTTAAGCACATTCTGAGTTTCTTCATCTCTCTCCTTTCTCTTAAACATCTGAAGAATCGTCGTTTGCATTTTTGCTTTAATTACCACGTAGCCTCATTTTCTAGCTGTCACTCCATTCTTTTCTCCTGCCGCTGTTCTGATCAAGTGGGAAAAAGCAAATATTGCTCTGATTGGGTCTGGGCAACAAACGAATTTGCATAATTTCCCAGCAAGCATTGGGCTCATATAACCTTACAGAATCAAACAGGCTGAAATCAGCGTAAAAAAGATGTAGAGAAATAAAAAATGCATTTTTTGGAACATTTCAATAAGGACACATTATAATAACACATAAAAAAATGACGATATCACAACCATAAGTGTACAGACATCAAGAGATATTGGTATATATACCCCTCATTAAAACAGATATTGTAGCCAACATGAGACGGTTGGACAAGCGAAATGCGATTGCGACTAGATGCGCTTGTGACAGACGCTCAAATTCCACGGGTGGAGCTGTCAATTCTTCCCGGTCCTCCGGACCGCCTGGAAATCTCTTTCCGGTACTACGGACCTGGTAGGACCGGCACACTTTCAACCATGCTGATAATCCATCATAACATTTATGTCAATAAACGTAGTTTTCATATAGAGTGTATGAGAGCTTCCGGTTTTGGGCATGCTGGCTGCGCATCACTCTCATTCACCAATGGTAATGTTTAGATGGATTTAGGAACACCCTCTCGATTCTATTGGCTCTAACGGTTCAAAAGAGGTGTCAATCACCAAAATCGACCAATGGGTTCCAGAGATATGGCAAATCCACCCAAATGACCCCAGAGGTGGTTTTCTTTTCTAAACCTCTCTAAAAAGGTCAAATGTCACTTGTTTTGCATCAATCTTGATACAGGGTACTTATTATATGTTATAGTGTGGATTCCTAAAGCTTTTAGTCTACTCTCCCATCATTCAAGGGTGGTTTTCACTATAAGTAATGTATTTTTACTATGTTCAATCTGAATTTACTTTAAAATAAAAACATCTATATTGATTCTGACTCTTCTACATCCAATTCACAGGTTTATCATTTCTTTGAGAAAAAAGATTATTATTTTACCCTTTTTAGAAGGGAAGTTATTGTAAAGGAGAGGGGAGGGGTATAAAAGGGAAAGGGTTCTTTTAAATCAGGTAGAGAGCAAAGCTGGGTAATCAAGGAGCCAACTACTAAGTTTAAGATTTTAATACAGTAATTTATTCAGGAGAACATAAAAACTTTACTAAGAAACAAAAAACAGAGCTGTCTAAAATATAATCTCAGTAAAAAGATAGTCTAAAACTATTTTAAAATACAATTAAACGCAGTTAAAACAATACAAGGAATTCCGATGCCAAAAGGGTTAAAAAAGTATTTTCTTCAAAACCAGAGTCTTTCCAGGGCTGTAAAGGTGCTCCGTCGACACTCTCCTGGACTGTCGTGTCTCTTAATCCCTGTTCGCCTGTGCTCCTGCTGCCTGTGCCTGTGCTCCTGCTGCCTGTGCCTGTGCTCCTGCTGCCTGTGCTCCTGCTGCCTGTGCTCCTGCTGCCTGTGCTCCTGCTGCCTGTACCTGTGCTCCTGCTGCCTGTGCTCCTGCTGCCGCTGCCTGTGCTCCTGCTGCCTGTACCTGTGCTCCTGCTGCCTGTGCTCCTGCTGCCTGTGCTCCTGCTGCCTGTGCTCCTGCTGCCTGTACCTGTGCTCCTGCTGCCTGTGCTCCTGCTGCCTGTGCTCCTGCTGCCTGTACCTGTGCTCCTGCTGCCTGTGCTCCTGCTGCCTGTGCTCCTGCTGCCTGTGCTCCTGCTGCCTGTGCCTGTGCTCCTGCTGCCTGTGCTCCTGCTGCCTGTGCCTGTGCTCCTGCTGCCTGTACCTGTGCTCCTGCTGCCTGTACCTGTGCTCCTGCTGCCTGTGCCTCTGCTGTCTCCTTCAGTTTCTCCCAGTCTCAGTCTGTCTTCTGCTGCTGCAGCTCTTCTCCTTCCATTTATAGGCAGGGCTGTTGGTGCAAATTGGCTCCAGGTGTGGTCACTCATTGTTAATCAACATGGCAAGGCCAATCCAAACATTTCAAAAATAAAAGCATGCAGCAGGAAGTTAAAACCAGTTAAAAAGGCAAACACATTTCAGAGTAAAATCACACAATAAAAAGGTATAAAAAACACACACTTAAAACCATGCAATAATGAGTCATTAAAATACATTGCCATGTGACATCTGGCTCACATGTCCCCCCTAACCAGCCGCAGGCAGAAGGCTGGAAAGAGACACTGAAGAGAGAGATCATGGATGACGTGAAATCCCAGATGCAAGGACTCGCACAGGAACTGATGAAGGAAATCAAACCACTTCTTCAACTGCTGCACCCCCACCACCAACTCAGCCTTGGCGAGAGCGACGACAACCAACATCAATCTAACAACTGGGATGAGCAAGGTAGGCCTATCTGCCGTCAATGCAAACAGTCCGGGCACATTGCAAGGTTTTGTAGGAGGCCAGCTGCCCCCCAGTCAGCTTTAAGCAGCCCCTGCTGCTGAGGTCCGAGGGGCAGGGCTTGCTAATCCACCAGAAGAATCAAGGCCACTGACACATTTATTGGGCAATGTCCAACAATTTTAGTATCCATTGAGGAGGTAAAGCTACAAGGACTACTAGATACGGGGTCTCAAGTAACATTAATGCAACAGAGTTTGTTTGAGAAGCATTTCAACCAGGCTAAGCTTGGGAAGACCCCTGTAGTTTTTAAGTTGAGAGCTGCCAATGGCCTTGAGATTCCTTACACTAGCTATGCTGTGTTGGATATGGAAGTGGAAGGTGTTAAGATACCAGGGTGGGGGTTGTGATAGTAAAGGATGAACACTGCACACACCCGCTCATAATTGGTATGAATGTTGTAACTGCCTGTTGGAATGCCCTCTTCAAATGGCCCGGAAAGTCTGCTTTCCCCCCACCACAGTTGAACAACAGAGTTTGGAGAGATGCCTTTGCCAGCTGTCGACGTGTCGAGGCCACCATGGCAGAGGACGGGCTCCTTGGATATGTGCGGCCGGCTGGCCGACACAACATTGTAGTCCCTCCAAAGAGTGAGCTGCTGGTGTGGGGTCGTGCTCGGATGGGCCCGAAAGGAGCAGACTACTGTGCCTTGGTGGAAGCACTGCCAGATGCTAGCGACGTGGGAGTGGCGAGGACGCTAGCAGTGGTGAAAATGGCAGAGTCCCTGTACGTGTTTACAACCCACACCCCTACAGCTTGTCTATAGGTCGGTACCAGAAGCTTGGAAAGCTGTACCATGTAGATGAGGCTGATGTCCATGGACCCCGTGACCTGAACCTGTCCCTTGATGACGACTGTGTCGTGAAGTGACCTTGGTGGATGCCGCAACTACAGATGGAAAACAGGCGTTACCAAAGGAGGTGAGAGACTTAGCCAACAGACCTGATCTGTCCGAACCGCAACAGGAAGAGCTAAGCACCCTGCTGCGCAAATGGGAGAAAGTGTTTTGCCACGGACTGGCGGACGGACCTGGTACAGCACCGTATCCACACTGGCAGTGCAGCACCTGTCAGAGAGAGGTACCGACCCCTTCCTCCTATGATGTACAAGGAAATGAAGACTCTACTTGCCGGTATGCTAGAGAAAGGAGTGATTAAGGAGAGCTGTAGTCCCTGGGCAGCACCTATAGTGTTGGTAAAGAAGAAAGATGGTAGTTGGAGATTTTGTGTTGATTACAGAAAATGAATGCTGTATAACCCATAAAGATGCCTTCCCTCTGCCCAGGATTGAAGAGACTCTCACTAACCTGACCCGAGCGGAGTGGTTCACAACTCTTGACCTGGCCAGCTACTGGCAGGTTGAGATGGATCCCCAAGACCGGGAGAAAACTGCTTTTTCCACCCCACTTGGCCTGTTTGAGTTTGAGCGCATGCCCTTTGGACTTTGTAATGCGCCTGCAACATTCCAACGGTTGATGCAACAGTGTTTAAGTGGTCCATTGGCAGAGTCTCTTTTAGTGTACTTGGATGACATTATCATTTACTCACCTGATTTTCCTCTCACCTGCAGCATTTGGATGAGGCTTTCCAAAGGCTGTGGCAGTATGGATTGAAACTACGGCTGGACAAATGTAAGCTCCTCCAACACGAGGTGACGTTTTTGGGCCATTTGGTGGACCAGGATGGGGTAAGACCTGTCCCTGACAAAATAACAGCTGTACTCGACTGGCCAGTACCCGCCACCGTAAGGCAAGTAAGAGCCTTTTTAGGACTCGCTGGTTATTACAGACGCTTTGTTGCTGGTTTTGCTAAAATTGCACGCCCTTGAACACTCTACTGACAGGCATCCCAGCTGATAAGAAATCAGACACGTAAAGTACAGTGGTCCTCTGAGTGTCAAACAGCATTTGATGCATTAAAGACTGCACTGACGCAAGCACCTGTTTTGGCATATGCAGACTATTCCTTGCCATTTATAGTCTACACAGATGCCAGCAACCAAGGCTTAGGAGCAGTTCTGTCCCAAGTGCAAGAGGGGCAAGAGCGAGTGATAGCCTATGCCAGCCGCAGCCTACACCCTACTGAACGGAACGATGCCAACTACAGCTCATTCAAGCTTGAACTGTTGGCCCTGAAGTGGGCAGTGACAGAGAAATTCAAGGACTACCTAACTGGGGCGCAAATCACTGTTTTTACTGACAATAACCCTGTTGCTCATCTACAGACGGCTCGCCTGGGTGCCGTAGAACAGCGCTGGGTTGCACAACTCGCCTCTTTCAACTACGAAATAAAGTTTCGCTCGGGTAAGAGCAACGCTAATGCAGACGCATTATCAAGATGTCCAGTTGCCTCCTTGTCTTCTAGGGCTCCAGACGAGGAGTGTGTTACAAGACCAGCTGCAACCACAGCAGCCATTGAGTTAACACCTGGAGGACAGGATGAGTTCGCCAGCAGTGACTGGGAAGAGGCACAAGGTAATGACCCCACATCCAGACAGTTAGGAGGTATGTGGAAAACCGGCTGGCACCCAAAGGACCAGAACGCCAGGCCTTGTCAAAACACAGAAAATATTGCAACAATGGAAGAAATTGCAAGTTAAGGAAAATAAACTGTGTCGTAAGGTGATTGACCAGCACACCCATGAAGTACACTACCAGATTGTGTGTCCAAGCTCCAGGTACCAGGAAGTCTGGGAGAAATTCCACGAAGCTGCTGCCCATGCTGGTGTGGACAGGACCCTCCCAGGATGCGTCAGCACTTCTACTGGCCAAACATGGAGGGGGAGGTATGTCGGTTCCATCAGGGTTGTGTCACCTGCAGTCTGCAAAAGGTAAGGGTAGAACCAAAGGCCCCACTAAAACCTATTGCTGTATCTTACCCCCTAGAGGTCATAGGTTTAGATTTTTTGACCCTCAGTAGACCCACAGACGCATACCAAAACATCCTTGTTGCAACTGACCTGTTCACTAAGTTCTCTTGGGCCATACCCACACATGACCAGACAGCACACACAACAGTTAAAGCTTTGTGGACACATGTAATTCAGCCATTTGGTTGTCCAGCCAGATTTCATTCAGATCGTGGACCAAATTTCGAGTCGCACTAATGAAACAGCTGTGCGAGACCTATGGTATTGCCAAAAGTCGCACCACAGCTTATTACCCTGCAGGGAACGGTAGCGCAGAACGGTTTAACCAGACCTTGCTGAACATGCTCCGCACCCTTGAGACTGAGAAGCAAAGCCGCTGGCATGAGTACTTGCCTGAGTTGGTGCATGCATATAATAACACGACACATATGCCCCATCTTTCCTGATGTTTGGTAGACACCTGAGACTACCTGTAGAAGTAGGATTAGGGGTGGCCTATCACAACCTCGGCATATAAACAACAGTATGATAAGAGAGCTAGAGCCTTACCACTGTTACCTGGGGAGAGAGTGTGGGTGCGTGACAGGAACAGAAAGGGAAGAGGTAAATTGTGTACATGGTGGGATTCTAAACCTTATGTGATTTTGGAACAGGAGGGAAACACTGGGGTTGTGTATAGGGTTCAGCCAGAGACTGGGGGCCGTGAACAAACCTTGCATAGAAATGCTCTAAAAGTGTGTACAGCCCCCCCAGCAAATGTTCACTCTCCTGTCGAAGAACCTGCCACAGAGACTCAGAGACTACAAGAACCAATGTTATATGGGTTCCTACCTGCTGCAGTAGCTGTACTCCCCCCTCCTTTACAATATAGTCATTTGTTCTGGGCATGTCATTTTCGAGCCTGAGACCTGAAAAACAGGCTCAGGGCTTAACAGGTTAAGAGTGGGTTGGCATGTCTGGCTGGTGGAAGGGGTCCAGGAGGCTCCAGGGGGCTCCAGGGGGCCTGATTGGAGGTTCTCTGGGGTTCTCTGTCTGTCTGGGGCATGGTTGGGCTGGGCCTCTCATGTTAAGTCAAGACTTCCAGAAAGGGGGTGACTGAGCCAGGCCCATCAGCTGGCTTTGAGCACCCTTTCCTGGCCAAGCACAGCCTGAGCACCTTCCTACTGGTCTTCTGAATTTTCTTAAAGTGAAAAACTTTTTGAATTGGACATACTGACTGCAGGACCTCAGGTCCTTGGCGTGTACAGGGGCTGTGTCTTCAAGGTGCATGCCCCCATGAGGCCGAAACTTACAGGACACGTTCCTGGGCCCCCAGAAACCAACATTTCCAAGTTTCAGAACTCAGTCCATTTGTCTTAGGTTCAGTCAAGACTTCCAGGAAAGGGGGCCATTGAGCCAGGCCTGCACATTACATTACATTTAGCTGACGCTTTTATCCAAAGCGACTTACAATAAGTGCATTCGACAAAGAAGATACAAACTTGAAGAAAACAGAATCATATAAGAACATCAGGTTTCATAGAGCCAACACATTTCAAGTGCTACTCAACTGGCTTTAGATAAGCCAGTCCTTTGTTAGTATATAAGTGCTTTGTTAGTAATTCTTTGTTAGTAATTCTATCGCTCGAAGTGGAGTCGAAAGAGATGAGTTTTCAGTCTGCGCCGGAAGATGTGTAAGCTATCTGCTGTCCTGATGTCAATGGGGAGCTCATTCCACCATTTTGGAGCCAGGATAGCAAACCCACGTGTTTTTGCTGATGGGAACTTGGGTCCTCCTCACAGTGCTGGTGCATCGAGCCGTTTGGCCGATGCAGAGAGGAGTGCACGTGCTGGGGTGTACAGTTTAACCATGTCCTGGATGTAGGAAGGGCCAGATCCATTCACAGCATGGTACGCTAGTACCAGTGTCTTGAAGTGGATTCTAGCAGTTACTGGAAGCCAGTGAAGGGAGCGGAGGAGCGGCGTGGTGTGGGAACAT
This sequence comes from Dissostichus mawsoni, assembly GCA_011823955.1. Taxonomy (NCBI): domain Eukaryota; kingdom Metazoa; phylum Chordata; class Actinopteri; order Perciformes; family Nototheniidae; genus Dissostichus; species Dissostichus mawsoni. The sequence goes on from JAAKFY010000025.1 coordinate 423,780, forward strand.
TTAGGAAGGTTGAAGACCAGACGAGCCGCTGCATTCTGGATGAGCTGCAGAGGTCGGATGGCACATGCAGGTAGACCAGCCAGGAGGGAGTTGCAGTAGTCTAGGCATGAGACGACGAGAGCCTGGACCAGAACCTGCGTGGCTTTCTGGGTCAGGAGGGGACGTATCCTCCTGATGTTGTAAAGAGTGTATCTGCAGCAGCGGGTTGTAGCAGCGATGTTTGCACTGAAGGACAGGTTGTTATCTAGGGTCACACCCAGATTCCTTGCAGTCTGAGTCGGGGAAACAACAGAGGGGCCGATGTTGATTGTTAGGTCAAGAGTGAGACAATCTTTTCCCGAAAGGAAAAGCAGTTCAGTGTCAAGGTTGAGCTTGAGGTGGTGAGCAGACATGGCAATGACATCCAACTTAGAGTGCCCTTTCCTGGGTCAATCCCAGCCTGACCCCCACCCTTCCCCTGGAGTGAAAGGAGTGAAAGTATCTTCAGGATGCTTCATTCTGATCAAGAAATTAGCCATAAGGCTCTTTGAGGTACTTACACTGAAGAGGGAGTTCAGTGGAAACACTTCAAAGAGGGGGCCTTCTGGTGGATTTGTGCAAAAAGGGCTTAAAAAAGCCCAACATTTGAAAATCTGTATTTTTGCAACGGAAGGTGCTTTAACCTTGCTTTCTTTCAAAAGGTGCCCATTAGAAAAACGAGTCAATGTAGGGACCCTTCACTGATCTATGGGTCTTGGAACTTGCCCCCCAAAGGAGGTTTTATCAGCGTCATTGCGGAAGAAGCAAACCCATTTTACACCTTGGCTATCCAAAGGTTGGACAGTCACTTTCTCCGTCTTTGCACATTGCCACCTTGGTTTTGGAGCGTCACCCTCGTGGTTCTTGGCTGCCACCATCTGGGTTTTGGTTCGTTCAGTGATGCTGTCTGAAGTGATTGAGACAGTCTTTTACCAGGGACATGTTTACTGAGATAAGCTCATGACATTTAAACAAAAACATCTTTGAGCTTTTCACACGAGTCAAAATGATCTGAAACCAGATGTTCTTTGAGGTCTGTCCAATAAAACCCTTCCCACGGACTTCCGGTGGGGACCGAACCCAAGATGGTAGCATAAACGACCAGCTCCCGATCAACACTCGATGAAAACCCCAAAATACAAAGATTAGAAATAAATAAACACTAGTTAACTGGGAATCCGGCCGAGGACGTACGAGAGCGCACAAGAGGCTGCAGACGAGCTGAACAGGAGGGGGATTCAGATAGAGACTCCCCGGGGGAGCGCGCCAGGGATGGAGGAGCGGCTGCAGAAAACACTGCCGTGGCAGCGGGTTGGAAACTCCGAGGACACGGCCGTGCGAGCTAAACAAAAGTTACAAGGGTTTCAGAGAGAATAATGGACATGTATGTGAGTACATCCAAAAGGACAAAAGTGCTGATTTACATTACAGGTGATTAACACCGAACACACCCTAAATGAATCCCTAAATGATAAGGTCTTCTTAACTGTTATGATCGGAAGCTACATCTATATTTTCTGTTATGAAGTTGTTGTGTAAGAGTTACTGGATGAATAGACCAGACCTTACTAGGAAGGGGCCCTCATGTTCTCTGGGACATTCCCCTCAACCCACGAGTGCAACGTGGCAGGCGAACGCCTTATTTTGGAAGTTCAAATTCAATTATTCTGTTGTTTTTTTTCCATTGTTTTTGTTGAGCTGCACAATGTTCTCAGGGCAGCTACTAGTAGTCATGGTTACGATGTGTCCTACAAGGAAGTATACTACCCCACAAAAATATTATGAGTAATAATATCTCACTGGTGTCAATGAATGTAAACGGGCTGAACAACCCAATTAAAAGAAACAAGGTCATTCTGAAAATGAGAAAAGTAAAGGCCCAAATTATCTTTTTACAGGAAACACACTTATCTCGGGAAGAACACGAGAAACTTAAGAAATGTGGCTATAGAAACACATTCCATAGTACATACAGACAGAGTCGCAAGAGAGGAGTAGCGATATTAGTACAAAACTCAACTAATTTTGAATGCCTGAAGGAAATTAAAGACAAAGGAGGACGTTACATTGTTGTGCAAGGAAAGTTAGAAAATGAAATGGTCACGTTAATCAATGTATACGCTCCTCCAGAGAGTACCAAACATTTCTATGAATCCCTATTCTCAGCTATAGCTTCAGAATCAGAAGGCACTGTAATATGTGCAGGTCATTTTAATGTGATACTGGATCATAAAATAGACACAACACGTACAAAAAGAAATAAGAATCATATAGCTAAATTCATCAACACATTTTTGAAGGAACAGGGGATGGTTGATGTATGGAGAGAACTGCATCCGATTATTAAAGATTATACACACTACTCCAGCACACACAAAACTCACTCTAGAATTGATTATGTATGAATGAATAACTGGGATCTACATAAGGTTAAAGACTGTAAAGGGGTGGCTGATATATCAGATCACAATGCAATTCACCTTAATGTACACTTGAATAGCAAACAGAAAAACACTACCTGGAGATTAAATGTAGGCACAATGAACAACAAATCAATAACCGAACGGATAAGAATGGAAATTAAAAGATGTGTAGAGGAAAATCATACTGGAGACATTTGCCTGACCATTCTATGGGACACCGTAAAGGCCGTAATACGCGGAAAATTAATAGCTATCACCGCACAACAAAAGAAACTCAAAAGAACCACTTATCTTAATTTGGTTGACAAATTAAAAAACCTTGAAATAAAATATCAAACTTCTCACAAGACTCTAGTGCTTCAGGAAATAAAGAACATTAAAGGGGAAATAGACACAATCCTGAGAGGAGAAGTAGAGAAACAACTCAGATTTGTAAAGCAGGACGAGGCGGGCCCGAAGGCTACTAGACTACTGGCAAGGCGACTTAGGAAACAACAGACTATCAATACAATACACAAAATAAGAGATCCTTGCTCAGGACTACTGAGGCATGATGCTATGGAAATAGAAAACATATTTAAAGATTACTATGAAAGTCTATATACACAACCTCCCTCATCTAATGACGAAGCAAAACAACTATTTCTTAACTCTCTTGATTTACCAACTATTGGAGAGGTTCAAAACAACAATCTCACAGCCCCTATAACACCAGAGGAAGTAGCCAAAGCCATATCCAGACTTAAGGCTAATAAATCCCCTGGAAGTGATGGTTTCCCGTCAGAGTGGTACCGATCCTTTAAAGAACTCATTCCTGTTATCACGTCGTCTTTTAACTGGACTCTTAGAGAGGGGCGGCTACCACCCTCGTGGAAGGAGGCCATAATCTCTGTTATTCCCAAAGAGGGGAGAGACACAGAATACTGTAGCAACTTCAGACCAGGGGCATTTCCTGGACCTGGAAACATCCGGGGCTTAGACTACAGTGGCGGCGCCAGAGATTTTCTTTTGGTGGTGCTGTGGGGTAGCTTGACGTTTCATAGAGGGTGCTCAAACACGTAGGGTTTCCCATTAAGGTACCGGGCGCTACAGTGGAATTTCTACTGCAACACTCCCCACGCCCACACACAGTACACCGCGACTGTTACAATGAAGGCTCGATAATCAGCTCACGGCATATAGGTGTAAGCAGGGGTAAAGTGCTATTTTTATAAGTGGGGGGTGGACCAAAATCCTCTAGGGGGGTCCGGGGGCATGCTCTTATATAACTATAATGATCATATGAAGGTTTGCCTTGGAAATAATCTTTTACATAATAATTGCATTCACTGAACACAGGAAATTACAATCCTGCCGTCCTCTTTTAGTGTCATGATGAGGTTCAGGTAAAGCACGGTTAATGTATTATTATTGAGGGAGAATTGTCCAGGGCTACCGAAAAGCCCAGGCCAGGTGACGCCACTGCTTCAGACCCATATCTGTTCTCAATGTAGACTACAAGATTTATACATCTATTATAGCGAAGAGATATGAGACATTTATGACTGATTTAATAGATGAAGATCAAACTGGTTTTATTGTGGGCCGTCAAACACAAGACAACATTAGGAGGACTCTGCAAATTATTAACTCAATACAAACAAAAAAAACTAGTGCTCTTTTGGTAAGTCTAGATGCTGAAAAGGTTTTTGATAGCGTGAACTGGAACTTTCTCTTTCTAGTACTAGAGCGGTTTGGATTCCATAAGGACTCAATTAAGTGCATTGAAACTATCGATCAAAATCCCACAGCTAGAATACAAATGAATGGTAGTCTAACAGAAAGAATAGTATTAAAAAGAGGCACCCGCCATGGAGGTTGTTTGTCCCCACTCCTCTTCGCTCTATACATTGAACCTCTAGCACAGGCTATACGGCAAAGTGAAGAGCTGTAGGGAATTAGGATTAAAGGACAGGAACACTGAGAGTCTATTTGCGGATGATACTATAATATATCTCGAAAACCCCAATAGAAGCTTTATCCAGCTGATGAACCTTATACAAATATATGGTGACCATTCAGGATACAAGGTGAATGTTAATAAAACACAGATTTTGGCCTTTAATTATACCCCCACTCAAGGAATGAAGAGCAACTTCCAGCCACACTTTAGTATAAGTTAGTATAAATACGGCACATGTTGGTACCTCGTGAACCCTTCCTCCGACCGCTGCTTTAACCGTGTTTCTTCTTTCTTGGTAAAGTAAATTAGAAATTAGACATTTGGTCAAAGTTACCGCGGCTCGTTAATGAAGTCCCTGAGGTCAGAGGTCAGAGGTCAGTCAGACCGTCAACATGTTTGTGTTTCATGTTGAACAGTTTCCAATAACCCCCCCGAGCCGAGGACCAGAGGGACCAATCAGAGTCCGGTAATGACCTCCCTCGGACACACACACACTCTCACACACACACACACACACACACACACACACACACACACACACACACACACACACACACACACACACACACTAGGGGTTTCACCAACTACTCGACTAGTCGACTAGTCGACTACTTCTACCACTAGTCGGCGCTGTAGGCCCTAGTCGACTAGTCGTGAACAAAATGGAGGCAAACGTGGGAAATGAGGATGCCGACATTGGCGCTGAGGGCTGCAAAATGCTCCAGCAAAACACGCCCGACATTCAGGGGTCCTCATTTTATGCGCAAATGCGCCGCACCTATGCACTCTACAGTTTCAGTTTTAGCTCCGGCGCTAAAAGTCACGAGCGTGCTCCACTAGCACCCCCTCTTTGAACAGCTGTTTGGACCTCATTTCGAGAGCAACAAGAAAACACGGGTCAACAGTGGCGCGGATGAGCTACGGGATTACTGCCAGCAGACACCCCATATCCCCACAATGGATAACCCTCTGAAGTGGTGGGCACAAAACGCGAACCGCTTCCCCCGTTTAGCCAAGCTTTCCAGGAGCTACCTGGCTACACCAGCACCCCAAGTGAACGGATGTTTTCCCTGGCAGGCACCACTGTCACCCGACAGCGGTCAAGCCTCCTTCCCTCACATGTTGACGCTTTGGTCTTCCTTAACGCAAACCAAAACACCTGGAAGGGTGGACATCGTTATCGAGGAGGACAGTGACAGCGAGTAAAGTGTTGCGCAATGCGCACTGGATTTACGTTGCATTTATGTTCTTAACAGAGTTTTTGCAGTAGATTTGGTGAGTCCAGTTACTGTTTTTATTTAATCAGCCATGTAACCCAAATTAAAATGCTGCTTTGTTACAGTGTTTAACGTAACTGTATGCATTGCAACACAAAATACAGTTTTACACCCTCTCTTTGTGTGTCTTTATTATGACGTAACATCTAGTCGAATAGTCGACTATTTTGAAAAACTTGTCGACTAGTAAATAATGGTAGTCGTGAAACCCCTAACACACACACACACACACACACACACACACACACACACACCACACACACACACACACACACACACACACACACACACACACACACACACACACACACACACACACCACACACACACACACACACCACACACACCACACACACTCCGTCCCAGGGTTGTCATCCTAATTAGACTCAACTCAAAGGTGATACTGTCCTCACCTGCAACTAAATGAAGAACAATAAACTTTCGGATAAACTGAAACTTTCCGAGGTAAATAAATAGAACATGAGGTGAATATATTCCAATAGAGAGAGAAAGCTCAAGAATTCTAACATTAAACATTACGGGCGTTTATACGTAGTTTCATTCACATATACATACACATTATTACATTTCGTTTAAACCTACAGCTGATATATAAACACTAGGGCTGTGATCTGGAAACCTTAACGCTTTAATAAAAAACATTACGAAGATGAATCATATCAACAAGTTTGACCCAAACGTCCTCCCGTGACTCCAGGGCGGATTTCTACCATGAATCAAGGGGCAGTGAAAATGCAAAAAAAAGCAGAGAAACTGGTCGACACCGTCTTGGTTTTTTGGAACCTAACAATCACAATTTACCTATATATGTATTTATTTATCTACTTTACTATGTAGGACCGGGAGGGGGGGGAAGGGAAAGATATATAGACCGTATAATGTAACTCATTGTGCGTGAATCAATACAAAAAAAATAAAAAAAATAAAATAAAACATGAATTAAAACACAGGTAGGGAACTAGAACAAATATATAAAATAATAAAAAATATAAAAATATAGTAAAATATAACAGTATTTACATTCCAATGGAATGGAATGAAAAAAGGAATAAAATATGAATAAAAATCGGCAGTAATAAAAAAGACAAGAAAAGATATAGTGTATATTGTGTGTGCATTAATGTAATGCATACTGATAAAAACGATTATACCATTTTTTTACTCAAAATCTCTTTTATTTTTTAGCCGCTTTCACACCAAGTACTTTGCCGTACTTAGTGCCGGCACTTAGTGCCCCGGCACTAAGTACCAATCGCGTTCACACCGGAGTACTGAGCCGCTGACGTCACTTCGTCTTCTTCTGCTTTGGGTTTACTGGCAGGCCGCAAACAACTTCACGGCGTATACTGCCACCCGAAGTCCCCGGCCGGAAGTCCCCGGAGTTGGGGACTGGCTTCAGTAGAAGCTGCTGGGACTCCCAGCAGCTTCTACTGAAGCCTTCCGAGTAAATCGCCAGAACGCCGACACCTCCTCATCACTCCACCGCTCCCATGTTTTTTTTGTGTTGCCATAAGTTATTCTCTCTCCGTTGGTGCGCGGGACTAATGCTAATGCTAATAATGCTAATGCCAGCAAATACAATGGCGGCTTCGAAAACTTTTCAGAGTTTTACGGGGCGTGGTTTGCAATTCGCCCAGCCAATAGAAATTGGTACTTTTTTGGTACTTTTTTGGTAGCACCTCTCTAGCAGGCACTAAAAATGGGGGTAAAAGTTGTTAAGGTCGGAGGGCTGATAATTTATTCCGGCAAATTACTCAGACCTACTAATTGACCTAACAGAATTATTGAGTCTATGTAAGTTCACTGCTTGGCTCAGATCCACCAACGTCAGCAAGATCTCACCTCTATTAACTCCTGGAGAACCAGGTTCAATTAACTGCTGTTTCAATTCAGACGACCCGCTAAATCTGTCTAAGCGATCCCGAGGATGTTGATATCAGTAATGAGGTGTGGCCCTGCCTAAGTGTGAGTGTGGCAGTGTGCAATCTTACCTTTTAAGCAGGAGAGGAGAGCGCAGATGTCTTTTAAGTTGTCCCAATCCAAAGGTGGGATCAGTTTATTTGAAGAAAAATGGTCCAAACGTATACAGGGTTTCTACCTTCTCTCGTTACAACATTATAATCATACTAAACATATCATGCTGTGGTCATGTTCTAATATGAAACTTTAATTCACAGTTTTACATTTATTACCCTAAATTGTAACTTCAACTGCCCAGTTCAGTTGTGACATTTAAAATCGTCCAACAGTATTTAGAGGCATCTCCTCATAAATGACCAGTGATAATAAAAGCACATTCAAACTTTCATTCACCAAATCAATTCACATCAATTCCATACCTATATTCCAACAGGTGGCGGGAGCTAACATCCACAAACACATACCTATATTCCGCATGAATTCGGAGGAAGATCCTCACAGGTGGCGGGTACTAATACTCACAAACACACTCAATTCATTCCACTCATTCAACCCAGAAATTCATTCAACCCAGAAATTCATTCAACAAAGAAATTCGAGGGATATTTACCAAGTTTGAGAGAACCTTACTGAGAGCAAAAACCCAGCTCTCAGGGAGAGTATACCAGGGGAACCCCTCTCCCCTCTCTCTCTCTCTCTCTCTCTCTCTCTCTCTCTCTCCTCTCTCTCTCTCTCTCCTCTCTCTCTCTCTCTCTCCTCTCTCTCTCTCTCTCTCTCTCTCTCTAGTTCGCTCCCTCTAAACAGTGTCTTTATGCTCAAAAACAGGACAGAAAAACCTGAAGACACCTCCTCCATACCCATATTTGTGGAAACTGGGCATGGCCTCTGATGTACAGGACTGAAATATTCTATGGCTATGGCATGAGACACACCTTCCCATGTTTGTGTAAAAAGGACATGACCCCTACTCTGCAGGACTTGCAAAATATTATTCTCGGCTATGGCACAAACACCTGTTTGGGGCCTCAGTCTTTCTCCTTAAGTCAGGAGCCCCCCCCCCCCCCCCCCCCCTGTGTACTGCTGTGAGGGAAGAGGGAAGAAACTGTCTCTCCTCTCTTATCAGTGACACCCATAAACCATTATAGGCCTCACACACTCAATTTAACAAACCACTTTGTTTATACTGTAAATATAGAAAATCATAAAATATGAAGCATTTTCATTTTGGGTTATACAAGAATATAATTGATTATACTGTAATGCCGATGAAAGGGAGTCGGAGGCGGTGTATTTAGAATGGAGTTCAGATCTTTATTATCCATTAACATGAAGAAGGTAAGTACACATCTGCTCAGTATAACAAGCTAGTAGGAATGACTAAACCTAACCTAGGTGTTCCCACTAAAGGGTCCGTGTAGCAACACTATCCCACAGGTGAATTATGTCTAACTAGGTGTCACCACAATACTTAGATTATAATTAACTTTCGTTTTAAGTATTTAAACCTAATATAGAGATCTCAACAAAGTTCCCGGCACTAAGTACTCTTTTTGGTGTGAACGCGACATAAGGGGTACTAACGGAACTAAACGGGAAAAGTACGGGGAAAGGTACTCCGGTGTGAACGCGCCTAATGTGTTACTTGAATTTGCAAGTAATTTTGTATCTTCATTTTGATAAGTACATTTAAATCATAGCACCAAGTAAATGTTAACTAAAGTAAAGTAAACCTACAACCGGTGAAAAGCTAGTAAAATGTACCTGGGCAAAGTGAGTAAAGGTGGGCGACGCCCCTGATGACGTCAGAGGAGTTTGTGCATGGTACAGACATTTGAAAAAAAGCAGAAGGTTCCAGTTGAAGAGAAGAGAGCATGGACCCTCGTTTAATATGAATACTCGTGGATTTTGAATCATGTAAGTATATTTTTGTACTTTATTAACGTACATCCCCGTTAGCTTGTCAGCTTAATGTGGATATCAAACAAAGTTAGCTAACGTCAGTGTTTCAGCTTAGCAATTTAGCTAGTTAGCGTGCTAGCTAATTTAGCCTGCTGTCATGGACGAGGCACACACAACATATAATACTTAGTGGTTTAGTAGTTGCTTCAAATGAGTTAACAGCTGGCAAAATTCACCGTTTTGAATAAAACATGTGGCAGTGGGGCACTAGTAATTCAGAAGAGTTTTTTTGTGTGGTGTTCGCGCTACATTTTCAAATCCTGCTCGGTAGTTAGCAGTGTGTCGCCAAACTGAGTTTTCCTTTACTGTGGGAGTCAAGTCAGTTCACTCACATGCATCCGACTGTGTGTGATGCACATGTGTGCTTTTATTTCCTGTGTACACTGAGACAGATAGCGGCACCAGATTCCTAAAAAAAGGGTATGTCACATTCACTGCCATGGACCCTGCTCTGTGTAAACTGCCTGTGATGCGGCCTGTTTCACTGCAGCCTAAAGAAGGCGAGGGGTGATCCAGGAAGACTACTGGGAAGTTGAACTGTTGGTGTCTCCTTCTGTAGCGCGTTAAATTGAAGTTAAGGCATAATCTTTGTCTCCAGTATCTTTCTGTACTTACAGTAATGTGTGTTCGCAACAATAACTGACATGTCTGTTAAACAGCACCACGTTGAAGTTAGACGGAAGCCGTCCTCCCTCCTGGTGGAGCTTCTGTCTGCAGAGGAGCTGATTAAAGAGAACCAGGTAAATGTTCTGCTTGATTTGTGTTAAAATGTTCTGCTGTTCTGTTTGTACATGAATATCTCTATTCTCTAAAGGTAAGTACATCTTGCCAGTATGTGAAAAACCTCTCCAGTTTTTAAGTTAACATTTAGATAAAGTAAATTGGAATCTAATTTTACTGTATAATATTTATATATATTTTCAAACTTACTCAATTTCAATGTTTAATATTCTGATTCAGAATGGGTTTTTCAGGAGAATTGATAGTTTGAGCCTGGAGAACCCAATTATTTAATCAGGTTTACTTCCTGTTTGGAATTAAGCAAACATTTAATAAACTGAGCTTCCTTACTTGTAGTCATACTTTAACCGTAACAAATAAGAGTTCATATAAATTCCCATATCCACACTGTAGCTACTGCATATGATAATAAAGCCCTTTGAACCTTTTGAAGCTCACCCCGTCCCCTCTGCTTAAAATGAACATGTACAATCAATGGCTACTTAAACCCTAAATTAAATAGCTAACTCAACCCAATCAGTCTTAGTAAATTCACAGAAAGGTTTACAGTACTGTATGTTAACAGTGATTTACATGTGTTGACAGAATGGAGGCAAAGATATCGTGGAAAAAGGACTATGCTGAGTGTGTCGTGAAGCTCCATGTCCCCCATGAAGTTCAGCAAAAGAAGACGCCACACCTCCCAACGTGTCCATCTCCATCGAGGGATCGGCGGTGCTTGATGAGGGTGAACCACTGCCTTCTGCTCACGGACATCCTCCATGCAATGAACTTAAGTAACACATCAAAGTTGAAATACGCTTCTGTCGTTTGCAAAAACCTTTCTTGAACTTAATTTCCTCAAGATTTCTCTTGAAAGTCCACATTTTTGCACAAGCAGTCGTTGACAGGAATCGTGGGAAAAGGTAGGACCCAAATGCAGACTACCTAAAAAGGTCTAGAAACAAAAGCGAGCTTTATTTTAAAAGCTGATGAACAAAAACATGGCATGAAACACACAGGTAGCAACAACACAAAACCTGACCGTGACCAACATGGAGGGAGACAGGAAAGACAAGAACCGACAAGGAACACAGGGGAAGACAAGACTAAATACAAAGAGGGGTAATCACAGGACAAGACACAGCTGGGCAGAACACAAGGGCAACAGGTGAACACAATGAGCCAATCAGACACAGGAGGGAAGACAGGAAGGAAGACCAGAGACAGGAAGGAAGACCAGAGACAGGAAGGAAGACCAGAGACAGGAAGGAAGACCAGAGACAGACAAGAGACAGGAAGGAAGACCAGAGACAGGAAGGAAGACCAGAGACAGGAAGGAAGACAGAGACAGGAAGGACGACAAGAGACAGGAAGGAAGACCAGAGACAGGAAGGAAGACCAGAGACAGGAAGGAAGACCAGAGACAGGAAGGAAGACCAGAGACAGGAAGGAAGACCAGAGACAGGAAGGAAGACCAGACACAGGAAGGAAGACAAGAGACAGGAAGGAAGACCAGAGACAGGAAGGAAGACAAGAGACATGAAGGAAGACAAGAGACAGGAAGGAAGACCAGAGACAGGAAGGAAGACAAGAGACAGGAAGGAAGACAGAGACAGGAAGGAAGACAAGACAGGAAGGAAGACCAGAGACAGGAAGGAAGACCAGAGACAGGAAGGAAGACAAGAGACAGGAAGGAAGACAAGAGACAGGAAGGAAGACCAGAGACAGGAAGGAAGACCAGAGACAGGAAGGAAGACCAGAGACAGGAAGGAAGACCAGAGACAGGAAGGCAAGACATGAAGGAAGACAAGAGACAGGAAGGAAGACCAGAGACAGGAAGGAAGACAGAGACAGGAAGGAAGACAGAGACAGGAAGGAAGACAAGAGACAGGAAGGAAGACCAGAGACAGGAAGGAAGACCAGAGACAGGAAGGAAGACAAGAGACAGGAAGGAAGACAAGAGACAGGAAGGAAGACCAGAGACAGGAAGGAAGACCAGAGACAGGAAGGAAGACCAGAGACAGGAAGGAAGACAAGAGACAGGGAGAACAGGACAGCAAAATAAATCCCATAACAAGACAGACAAAACTAAAACCGTGACATAACACTAGGATCATGAAAGTCGTGGAATGTTGAGGTACTTGAGAATGTTCTTTTCGTTGCACTTTATACTCCACTACAAATCAAAGGGAAATATTGTACTTTGTGCTTCACTATCTTATATAGAGTTTATAAGGTTCTGTTTTTTAATTCACAAAAAATGTAAATATTGTTAGAAATCCTTGAGCTATTACGTTTTTGTTTGTTAATATTGGATTTTTTACTACAGGGTACTTTTTACGTGTAATACTCAAACAGCATTTAGCTAATTATACTTTTACTTAAGTAACATTTTCATTACCAGACTTTCACTTATTCTCACAGTGTGGTATGAATATTTTTACTTAAGAAAAGGGCCGGATACTCCTTGGACCTCTGAGTGACAGTATATCTATGTGTTTCTGTGCCTGCTTTGTGTAATTTAACGGATGTATTTGCAGTTTTAAAATTATTGTAAACTAGATTAATCATGGCTTGTATCAGACAACAGAACACAAATAAATGTGTTTGTGTTGCCCTGTTGTTTAGGTCAAAAGGACACCTAGTGGGTAAAAATGGTAATTACAGTGCTTTGAGTTATGTGTTGTACTTTCAGTGTTGCCGTAGTTAAGCAAAACTCTTACATGTATTCAGACGCACGTTTTTACTCTGCATTGTTTCTAAGAAAACATGTGCCTGTAAGTGTTTCTATGCTCTGTTGTTTCAACATTGTTAATCAAGAGTATGTGTGAGGGATACATTGTTAAATGGTGGAAATATTGCTGTGAATTCATAGTTGCAACGATGTATGCTAACCGCTAGCCTTTCAATGTAATTTCCCATAGGGATTAGCATGAAGCTAACGCATCGTTTATTATATGGTTAACACACGCGGGAAATGTATGATATGTTAAATGATTGCTATGCTTGAAATGAATGTACATGTTCTTGTGTGTCCAGTTGTACAGTGCTTTCTGAGTAAAGCTTTCAAACGGAACTTCTGAGGCAGTTTTCTTCCTGTTGTCTGTCTGCAGCCACGGGAGCGGGGGCACAATAGTGTTCTTTAAAAGTGTCTACTCTTTCATGTTTTTTAGTAGCCTTAGTGTAAAACAGTTTTATTGAATAAGAATTGCATTTGATGTATAATTATATTTAAACATTACTTACATATTTATTAAATAAAAGATAAAAATAGCAAGTAAAAACAACCTGAAAAGCCAAATATTTTTTACTGGAGATTTGTAATAAGATGCAAATGTAATCTTAAGTCAAATGTACTATACAATAGTAAGTAACATGTACTTACAAAAACTGAGTGACATTAAAGTTTACTTAAGTGCCTTTAGTAACAAACACTTCTTAACTGTAAGTAGAAGCCACTTGAAATATAAGTTGTTAAATTTACTTACCTCGATTTTCCTAAGCAAATCTTACTCCCCGTTTTTTTCAGTGTAGAGTCTCTGCGCTGTGATTGGTCCACGACTAAAGGAATAGGTCGTGGAGACAAAAGCTGGTTGGCCAGGGCCCCCCCCCCCCCCCCTTTGAGGAAGGCCAGTCCAATGAAACCTGACTATGTTCAAAAGGCATTGTCCCTAACATGCTGCCCCCTTAATCCTCGACACGTACATGAGGATCCTCAGAGTGTGTTTCTCTGGCTCCAAACAGACCAGACAGAAAGCTCTCAGTACCTGCACACCTCACCTCGCTTCCCTCATCAACTTCTCTTTTGGAGTCTTGTTTGAAATATTACAGAGCAGGTTTGATATGAGCAGTGTTCCCAACATGCTGCGCGTTTTATTATCCCTGTACTTTCTAACATGCCAGCCTCTCTTTACCCCAGTCCTCTACGGGCTGAAGATGTCTAAAATCCGAATCATATGTAAGTCTGTTGTGGAGAAGTGTAGGTCATCAAGAGATTGCAAGAAAGAGAATGAAAGGACTCTGACTTCAGCAGTATTAACTCTAATGACGTGTCTAGCTCACTGAAAGCTCACCTCCGTTGTCTGTTCTTATTTTTCTTTAATTATACTCTGTGCTAAATGTTTTTTATCTTTACCCACAGGAGGATCATGGTGAACTCTACTCACGTTTCATATTTCACTCTTGCTGCATACTTCGACACGGTTTTTTAAAATACTGTTCTTCATGATTGTCATGTGTTTATATGTGTGTATTATAGGTGCCAACGTGTTGCTGATTGTGGTTATCTGTGTGAACAGGAGCTTACATGAACCTATGTACCTTTTTCTGTGCAGCCTGTTTGTAAATGAACTCTGTGGTAGTACAGGGTTGTTTCCATTCCTTCTGGTTCAGATCCTCTCTGACATTCACACTGTTTCTGCTCCGCTCTGCTTCCTGCAGATTTTTTGTATTTATTCATATGGAAGTATACAATTTAGTACTTTAGCCGTCATGTCTTATGACAGATATCTTGCTATCTGTAATCCTCTGCAATATAACACACGTATGACTTCTAACAGGGTTGCCATGTTTATTGCAGTGTCATGGTTATATCCATTTATTGCCATTTGGATTATGGTGTCTCTGACTCTTTCTCTACAGCTGTGTGGGAACATCATTAACAAAGTTTACTGTGATACTACTCCATTGTTAAGCTGGCCTGCTCTGACACTACAGTCAATAATATTTATGGAATCTTTATTACTTTTTCCAATCATATTTCCTGTTTCTCTCACTTTGATCTCGTACATGAGGATCCTCAGAGTGTGTTTCTCTGGCTCCAAACAGACCAGACAGAAAGCTCTCAGTACCTGCACACCTCACCTCGCTTCCCTGCTTAATGTGTCTTTTGGGTCTTGCTTTGAAGTAATACAGAACAGATTTGACATGAAATATGTGCCAATATACTGCGCATTTTATTATCCCTGTACTTTCTAACATGCCAGCCTCTCTTTACCCCAGTCCTCTACGGGCTGAAGATGTCTAAAATCCGCATCATATGTAAGCGTCTGTTGTGTGGAGAAGTGTAGGTCATCAAGAGATTGCAGAGAAAGAGAATGAAAGGACCCTGACTTCAGCAGTATTAACTCTAATGACGTGTCTAGTTCACTGTGTGCAGAGGAAGGAAATGAAACGTGCAGCTGTACATGTGCTGAGCTTGATGCTGCTCTCTCTTTCTGTTTCTTATCTTGCTTTTCACTTTTCATATCAGCCTCAGTGACTTTAGGAGAACCCTGAAAGGTCCATGAGTCAGGACGTTAGGAGTGAAACTGAAGTTAAAGCTGAATGAAGCTTCTCGCTGTGAACAGACACAGAGCAGCTTCATATCAACTATGTTCCCAATATGTTGACAGTATTTTCACCATCGTATTCTCTAACATGTAATGTGTCCCAAATATACATCCTGTGTAAGAATCTGCTGTTAGCTTTCACATCAAGTGACCTGAGTATAAATCAATGCAGCGTTGTACTACACTGAATAAATAACACACACAGCGGTTTGTATTGTCTTTTTCATGTAATGCAAAGTAATGGTTCTGATCCTTTACAGGATGCACAACATTTACCCGTCATGAAGTATTTTGCACTTTATTGTATTTGTACTTTTACTAAAGTAAAGGATCTTCTTCCAGCTTTAATTAATCTAAAGCGACTCACACTGAGAGCTTCTGCAGGCTGTAATACCTGTTGAAACATCAGTCATTTAACATTACAAAGAAATCAAAGGCAGTAGCTGTGCCAAAAGAATTAGAAGCCTGGAAGTCATGATCTATATTATAGAGTCAGTTTGAGGTGCTCCAATACATTTCACATGATTTGCAGGTATTTTGTCTAAAATATGATGCTGTCCTTTTCAAATACTATAATTGGATTTACCCTTACTTTCAACCCCATTCATTTGTAATTTGAAATGCTCACCCTACACATAGTGTAAAACATACAAAGAGATCTGAAACCAGGGTGAAATTACTCTAAAGGAAGTGCCAAAGACAATATTTCAGTTACATAACTGTAAGAGCTCCAAAAAGAAAATCTGCTCCAAACTGACCAAACATCTGAAGATGCTCTCATTCTCCAAGACCCTTTAAAGGTCTGAAAAAGGACCAAATGTAAAAGCTAAGAACCCGAGCTGTCATATTCTACAGGCCCAATCTAGACCCCTCAGACATTTTGAGTCCCCAGGAGACAGTGTTTGTTCATTTTTGGAAATCATTGTGATTCTCAAAGCCTTACTGGACCCCAGAATGCTATCTCCAGAATATCCCCAGAATGCTAATGGCTATACCCCTATAACTTTGGAATAGCCAACCCTCAGGACAGATCTCCCACCGTATCAAATTTAAAGTAAATCGGAATAACTAAATTTTTTGCAGATAATTGGCCGGAAAAGGGTAAAAGTCAAAGGTTGTCCAATCGTCTTTAGTTTCAACTGACTGAATCCTTGGGTTGGCTTGATAGCACGTTCAACATTTCAACCCCATACCTCTAGTCATTGTGAAGATAGGTCCCTCAGCATTCCAAATACTGTGGGCCCTACGTTATGGTATTTTGAACGGACGTTCCCAATACCGTACCACAGGGCCTCGGGTATTTGAAATGTACAGTCTTACTTTTAAGGTTCTTTTGCCTGGGGGGCCACAACTTACAGGGCACGATACACTAAACCCTTGCCAGTGTGTTAAGGGGTGCTAGACTGAAGAGAGGTCCCTTAACCTGTTAAGCCCGACAACACAACAATATTCACAAAACTGTGTCTCAGGTCTCAAAAGACCTCATGAAAGACGACACACGAAGTGAGGATACCCGGCCCGGAGGAAGCCCGGGGTCCCCTTCTGGAGCCAGGCCCAGAAGGAGGACTCGTCGGCGAGCGTCTGGTGGCCGGGCTTGCCACGGAGCCCGGCCGGGCACAGCCCGAAAAGGCAATGTGGGCAACACCTCCGCTTCTCCGTCCCGCGGGCCCACCACCTACGGGAAACAGCGATGGGGTCGGGTGCGCTGCCAGAAGGGTGGCAGTGAAAGCAGAGGGTCTCGACGGACCAGACCCGGGCGACAGAAGCTGGCTTTGGGGACGTGGAACGTCACCTCTCTGGGGGGGAAGGAGCCGGAGCTTGTGCGGGAGGTGGAGCGTTACCAGTTGGATCTGGTAGGGCTCACCTCTACGCACAGCGTCGGCTCTGGAACCTTACTTCTGGATAGGGGTTGGACTCTATTGTTCTCCGGGTTGCCCAAGGTGTGAGGCCGCCGGGCGGGTTGTGGGGATACTCACAAGCCCCGGTTGGGTGCTTCGTTGTTGGAGTTTACCCCAGTGGACGAGAGGGTCGCCTCCCTACGCCTGCGGGTTATGGGGGGGAAAACTCTGACTGTTGTGTGTGCTTATGCACCAAACAGCAGTTCAGAGTATACGGCCTTCTTGGAGACCCTGGAAAGAGTCCTGTATGGGGCTCCTGAAGGGGACTCTTTAATCTTGCTGGGAGACTTCAACGCACATGTGGGCAATGATGGAGACACTTGGAGGGGCGTGATTGGGAGGAACGGCCCCCCTGATCTGAACCGGAGTGGTGGTTTGTTACTGGACTTCTGTGCTAGTCATGGATTGGCCATAACAAACACCATGTTCAAACATAAGGATGCTCATAAGTGTACGTGGTACCAGAGCACCCTAGGCAGAAGGTCCATGATCGATTTCGTTATCGTATCATCGGACCTGAGGCCGTATGTTTTGGACACTCGGGTAAAGAGAGGGGCGGAGTTGTCAACTGATCACCATCTGGTGGTGAGTTGGGTCGAGTGGCGGGGGAAGCCTCTGGACAGACCTGGTAAGCCCAAACGTGTAGTTCGGGTGAACTGGGAACGTCTGGAGGAGGCCCAAGTTCAGGAGGCCTTCAACGCACACCTCCGGCGGAGCTTTTCGGGCATTCCTGTGGAGGTTGGGGACATTGAACCAGAGTGGGCGGTGTTCAAAGCCTCTATTGCCGAAGCCGCGGCGGGGAGCTGTGGTCTCAAGGTCTTAGGTGCCTCAAGGGGCGGTAACCCTCGAACCTCCTGGTGGACACCGGTGGTCAGGGAAGCCGTCCGACTGAAGAAGGAGGCCTTCAGGGATTTGTTATCCCGGGGGACTCCCGAGGCAGTTGCAAGGTACCGACGGGCCCGAAGGGCAGCAGCCTCAGCCGTGGCCGAGGCAAAGCAGCGGGTGTGGGAGAAGTTCGGAGAAGCCATGGAAAAGGACTTTCGGGCGGCACCAAAGTTGTTCTGGAAAACTGTCCGACACCTCAGGAGGGGGAAGCAGGGAACCATCCAAGCTGTGTACAGTAAGGATGGGACGTTGTTGACCTCAACTGATGGAGTGTTAGGGCGTTGGAAGGAACACTTTGAGGAACTCCTGAACCCGACAACTCCGCCCTCTATGTTAGAGGCAGAGCTGGAGTATGACGGGGGATCAACACCAATCTCCCGGGGGGAGGTCACTGAGGTCGTCAAACGACTCCACAGTGGCAAAGCCCCGGGGGTGGATGAGATCCGCCCAGAAATGCTGAAGGCTCTGGGTGTTGAGGGACTGTCATGGTTGACACGTCTCATCAACGTTGCGTGGAAGTCGGAAACAGTACCGAAGGAGTGGCAGACCGGGGTGGTGGTTCCCCTTTTCAAAAAGGGGGATCAGAGGGTGTGTGCCAATTACAGAGGCATCACACTACTCAGCCTCCCCGGGAAAGTTTACTCTAAGGTACTTGAAAGGAGGGTCAGGCCGATTGTCGAACCTCAGATTGAGGAGGAACAATGCGGATTCCGTCCTGGTCGTGGAACGACGGATCAGCTTTTTACTCTCGCAAGGATCCTGGAGGGGGCCTGGGAGTATGCTTATCCGGTCTACATGTGTTTTGTAGAAGTTGGAGGCCATGGTTCTCAGCAGGAAACCGATGGACTGTCCACTCCAAGTAGGGAATGAGGCCTTACCCCAAGTCAAGGAGTTCAAGTATCTCTGGGTCTTGTTCTCGAGTGAGGGAACAATGGAGCGTGAGATGGGTCGGGGAATCGGAGCAGCGGGAGCGGTACTGCAGTCGCTTTACCGCACCGTTGTGACGAAAAGAGAGCTGAGCCAGAAGGCAAAGCTCTCTGTCTACCGGGCCATTTTCGTTCCTACCCTCACCTATGGTCATGAAGGATGGTCATGACCGAAAGAACGAGATCGCGGATACAAGGGCCGAGATGGGTTTTCTCCGCAGGGTGGCTGGCTTCTCCCTTAGGGATAAGATGAGAAGTTCAGTCATCCGGAGGGACTCGGAGTTGAACCGCTCCTCCTTCGCGTCGAAAGGAGCCAGTTGAGGTGGTTCGGGCACCTAGTAAGGATGCCACCTGGCCGCCTCCCTAGGGAGGTGTTCCAGGCACGTCCAGCTGGGAAGAGACCAAGGGGTAGACCTAGGACCAGGTGGAGGGATTATATCTCTTCGCTGGCCTGGGAGCGCCTTGGGATCCCCCAGTCAGAGTTGGTTGATGTGGCCAGGGAAAGGAAAGTTTGGGGCTCTCTGCTGGAACTGCTACCCCCGCGACCCGACCACGGATAAGCGGGAGAAGATGGATGGATGGATGGATGTGTCTCAGGGCTTCTTAACATTTAACAACCTATTAATGTGTCAGACCCACTTAACGGAAGAAACTCAGCTATCAAACAATATTAACAATTTTTAGCTAAACGAAACACAAGGGTAATACCAAGCCTCTGAATTAGCACTAAGCGAAAAAATGCTAACAGTCTTAGTCAATCAATCAATCAATGTTTATTTATATAGCCCAATATCACAAATGTTACATTTGTCTCAGTGGACTTCACAGTTTGTACAGAATATCAGTAGACAATACGACACCCTCTGTCCTTAGACCCTCACATCGTACAAGGAAACACTTCCAGAAAAAGGAAAAACCCCACAGTTTAAGGGGGAAAAAATGGGAGAAACCTCAGGGAGAGCAACAGAGGAGGGATCCCTCTCCCAGGACGGACAGACGTGCAATAGATGCCGTGTGTAAATTGAGAAGATAATACATTTACAACATAGGTAGTCCAAATGTTTGGAAATGCATGTGTCTATAATAAGAAGATGAATCCACGAGGATATCCATCCAGGACTTATCAATCAATCAATGTCAATCAATGTTTATTTATATAGCCCAATATCACAAATGTTACATTTGTCTCAGTGGACTTCACAGTTTGTACAGAATATCAGTAGACAATACGACACCCTCTGTCCTTAGACCCTCACATCGTACAAGGAAAAACTTCCAGAAAAAGGAAAAACCCCACAGTTTAAGGGGGAAAAAAAAATGGGAGAAACCTCAGGGAGAGCAACAGAGGAGGGATCCCTCTCCCAGGACGGACAGACATGCAATAGATGCGTGTGTAAATTGAGAAGATAATACATTTACAACATAGGTAGTCCAAATGTTTGGAAATGCATGTGTCTATAATAAGAAGATGAATCCACGAGGATATCCATCCAGGACTTATGATCCAGGACCACAGCAACAGGCACAGCCACGACTCAAGATCCAGGGCTCGCGATCCAGGACTCAGGACCACAGCAACAGGATCAGCCACGACTCAGGGTCCCGGCGTAGATAGACACCAAAAAGAAATTTGGGGAAGCTGGGTTATTGGGAACATGAGAGTACACAGGTACAGACAGAGAGAAGGAAGAAGTAAAGTAAAGTGTCCCCCGACAAACTAAGCCTATAGCAGCTAAACTAGGGGCTGAATCTAATCAGCCCCTAAGATGTATGCGCCACATCTATACCATGAGCGCATTGCTCCTAAAAAGTTTTTTGGCACTGACACCAATCAACAGTTGTGTGTCGACTCGGCAGGGATCAAGGCACGTATATGCCTCTCGCTGCTTCCACCGTCTACACACACAACCAAATGACATACCATCAGTAAGGAAAAGATTAAGAACTGAGATGTATAGGTGAAGAGGCAAACGTGTCTACGTCAATGCACTCCTATTAGATTCTTTTATCAACTATAAGCTTTATCAAAAAGGAAGGTCTTAAGCGCACTCTTAAAAACGGATAGGCCCAATCTAGACCCGAGGAGGGACATTTGGAGTCCCAGGAGAAAGTGTTTGTTCATTTTTGGAAATCATTGTGATTCTCAAAGTCTTATGGACCCGGGATGAGGAACACAGGGTCATATCCCCAGAATGCTAATGGCTACCTCTATAACTTTGGAATGGTCATCCCTCAGGACAGATCTCCCACGGTCTCAAATTTAAAGCAAATCGGAATAACTTTATTTTTTGCAGACAATTGGTCGGAAAAGGTAAAAGTCAAAGGTTGTCCAATCGTCTTTAGTTTCACCTGACTGAATCCTTGGGTTGGCTTGATAGCACGTTCAACATTTCAACCCCCTACCTCTAGTCATTGTGAAGATAGGACCCTCAGCATTCCAAGTACCGTGGGCCCTACGTTATGGTATTTTGAACGGACGTTCCCAATTCCGTACCACAGGGCCTCGGGTATTTGAAATGTACAGAGTCTTACTTTTAAGGTGCTTTGGCCTGGGGGCTACAACTTACACGGCACGTTACACTAAACCCTTGCCAGTGTGTTTAGGGGTTCTAGACTGAAGAGAGGTCCTTTAAGAGTGGGTTGGCATGTCTGGCTGGTGGAAGGGGTCCAGGAGGCTCCAGGGGCTTGATTGGAGGTTCTCTGGGGTTCTCTGTCTCTCTGGGGCATGGTTGGGCTGGGCCTCTCATGTTAAGTCAAGACATCCAGAAAGGGGTTGAGTGAGCCAGGCCCATCAGCTGGCTTTGAGCACCCTTTCCTGGCCAAGCACAGCTTGACCACCTTCCTACTGGTCTTCTGAATTTTCTTAAAGTGAAACGCTTTTTAGATTGTACATACTGACTGCAGGACCTCAGGTCCTTGGCGTGTACAGGGGCTGTGTCTTCAAGGTGCATGCCCCCATGAGGCCGAACCTTACAGGACACGTTCCTGGGCCCCCAGAGACCAACATCTCCAAGTTTCAGAACTCAGTCCATTTGTCTTAGGTTCAGTCAAGCCTTCCAGGAAAGGGGGTCATTGAGCCAGGTCTGACATCCGACTTAGAGTGCCCTTTCCTGGGTCATTCCCAGCCTGACCCCCACCATTCCCCTGGAGTGAAAGGAGTGAAAGTATCTTCAGGATGCTTCATTCTGATCAATACATTAGCCATAGGGCTCTTTGAGGTACTTACACTGAAGAGGGAGTTCAGTGGAAACACTTCAAAGAGGGGCCTTCTGGTGGATTTGTGCAAAAAGGGCTTAAAAAAGCCCAACATTTGAAAATCTGTATTTTTGCAACGGAAGGTGCTTTAACCTTGCTTTCTTTCAAAAGGTGCCATTAGAAAAACGAGTCAATGCAGGGACCCTTCACTGATCTATGGGTCTTGGAACTTGCCCCCCAAAGGAGGTTTTATCAGCGTCATTGCGGAAGAAGCAAACCATTTTACACCTTGGCTATCCTAAGGTTGGACAGTCACTTTCTCCGTCTTTGCACATTGCCACCTTGGTTTTGGAGCGTCACCCTCGTGGTTCTTGGCTGCCACCATCTGGGTTTTGGATCGTTCAGTGATGCTGTCTGAAGTGATTGAGACAGTCTTTTACCAGGGACATGTTTACTGAGATAAGCTCATGACATTTAACAAAAACATCTTTGAGCTTTTCACACGAGTCAAAATGATCTGAAACCAGATGTTCTTTGAGGTCAGTCCAATAAACCCTTCCCACGGACTTCCGGTGGGGACCGAACCCAAGATGGCAGCATAAACGACCAGCTCCCGATCAACACTCGATGAAAACCCCAAAATACAAAGATTAGAAATAAATAAACACTAGTTAACTGGGAATCCGGCCCGAGGACGTACGAGAGCGCACAAGAGGCTGCAGACGAGCTGAACAGGAGGGGGATTCAGATAGAGACTCCCCGGGGGAGCGCGCCAGGGATGGAGGAGCGGCTGCAGAAAACACTGCCGTGGCAGCGGGTTGGAAACTCCGAGGACACGGCCGTGCGAGCTAAACAAAAGTTACAAGGGTTTCAGAGAGAATAATGGACATGTATGTGAGTACATCCAAAAGGACAAAAGTGCTGATTTACATTACAGGTGATTAACACCGAACACACCCTAAATTAATCCCTAAATGATAAGGTCTTCTTAACTGTTACTGATCGGAAGCTACATCTATATTTTCTGTTATGAAGTTGTTGTGTAAGAGTTACTGGATGAATAGACCAGACCTTACTAGGAAGGGGCCCTCATGTTCTCTGGGACATTCCCCTCAACCCACGAGCGCAACGTGGCAGGCGAACGCCTTATTTTGGAAGTTCAAATTCAATTATTCTGTTGTTTTTTTTCCATTGTTTTTGTTGAGCTGCACAATGTTCTCAGGGCAGCTACTAGTAGTCATGGTTACGATGTGTCCTACAAGGAAGTATACTACCCCACAAAAATATTATGAGTAATAATATCTCACTGGTGTCAATGAATGTAAACGGGCTGAACAACCCAATTAAAAGAAACAAGGTCATTCTGAAAATGAGAAAAGTAAAGGCCCAAATTATCTTTTTACAGGAAACACACTTATCTCGGGAAGAACACGAGAAACTTAAGAAATGTGGCTATAGAAACACATTCCATAGTACATACAGACAGAGTCGCAAGAGAGGAGTAGCGATATTAGTACAAAACTCAACTAATTTTGAATGCCTGAAGGAAATTAAAGACAAAGGAGGACGTTACATTGTTGTGCAAGGAAAGTTAGAAAATGAAATGGTCACGTTAATCAATGTATACGCTCCTCCAGAGAGTACCAAACATTTCTATGAATCCCTATTCTCAGCTATAGCTTCAGAATCAGAAGGCACTGTAATATGTGCAGGTCATTTTAATGTGATACTGGATCATAAAATAGACACAACACGTACAAAAAGAAATAAGAATCATATAGCTAAATTCATCAACACATTTTTGAAGGAACAGGGGATGGTTGATGTATGGAGAGAACTGCATCCGATTATTAAAGATTATACACACTACTCCAGCACACACAAAACTCACTCTAGAATTGATTATGTATGAATGAATAACTGGGATCTACATAAGGTTAAAGACTGTAAAGTTGGGGTGGCTGATATATCAGATCACAATGCAATTCACCTTAATGTACACTTGAATAGCAAACAGAAAAACACTACCTGGAGATTAAATGTAGGCACAATGAACAACAAATCAATAACCGAACGGATAAGAATGGAAATTAAAAGATGTGTAGAGGAAAATCATACTGGAGACATTTGCCTGACCATTCTATGGGACACCGTAAAGGCCGTAATACGCGGAAAATTAATAGCTATCACCGCACAACAAAAGAAACTCAAAAGAACCACTTATCTTAATTTGGTTGACAAATTAAAAACCTTGAAATAAAATATCAAACTTCTCACAAGACTCTAGTGCTTCAGGAAATAAAGAACATTAAAGGGGAAATAGACACAATCCTGAGAGGAGAAGTAGAGAAACAACTCAGATTTGTAAAGCAGGACGAGGCGGGCCCGAAGGCTACTAGACTACTGGCAAGGCGACTTAGGAAACAACAGACTATCAATACAATACACAAAATAAGAGATCCTTGCTCAGGACTACTGAGGCATGATGCTATGGAAATAGAAAACATATTTAAAGATTACTATGAAAGTCTATATACACAACCTCCCTCATCTAATGACGAAGCAAAACAACTATTTCTTAACTCTCTTGATTTACCAACTATTGGAGAGGTTCAAAACAACAATCTCACAGCCCCTATAACACCAGAGGAAGTAGCCAAAGCCATATCCAGACTTAAGGCTAATAAATCCCCTGGAAGTGATGGTTTCCCGTCAGAGTGGTACCGATCCTTTAAAGAACTCATTCCTGTTATCACGTCGTCTTTTAACTGGACTCTTAGAGAGGGGCGGCTACCACCCTCGTGGAAGGAGGCCATAATCTCTGTTATTCCCAAAGAGGGGAGAGACACAGAATACTGTAGCAACTTCAGACCAGGGGCATTTCCTGGACCTGGAAACATCCGGGGCTTAGACTACAGTGGCGGCGCCAGAGATTTTCTTTTGGTGGTGCTGTGGGGTAGCTTGACGTTTCATAGAGGGTGCTCAAACACGTAGGGTTTCCCATTAAGGTACCGGGCGCTACAGTGGAATTTTCTACTGCAACACTCCCCACGCCCACACACAGTACAACCGCGACTGTTACAATGAAGGCTCGATAATCAGCTCACGGCATATAGGTGTAAGCAGGGGTAAAGTGCTATTTTTATAAGTGGGGGGTGGACCAAAATCCTCTAGGGGGGTCCGGGGGCATGCTCTTATATAACTATAATGATCATATGAAGGTTTGCCTTGGAAATAATCTTTTACATAATAATTGCATTCACTGAACACAGGAAATTACAATCCTGCCGTCCTCTTTTAGTGTCATGATGAGGTTCAGGTAAAGCACGGTTAATGTATTATTATTGAGGGAGAATTGTCCAGGGCTACCGAAAAGCCCAGGCCAGGTGACGCCACTGCTTCAGACCCATATCTGTTCTCAATGTAGACTACAAGATTTATACATCTATTATAGCGAAGAGATATGAGACATTTATGACTGATTTAATAGATGAAGATCAAACTGGTTTTATTGTGGGCCGTCAAACACAAGACAACATTAGGAGGACTCTGCAAATTATTAACTCAATACAAACAAAAAAAACTAGTGCTCTTTTGGTAAGTCTAGATGCTGAAAAGGTTTTTGATAGCGTGAACTGGAACTTTCTCTTTCTAGTACTAGAGCGGTTTGGATTCCATAAGGACTCAATTAAGTGCATTGAAACTATCGATCAAAATCCCACAGCTAGAATACAAATGAATGGTAGTCTAACAGAAAGAATAGTATTAAAAAGAGGCACCCGCCATGGAGGTTGTTTGTCCCCACTCCTCTTCGCTCTATACATTGAACCTCTAGCACAGGCTATACGGCAAAGTGAAGAGCTGTAGGGAATTAGGATTAAAGGACAGGAACACTGAGAGTCTATTTGCGGATGATACTATAATATATCTCGAAAACCCCAATAGAAGCTTTATCCAGCTGATGAACCTTATACAAATATATGGTGACCATTCAGGATACAAGGTGAATGTTAATAAAACACAGATTTTGGCCTTTAATTATACCCCCACTCAAGGAATGAAGAGCAACTTCCAGCCACACTTTAGTATAAGTTAGTATAAATACGGCACATGTTGGTACCTCGTGAACCCTTCCTCCGACCGCTGCTTTAACCGTGTTTCTTCTTTCTTGGTAAAGTAAATTAGAAATTAGACATTTGGTCAAAGTTACCGCGGCTCGTTAATGAAGTCCCTGAGGTCAGAGGTCAGAGGTCAGAGGTCAGTCAGACCGTCAACATGTTTGTGTTTCATGTTGAACAGTTTCCAATAACCCCCCCGAGCCGAGGACCAGAGGGACCAATCAGAGTCCGGTAATGACCTCCCCTCGGACACACACACACTCTCACACACACACACACACACACACACACACACAAACACACACACACACACACACACACACACTAGGGGTTTCACCAACTACTCGACTAGTCGACTAGTCGACTACTTCTACCACTAGTCGGCGCTGTAGGCCCTAGTCGACTAGTCGTGAACAAAATGGAGGCAAACGTGGGAAATGAGGATGCCGACATTGGCGCTGAGGGGCTGCAAAATGCTCCAGCAAAACACGCCCGACATTCAGGGGTCCTCATTTTATGCGCAAATGCGCCGCACCTATGCACTCTACAGTTTCAGTTTTAGCTCCGGCGCTAAAAGTTCACGAGCGTGCTCCACTAGCACCCCCTCTTTGAACAGCTGTTTGGACCTCATTTCGAGAGCAACAAGAAAACACGGGTCAACAGTGGCGCGGATGAGCTACGGGATTACTGCCAGCAGACACCCCATATCCCCACAGTGGATAACCCTCTGAAGTGGTGGGCACAAAACACGAACCGCTTCCCCCGTTTAGCCAAGCTTTCCAGGAGCTACCTGGCTACACCAGCACCCCAAGTGAACGGATGTTTTCCCTGGCAGGCACCACTGTCACCCGACAGCGGTCAAGCCTCCTTCCCTCACATGTTGACGCTTTGGTCTTCCTTAACGCAAACCAAAAAACCTGGAAGGGTGGACATCCTTATCGAGTCGGACAGTGACAGGGTAAAGTGTTGCGCAATGCGCACTGGATTTACGTTGCATTTCTGTTCTTAACAGAGTTTTTGCAGTAGATTTGGTGAGTCCAGTTACTGGTTTTTATTTAATCAGCCATGTAACCCAAATTAATATGCTGCTTTGTTACAGTGTTTAACGTAACTGTATGCATTGCAATACAAAATACAGTTTTACACCTCTCTTTGTGTGTCTTTATTATGACGTAACACTAGTCGACTACTATTTTGAAAAACTTGTCGACTAGTAAATAATGGTAGTCGTGAAACCCCTAACACACACACACACACACACACACACACACACACACACACACAACACACACACACACACACACACACACACACACACACACACACACACACACACACACACACACACACACACATACACACACACACACACACACACACACACACACACTCCGTCCCAGGGTTGTCATCCTAATTAGACTCAACTCAAAGGTGATACTGTCCTCACCTGCAACTAAATGAAGAACAATAAACTTTCGGATAAACTGAAACTTTCCGAGGTAAATAAATAGAACATGAAGGTGAATATATTCCAATAGAGAGAGAAAGCTCAAGAATTCTAACATTAAACATTACGGGCGTTTATACGTAGTTCATTCACATATACATACACATTATTACATTTCGTTTAAACCTACAGCTGAATATAAAACACTAGGGCTGTGATCTGGAAACCTTAACGCTTTAATAAAACATTACGAAGATGAATCATATCAACAAGTTTGACCCAAACGTCCCCCGTGACTCCAGGGCGGATTTCTACCATGAATCAAGGGGCAGTGAAAATGCAAAAAAAAGCAGAGAAACTGGTCGACACCGTCTTGGTTTTTTGGAACCTAACAATCACAATTTACCTATATATGTATTTATTTATCTACTTTACTATGTAGGACCGGGAGGGGGGGGAAGGGAAAGATATATAGACCGTATAATGTAACTCATTGTGCGTGAATCAATACAAAAAAAATATAAAAAAATAAATAAAACATGAATTAAAACACAGGTAGGGAACTAGAACAAATATATAAAATAATAAAAAATATAAAAAATATAGTAAAATATAACAGTATTTACATTCCAATGGAATGGAATGAAAAAAGGAATAAAATATGAATAAAAATCGGCAGTAATAAAAAAGACAAGAAAAGATATAGTGTATATTGTGTGTGCATTAATGTAATGCATACTGATAAAAACGATTATACCATTTTTTTACTCAAAATCTCTTTTATTTTTTAGCCGCTTTCACACCAAGTACTTTGCCGTACTTAGTGCCGGCACTTAGTGCCCCGGCACTAAGTACCAATCGCGTTCACACCGGAGTACTGAGCCGCTGACGTCACTTCGTCTTCTTCTGCTTTGGGTTTACTGGCAGGCCGCAAACAACTTCACGGCGTATACTGCCACCCGAAGTCCCCGGCCGGAAGTCCCCGGAGTTGGGGACTGGCTTCAGTAGAAGCTGCTGGGACTCCCAGCAGCTTCTACTGAAGCCTTCCGAGTAAATCGCCAGAACGCCGACACCTCCTTATCTCCACCGCTCCTATGTTTTTTTTGTGTTGCCATAAGTTATTCTCTCTCCGTTGGTGCGCGGGACTAATGCTAATGCTAATAATGCTAATGCCAGCAAATACAATGGCGGCTTCGAAAACTTTTCAGAGTTTTACGGGGCGTGGTTTGCAATTCGCCCAGCCAATAGAAATTGGTACTTTTTTGGTACTTTTTTGGTAGCACCTCTCTAGCAGGCACTAAAAATGGGGGTAAAAGTTGTTAAGGTCGGGAGGGCTGATAATTTATTCCGGCAAATTACTCAGACCTACTAATTGACCTAACAGAAGTTATTGAGTCTATGTAAGTTCACTGCTTGGCTCAGATCCACCAACGTCAGCAAGATCTCACCTCTATTAACTCCTGGAGAACCAGGTTCAATTAAGTGCTGTTTCAATTCAGACGACCCGCTAAATCTGTCTAAGCGATCCCGAAGGATTTTGTTATCAGTAATGAGGTGTGGCCCTGCCTAAGTGTGAGTGTGGCAGTGTGCAATCTTACCTTTTAAGCAGGAGAGGAGAGCGCAGATGTCTTTTAAGTTGTCCCAATCCAAAAGGTGGGATCAGTTTATTTGAAGAAAAATGGTCCAAACGTATACAGGGTTTCTACCTTCTCTCGTTACAACATTATAATCATACTAAACATATCATGCTGTGGTCATGTTCTAATATGAAACTTTAATTCACAGTTTTACATTTATTACCCTAAATTGTAACTTCAACTGCCAGTTCAGTTGTGACATTTAAAATCGTCCAACAGTATTTAGAGGCATCTCCTCATAAATGACCAGTGATAATAAAAAGCACATTCAAACTTTCATTCACCAAATCAATTCACATCAATTCCATACCTATATTCCAACAGGTGGCGGGAGCTAACATCCACAAACACATACCTATATTCCGCATGAATTCGGAGGAAGATCCTCACAGGTGGCGGGTACTAATACTCACAAACACACTCAATTCATTCCACTCATTCAACCCAGAAATTCATTCAACAAAGAAATTCGAGGGATATTTACCAAGTTTGAGAGAACCTTACTGAGAGCAAAAACCCAGCTCTCAGGGAGAGAGTATACCAGGGGAACCCCCTCTCTCTCTCTCTCTCTCTCTCTCTCTCTCTCTCTCTCTCTCTCTCTCTCTCTCTCTCTCGAGTTCGCTCCCTCTAAACCAGTGTCTTTATGCTCAAAAACAGGACAGAAAAACCTGAAGACACCTCCTCCATACCCATATTTGTGGAAACTGGGCATGGCCTCTGATGTACAGGACTGAAATATTCTATGGCTATGGCATGAGACACACCTTCCCATGTTTGTGTAAAAAGGACATGACCCCTACTCTGCAGGACTTGCAAAATATTATTCTCGGCTATGGCACAAACACCTGTTTGGGGCCTCAGTCTTTCTCCTTAAGTCAGGAGCCCCCCCCCCCCCCCCCCCCCCTGTGTACTGCTGTGAGGGAAGAGGGAAGAAACTGTCTCTCCTCTCTTATCAGTGACACCCATAAACCATTATAGGCCTCACACACTCAATTTAACAAACCACTTTGTTTATACTGTAAATATAGAAAATCATAAAATATGAAGCATTTTCATTTTGGGTTATACAAGAATATAATTGATTATACTGTAATGCCGATGAAAGGGAGTCGGAGGCGGTGTATTTAGAATGGAGTTCAGATCTTTATTATCCATTAACATGAAGAAGGTAAGTACACATCTGCTCAGTATAACAAGCTAGTAGGAATGACTAAACCTAACCTAGGTGTTCCCACTAAAGGGTCCGTGTAGCAACACTATCCCACAGGTGAATTATGTCTAACTAGGTGTCACCACAATACTTAGATTATAATTAACTTTCGTTTTAAGTATTTAAACCTAATATAGAGATCTCAACAAAGTTCCCGGCACTAAGTACTCTTTTTGGTGTGAACGCGACATAAGGGGTACTAACGGAACTAAACGGGAAAAGTACGGGGAAAGGTACTCCGGTGTGAACGCGCCTAATGTGTTACTTGAATTTGCAAGTAATTTTGTATCTTCATTTTGAGAAGTACATTTAAATCATAGCACCAAGTAAATGTTAACTAAAGTAAACCTACAACCGGTGAAAAGCTAGTAAAATGTACCTGGGCAAAGTGAGTAAAGGTGGGCGACGCCCTGATGACGTCAGAGGAGTTTGTGCATGGTACAGACATTTGAAAAAAAGCAGAAGGTTCCAGTTGAAGAGAAGAGAGCATGGACCCTCGTTTAATATGAATACTCGTGGATTTTGAATCATGTAAGTATATTTTTGTACTTTATTAACGTACATCCCCGTTAGCTTGTCAGCTTAATGTGGATATCAAACAAAGTTAGCTAACGTCAGTGTTTCAGCTTAGCAATTTAGCTAGTTAGCGTGCTAGCTAATTTAGCCTGCTGTCATGGACGAGGCACACACAACATATAATACTTAGTGGTTTAGTAGTTGCTTCAAATGAGTTAACAGCTGGCAAAATTCACCGTTTTGAATAAAACATGTGGCAGTGGGGCACTAGTAATTCAGAAGAGTTTTTTTTGTGTTCGCGCTACATTTTCAAATCCTGCTCGGTAGTTAGCAGTGTGTCGCCAAACTGAGTTTTCCTTTACTGTGGGAGTCAAGTCAGTTCACTCACATGCATCCGACTGTGTGTGATGCACATGTGTGCTTTTATTTCCTGTGTACACTGAGACAGATAGCGGCACCAGATTCCTAAAAAAAGGGTATGTCACATTCACTGCCATGGACCCTGCTCTGTGTAAACTGCCTGTGATGCGGCCTGTTTCACTGCAGCCTAAAGAAGGCGAGGGGTGATCCAGGAAGACTACTGGGAAGTTGAACTGTTGGTGTCTCCTTCTGTAGCGCGTTAAATTGAAGTTAAGGCATAATCTTTGTCTCCAGTATCTTTCTGTACTTACAGTAATGTGTGTTCGCAACAATAACTGACATGTCTGTTAAACAGCACCACGTTGAAGTTAGACGGAAGCCGTCCTCCCTCCTGGTGGAGCTTCTGTCTGCAGAGGAGCTGATTAAAGAGAACCAGGTAAATGTTCTGCTTGATTTGTGTTAAAAATGTTCTGCTGTTCTGTTTGTACATGAATATCTCTATTCTCTAAAGGTAAGTACATCTTGCCAGTATGTGAAAAACCTCTCCAGTTTTTAAGTTAACATTTAGATAAAGTAAATTGGAATCTAATTTTACTGTATAATATTTATATTATTTTCAAACTTACTCAATTTCAATGTTTAATATTCTGATTCAGAATGGGTTTTTCAGGAGAATTGATAGTTTGAGCCTGGAGAACCCAATTATTTAATCAGGTTTACTTCCTGTTTGGAATTAAGCAAACATTTAATAAACTGAGCTTCCTTACTTGTAGTCATACTTTAACCGTAACAAATAAGTTCATATAAATTCCCATATCCACACTGTAGCTACTGCATATGATAATAAAGCCCTTTGAACCTTTTGAAGCTCACCCCGTCCCCTCTGCTTAAAATGAACATGTACAATCAATGGCTACTTAAACCCTAAATTAAATAGCTAACTCAACCCAATCAGTCTTAGTAAATTCACAGAAAGGTTTACAGTACTGTATGTTAACAGTGATTTACATGTGTTGACAGAATGGAGGCAAAGATATCGTGGAAAAAGGACTATGCTGAGTGTGTCGTGAAGCTCCATGTCCCCCATGAAGTTCAGCAAAAGAAGACGCCACACCTCCCAACGTGTCCATCTCCATCGAGGGATCGGCGGTGCTTGATGAGGGTGAACCACTGCCTTCTGCTCACGGACATCCTCCATGCAATGAACTTAAGTAACACATCAAAGTTGAAATACGCTTCTGTCGTTTGCAAAAACCTTTCTTGAACTTAATTTCCTCAAGATTTCTCTTGAAAGTCCACATTTTTGCACAAGCAGTCGTTGACAGGAATCGTGGGAAAAGGTAGGACCCAAATGCAGACTACCTAAAAAGGTCTAGAAACAAAAAGCGAGCTTTATTTTAAAAGCTGATGAACAAAAACATGGCATGAAACACACAGGTAGCAACAACACAAAACCTGACCGTGACCAACATGGAGGGAGACAGGAAAGACAAGAACCGACAAGGAACACAGGGGAAGACAAGACTAAATACAAAGAGGGGTAATCACAGGACAAGACACAGCTGGGCAGAGAAACACAAGGGCAACAGGTGAACACAATGAGCCAATCAGACACAGGAGGGAAGAGACAGGAAGGAAGACCAGAGACAGGAAGGAAGACCAGAGACAGAAGGAAGACCAGAGACAGGAAGGAAGACCAGAGACAGACAAGAGACAGGAAGGAAGACCAGAGACAGGAAGGAAGACCAGAGACAGGAAGGAAGACAGAGACAGGAAGGACGACAAGACAGGAAGGAAGACCAGAGACAGGAAGGAAGACCAGAGACAGGAAGGAAGACCAGAGACAGGAAGGAAGACCAGAGACAGGAAGGAAGACCAGACAGGAAGGAAGACCAGAGACAGGAAGGAAGACCAGAGACAGGAAGGAAGACCAGAGACAGGAAGGAAGACAAGACACAGAAGGAAGACAAGAGACAGGAAGGAAGACCAGAGACAGGAAGGAAGACAGAGACAGGAAGGAAGACAGAGACAGGAAGGAAGACAAGAGACAGGAAGGAAGACCAGAGACAGGAAGGAAGACAGAGACAGGAAGGAAGACAAGAGACAAGAAGGAAGACCAGAGACAGGAAGGAAGACCAGAGACAGGAAGGAAGACCAGAGACAGGAAGGAAGACCAGAGACAGGAAGGAAGACCAGAGACAGGAAGGAAGACCAGACACAGGAAGGAAGACAAGAGACAGGAAGGAAGACCAGAGACAGACAGAGACAGGAAGGAAGACAGAGACAGGAAGGAAGACAAGAGACAGGAAGGAAGACAAGAGACAGGAAGGAAGACCAGAGACAGGAAGGAAGACCAGAGACAGGAAGGAAGACCAGAGACAGGAAGGAAGACAAGACAGGAAGGAAGACAAGAGACAGGAAGGAAGACCAGAGACAGGAAGGAAGACCAGAGACAGGAAGGAAGACCAGAGACAGGAAGGAAGACCAGAGACAGGAAGGAAGACCAGAGACAGACAAGAGACAGGAAGGAAGACCAGAGACAGGAAGGAAGACCAGAGACAGGAAGGAAGACCAGAGACAGGAAGGAAGACCAGAGACAGGAAGGAAGACAAGAGACAGGAAGGAAGACAAGAGACAGGAAGGAAGACCAGAGACAAGAAGGAAGACCAGAGACAGGAAGGAAGACAAGAGACAGGAAGGAAGACCGGAGACAGGAAGGAAGACCAGAGACAGGAAGGAAGACCAGAGACAGGAAGGAAGACCAGAGACAGGAAGGAAGACCAGAGACAGGAAGGAAGACCAGAGACAGGAAGGAAGACCAGAGACAGGAAGGAAGACCAGAGACAGGAAGGAAGACCAGAGACAGGAAGGAAGACCAGACACAGGAAGGAAGACAAGAGACAGGAAGGAAGACCAGAGACAGACAAGAGACAGGAAGGAAGACCAGAGACAGGAAGGAAGACCAGAGACAGGAAGGAAGACAAGAGACAGGAAGGAAGACCAGAGACAGACAAGAGACAGGAAGGAAGACAAGAGACAGGAAGGAAGACAAGAGACAGGAAGGAAGACAAGAGACAGGAAGGAAGACCAGAGACAGGAAGGAAGACCAGAGACAGGAAGGAAGACAAGAGACAGGAAGGAAGACAAGAGACAGGAAGGAAGACCAGAGACAGGAAGGAAGACCAGAGACAGGAAGGAAGACCAGAGACAGGAAGGAAGACCAGAGACAGGAAGGAAGACCAGAGACAGGAAGGAAGACCAGAGACAGACAAGAGACAGGAAGGAAGACCAGAGACAGGAAGGAAGACCAGAGACAGGAAGGAAGACCAGAGACAGGAAGGAAGACCAGAGACAGGAAGGAAGACCAGAGACAGGAAGGAAGACCAGAGACAGGAAGAAGGACCAGAGACAGGAAGGAAGACCAGAGACAGGAAGGAAGACCAGAGACAGGAAGGAAGACCAGAGACAGGAAGAAGACCAGACACAGGAAGGAAGACCAGAGACAGGAAGGAAGACCAGAGACAGGAAGGAAGACCAGAGACAGAAGGAAGACCAAGACAGGAAGGAAGACCAGAGACAGGAAGGAAGACCAGAGACAGGAAGGAAGACCAGAGACAGGAAGGAAGACCAGAGACAGGAAGGAAGACAAGAGACAGGAAGGAAGACCAGAGACAGGAAGGAAGACCAGAGACAGGAAGGAAGACCAGAGACAGGAAGGAAGACCAGAGACAGGAAGGAAGACCAGAGACAGGAAGGAAGACCAGAGACAGACAAGACAGGAAGGAAGACCAGAGACAGGAAGGAAGACCAGAGACAGGAAGGAAGACCAGAGACAGGAAGGAAGACCAGAGACAGGAAGGAAGACCAGAGACAGGAAGGAAGACCAGAGACAGGAAGGAAGACCAGAGACAGGAAGGAAGACAAGAGACAGGAAGGAAGACAGGAGACAGGAAGGAAGACCGGAGACAGGAAGGAAGACAAGAGACAGGAAGGAAGACCAGAGACAGGAAGGAAGACCAGAGACAGGAAGGAAGACCAGACACAGGAAGGAAGACAAGAGACAGGAAGGAAGACCAGAGACAGACAAGAGACAGGAAGGAAGACCAGAGACAGGAAGGAAGACCAGAGACAGGAAGGAAGACAAGACACAGGAAGGAAGACCAGACAGGAAGGAAGACAAGAGACAGGAAGGAAGACAAGAACAGGAAGGAAGACCAGAGACAGGAAGGAAGACCAGAGACAGGAAGGAAGACAAGACACAGGAAGGAAGACAAGAGACAGAAGGAAGACCAGAGACAGGAAGGAAGACCAGAGACAGGAAGGAAGACCAGAGACAGGAAGGAAGACCAGAGACAGGAAGGAAGACCAGAGACAGGAAGGAAGACCAGAGACAGACAAGAGACAGGAAGGAAGACCAGAGACAGGAAGGAAGACCAGAGACAGGAAGGAAGACCAGAGACAGGAAGGAAGACCAGAGACAGGAAGGAAGACAAGAGACAGGAAGGAAGACAAGAGACAGGAAGGAAGACCAGAGACAAGAAGGAAGACCAGAGACAGGAAGGAAGACAAGAGACAGGAAGGAAGACCGGAGACAGGAAGGAAGACCAGAGACAGGAAGGAAGACCAGAGACAGGAAGGAAGACCAGAGACAGGAAGGAAGACCAGAGACAGGAAGGAAGACCAGACACAGGAAGGAAGACAAGAGACAGGAAGGAAGACCAAGACAGACAAGAGACAGGAAGGAAGACCAGAGACAGGAAGGAAGACCAGAGACAGGAAGGAAGACAAGAGACAGGAAGGAAGACCAGAGACAGACAAGAGACAGGAAGGAAGACAAGAGACAGGAAGGAAGACAAGAGACAGGAAGGAAGACAAGAGACAGGAAGGAAGACCAGAGACAGGAAGGAAGACCAGAGACAGGAAGGAAGACCAGAGACAGGAAGGAAGACCAGAGACAGGAAGGAAGACCAGAGACAGACAAGAGACAGGAAGGAAGACCAGAGACAGGAAGGAAGACCAGAGACAGACAAGAGACAGGAAGGAAGACCAGAGACAGGAGGAAGACCAGAGACAGAAGGAAGACCAGAGACAGGAAGGAAGACAGAGACAGGAAGGAAGACCAGAGACAGGAAGGAAGACCAGAGACAAAAGGAAGACCAGAGACAGGAAGGAAGACAGAGACAGGAAGGAAGACCGGAGACAGGAAGGAAGACCAGAGACAGACAAGAGACAGGAAGGAAGACCAGAGACAGGAAGGAAGACCAGAGACAGACAAGAACAGGAAGGAAGACCAGAGACAGGAAGGAAAGACCAGAGACAGGAAGGAAGACCAGAGACAGGAAGGAAGACCAGAGACAGGAAGGAAGACAAGAGACAGGAAGGAAGACAAGAGACAGGAAGGAAGACCAGAGACAGGAAGGAAGACCAGAGACAAGAAGGAAGACCAGAGACAGGAAGGAAGACAAGAGACAGGAAGGAAGACCGGAGACAGGAAGGAAGACCAGAGACAGGAAGGAAGACAAGAGACAGGAAGGAAGACCAGAGACAGGAAGGAAGACCAGAGACAGGAAGGAAGACCAGACACAGGAAGGAAGACAAGAGACAGGAAGGAAGACCAGAGACAGACAAGAGACAGGAGAGAACAGGACAGCAAATAAATCCCATAACAAGACAGACAAAACTAAAACCGTGACATAACACTAGGATCATGAAAAGTCGTGGAATGTGAGATGATAGTTACTTGGAATGTTCTTTCGTTGCACTTTATACTCCACTACAAATCAAAGGGAAATATTGTACTTTGTGCTTCACTATCTTATATAGAGTTTATAAGGTTCTGTTTTTTAATTCACAAAAATGTAAATATTGTTAGAAATCCTTGAGCTATTACGTTTTTGTTTGTTAATATTGGATTTTTTACTACAGGGTACTTTTTACGTGTAATACTCAAACAGCATTTAGCTAATTATACTTTTACTTAAGTAACATTTTCATTACCAGACTTTCACTTATTCTCACAGTGTGGTATGAATATTTTACTTAAGAAAAGGGCCGGATACTCCTTGGACCTCTGAGTGACAGTATATCTATGTGTTTCTGTGCCTGCTTTGTGTAATTTAACGGATGTATTTGCAGTTTTTGTTAAAATTATTGTAAACTAGATTAATCATGGCTTGTATCAGACAACAGAACACAAATAATGTGTTTGTGTTGCCCTGTTGTTTAGGTCAAAAGGACACCTAGTGGGTAAAAATGGTAATTACAGTGCTTTGAGTTATGTGTTGTACTTTCAGTGTTGCCGTAGTTATGCAAAACTCTTACATGTAATCAGACGCACGTTTTTACTCTGCATTGTTTCTAAGAAAACATGTGCCTGTACGTGTTTCTATGCTCTGTTGTTTCAACATTGTTAATCAAGAGTATGTGTGAGGATACATTGTTAAATGGTGGAAATATTGCTGTGAATTCATAGTTGCAACGATGTATGCTAACCGCTAGCCTTTCAATGTAATTTCCCATAGGGATTAGCATGAAGCTAACGCATAGTTTTTATATGCTTGTTAACACACGCGGGAAATGTATGATATGTTAAATGATTGCTATGCTTGAAATGAATGTACATTTTCTTGTGTGTCCAGTTGTACAGTGCTTTCTGAGTAAAGCTTTCAAACGGAACTTCTGAGGCAGAGTTTTCTTCCTGTTGTCTGTCTGCAGCCACGGGAGCGGGGGCACAATAGTGTTCTTTAAAAGTGTCTACTCTTTCATGTTTTTTAGTAGCCTTAGTGTAAAACAGTTTTATTGAATAAGAATTGCATTTGATGTATAATTATATTTAAACATTACTTACATATTTATTAAATAAAAGATAAAAATAGCAAGTAAAAACAACCTGAAAAGCCAAATATTTTTTACTGGAGATTTGTAATAAGATGCAAATGTAATCTTAAGTCAAATGTACTATACAATAGTAAGTAACATGTACTTACAAAAACTGAGTGTGACATTAAAGTTTACTTAAGTGCCTTTAGTAACAAACACTTCTTAACTGTAAGTAGAAGCCACTTGAAATATAAGTTGTTAAATTTACTTACCTCGATTTTCCTAAGCAAATCTTACTCCCCGTTTTTTTCAGTGTAGAGTCTCTGCGCTGTGATTGGTCCACGACTAAAGGAATAGGTCGTGGAGACAAAAGCTGGTTGGCCAGGGCCCCCCCCCCCCCCTTTGAGGAAGGCCAGTCCAATGAAACCTGACTATGTTCAAAAGGCATTGTCCCTAACATGCTGCCCCCTTAATCCTCTACACGTACATGAGGATCCTCAGTGTGTTTCTCTGGCTCCAAACAGACCAGACAGAAAGCTCTCAGTACCTGCACACCTCACCTCGCTTCCCTCATCAACTTCTCTTTTGGAGTCTTGTTTGAAATATTACAGAGTAGGTTTGATATGAGCAGTGTTCCCAACATGCTGCGCGTTTTATTATCCCTGTACTTTCTAACATGCCAGCCTCTCTTTACCCCAGTCCTCTACGGGCTGAAGATGTCTAAAATCCGCATCATATCATATGTCTGTTGTGTGGAGAAGTGTAGGTCATCAAGAGATTGCAAAGAAAGAGAATGAAAGGACTCTGACTTCAGCAGTATTAACTCTAATGACGTGTCTAGCTCACTGAAAGCTCACCTTCCGTTGTCTGTTCTTATTTTTCTTTAATTATACTCTGTGCTAAATGTTTTTTATCTTTACCCACAGGAGGATCATGGTGAACTCTACTCACGTTTCATATTTCACTCTTGCTGCATACTTCGACACCGGTTTTTTAAAATACGTGTTCTTCATGATTGTCATGTGTTTATATGTGTGTATTATAGGTGCCAACGTGTTGCTGATTGTGGTTATCTGTGTGAACAGGAGCTTACATGAACCTATGTACCTTTTTCTGTGCAGCCTGTTTGTAAATGAACTCTGTGGTAGTACAGGGTTGTTTCCATTCCTTCTGGTTCAGATCCTCTCTGACATTCACACTGTTTCTGCTCCGCTCTGCTTCCTGCAGATTGTTTGTATTTATTCATATGGAAGTATACAATTCAGTATTTTAGCTGTCATGTCTTATGACAGATATCTTGCTATCTGTAATCCTCTGCAATATAACACACGTATGACTTCTAACAGGGTTGCCATGTTTATTGCAGTGTCATGGTTATATCCATTTATTGCCATTTGGATTATGGTGTCTCTGACTCTTTCTCTACAGCTGTGTGGGAACATCATTAACAAAGTTTACTGTGACAACTACTCCATTGTTAAGCTGGCCTGCTCTGACACTACAGTCAATAATATTTATGGAATCTTTATTACTTTTTCCTTAATCATGTTTCCTGTTTCTCTCACTTTGATCTCGTACATGAGGATCCTCAGAGTGTGTTTCTCTGGCTCCAAACAGACCAGACAGAAAGCTCTCAGTACCTGCACACCTCACCTTGTTTCCCTGCTTAATGTGTCTTTTGGGTCTTGCTTTGAAGTAATACAGAACAGATTTGACATGAAATATGTGCCAATATACTGCGCATTTTATTATCCCTGTACTTTCTAACATGCCAGCCTCTCTTTACCCCAGTCCTCTACGGGCTGAAGATGTCTAAAATCCGCATGATATGTAAGCGTCTGTTGTGTGGAGAAGTGTAGGTCATCAAGAGATTGCAGAGAAAGAGAATGAAAGGACTCTGACTTCAGCAGTATTAACTCTAATGACGTGTCTAGTTCACTGTGTGCAGAGGAAGGAAATGAAACGTGCAGCTGTACATGTGCTGAGCTTGATGCTGCTCTCTCTTTCTGTTTCTTATCTTGCTTTTCACTTTCATATCAGCCTCAGTGACTTTAGGACAGGGTGCCCACACTTTTTCAGCTTGGGAGCTACTTTTAAAAGGACCAAGCCCAAATGATCTACCTATCAATCAATGTTTATTTATATAGCCCAATATCACAAATGTTACATTTGTCTCAGTGGACTTCACAGTTTGTACAGAATATCAGTAGACAATACGACACCCTCTGTCCTTAGACCCTCACATCGTACAAGGAAAAACTTCCAGAAAAAGGAAAAACCCCACAGTTTAAGGGGGAAAAAAATGGGAGAAACCTCAGGGAGAGCAACAGAGGAGGGATCCCTCTCCCAGGACGGACAGACGTGCAATAGATGCCGTGTGTAAATTGAGAAGATAATACATTTACAACATAGGTAGTCCAAATGTTTGGAAATGCATGTGTCTATAATAAGAAGATGAATCCACGAGGATATCCATCCAGGACTTATGATCCAGGACCACAGCAACAGGCACAGCCACGACTCAAGATCCAGGGCTCGCGATCCAGGACTCAGGACCACAGCAACAGGATCAGCCACGACTCAGGGTCCCGGCGTAGATAGACACCAAAAAGAAATTTGGGGAAGCTGGGTTATTCGGAACATGAGAGTACACAGGTACAGACAGAGAGAAGGAAGAAGTAAAGTAAAGTGTCCCCCGACAAACTAAGCCTATAGCAGCTAAACTAGGGGCTGAATCTAATCAGCCCTAACTATAAGCTTTATCAAAAAGGAAGGTCTTAAGCGCACTCTTAAAAACGGATAGGGTGTCTGCCGCCCGAACACAAACTGGAAGCTGATTCCACAAATGTGGAGCTTGATAAGAAAAGGCTCTGGCTCCCATTGTACTTTTAGAGACTCTAGGAACAACCAACAACCCTGCATTCTTGGAACGCAATGCCCTAGTAGGACAGTAGGGTATAATGAGTTCTTTAAGGTAAGATGGCGCCTGCCCATTAAGGGCTTTGTAGGCGAGAAGAAGAATTTTAAATTCTATCCTATGTTCTATAGGGAGCCAGTGTAAGGCAGCCAGAACAGGAGTAATGTGGTCCCTTTTCCTAACTCTGGTTAGTACACGTGCTGCAGCATTTTGAATCAGCTGAAGCGACTTAACTGACTTCTTGGTACACCCTGATAATAGAGAGTTACAATAATCTAGCCTTGAAGTAACAAATGCATGGACTAGTTTCTCTGCATCGTTTTGAGGCAAGATATGCCTGATTTTTGCAATGTTACGTAGATGGAAGTAGGCGGTCCTTGAAATAGATTTTATGTGGGCGTTAAAGGATAAATCCTGATCAAATATAACACCAAGATTCCTTACAGTCTCACTGGAGGCCAAATTAATGCCATCCATAGTTAGTATATCTTTAGATAATTTGTTTCGTAGATTCTTTGGGCCGAGTACAATAACTTCAGTTTTGGCCGTGTTTAACATCAAAAAGTTTAAAGTCATCCACGTTTTTAAGTCCTTAAGGCAGTCTTGAATTTTATTTAGATGATTAATTTCATCAGGCTTGATGGATAAATATAGTTGAGTATCATCCGCATAACAATGAAACTGTACAGAATGATTCCTTATAATATTGCCTAACGGAAGCATATATAATGTGAACAAAATAGGTCCAAGCACTGAGCCCTGTGGCACTCCATGGCTAACTTTGGTTTGCATGGAAGATTTATCGTTGACACACAAACTGAGAGCGTTCAGATAGATAGGACCTAAACCAGCCTAAAGCAGTTCCCTTTATGCCAACTAAGTGCTCTAGTCTTTGCAATAGGATATCATGGTCGATAGTATCAAATGCAGCACTGAGATCGAGTAAGACAAGAATAGAGACAAGTCCTTTGTCTGAGGCTATTAGAAGGTCATTTGTGACTTTAACCAGAGCTGTCTCTGTGCTATGATGTGTTCTAAAGCCAGACTGAAAATCTTCAAATAAATCATTGTTTTTTAAGTAATCACACAACTGTTTTGCGACCGCTTTCTCAAGAATTTTTGAGAGGAACGGAAGATTAGAAATAGGTCTATAGTTGGCTAAAACCTCTGGATCGAGGTTGTGCTTTTTAAGAAGCGGTTTTATCACTGCTACTTTAAATGATTGTGGAACATAGCCCGATAATAAAGACATATTCATAATATTTAATAAAGAAGTGCTAATTAATGGAAAAACTTCCTTTAACAGCTTAGTTGGAATCGGGTCTAAGATACACGTTGATGGTTTTGAAGAAAGAATCATTGAATTCAATTGTTCAAGGTTTATGGCTGAAAAGCATTCTAATTTACTATCTAGTGTAATATTAGAACTTACGTTTCCGGGAGCTGTTGATAACACTATACTGGTCGAAGGCAAGAGGTCATTAATTTGTTTCTAAGAGTAACAATTTTATCGTTAAAAAAGCACATAAAATCATTGCTACTGAGTGCTATGGGAATAGAAGGCTCAGTAGAGCTGTGGCTCTCTGTCAGCCTGTCTGTCTGCTGTCTGTCAGCCTGTCTGTCTGTCTGTCTGTCTGTCTGTCTGTCTGTCTGTCTGTCTGTCTGGTCTGTCTCTGTGTCTGTCTGTCTGTCTGTCTGTCTGTCTGTCTGTCTCTGTCTGTCTGTCTCCTGTCTGTCTGTCTGTCTGTCTGTCTGTCTGTCTGTCTGTCTGTCTGTCTGTCTGTCTGTCTTCATCAGTCAGTGAAGAGTAGTAAGCTGCTCTCGCTTTACGCAGTGCTTTCTTATATTCATTGAGAGTAATATGCCAAATTAAACGAGATTCTTCGAGTTTAGTGGAACGCCATATCCTTTCAAGTTGTCTCGACTTTTGCTTTATTTTGCGAGTTTCGGCATTATGCCATGGAGCTAGTCTATGTTGTTTTATTTTCTTCTTTTTCAAAGGAGCAACAGAGTCTAATTTTATTCGCAGGGCATCTGTAGCACTATCAACAACATGATCAATTTGGTGGTGTACATTTTGTATAAGTTTCCTCCCTTACATGCAGACCTGCTATCAAGTTAAGTGTTGGTGGAATCTCTTCCTTAAATGTGGCTATAGCACTAACAGATAGGTTTCTGCTGCAGGAGCTTTTGACTAATGGTTTGTAGTCTAGTAACAGTACTTCAAAAGTTACTAAGAAATGGTCGGATAAAGCAGGATTATGCGGTTCGACTAATAGTTGCTCAATTTCAATACCATAAATCAGAACAAGGTCGAGAGTGTGATTATAGCAGTGGGTTGGTTTATTTACACTCTGACGGAAACCAATAGAGTCTAATATAGAGTTAAATGCAACAGTAAGGCTATTTTTATCATCGTCAACATGAATATTAAAGTCACCTACGATAATTACTTTATCTGTTTTAAGAACCAAAGTTGATAAAAACTCAGCGAATTCTGATAAGAATTCTGAATAAGGACCTGGTGCACGGTACACTGTAACAAATAAGATTGGATGCAAAGTTTTCCAGGTCGGATGCGTAAGACTAAAAACAAGACTTTCAAAGGAGGTATAATTTAGTTTTGGTTTAGTATTGATAAGTAAACTTGAGTCAAAGATGGCTGCAACTCCACCTCCTCGGCCTGTGCCTCGAGCAATATGAGTATTGATATGGCTGGGTGGAGTGGCTTCATTTATGCTGACATATTCTTCATGTCTCAACCAAGTTTCAGTGAGACAGCAAATATCAATATTATAATCTGATATTAAATCATTTACCAATATTGCTTTAGATGCTAGAGATCTTATATT
The DNA here is from genome assembly GCA_011823955.1 of Dissostichus mawsoni. Taxonomy (NCBI): domain Eukaryota; kingdom Metazoa; phylum Chordata; class Actinopteri; order Perciformes; family Nototheniidae; genus Dissostichus; species Dissostichus mawsoni. The sequence goes on from JAAKFY010000025.1 coordinate 468,173, forward strand.
TAAGAGACCACATTTAATCTTCCTGTTTTGTTGCACTGTAGTAGTTGTTACATTTACTTTTATTAGGTTATTATGTATGACACCTCTATTAGGCTTCATCTTGAATTGTCCTTGGGCAGACACACACACCGTTAATATTGGGTATTTTATTGGGTTCGGGATTCCTATGGATGACTGCCCAGGAGAGAGCGCAGAGAAGCGTGTAAGACTGCGACTCCGCCTCCTGGTCTCAACTCCAGTTTGTCATGGATTAAGTCCACAAATCCCTGAAATGTTTGCCGAAATGAGATGTGCACCTTCCAAAGTAGGATGAATGCCGTCTCTCTTAATCAGACCAGGTTTTCCCCAGAAGGCTGTCCAATTATTTACGAAGCCCACATCGTTTGCTGGGCACCACCAAGACAACCAGCGCTGAAATGATGACATGCGGCTATACATGTCGTCATTGATCAGATTGGGGAGGGGACCAGAGAAAATTACGGTGTCCGACATTGTTTTAGCATATCTACACACCGAAGCCACATTAACTTTAGTGCATTCTGATTGGCGTAAACGAACATCATTACCACCGACGTGAATAACAATCCTACTGTATTTACGTTTATTTTTAGCCAGCAGTTTAAGATGCGCCTCAACGTCGCCCGCTCTGGCCCCCGGAATGCATGTGACTGTGGAGGCTTTGGTCTCTAAATTCACGTATCTCATAATAGAGCTACCAATAACCAGAGTTGACTCCTCAGCGGGTGCCTCGCTGAGTGGGGAAAATTGTTAGATACGTGAACGGGTTGGTGGGGACCTGTGGGTCTCCTGTAATGCCTCTTCTGAACAGTCACCCAGTCTCCCTGCTGCTCGGGAGTTGTCGGGGGACGGCTAGTAGGAGCTACCTCTTGCCGGTCCGCACCGACTAACATGGGCTTTACTGTAGCTGAGTTACTTTCTAAAATGCGGAGCCGGGCTTCTATGGCTATGATTCCCGCCTCCAACCTAACAACTATACTACATTTAACACATGTATCGGTACCAGTAAAGGAGGTAGGGAAGTAACCAAACATGAGACAGGTAGAGCAGGAAATAGCACCCGAGGGTGGGGAAGGAGCCATGGCTAGCTATCAAGCTAAAGTAGCTACCGTTAGCAAACCCGAAAAGAGTGTAGGCAACTGTGGAGTTACAGTCGCTAAGAGAAGGAGAGTTGTGGGTGCTTAAGCTGTAGTAACGTGTGATTATAACGTCAGGCAGTTGCCGTGATCAAGAGTTTTAAAACGATCGATTTAAGTTAAGATAATATAAGCTATCAGCAGCAGAACAGACACAGGATACCCAGAGGTGACAACCGGAAGTTACAACACGCTTACCGCAACAGTGAGGGTCCGTGTAGAAACAGCTCAGTGCCTACCTACAGGGCCGCCCCTGCCCAATCTGTGTCGTGGGCGCGGGGGGGGGGACATAAACTGTGGCTAATAGTGCGCCGCATTTGCGCTTCAGATGAGGAGGTGAGGCCCCCTCATAACTGCATGAACCCGTATGGCACAATACAACTCAGACTGGCTTACCTGTACGTCAATCAAGTGGCCAATGCCATAGTAAGGATGGATGATAGGCTAACTTTTTTTCTTCTTTTTTTTTATGCCATGCGATCTACCCACACCACCCTTGCGATCGACTGGTCGATCGCGATCGACGTATTGGGCACCCCTGCTTTAGGAGAACCCTGAAAGGTCCATGAGTCAGGACGTTAGGAGTGAAACTGAAGTTAAAGCTGAATGAAGCTTCTCGCTGTGAACAGACACAGAGCAGCTTCATATCAACTATGTTCCCAATATGTTGACAGTATTTTCACCATCGTATTCTCTAACATGTAATGTGTCCCAAATATACATCCTGTGTAAGAATCTGCTGTTAGCTTTCACATCAAGTGACCTGAGTATAAATCAATGCAGCGTTGTACTACACTGAATAAATAACACACACAGCGGTTTGTATTGTCTTTTTCATGTAATGCAAAGTAATGGTTCTGATCCTTTACAGGATGCACAACATTTACCCGTCATGTAGTATTTTTGTACTTTATTGTATTTGTACTTTTACTAAAGTAAAGGATCTTCTTCCAGCTTTAATTAATCTAAAGCGACTCACACTGAGAGCTTCTGCAGGCTGTAATACCTGTTGAAACATCAGTCATTTAACATTACAAAGAAATCAAAGGCAGTAGCTGTGCCAAAAGAATTAGAAGCCTGGAAGTCATGATCTATATTATAGAGTCAGTTTGAGGTGCTCCAATACATTTCACATGATTTGCAGGTATTTTGTCTAAAATATGATGCTGTCCTTTTCAAATACTATAAATTGGATTTACCCTTACTTTCAACCCCATTCATTTGTAATTTGAAATGCTCACCCTACCACATAGTGTAAAACATACAAAGAGATCTGAAACCAGGGTGAAATTACTGTAAAGGAAGTGCCAAAGAATATATTTCAGTTACATAACTGTAAGAGCTCCAAAAGAAAATCTGCTCCAAATTAACCAAACATCTGAAGATGCTCTCATTCTCCAAGACCCTTTAGGTAATTCACTTCAGAAACACTTTTTGTTATATTCCATGGAATACTCTGAACATCCCGATAGCAAGGAATACATTAAATGCTTTGAAGCCGTGGCGCTGTGAAAAGCACGACCAATCATCTGAGCCGGCTAAAGTAACTGGATGGCCTACCTGCCTGTCAGCCTTCCATCTGTGCACAAACTGATCTCGTGCCCTCATTGGTCATGTGCGCATTCGTGTGTGTTGGAGGAGGGGCTCTGTGAGGAAGTCTGAAGGAAGAGGCAGATTTTTTCCGGTTGTGTATTTTCAAATTCTAGCGCACTCGAGCTGTTTCTCCGTTCTTACCTACCCTACCTTTAAAGGTCTGAAAATTGACAAAACTTAAAAGCTAACAACTCGAGATGCCATATTCTACAGGCCCAATCTAGACCTGAGGAGAGACATTTTGAGTCCCCAGGAGACAGTGTTTGTTCATTTTTGGAAATCATTGTGATTCTCAAAGCCTTACTGGAACCGGGATGAGGAACACAGAGGGTCATATCCCCAGAATGCTAATGGCTATACCCCTATAACTTAGGAATGGTCATCCCTCAGGACAGATCTCCCACCGTATCAAATTTAAAGTAAATCGGATTTACTTTATTTTTTGCAGATAATTGGCCGGAAAAGGGTAAAAGTCAAAGGTTTCCAATCGTCTTTAGTTTCACCTGACTGAATCCTTGGGTTGGCTTGATAGCACGTTCAACATTTCAACCCCCTACCTCTAGTCATTGTGAAGATAGGACCCTCAGCATTCCAAGTACCGTGGGCCCTACGTTATGGTATTTTGAACGGACGTTCCCAATTCCGTACCACAGGGCCTCGGTATTTGAAATGTACAGTCTTACTTTTAAGGTGCTTTTGCCTGGGGGGCTACAACTTACAGGGCACGTTACACTAAACCCTTGCCAGTGTGTTTAGGGTGCTAGACTGAAGAGAGGTCCTTTAAGAGTGGGTTGGCATGTCTGGCTGGTGGAAGGGGGTCCAGGAGGCTCCAGGGGCTTGATTGGAGGTTCTCTGGGGTTCTCTGTCTGTCTGGGGCATGGTTGGGCTGGGCCTCTCATGTTAAGTGAAGACATCCAGAAAGGGGTGACTGAGCCAGGCCCATCAGCTGGCTTTGAGCACCTTTCCTGGCCAAGCACAGCTTGACCACCTTCCTACTGGTCTTCTGAATTTTCTTAAAGTGAAACGCTTTTTCAATTGGACATACTGACTGCAGGACCTCAGGTCCTTGGCGTGTACAGGGGCTGTGTCTTCAAGGTGCATGCCCCCATGAGGCCGAAACTTACAGGACACGTTCCTGGGCCCCCAGAGACCAACATCTCCAAGTTTCAGAACTCAATCCATTTGTCTTAGGTTAAGTCAAAACTTCCAGGAAAGGGGTCATTGAGCCAGGCCTGACATCCGACTAAGAGTGCCCTTTCCTGGGTTAATCCCAGCCTGACCCCCACCCTTCCCCTGGAGTGAAAGGTGGGAAAGTATCTTCAGGATGCTTCATTCTGATCAAGAAATTAGCCATAAGGCTCTGTGAGGTACTTACACTGAAGAGGGAGTTCAGTGGAAACACTTCAAAGAGGGGGCCTTCTGGTGGATTTGTGCAAAAATGCCTTAAAAAAAGCCCAAATTTGAAAATCTGTATTTTTGCAACGGAAGGTGCTTTAACCTTGCTTTCTTTCAAAAGGTGCCCAAAAGAAAAACTAGTCAATGCAGGGACCCTTCACTGATCTATGGGTCTTGGAACTTTCCCCCAAGGGAGGTTTTATCAGCGTCCATGCGGAAGAAGCAAACCCATTTTACACCTTGGCTATCCTAAGGTTGGACAGTCACTTTCTCCGTCTTTGCACATTGCCACCTTGGTTTTGGAGCGTCACCCTCGTGGTTCTTGGCTGCCACCATCTGGGTTTTGGTTCGTTCAGTGATGCTGTCTGAAGTGATTGAGACAGTCTTTTACCAGGGACATGTTTACTGATAAGCTCATGACATTTAATGAAAAAACTTTGAGGTTTTCACATCAGTCAGTAATTATCAGAAACCAGATGTTCTTTGAGGTCTGTCCAGTGAAACCACTCCCACGCTGTGTCTCCCCCCCCCCCGGTCCTCCACATATTGTCAGATAGTAAGGTCCCTGTCATGAGCTCTGGCCGTGACTCCAGCTCAGGTGTAGCAGGTGAAGCACAACTGTTGTCTGACATTTGTTTCCCATTTGACACAGGTTTCTGTTGTTGGATGTATAGTTGTTGAATAACGCAGTATCTGTGCTCATCTTTAACATAATGTTCTAAATCTTTAACAACAGGAGGATCATGGTTAACTCTACGGAAGCTTCCTATTTTATACTGACTGCATTCTGACACCGGGGTTTTTAAATACCTATATTTCCTGATCATTCTGGCTTTGTATATTTGTATTATAGGTGCCAACGTGTTGCTGATTGTGGTTATCTGTGTGAACAGGAGCTTACATGAACCTATGTACCTTTTTCTGTGCAGCCTGTTTGTAAATGAACTGTATGGTAGTGCAGGGTTGTTTCCATTCCTTCTGGTTCAGATCCTCTCTGACATTCACACTGTTTCTGCTCCGCTCTGCTTCCTGCAGATTTATTCTGTGTATTCATATGTTTTTGTGGAATATCTAAATTTAGCAGCCATGTCTTATGACAGATATCTTGCTATCTGTTATCCTCTGCAATATAACACACGTATGACTCTAAAAAGGTTACCGTACTTATAACTCTAACATGGTCATGCCATGTTTGCCATTTGGATTTTGATTTCTTTGACTGTGTCTTTAACGCTGTGTGGGAACATCTTAACAGTGTACTGTGGGAATTACTCCATTGTTAAGCTGGCCTGCTATGACACCAGGGTCAATAACATTTATGGACTCTTTTTCACGGTCATCTCCATCATCATTCCTCTGCTTTTAATCCTCTACACGTACATGAGGATCCTCAGAGTGTGTTTCTCTGGCTCCAAACAGACCAGACAGAAAGCTCTCAGTACCTGCACACCTCACCTCGCTTCCCTCATCAACTTCTTTTGGAGTCTTGTTTAAATATTACAGAGCAGGTTTGATATGAGCAGTGTTCCCAACATGCTGCGCGTTTTATTATCCCTGTACTTTCTAACATGCCAGCCTCTCTTTACCCCAGTCCTCTACGGGCTGAAGATGTCTAAAATCCGCATCATATGTAAGCGTCTGTTGTGTGGAGAAGTGTAGGTCATCAAGAGATTGCAGAGAAAGAGAATGAAAGGACCCTGACTTCAGCAGTATTAACTCTAATGACGTGTCTAGTTCACTGTGTGCAGAGGAAGGAAATGAAACGTGCAGCTGTACATGTGCTGAGCTTGATGCTGCTCTCTCTTTCTGTTTCTTATCTTGCTTTTCACTTTTCATATCAGCCTCAGTGACTTTAGGAGAACCCTGAAAGGTCCATGAGTCAGGACGTTAGGAGTGAAACTGAAGTTAAAGCTGAATGAAGCTTCTCGCTGTGAACAGACACAGAGCAGCTTCATATCAACTATGTTCCCAATATGTTGACAGTATTTTCACCATCGTATTCTCTAACATGTAATGTGTCCCAAATATACATCCTGTGTAAGAATCTGCTGTTAGCTTTCACATCAAGTGACCTGAGTATAAATCAATGCAGCGTTGTACTACACTGAATAAATAACACACACAGCGGTTTGTATTGTCTCTTTCATGTAATGCAAAGTAATGGTTCTGATCCTTTACAGGATGCACAACATTTACCCGTCATGAAGTATTTATGCACTTTATTGTATTTGTACTTTTTCTAAAGTAAAGGATCTTCTTCCAGCTTTAATTAATCTAAAGCGACTCACACTGAGAGCTTCTGCAGGCTGTAATACCTGTTGAAACATCAGTCATTTAACATTACAAAGAAATCAAAGGCAGTAGCTGTGCCAAAAGAATTAGAAGCCTGGAAGTCATGATCTATATTATAGAGTCAGTTTGAGGTGCTCCAATACATTTCACATGATTTGCAGGCGAAAAACCTTTTAAAATGCGTGTTTTCTGAATGGAGATCGGATTGATCAGGCCAAGCTAACGTTGTAGCTGCTCCTTCCAAACTCACAACAACGGCCTACAGACATAAATAAACCAGCCACTGTATTCTCCATGAAACAGACAGTCTGCTGTTTGTACTTGTTTAACTTTTGTCTAGTTTCTGAACAGATATTAGAGCTGTGAGCTCTGAGTGCTAACAGCTAACGGCTGATGTTTTGGTTTTCTGGTTCAACGTCAGGCTGAGATCCTCACCGCTGATTGGTTACCACGAGATCGCGTCACTCGAATTTGACGCTCGAGTTGAAAAAAAAATTGAACTCGAGCGGTTGTCGTGGCCTCTCCAATCGCCTCAATCGTGCTGCGGCATTCGCATCAAACGCTTCATGCTTGCCGTCGGAGTGAATTCGCGTCTGTCCTCTGCATTAACTTTACATGTAATCGCTCCGCCCCCAAAAATCGCATCGCGTCCGGTATGAATGCAGCATTACTGCTGGACCCGGGATGAGGAACACACAGGGTCATATCCCCAGAATGCTAATGGCTATAGCCCATAACTTTGGAATGGTCATCCAGCAGGAGAGATCTCCCATGGTATCAAATTTAAAGTAAATCGGAATAACATTAATTTTTGCGGATAATTGGCCGGAAAAAGGTAAAAGTCAAAGGTTGTCCAATCGTCTTTTCTGTTTCACCTGACTGAATCTTTGGGTTGGCTTGATAGCACGTTCAACATTTCAACCCCTACCTCTAGTCATTGTGAAGATAGGACCCTCAGCATTCCAAGTACCGTGGGCCCTACGTTACGGTATTTTGAACGGATATTCCCAATTCCGTACCACAGGGCCTCGGTATTTGAAATGTACAGAGTCTTACTTGTAAGGTTCTTTTGCCTGCGGGGCTACAACTTACAGGGCACGATACACTAAACTCTTGCCAGTGTGTTTAGGGGTGCTAGACTGAAGAGAGGTCCTTTAAGAGTGGGTTGGCATGTCTGGCTGGTGGAAGGGGGTCCAGGAGGCTCCAGGGGCTTGATTGGAGGTTCTCTGGGGTTCTCTGTCTGTCTGGGGCATGGTTGGGCTGGGCCTCTCATGTTAAGTCAAGACGTCCAGAAAGGGGGTGACTGAGCCAGGCCCATCAGCTGGCTTTGAGCACCCTTTCCTGGCCAAGCACAGCTCGACCACCTTCCTACTGGTCTTCTGAATTTTCTTAAAGGAAAAGCTTTTTCAATTGGACATACTGACTGCAGGACCTCAGGTCCTTGGCGTGTACAGGGCTGTGTCTTCAAGGTGCATGCCCCCATGAGGCCGAAACTTACAGGACACGTTCCTGGGCCCCCAGAGACCAACATTCCAAGTTTCAGAACTCAGTCCATTTGTCTTAGGTTCAGTCAAGCCTTCCAGGAAAGGGGGTCATTGAGCCAGGCCTGACATCCGACTTAGAGTGCCCTTTCCTGGGTCAATCCCAGCTGACCCCCACCTTCCCCTGGTGTGAAAGGTGGAAAGTATCTTCAGGATGCTTCATTCTGATCAAGAAATTAGCCATAGGGCTCTTTGAGGTACTTACACTGAAGAGGGAGTTCAGTGGAAACACTTCAAAGAGGGGGCCTTCTGGTGGATTTGTGCAAAAAGGCCTTTAAAAAAGCCCAAATTGAAAATCTGTATTTTTGCAACGGAAGGTGCTTTAACCTTGCTTTCAAAAGGTGCCCAAAAGAAAAACGAGTCAATGTAGGGACCCTCAATGATCTATGGGTCTTGGAACTTTCCCCCAAGGGAGGTTTTATCAGCGTCCATGCGGAAGAAGCAAACCCATTTTACACCTTGGCTATCCTAAGGTTGGACAGTCACTTTCTCGTCTTTGCACATTGCCACCTTGGTTTTGGAGCGTCACCCTCGTGGTTCTTGGCTGCCACCATCTGGGTTTTGGTTCGTTCAGTGATGCTGTCTGAAGTGATTGAGACAGTCTTTTACCAGGGACATGTTTACTGAGATAAGCTCATGACATTTAATGAAAAAACTTTGAGGTTTTCACATCAGTCAGTAATTATCAGAAACCAGATGTTCTTTGAGGTCTGTCCAGTGAAACCACTCCCACGCTGTGTCCCACCCCCCCCCCCCGTCCTCCACATATGTCAGATAGTAAGGTCCCTGTCATGAGCTCTGGCCGTGACTCCAGCTCAGGTGTAGCAGGTGAAACAACTGTTGTCTGACATTTGTTTCCCATTTGACACAGGTTTCTGTTGTTGGATGTATAGTTGTTGAATAATGCAGTATCTGTGCTCATCTTTAACATAATGTTCTAAATCTTTAACAACAGGAGGATCATGGTTAACTCTACGGAAGCTTCCTATTTTATACTGACTGCATACTCTGACACCGGGGTTTTGAAATACCTATATTTCCTGATCATTCTGGCTTTGTATCTTTGTATTATAGGTGCCAACGTGTTGCTGATTGTGGTTATCTGTGTGAACAGGAGCTTACATGAACCTATGTACCTTTTTCTGTGCAGCCTGTTTGTAAATGAACTGTATGGTAGTGCAGGGTTGTTTCCATTCCTTCTGGTTCAGATCCTCTCTGACATTCACACTGTTTCTGCTCCGCTCTGCTTCCTGCAGATTTATTCTGTGTATACATATGTGTGCGTGGAATTTAACTTACAGCCATGTCTTATGACAGATATCTTGCTATCTGTTATCCTCTGCAATATAACACATATATGACTTCTAACAAAGCTTATTTTCTTATTACAGTGTCATGGTTGTTCCCTTTTCTTGCAATTGTTGTTCTGATATCCTAAGTGTGTCTTTGCAGCTGTGTGGGAACATACTTAATACAGTTGGCTGTGGGAATTACTCCATTGTTAAGCTGGCCTGCTCTGACACCAGGGTCAATAACATTTATGGACTCTTTTACACGGTCATCTCCATCATCATTCCTCTGCTTTTAATCCTCTACACGTACATGAGGATCCTCAGAGTGTGTTTCTCTGGCTCCAAACAGACCAGACAGAAAGCTCTCAGTACCTGCACACCTCACCTCGCTTCCCTCATCAACTTCTTTTTGGAGCTTTTTTCCAGATATTACAGAGCAGGTTTGATATGAGCAGTGTTCCCAACATGCTGTGCGTTTTATTATCCCTGTACTTTCTAACATGCCAGCCTCTCTTTACCCCAGTCCTCTACGGGCTGAAGATGTCTAAAATCCGCATCATATGTAAGCGTCTGTTGTGTGGAGAAGTGTAGGTCATCAAGAGATTGCAGAGAAAGAGAATGAAAGGACCCTGACTTCAGCAGTATTAACTCTAATGACGTGTCTAGTTCACTGTGTGCAGAGGAAGGAAATGAAACGTGCAGCTGTGCATGTGCTGAGCTTGATGCTGCTCTCTCTTTCTGTTTCTTATCTTGCTTTTCACTTTTCATATCAGCCTCAGTGACTTTAGGAGAACCCTGAAAGGTCCATGAGTCAGGACGTTAGGAGTGAAACTGAAGTTAAAGCTGAATGAAAGCTTCTCGCTGTGAACAGACACAGAGCAGCTTCATATCAACTATGTTCCCAATATGTTGACAGTATTTTCACCATCGTATTCTCTAACATGTAATGTGTCCCAAATATACATCCTGTGTAAGAATCTGCTGTTAGCTTTCACATCAAGGACCTGAGTATAAATCAATGCAGCGTTGTACTACACTGAATAAATAACACACACAGCGGTTTGTATTGTCTTTTTCATGTAATGCAAAGTAATGGTTCTGATCCTTTACAGGATGCACAACATTTACCCGTCATGAAGTATTTATGCACTTTATTGTATTTGTACTTTTACTAAAGTAAAGGATCTTCTTCCAGCTTTAATTAATCTAAAGCGACTCACACTGAGAGCTTCTGCAGGCTGTAATACCTGTTGAAACATCAGTCATTTAACATTACAAAGAAATCAAAGGCAGTAGCTGTGCCAAAAGAATTAGAAGCCTGGAAGTCATGATCTATATTATAGAGTCAGTTTGAGGTGCTCCAATACATTTCACATGATTTGCAGGTATTTTGTCTAAAATATGATGCTGTCCTTTTCAAATTCTATAAATTGGATTTACCCTTACTTTCAACCCCATTCATTTGTAATTTGAAATGCTCACCCTATCACATAGTGTAAAACATACAAAGAGATCTGAAACCAGGGTGAAATTACTCTAAAGGAAGTGCCAAAGAATATATTTCAGTTACATAACTGTAAGAGCTCCTGAAAATTGACAAAATGTAAAAGCTAACAACTCGAGATGCCATATTCTACAGGCCCAATCTAGACCCGAGGAGAGACATTTTGAGTCCCCAGGAGACAGTGTTTGTTCTTTTCGGAAATCATTGTGATTCTCAAAGCCTTACTGCTGGATCCGGGATGAGGAACACACAGGGTCTTATCCCGAGAATGCGAATGGCTATACCCCTATAACTTTGGAATAGCCAACCCTCGGGACAGATCTCCCACCGTATCAAAATTAAAGCAAATCAGAATAACTTGATTTTTTGCAGATAATTGGCCGGAAAAGGGTAAAAGTCAAAGGTTGTCCAATCGTCTTTAGTTTCACCCGACTGCTTAGTTTGAAGACATGTTTGTTGTGTTAGAGTATGTCCTTTAAGTGTTAATATATATCCTGTTTAATGTAAGTATTTCTGTGTTTTGTATTACTATTAGGATGTTCTGGATGTTACTGTAAGCTGGTTCTGTTGGGCTGCCTTTAGCTGCAATACATGCTCATTGTTCTGTTAATGCTTATTTATTTATCTGCGTCTCGTCCACCACCTGTCTCTGATTTGACAACCCAGACTTCAGCATTGTCACCTGCGCGCATGTCTTGCTGTTTCTGCGTGCACAACGGCGAGTCCAAGGTGGTGTACAAATCCCACTGGCTGAAGAACCAGGCCGGAGATGTTTTGTGTCCCTACCTGCGGCGGTACGTGTGTCCCCTGTGCGGAGCCACGGGGGCCAAAGCCCACACCAAGCGCTTCTGCCTGATGGTGGACAAAGCGTACGACTGTGTGTACATAAAGTGCAGACGCAGAACTAAGAGGTAGAAATAACATTTAGAAGGCTGAATGTTCCTTTATATGTGAGTGTGGTTTTGTTTTATTAGTATGTAGCCTTCTATAATGCTGATTAGTTTTTTCCAGCTGTTCTATTTATACCTCTGCCCTGTTCCACGAAGCCAGTTCAACAGACCCTGGATATGTTTGACTTATCTTACTAACCCTAACAAACGAGATCTCGCTAAGCGGTCCTACGACGCTGGTTATCAACTCGGTAAATCAAGCCAGGGTTTCTCTCTCCAGCTGAGAGCGCGTTCACGTGAAAGGGGCGGGGTTAGCAACATTTGACCAATCACAAACAGGGACAAGTGTACTGACAGCGCAGCGTCATACTTCATTAATGAAAAGTAAACTAATATTAGACAAATATGAACTTTAAACATCCATGACTTAAACACTTGATCCAGGATACAAGCCACATAGCTGCACCTGCAAGGTGAATATAGAACAACTGGTTAAAAAATAAATAAACTACCGAGTGTTTGAAAGCGTACAACAGGTTTATGATATATATATTATATATACAGGGGTGCACATAACTTTCTCAGTGAGGTACTCAGATGAGTACCTGGAGTCAGTGTTTGGTACTCCAACTTCTGGCTCCACTCAAAGTTATTGGATGAAGCCCTCTGTATCACGAACGTCAACGGGGGGGGGGGGGGGGGGGGTAGTGGCGTACTTCGTGGCCACAGAGCGTGAACGTTGTGATCAGCTGTTTTAGCGCAGTTCTCCAGTGAAGGGGGGAGTCTCCCTCCGCAGCCGGTTGGCATAGTTTTGCATACCGCTATTTATTGTCATTGTCGGACACCTTAAATACTGCCAGACTGGTGAAGCCATTTTGGCGAGCTTGTTTTGCACGGAGAAAGTGTCATGTATTTTACGTCATCATTTTACGTCATGCGATCGGCATTTTTAGAGAGCACCGATCGATCGGCAGAGAGTGAGTATCGGCCAATATCGATCGGAGCATATCGGTGAGGAAGATAGTCACAGTAAACAGAACAAGAATCGACAACTCTACCCTCTGCTCACTCCTTTCCTGTAAAATACAGGTCCTGCCCACACATATGCTCCATCAAGGATGGTGCTACAGGCAGCAAGGCATTGCACTTACAACTACAATAAGCATGTTAATGTTAATCTAACAGCTCTGGAGATCCACTAGCACACACCCCCCCCCGCGGTGGTTTTGAAATGCTCCCGATTTCTGAGGTCTCAAGGGTGGTAAGTATGACACAGAGTACTGTCAGCTGTGAGAGTGCTGGTTGTTAAATGTTTAGCAATAAAATGCCCCGTCAGAAACATTTGAATCACCAACAGAAGGAAGACATGGATTCACAACTCTGGACACCAAGCCCCAGGGACTTTGGCTGGATTTGAAATGACATACTAAATTCATACTGTGTGGTACGGTGGGTCAGGTACCCCGTGCCCAGGTGGGCTATCTCGCTGGGGCCTTTCTGTGTGGAGTTTGTTCTCCCCGTGCTCACTTGGGTTTCCTCCTGCACCTGAGGTCTACCCCCCCCACCCCCCCCCTGGCCGTTTACAGCCAAGGAGTGGTTTTGGTGTAAAATGATTGCAATCAATTCAGCATCATGAAGAACCCCTGGTTTGACCCCTCACAAGCTACTTATCCCTTGTGCATTTATTTCCTGTTAACTACCTGTGCCTTCCCGGTCAACATTGACCGTTCCCTTATACTGATTGTAAATCCATAATAATACATATATTATCACCTAATGTTGTGTTTCAGTGTTTTATCAACTCAAATGATTGTGAATAATACCAGTTTTGAACTTCCATTTGCTATTTATGGCCAGACATTGTCCCATCATGCCCACCCACCAACGCCACCTTGTATATATATTAGATTAGACATATTGTGCTATTTTCCACAGATTACCCAGTTTCAATGTCTAACAATTACTTTTGTTTTGAAACCATTGGAAATTATTATAAAGTGGCACAAAATACCATGTTCCCAACAGTTGCGGATCTACGGGGTGGAACAGGGTGGCAACTGCCACCACAGACGAAAGTCTTGTCCCCACACTTGCCACCCCACCCAAATTCAACTTCCCAATCAAAACTGACTGGTATGATTTATAAAGTTTAAAGTTTATGAAACTGTTACAAACGCGTGTGGGGCAAAAAAAAGAGGCATTGGGTGTGGGAATGTACTTGAACATTTGAGACATTTGCACACACACAACCCATTTTATACACTAATTGTAATCTTTCCCATTCATTTTTAATGACTGGTCATGTCTGACCGGGAAAACAGAGGGTGCACTGGATCTTAAGTTATCAGAGCAACACGCTGAGCTAGCTCGGTTAGCAGCGCCGAACTGCCCTGGAAAAACATGGAACTACTTTATTCAGTGTGTTTACCTTTAATCACGGGGTCCGTTTGCTTTGGAGATTGTGATTGTGATTGGTGGTCTGCTGTCACTCACTCAAGTACCCCTGACATGAGAGCTGCGCAAGTTTTCCTTTTGAAGCAAGCAGCAAAATAATTGTAACATGACGTGTTTGAGTTAATTTGCCTACTTAGTATCGCACGTCCTAAAAAAAATAAAAAATCGCACGTCCACGCGATGTGAATATCGCGCATGCGCATATCGCGATTATCGTCACGACACGATATATCGTGCAGCCCTAGTTGGAGCATTTGATTTATTGATTGACAGCATGTAGAATTTCTACAAATATAACAAAAACGTTTTGAATGTTACAAATCCCAGTTTTATTGAAATCACTAGCGATAAAGGATTTATTAAAACAGAGTTAAAGCCTTATGTTGTTAAATTAAAGTACACTGAACTGTAAAACAACTTACCACTATTTACCTCTGTCAAGGATCTGATTAGAAGGGTTGACTATTAGGACGGCAAAGAGGTGGAGGAGGTCCATGTCACGTACAACCATTGGTAGATATAACACCTGAAAGAAAGATTAAGGAAATAAGAGAAGAGGAGGAAATATATCCTATTAACTAAAAGACAATATCATATCAAGCTTCAACTTTTTTACTCTTTTTAAACGGGGTGTGGCGGCAAAGTATCGCGCAGCATTATGCATATGTTTATATGCATGACATTCACTGATAAATATACCCATTTTAGCCAAAGTCACGAAGTTTGAGATGTGTGGGTATTATATTCACATAGTTACACATATTTCCAAAACGCAGGGGGGTAAACATTTGCTTTTCTTGACGGTTCTCGTGTTAAACGCTCCATATCTACAAAATGTCTGCTTGCAAATGGCCTCAAAGCACTTAAATAAACACCGTGGTTCATTTCGATGCAGTCTGCAATGAAGCACAAAACCCCTCGATGTATTTAGCCACTTGCCACATAAATTACACTTAAACACGCCAACCTTTGGTAGAGTTAGCTAACGTTAGCTAATGCTCATCACAAAACTGCAGGAACACGGCATTACAGCCTTAACTGTTGTAAGCTAAGACATCTGCAATAACTTTGCAAACTAAAGGTTATGTTAACGTTAAAAGAAAGCCAAACGAACCTTGGAGAAAGCTGTTACTCTCAGAGTGTGAGAATTGTGTAGCGTGCTGACCTCCGGTTCCAGACGGACCTTCGGCAGGTTTTCCCCGTAGTCAGAGCGGCCAGAGTCAAAGCGGTTCCTCAAAGAAGTGCAGCGCAGGGGGGCGGCGTCACAGAAACGGCGCTCAAATGATTTCAAATCTCCCCCCCCCGACCGTTAGGATGGATCATCAGACGATGTTTTTTTGACTGTGTTGTTTCAAACACTGCCGTCTCGCCGTTCCTCCTAGTCCCGCCCCCTCTCTCTGTCGCTCTCGAGTGGTGGGGCAGGCTTGTTGCTAGGTACAATTCAGGAGTCTTGTGGACTAGTTCCAATCCTACCTGTCTTGTCTGCCGTTGGCTGGATTCCATTTCAAGTGCCTTAGCTCGGTCAGAATCCCAATCCAAACCCAGCCCACTCTGATATCACACTTTTTATAGGGTATTATTGTAAATTGGGAACCGCTCATTTAATTAAAAAAAGTCAGAGACTATAAGGCTTATTACTGTATATTGTTTTGATATTTGTAACACCAAAAAACCCACAGCAAAATAGAAAACACGGTCATAACATGACCCAGCAATATAGTCAATAAACAAAATATTATCAAACTAATATTAATATTAATGATAATTAAAATGAAATACAAAATACAGTTTCCAGGGTCCTGACGCGCTCCGGCTTTCGGTCCCGACGGACGGCAAAATGGCATTATACAATTAAACACATAAAGAAAACAAGGATAACTGTGACTTATTGTTGAGTAAATAACAGTGTGTGGTTTAGAAAAGAATGACAAATTAGAAGTAAAAAACGATAGAAAAATAAAGATTCCAGTACACGAATCAATAGATCAAATTTCATAACACGAAATCCCATGAGAATGGGTTGCCAACCTGGGTTGCAGAACAAAGCTAATGCTACATTTAAGTGTGCAATAAAGCATGCACATGGGTGTTGTTGGAAAGCCTGCTGACTGTTACTCCAGCGCCCTCTGTTGGCGGCACGCGCAATTGTAACTATCAAGCACATGGAGCGCAGCTGTTAGGAGAAAGGGAGAGAAGCACGTCATGTCGACGGAGCGCAGCCTGGACCTTTAGTGGCAACTTAGTGTGTGTGAGCTTTGTGCGTCGCTGACCAACAGTAAGTTAATGTTACTCACATGGGACTGGACAGTATTAAGCCTTTCACGGCATATTAGTTGTTTTGGAGTTTGCTAACTCAGGTTATTATCGACAAGTTGAGCTAAGCTAACAAAGCTAATGTTAGCTATGTAGCTGTACTTTTCTCCATCTGAAATGTTATGTCTGACCCTGTTGGCAATGTCTAATGTTTAGACGGCATATTTTCACTGTATAATATATTGGAATAATAGATTCTAATTATACTTGTACCTTTGTATTTCTCTCTTATAGACCACACATATACAGACACTACACCTGCTCCAAGGCTGTAATACTGTGACTGTTGTGTTGATATCTTCAGTAAAAGGAATTAACCGCTACCAAGACTCCTGTGTTCTTACCGACACCCAAGGCGTTCGTCATTCCGAGTGGAACTTTCCTTATACAGTGCTTCCTGAATTCCCTATTCTTCAGGTGTGTTTGTCTGTTTGTCTGTCAGTGAGTTATCGGTGAACAGATGACAATCTGTGTGTATATCTGCAATCTGAAAATGTAAAACACTTTCCACAAATTCAAAAAAAGATTGCAAACAAAGAGTTTCGAGAAAAACTTTCCGCCAGTCGAAAATCTACCTGTGTCACTCAGCCAGTCTGTAGTAGTATAAATAAATATACTTGCAAAAGGTTACAGTATTGTAGTTTCTATATAATGTTTTTGTACACCCTACACCTTTAACTATACTAGTATACTATATGAAAACTACTTTATTTAAACAAAAAAATGTTAGGTATTTCTGCAATATATAAAAAATGTTGTGAAGATTTATACATTTATTTAACATTTTAGAGATGTTTTATAATAAGATTCTTTTTATTCTACAACAGAACAGAATACAGTTTATTGTTGTTTTTTTACATTTTGTTCCATTAAATGTAAGGTTTTACTGCAAAAAAAGAAAGTTGCTTTAATTTTACATGCAGTAAAATGATGTGTATTTTAAGTGTTTTTACATAGAATTCAATGTCATCTAACATTCAAGACAATTAAACAATGGAATTATCCTGTAAGAAAACGATAATTTCTCATCAAACCAATTTACAGAATAAACCTTTATTTATTTTTAATAAAAGTAATTTACTGTATTTTTATGGTATTTACACTTAATATAGAAAAACAAGAAAGGTCTGTAAAGTAATACAGTGAATTTCTGTGAAAAAAACTTTTTTTTTTACAGTGTACGTTATGGTATTTTGAACGGACGTTCCCAATACAATACCACAGAGCCTCGGGTATTGGAAATGTAGAGTCTTAGTTTTAAGGTGCTTTTCCCTGGGGGGCTACAACTTAAGGCCCGGACACACCAAGCCAATTTCGGCCGTCGATAGATGTCTGGCCGTCGATGAGCGTCCTGTCGCCCTACTCAGATTGGTGTGTCCCGCACCGTCATGTCTTTTCGGCCGTGCCGACACCTTCCACTCCCGATTGAACATGTTGAATCGGGAGCGGAGGCTGTCGCAAAATAAATCACTCTGATTGGCTGTTCTGCTTAGCGAATCAATGCATGAGAAGCGAAACGGAAGTGAGGTACGCAAACAAACGATTAGGCACACACAGACGGCTATTATTTTTCATTTTCATCTCACCTGGACGCAATAATTGATTTTGCATCATGGCGATCTGGAATGAAGAAACCGAATATATATGTTTGTATATATCAAGCAGTCTGTCTTCCGGTTGCCTCTTTTGAATGACGATTACACACTACTGCCGCCGGCTGGCAAGGAGAGTTATTGCCACTCACGCATGCGCAGTGCGTACGTGCTACTTGGCTGTCGGCTTAAGTCTTTGCGGTGTGTTCCAGTGCAACTTTTTGGCCAAGACGCAGAGACGTGAGGCGATACAACAGTCGGGTCCGTC
Organism: Dissostichus mawsoni; assembly: GCA_011823955.1. NCBI lineage: Eukaryota > Metazoa > Chordata > Actinopteri > Perciformes > Nototheniidae > Dissostichus > Dissostichus mawsoni. The sequence continues at coordinate 486,461 of JAAKFY010000025.1, forward strand.
GGGACGTGTTCTTTGGTGTCAGTTTGGTGTGTCAGGGCCTTTACAGGGAACGTCACACTAAACTCTTGCCAGTGTGTTTAGGGTGCTAGACTGAAGAGAGGTCCTTTAAGAGTGGGTCGGCATGTCTGGCTGGTGGAAGGGGGTCCAGGAGGCTCCAGGGGCTTGATTGGAGGTGCTCTGGTGCTCTGTCTGGGGCATGGTTGGGCTGGGCCTCTCATGTTAAGTCAAGACATCCAGAAAAGGGGTGACTGAGCCAGGCCCATCAGCTGGCTTTGAGCACCCTTTCCTGACCACCTTCCTACTGGTCTTCAGAATTTTTCTTAAACCGAAAAGCTTTTTCAATTGGACATACTGACTGCAGGACCTCAGGTCCATGGCTTGTACAGGGGCTGTCTTCAAGGTGCATGCCCCCATGAGGCCGAAACTTACAGGACAGGTTCCTGGGCCCCCAGACACCAACATTTTCAAGTTTCAGAACCCAGTCCATTTGCCTTAGGGTTTTGTCAAGACTTCCAGGAAAGGGGGTCATTGAACCAGGCCTGACATCCGACTTATGGCGCATTTCCACTACAGTGCGGAGCACGGTTTAAGCGTGCCGTTTTTGGTTGCGTTTCCACTAGGCATAGTTCCGGCTAGCGGGTACTTTTTCACAGTTTTTCTGGCTCTCCAAAATCGAGGTTCTTTCCGGGCCAACAACCAGGCTGAGTATGCTAAACTAGTGAGAGAATCGCTGAAAACTACAACAAAATGAACATATCTGACCGTGATTTAATTGTAATACACATTTGAAAATGATGCCGAAGTAACAACATACTGATACCGGTTAGTAAAAACCATGAATTCATGCTTTAACAAGTCTGCAGACAGACGGCAGGAGAAAAACCTTTTAAAATGCGTGTTTTCTGAATGGAGATCGGCTAAGCTAACGCAGTATATGCTCCGACCGTCCACACTCACAACAACGGCCTACAGACAGAAATAAACCAGCGACTGTATTCTCCATGACACAGACAGGCTGTGGTTTGTACTTGTTTAACTTTTGTCTAGTTTCTGAACAGATATGAGGAGCTGTGAGCTCTGAGGGCTAACAGCTAACGGCTGATGTTGGTTTTGTGTTTCGCATTGAAGATGACGTCACGGCTCCGCCTACACTGCGTTACTATAGTTACTGCCCCAGCTACTAAACTGTATTGGAAACGCAGCATAAAGTGAGCCTGGCCTACCAAGGCCTAACTATACCGTACTAAGCCGTGCGAGGGCCTGCAGTGGAAATGCGCCATTAGAGTGCCCTTTCCTGGGTCAATCCCAGCCTGACCCCCACCCTTCCCCTGGACTGAAAGGTGGAAAGTATCTTCAGGATGCTTCATTCTGATCAATAAATTAGCCATAGGGCTCTTGAGGTACTTACACTGTAGAGGGAGTTCAGTGGAAACACTTCAAAGAGGGGGCCTTCTGGTGGATTTGTGCAAAAAAAGGCCTTGGAAAAAGCCCAAACTTTGAAAATCTGTATTTTTGCAATGGAAGGTGCTTTGACCTTGCTTTTTTTACAATGGTGCCCAATAGATAAACGAGTTAATGTAGGGACCCCTCAATGGTCTATGGAATTTGGAACTTTCCCCCCAAGGGAGGTTTTATCAGTGTCCATGCAAAAGAAGCACATTTTACACCTTGGCTATCCAAAGGTTGGACAGTCACTTTCTCCGTCTTTGCACATTGCCACCTTGGTTTTGGAGCGTCACCCTCGTGGTTCTTGGCTGCCACCATCTGGGTTTTGGTTCGTTCAGTGATGCTGTCTGAAGTGATTGAGACAGTCTTTTACCAGGGACATGTTTACTGAGATAAGCTCATGACATTAATAAAAAAACTTTGAGCTTTTCACATCAGTCAAATGATCTGAAACCAGATGTTCTTTGAGGTCTGTCCAGTGAAACCACTCCCACGCTGTGTCTCCCCCCCCCCCGGTCCTCCACATATCGTCAGATAGTAAGGTCCCTGTCATGAGCTCTGGCCGTGACTCCAGCTCAGGTGTAGCAGGTGAAACAACTGTTGTCTGACATTTGTTTCCCATTTGACACAGGTTTCTGTTGTTGGATGTATAGTTGTTGAATAATGCAGTATCTGTGCTCATCTTTAACATAATGTTCTAAATCTTTAACAACAGGAGGATCATGGTTAACTCTACGGAAGCTTCCTATTTTATACTGACTGCATACTCTGACACCGGGGTTTTTAAATACCTATATTTCCTGATCATTCTGGCTTTGTATCTTTGTATTATAGGTGCCAACGTGTTGCTGATTGTGGTTATCTGTGTGAACAGGAGCTTACATGAACCTATGTACCTTTTTCTGTGCAGCCTGTTTGTAAATGAACTGTATGGTAGTGCAGGGTTGTTTCCATTCCTTCTGGTTCAGATCCTCTCTGACATTCACACTGTTTCTGCTCCGCTCTGCTTCCTGCAGATTTATTCTGTGTATACATATGTGTGCGTGGAATTTTTTAATTTAGCAGCCATGTCTTATGACAGATATCTTGCTATCTGTTATCCTCTGCAATATAACACATATATGACTTCTAACAAAGCTTCCTTTCTTATTGCGGTGTCATGGTTGTTCCCTTTTCTTGCAATTGTTGTTCTGATATCCTTAAGTGTGTCTTTAACGCTGTGTGGGAACATCATTAACAAAGTGTACTGTGGGAATTACTCCATTGTTAAGCTGGCCTGCTCTGACACCAGGGTCAATAACATTTATGGACTCTTTTACACGGTCATCTCCATCATCATTCCTCTGCTTTTAATCCTCTACACGTACATGAGGATCCTCAGAGTGTGTTTCTCTGGCTCCAAACAGACCAGACAGAAAGCTCTCAGTACCTGCACACCTCACCTCGCTTCCCTCATCAACTTCTCCTTTGGAGGTTTTTTCCAGATATTACAGAGCAGGTTTGATATGAGCAGTGTTCCCAACATGCTGCGCGTTTTATTATCCCTGTACTTTCTAACATGCCAGCCTCTCTTTACCCCAGTCCTCTACGGGCTGAAGATGTCTAAAATCCGCATCATATGTAAGCGTCTGTTGTGTGGAGAAGTGTAGGTCATCAAGAGATTGCAGAGAAAGAGAATGAAAGGACCCTGACTTCAGCAGTATTAACTCTAATGACGTGTCTAGTTCACTGAAAGCTCACCTCCCGTTGTCTGTTCTTATTTTTCTTTAATTATACTTTAATATTCTATATGAAGCAAAGCTATATGATCAACATGATGTTTCACTGACCCTAAGTTCTTCTGTTGTGTCTAAAAATGCAAAAAGAAAATACCTTTTTCCCTGAAAGCTGTTTAGATTTGTGGGAACAATATGTTGTAGAAAAAGGGTTTTTATTGTCAAGTGCACGAGAACCAGACAAACATCTTTAAATCTTAGATCCAACCATACTCACTTTATATAAAATTAATTACAAAGTAAAAATATAGGGTTAAAGTACTACATGTATATATACGTATGAAATGTATATAAGAAAAAATATATTTGTCGTATACAGTAATAAATATACACAGAGATGTAAACGTGTAATATTAAAGTGTGAAAAAGGAGTATGAAATATGGACATTCCTATTTTCCTGCAAATAAATGTTGTGTTCATGAAGCTGGTTGTGTGTGTGTGTGTTTGTTTTGTGTGCGTGTGTATGTGTGTGTGTATATTTTGCATGTTTCATTCCCCTGTGCAGTTTACTTTAGACAGCATGAAATAAGTCGCAGGCTCACGTGTGATGTGTGTCTTCTGTTTCTCATGCTGAATGGAACAGTTAATAATTATAGGATTACTACCATTTGTATTCTTAGATGCCATTTGTTGTTATGGTCGTGTGAAAAGGTGCAGCCTGTTTCACAGTGAGTAACAAAAACACATTTAAATTTGAATTATGTCAATACCACCAACAAATGGTTTAATACATGTGATAATATGGGGCCCAAAAATACAAGCCTTTAGTTTTTTGAGGTACATTAACTTCCCAGTCCCTTATTTAAATCATTAGGTCCTAAAAGTAGTAAAATAATAATAGCTCTAATAGAGTTAGCTTCCCTCACTCAAACTGTGCTTAATTCCTCCAGTGGCTCAGTCAGTAGGGGCTTGGACTGGGAGCCGTAAGGTCGCTGGTTCAAGTCCCCGACCAGACATAAATATCGAGTGTGGACTACTACTTGGAGAGGGCCCAGTTAACCTCCTGGGCCCTGCCGTGGCACCCTTGAGCCATGCACCGGACAACCCCCCCCCCCACTCCCATTGCTCCCGAGCGCTGTGCAAAAGCTGCCCACTGTTCCTAGTACTAGGATGGGTTAAAGAGAACAAATGTCACTGTGTGTGCTGTGTATGTGTAACCATTAAGGAGGGTTTCATCCCTCCGATTCTATCTATCTAATTAAAATAGCTTGGCCTTATAGAAGCAGAAGATATCCACATATTAACACCACTTTATGATTTCTGAAGTAAGAAGCTAGCGTTGGGCTATAAAGGAACTACAGCACGGTCACATGACAGCAGTGACATGCAGTCAGGGGAGAAACAACAAATAAATGTCTCCACTGATCTCTGTTGTAAATGTGATTTCTGTATGATTCCAATCGCTTTTCATAGTCAAAATCGGCAAATTCGGAGCGATGAGAAGTGAGGCAGGGACGAGCTCTGCCTCACGTAACCCCACAGAAACTGGCTGGTGCGCGGGCACTAAATTAGCACGGGCACTCATTTTGTGCCCGCGCTCCAGCCAGTTTCTGTGGGGTGAGGTGAGGCAGAGATGAGATCTGACTCACCTCAGATGCGTCACCCCACAGAAAGTGGCTGGAGCGCGGGCACTAAGCGCATGCCTGTTAGCATCTCACTGTAAGTCACACATGTAATGTTTGTAGATCCCTTTATTACATTCATCCTCGCCATCCATAGTCTCTAAATAACTTATTTCACGTATATATGATATTTAGGCTCGCTGGTCTCATCATACAACTGCAATGAAAAAGCACCAGGGAGGCAGCCATAACCTCTGCCGCACTGAAGGGGGCGCAGGTGAGCCCACAGGTTCTTGTTGCTACTGTTATTCTACGCAGAGACGGGAGACGCAAACAACAAGCTAGACTTTTAAACCAGAGGAAGATAAGGAGGACTTTTACAAAAAAGTAATAGAGATTGTTGTCCAGAAGGATAGCATGGACTTCATCTTCAAGTCAAGGTAAGACTACAATTGGATTGAAAATGGGATCTTACTAAGAAAGAACAGTCCAATATTTAAATGAAACTACATGTTTTGGGTATCCTTTTGTTGAAAGGTCTGTTTAAAATTAATCGAAACATCAGAATAAAAAAGCTTTTTGCAAATAACAGAATATTTCGATTAAGCTAAAAATATAATAACATTTGGATATCTGACTCTGAAAGAGTCAGTGCCTCAACCAGCCATGAACACTCACCGCAGTCACTGCATGACACGTCACCACCGCTAAGCTAAAGGAGGCTAATGTTGGGCTATAAAGGAACTACAGCACGGTCACATGACTTCACGTCACCACCGCTAAGCTAAAGGTGGCTAATGTGGGCTATAAAGGAACTACAGCACGGTCACATGACTTCACGTCACCACCGCTAAGCTAAAGGTGGCTAATGTTGGGCTATAAAGGAACTACAGCACGGTCACATGACTTCACGTCACCACCGCTAAGCTAAAGGCGGCTAATGTTGGGCTATAAAGGAACTACAGCACGGTCACATGACTTCACGTCACCACCGCTAAGCTAAAGGCGGCTAATGTTGGGCTATAAAGGAACTCAGCACGGTCACATGACTTCACGTCACCACCGCTAAGCTAAAGGAGGCTAATGTTGGGCTATAAAGGAACTACAGCACGGTCACATGACTTCACGTCACCACCGCTAAGCTAAAGGAGGCTAATGTTGGGCTATAAAGGAACTTCAGCACGGTCACATGACTTCACGTCACCACTGCTAAGCTAAAGGGGCTAATGTTGGGCTATAAAGGAAATACAGTACGGTCACATGACTCACGTCACCACCGCTAAGCTAAAGGTGGCTAATGTTGGGCTATGAAGGAACTACAGCACGGTCACATGACTTCACGTCACCACCGCTAAGCTAAAGGCGGCTAATGTTGGGCTATAAAGGAACTACAGCACGGTCACATGACTTCACGTCACCACCGCTAAGCTAAAGGTGGCTAATGTTGGGCTATGAAGGAACTACAGCACGGTCACATGACTTCACGTCACCACCGCTAAGCTAAAGGCGGCTAATGTTGGGCTATAAAGGAACTACAGCACGGTCACATGACTTCACGTCACCACCGCTAAGCTAAAGGTGGCTAATGTTGGGCTATGAAGGAACTACAGCACGGTCACATGACTTCACGTCACCACCGCTAAGCTAAAGGCGGCTAATGTTGGGCTATAAAGGAACTACAGCACGGTCACATGACTTCACGTCACCACCGCTAAGCTAAAGGAGGCTAATGTTGGGCTATAAAGGAACTACAGCACGGTCACATGACTTCACGTCACCACTGCTAAGCTAAAGGAGGCTAATGTTGGGCTATAAAGGAACTACAGTACGGTCACATGACTTCACGTCACCACCGCTAAGCTAAAGGTGGCTAATGTTGGGCTGTAAAGGAACTAGAGCATGGTCACATGACCTCACGTCGCCACCGCTAAGCTAAAGGCGGCTAATGTTGGGCTATAAAGGAACTTCAGGACAGTGTGATCCCTCCATCAACGGTTTTATTAATCTCCCGCCAAATGGCCTAAGGAGGAGAAACCACAAGTCATTATCGTGCTAACGGTTAGCTACACTGTGTTGAATTTAAACCTACGGCTAACGGTTAGCTACACTGTTTTAAACTCTGACAGCAGCTGAAATTGTTTAAAATATATCACAATCTTCTATTTTCTGTCATGTAAATACTTTATTTCGTATATTTTGTTATCATTACTACTCTTCAACTAGGAGGTGCTAGGAAAGCATTTCACTGCTCAATGGAAATGTGAAGTATATAATAAACTTTGTTGTTCCTGCAGTATGAATGTTCTGTTATTTCTATATGTCTCTCTTTGAATACCCACAAATGTTCAATAATAAATCAGAGGGAGAACTTCCTGTGACTTTAAGGATAGGGACGTCCTCTGACGATAAAAGTTTAAAAGACGCAGACGCAGAGTCTCGGCTCAGTTAGGATGGCCTCTCAGGCTTCAACTGTGTCTGCAGATATATCACGAACCTTTGTGTCTGAACCAGAGACGGGTAAGCTTGAGATGCTTAGCACTAATTATGCATTTCTCATGTGTTGACTGCAGAGAGACTGAATGCTGTTTGTGTTGATGCTTTTGCTGCGACTCAATTACTTTTATTATCATTGTCAAGGCAAAGTCACTTTATTGGATATGGTTTAATCTGCAGATTATCTGGTAGAATAATGGTGTTGTGCAAAACGTGTGAAATATGTCCAAGGTAATGTCCTTAAATGTCCAAAGAACCTTGCTTTACTCTGATATTTAAAAGAGAAAAGCTGAACATCTGGAGATTTAAAATGCTGACAAACTAATTCTCTGAATCAAAAATGTATTTATTGTTATTGCAGCTTTACTATGTGATGCATGTTAACATTTAAACTTGTTTTAACAGACCAAATGTGACGTATTATTCCTGTTGTTCCTGTGCACAGTATTTTGAACCAAAGTGGAATCATGGTGAACTCTACTCATATTTCATATTTTATACTTGGTGCTTACTTTGAAACAGGGTTTTTAAGTACTTGTTCTTCATGATTGTCATGTGTTTATATGTGTGTATTATAGGTGCCAACGTGTTGCTGATTGTGGTTATCTGTGTGAACAGGAGCTTACATGAACCTATGTACCTTTTTCTGTGCAGCCTGTTTGTAAATGAACTGTATGGTAGTACAGGGTTGTTTCCATTCCTTCTGGTTCAGATCCTCTCTGACATTCACACTGTTTCTGCTCCGCTCTGCTTCCTGCAGGTTTTCTCTGTGTACACATACGGCAGTGTGGAATTTACTAATTTAGCCGTCATGTCTTATGACAGATATCTTGCTATCTGTTATCCTCTGCAATATAACTCACGTATGACGTATAATATGGTTGTTGTGCTTATTGCCGCCATATGGTTTCCTCCTTTTTTTGCTGTCTTTGTCACGATATCACTGAGTATGTCTTTAACGCTGTGTGGGAACATCATTAACAAAGTGTACTGTGATAACTACTCCATTGTTAAGCTGGCCTGCTATGACACTACGGTCAATAATGTGTATGAACTTATTGCCACTTTTTGCACTGTCTGTGGTCCGCTATCTGTATTTTTCTTCACGTACATGAGGATCCTCAGAGTGTGTTTCTCTGGTTGTAAGCAGAGCAGACAGAAAGTTGTCAGCACCTGCACACCTCACCTCGCTTCCCTCATCAACTTCTCCTTTGGAGTTTTCTTTGAGATATTGCAGAGCAGGTTTAATATGAGCGGTGTACCCAACACGTTGAGAATATTTTTATCATTATATTTCCTCACATGCCAGCCTCTCTTCAGCCCTATGATGTACGGCCTCAACATGTCCAAAATATACATCCTGTGTAAAAATCTGCTGCTAGCTGGGGTTGGGAATAACCTCTAACACAGTGGTTCCCAACCTTTTTCAGTCAGGCCCCCCTTGTGTAATTGGAAATATTTTCGAGCCCCCCTAATCTGATTCCCACCGAGATTGGTAGAATTAATTGTATATAGTTGTACAAACACTTTCTCTGCTAATAATAACAAGACAAAAAGATCCAACTATAATTTTATATTTTGTTATGGATTGAAATGAACAAAAGTGCTTGTATTGGCAGATGATCCTGTGCCACTGTGAAATAATGAGGCCTAATTGAAACAATTACAAATACTGCTTATCGATCCGGTTCTTTAACCGTATTTTTATAGGTTATTTTTTAGGGGAAAAACTAAACAAATTAGAAACAGAATTCACATTGATTCATTTTATGTATAGTGTGGATTATGGGCTGCTAGCACACATAAAATACCTGCAGTGGTGGTAGTAAGTAGATTTAAGTACTGTACTTATATTGAGGTACTTAAGTATTTCCACTATTGTTTCTTTGTAATTCTGCTCCTCTACAGTCCAGAGGTAAATGTTGTACTTTTACTCCACTACATGTATTTAATACCTTTAGTTACTTTACAGATCTGGATTAATGATGTGAAATATAATCAACTCTTAAATCAGACTTTAGTTCCACCTGGAGTAAATTCACAAGCTACCCTGCAGTATACTACTTTTACTTAAGTACTTGATCTGAGTACTTCTCCCACCTTACACGTAATTGGGGCAACAGAACTCCGAGTTAAGGAAGTTGAAAACGGTGCATTTCTCCGTATGAATATGATGCCTTTTGGCCGGCTGATGGACAGATTGCTCGTGTTTCCGCGAAAATACTTATGGCAAACGAGCATTGACCACATCGAGCTCTGTAGAGAGTAGAGTAGATTGTCACTTTTGAACGCTCTGTTCTCCACCGGCAGATGTCTGTGTGCACGCACGGTGCTGCAGCAGTGCAGCGAGTCTGTGAGCCCCCCACACAGACGAGAGAGAGAGAGAGAGAGAAGAGAAAGAGAGATCTCCCCACCGACCACGTTAGATGTAAAGGGAGATGTATGCCTCGTCATACTTTGTTGATTTGGGCATCATAGCTGAAAGGCTTGTCGTGGGCTCGTCTACTTTTCTTTTAACTGCCGGTTGTGTTAAAAATGTGTCAATTTGATTAATTTTACGAGCAAACAATGTTTGTTTACAACTTCTTCCCAAGCTTCACGCGCCCCCCCTGCAATAGCGCTGCACCGTTGGGAACCACTGCTCTAACAGATGAGTTCAGTTTGAGTCAGAAGAGGAGTTATAAATGTTGTCTCTAAACGTCTTCTATCATTTGTTTTTCTTTAATTATGTTTAAATCTTCTATATGAAGCAAAGCTACATTACCCCTTAGCACTCTCATGAGAATTTATCGGGGGAAATGTTCATATCAAATTGTCCATTGAGCATGACTTTATTCAATAAATAGTCATTTTGAGATTGTGTTGCTTAGGTTGAGTATTTTCACTTTCTCAGATTGTATATGTGTGCTTTATCAATGTTACATAACGTTATCAGAAGATTATTTATGTATAAGACTAACACACGTACAGCCAGTCTTAAAATCTGTACAACATACTAGAAGTGTATCCTTAGAGTGAACTCTTTAACAGGATAAAAGTAATACATGTGTGTCTGTTGTCCTCCAAGACCAGTCATATAGTTAATAATATGGACAAACAATATAAGGGGATATGAACATATGGAGTGTTTTGAACAGTTTAAACCAGGGGACAACAATCTTTTTCAGACCAAGACCTAAATGTAACGTAAATGTGTTATATGCATATTGTCCTCATGAATTACATACATTTCATCCACCCCTATTTACCAGGAGCATAAGAAGGGTGGGTACGGAGAGGTGAGGATCAAGTTCCAAGGGATAAGGATCAAGGGGCGAGGATTGAGGGGAAAAGCTTGAGGGGAAGGGATCGAGGGGCAAGGAACTACAGGGTGGAGCAACTATAGAGGGGTAAGTGTCCAGGGGCAAGTTTCAAGGGCAAGGAACAAGACGTAATGAGCTGTTGTTGAGAAGCGGGGATCAAAAGGGGAGGTTTGGGGGTGATGGGCGTTTGGGGGCTGAGGAGCTATGGTATGGCAGAGGAGCGAGGATCCAGGAGCAAGAATCAAATGGTAAGGAGCTATTTGCAAGTAACGGTGATCGATGGGTGAGGTTTGGGGGTTAAGGATCGAGGGGCAAGGACCTACGGGTGGGGATCGAGGTGCAAAGATCGAGAGGCGATGATTCAGGGATTAGGTGGCGAGTTTCAGAGGGCAAGGATTTAGGGGAAAGAAGCGAGGATCCAAGGGGAATGTCTAAGGGGGCATGGATCGAAGGGTAAGGTTTGAGGGGCAAGGAGTGAGGATGGGTGGGAAAGTGAATCGAGGGGTGATGATCCAAGGGTAAGGATTAAGGGGGTAAGGGTTGAGGGACGAGGTTTGATGGGCGAGGAGCTTTAGGTGATTATCCTGGGGCAAGGATCAAGCCGGAAGGAGCTGTTTGAAAGGAAGATAGATCAACGGGCGAGGTTTAGGGTGCGAGGTTGTGGGGGGTAAGGGTCGAGGAGCGAGGAGATGCGGGTGAGGACCAAGGTGCAAAGTGTGGGGTTCAGGGGCGAGGAATGAGGCGCAAGGTTTCCTATTCAACATTGGCTGTAATACTGTCCATTTCCCCGCTGTGGGACTCATAAAGGATTCCTGATTCTGATTGGCAAGAGGCCGTGGGCGAGGAGTGAGGATCCAGGGGCAAGGAAATCGAGGGGCGTGGTCCGAGGGGCGAGGATCCAACGGTAAGGATGGGTGGGTAAGTATAGGTGGGTAAGTATGGTTGGGTAAGGATTGGAGAGCGGGGATTGAGGTGGAAAGTTTGAGGGGCAATGAGCTAAAGGGGTTGGGAATCAAGGGTCGAAGGGCGAAAACTGAGGAGTGAGGTGTGAGGATAGAAGGGCATGGATCAAGGGGCCCGGTTTGAGGGGTGAGGAGCGGGGATCGAGGGGGAAGAGTCACGGGGCAAGGATGGAGGCCCGAGGGGCAAAGAGCAAAACTCTTTTTTTCAATTTGATTTCAGTGTTTTTTTGTGAATATTGTTATGCACAACTCCGGCTGCAATCTGCCATCCCACCACCTGCACCAGAACCTCTCTCCATCAGGACCAGAACCTCTCTCCACCAGAACCTCTCTCCATCAGGACCAGAACCTCTCTCCATCAGGACCAGAACCTCTCTCCACCAGAACCTCTCTCCATCAGGACCAGAACCTCTCTCTATCAGGACCTCTCTCCATCAGGACCAGGACCTCTCTCCATCAGGACCAGAACCTCTCTCCATCAGGACCTCTCTCCATCAGGACCAGAACCTCTCTTCACCAGAACCTCTCTCTATCAGGACCTCTCTCCATCAGGACCAGGACCTCTCTCCATCAGGACCAGAACCTCTCTCCATCAGAACCTCTCTCCATCAGGACCAGAACCTCTCTCCATCAGGACCAGAACCTCTCTCCATCAGAACCTCTCTCCATCAGGACCAGAACCTCTCTCCATCAGAACATCTCTCCCAGGACCAGAACCTCTCTCCATCAGGACCAGAACCTTTCTCCATCAGGACCAGAACATCTCTCCATCAGGACCAGAACCTCTCTCCATCAGGACCTCTCTCCATCAGGACCAGAACCTCTCTCCATCAGGACCAGAACCTCTCTCCATCTGAACAGTTTCTTCCCCTCCGCTACCGGCCTCATCAACAAGGCCCGCCCCCACTGACACTGACTGTTATCCACCCCACAAACATGATGCATTACATTAATGCACATCATGTGAACAACATCTTGTTCTTTTTTCCTTCTTAATACTGTGAGCCATGTTCATGCTCAACTCTCTGACTGCATTTTGCATTTTTTGCACACGTCTGCACAGCCCTCCACTTTAAATATATAACTGACTGTAGTTTGCACAAAGTGTGCACACAGAATAAAATAAAACAGAATGTATAATACTTTACAGTGGAAAAAATACTATGTAGTGTATTAATGTAAAAATATATGTCGCATAAACATATCAGTTTAAACCGAGATGCAAGATAGCTTCTTAAAGTTGACTTTGAAAGATAGTTAGTTTCCCACGGTCCCTTTCACCTGGTATAATCATTACACTTCAATCATGGAAAAGACACAATTTAATGATAATAAACACTTAGAAATGTCACAAATAATAATCTGCAGTTTGATTGTTTGCTGCTTGTGGAGAGAAATCCCAAACTGCATTTACAGTCCGGCAGTTTCTGTCATGACAAAATGTGAGGTGCATTTAATAGTGATTTTATATTCATAGTATATTGTTGGATATTTTCATTTTAAAGCAGAATTTAAGAGTTGAAAATTAGCTGGAAACTCCCGGTACATCAGTTGCATGATACCCGTTGAATAAAGACAGATAACAGTTCAATATGTTGAAGCATTTTTATTCCTCTTCTGACTCAAACTGAACCATCCTGTTACATGTTATTCCCAACACAGGCTAACAGCAGATTTGTACACAGGATGTATATTTGGGACACATTACATGTTAGAGAATACGATGGTGAAAATACTGTCAACATATTGGGAACATAGTTGATATGAAGCTGCTCTGTGTCTGTTCACAGCGAGAAGCTTCATTCAGCTTTAACTTCAGTTTCACTCCTAACGTCCTGACTCATGGACCTTTCAGGGTTCTCCTAAAGTCACTGAGGCTGATATGAAAAGTGAAAAGCAAGATAAGAAACAGAAAGAGAGAGCAGCATCAAGCTCAGCACATGTACAGCTGCACGTTTCATTTCCTTCCTCTGCACACAGTGAACTAGACACGTCATTAGAGTTAATACTGCTGAAGTCAGGGTCCTTTCATTCTCTTTCTCTGCAATCTCTTGATGACCTACACTTCTCCACACAACAGACGCTTACATATGATGCGGATTTTAGACATCTTCAGCCCGTAGAGGACTGGGGTAAAGAGAGGCTGGCATGTTAGAAAGTACAGGGATAATAAAACGCGCAGCATGTTGGGAACACTGCTCATATCAAACCTGCTCTGTAATATCTGGAAAAAACCTCCAAAGGAGAAGTTGATGAGGGAAGCGAGGTGAGGTGTGCAGGTACTGAGAGCTTTCTGTCTGGTCTGTTTGGAGCCAGAGAAACACACTCTGAGGATCCTCATGTACGTGTAGAGGATTAAAAGCAGAGGAATGATGATGGAGATGACCGTGTAAAAGAGTCCATAAATGTTATTGACCCTGGTGTCAGAGCAGGCCAGCTTAACAATGGAGTAATTCCCACAGTACACTTTGTTAATGATGTTCCCACACAGCGTTAAAGACACACTTAAGGATATCAGAACAATAATTGCAAGAAAAGGGAACAACCATGACACCGCAATAAGAAAGGAAGCTTTGTTAGAAGTCATATATGTGTTATATTGCAGAGGATAACAGATAGCAAGATATCTGTCATAAGACATGGCTGCTAAATTTGTAAATTCCACACTTCCATATGTAAACAAGCAGAAAACCTGCAGGAAGCAGAGCGGAGCAGAAACAGTGTGAATGTCAGAGAGGATCTGAACCAGAAGGAATGGAAACAACCCTGTACTACCATACAGTTCATTTACAAACAGGCTGCACAGAAAAAGGTACATAGGTTCATGTAAGCTCCTGCTCACACAGATAACCACAATCAGCAACACGTTGGCACCTATAATACAAATATACAAAGCCAGAATGATCAGGAAATATAGGTATTTAAAAACCCCGGTGTCAGAGTATGCAGTCAGTATAAAATATGAAATGTGAGTAGAGTTCATCATGATCCTCCTGTGGTTCTTCAAGCATCACAACATTATGCAGTGCATTACCTGGATGTAGATGTCACTTTAAACATGGCAATAACAGTGAACACATGTTCCTCGTCATGAAAACACATAAGACAGATGATCCAAACTGAGCGTCCTATATTAATGTGTATAATACAGAGATCCAGAGTGTGTGAGGTGCTGCTCTCCTCACTGAGCTGAAACTCTGAGCTGCTGCTTTTACCTTCTATCTGCAGCTCACTGACGTCATCCTTCAGGGTTTCACCACCAGATGATTCTCCACCTGACAAACCAGACAGAGGAGGTTAATTATCTGGGCAGATAATAAAATGCCAGTCACATCAGGGACATTTTTGAATGATTCTGTTTCCGATTTCTGTCCTGCTTATCAATTTATTTTCTTTTTCGTGTTGTACATTTTGGTTCTTTAAGAAGGTACAGATAAGCCACATGCTTGTGTTAAACCCTGAGCCTGTTTTTCAGGTTTCAGGCTCGAAAATGCCATTAACACAACAAATGACTATATCTTCACTTCTAAAAGGGATAAATTAATAATCTTTTTTCTCAAAGCAAGGTTACATCTGTGAGTTGGATGTAGAAGTGTCAGAATCAATATAGATGTTTTTATTTTAAAGTAAATTCAGATGGAACATAGTAAAAACATGTAAATTCTAATCTCCGCCTAAAAGAAAACCATTACTTATAGTGAAAACCACCCTTGAATGATGGGTTAGTAGACTAAAAGCTTTAGGAATCCAAACTATAACATATAATAAGTACCCTGTATCAAGATTGATGCAAAACAAGTGCAATTTGACCTTTCTAGAGAGGTTTAGAAAAATAAAGTCCAGGCGGACTCACCTCTGGGTCATTTGGGAACCATCAGTTCCACTTGACCTTTTTCACTGTAAAAATCATTTTATTACTTTGAATTATCACTATAGGTATTCATTCCATCCAAATACAACTGTTGTAAAAAAAAAAAAGAAATAAAAGAAAACCATAATCTGCTCTGTTATCTGCTGTCCGCTCTGTGCTCCGTGCGCTCTGGGTCCTGCTGCAACTCCGGCTTCCTTACGTAGTAAACACTGCGTAGAGTCTGCTGTGTAAATATGCTGACGCTGGCTGTCATACTTTATACTTTACGCAGGACCATATCTCTGGAACCCATTGGTCGATTTGGGTGATTGAAACCTTTTCTGAACCATTAGATCCAATAGAATCGATGGGCAGTTCCCAAATCCACGTAAACATTACCATTGCGGAGTGATAGTGATGCAAACGAAGCATATCTGAAAGTTGAAGCCCTGGACTGCTAAACTTTATACCCAGTATATTGCCCTAAATATGATGGATTATCAGTAAAAATGTCAACGTGACACAGAGACATTGGATTAACCTTGAGCAGCGTTTTTATTCCGTTGAACACAACTTTTGATCACAAATCAATAAAGGTAATCCGTAATTATTGTTATGGTTTTGAAACCGGATGTTGTTTTCTTTCTCTTTTCTGGCTGATAGCTCCGCGAATTCTGGTCGTACAGTGATGACATTACATGTATGGAATCTGTGGTATCTCAGCTTGCTAGTCGATATCTTGTTTGTGCAGTTACGATAAGTCATAAGGGCATTTCTACCGTGAGTTCTGTGCAAAGTGCGTTAGCATTAGTTAGCATTTTTTCGCGCAGGGCTAATTCAGAGGCTTGGTATTACTCTTGTGTTTCTTTTAGCTAAAAATGGTTCATATTGTCAGTTAGCGGAGTTTTTTCCCGTTATTTGGGTATGGATCATTAATAGTTTCATAAATGTTAAGAAGCCCTGAGACTCAGTCTCGAAAAAATAACTTTCACGAGCGCCGATTGGGGGGGCTCTCGTCCTTAAGAGGTTAACAGAAAGAAAAAAAAAGACGTATTTATGAAAACCTTTCCTCAAATTTATATTCAGTTACACTCCCTTCATACTGTTTTTGGAACCTGTAAATGAATAACATACAGTTTAAATGTATTGTTGTAATTCAATTAAATGGTTCAGTTGTTACTATTTCATTATTTGTGCATTCACAATTCAGTCCTGATTTCGGCATTTGAGTTCAGTCAGGCAACTCAGGTGTTTCTTGATATGTTTATTAGAAGCAGCATATAGTTTGAGTTTGGCGTCTAGGCTCGGCCTCATCACTCCACAGATTTACATAAAACATTGAGTGATGATTAGATAACGATGGTGGTGGGGCAGCAGCAACATGAACGCAGCAGCAGCAACATGAACGCAGCAGCAGCAACACGAACGCAGCAGCAGCAGCATGAACGCAATAGGAACATGAACGCAGCAGCAGCAACATGAACGCAGCAGCAGCAACATGAAAACAGCAGGAACATGAACGCAGCAGCAGCAACATGGACGCAGCAGCAACATGAACGCAGCAGCAGCAACATGAACGCAGCAGCAGCAACACGAACGCAGCAGCAGCAACATGAACGCAGCAGCAGCAGCATGAACGCAATAGGAACATGAACGCAGCAGCAGCAACATGAACGCAGCAGCAGCAACATGAAAACAGCAGGAACATGAACGCAGCAGCAGCAACATGGACGCAGCAGCAGCAACATGGACGCAGCAGCAGCAGCATGAATGCAGCAGCAGCAACATGAACGCAGCAGCAGCAACAAGAACGCAGCAGGAACATGAACGCAGCAGCAGCAACATGGACGCAGCAGGAACATGAACGCAGCAGGAACATGAACGCAGCAGCAGCAACATGGACGCAGCAGCAGCAACATGAACGCAGCAGCAGCATGAATGCAGCAGCAGCAACATGAATGCAGCAGCAGCAACATGAACGCAGCAGGAACATGAACGCAGCAGCAGCAACATGAACGCAGCATGAACGCAGCAGGAACATGAACGCAGCAGCAGCATGAATGCAGCAGCAGCAACATGAATGCAGCAGGAACATGAACGCAGCAGCAGCATGAACGCAGCAGCAGCATGAACGCAGCAGCAGCAACATGAACGCAGCAGGAACATGAATGCAGCAGGAACATCAACGCAGCAGGAACATGAACGCAGCAGCAGCAACATGAACGCAGCAGGAACATCAACACAGCAGCAACATGAATGCAGCAGCAGCAACATGAACGCAGCAGGAACATGAACGCAGCAGGAACATGAACGCAGCAGCAGCAACATGAACGCAGCAGGAACATGAACGCAGCAGGAACATGAACGCAGCAGCAGCAACATGAACGCAGCAGGAACATGAAAACAGCAGGAACATGAACGCAGCAGCAGCAACATGGACGCAGCAGCAGCAACATGAACGCAGCAGCAGCATGAATGCAGCAGCAGCAACATGAACGCAGCAGGAACATGAACGCAGCAGCAGCAACATGAACGCAGCAGGAACATGAACGCAGCAGGAACATGAACGCAGCAGCAGCAACATGGACGCAGCAGCAGCAACATGAACGCAGCAGCAGCATGAATGCAGCAGCAGCAACATGAATGCAGCAGCAGCAACATGAACGCAGCAGGAACATGAACGCAGAAGCAGCAACATGAACGCAGCAGGAACATGAACGCAGCAGGAACATGAACGCAGCAGCAGCATGAATGCAGCAGCAGCAACAACATGAATGCAGCACGAACATGAACGCAGCAGCAGCATGAACGCAGCAGCAGCATGAACGCAGCAGCAGCAACATGAACACAGCAGGAACATCATCGCAGCAGCAACATGAATGCAGCAGCAGCAACATGAACGCAGCAGGAACATGAATGCAGCAGGAACATGAACGCAGCAGGAACATGAATGCAGCAGCAGCAACATGAACGCAGCAGGAACATGAACGCAGCAGCAGCAACATGAACACAGCAGGAACATGAACGCAGCAGGAACATGAACGCAGCAGCAGCATGAATGCAGCAGCAGCAACATGAACGCAGCAGGAGCATGAACGCAGCAGGAGCATGAACGCAGCAGCAACAACAGGAATGCAGCAGCAGCATGAATGCAGCAGCAGCATGAACTCAGCAGCAGCAACATGAACGCAGCAGGAACATGAACGCAGCAGGAACATGAACGCAGCAGCAGCAACATGAATGCAGCAGCAGCAGCATGAACACAGCAGCAGCAACATGAACGCAGCAGCAACATGAACGCAGCAGCAGGAACATGAACACAGCAGGAACATGAATGCAGCAGCAGCAACATGAACGCAGCAGGAACATGAACGCAGCAGCAACATGAACGCAGCAGCAGCATGAATGCAGCAGCAGCAACATGAACGCAGCAGGAACATGAACGCAGCAGCAGCAACATGAACGCAGCAGGAACATGAACGCAGCAGGAACATGAACGCAGCAGCAGCAACATGGACGCAGCAGCAGCAACATGAACGCAGCAGCAGCATGAATGCAGCAGCAGCAACATGAATGCAGCAGCAGCAACATGAACGCAGCAGCAGCAGCAACATGGACGCAGCAGCAGCAACATGAACGCAGCAGCAGCATGAATGCAGCAGCAGCAACATGAATGCAGCAGCAGCAACATGAACGCAGCAGGAACATGAACGCAGAAGCAGCAACATGAACGCAGCAGGAACATGAACGCAGCAGGAACATGAACGCAGCAGCAGCATGAATGCAGCAGCAACAACATGAATGCAGCACGAACATGAACGCAGCAGCAGCATGAACGCAGCAGCAGCATGAACGCAGCAGCAGCATGAACGCAGCAGCAGCAACATGAACACAGCAGGAACATCATCGCAGCAGCAACATGAATGCAGCAGCAGCAACATGAACGCAGCAGGAACATGAATGCAGCAGGAACATGAACGCAGCAGGAACATGAATGCAGCAGCAGCAACATGAACGCAGCAGGAACATGAACGCAGCAGCAGCAACATGAACACAGCAGGAACATGAACGCAGCAGGAACATGAACGCAGCAGCAGCATGAATGCAGCAGCAGCAACATGAACGCAGCAGGAGCATGAACGCAGCAGGAGCATGAACGCAGCAGCAACAACAGGAATGCAGCAGCAGCATGAACGCAGCAGCAGCATGAATGCAGCAGCAGCATGAACTCAGCAGCAGCAACATGAACGCAGCAGGAACATGAACGCAGCAGGAACATGAACGCAGCAGCAGCAACATGAATGCAGCAGCAGCAGCATGAACACAGCAGCAGCAACATGAACGCAGCAGCAACATGAACGCAGCAGCAGGAACATGAACACAGCAGGAACATGAATGCAGCAGCAGCAACATGAACGCAGCAGGAACATGAACGCAGCAGCAGCATGAACGCAGCAGCAGCAACATGAACGCAGCAGGAACATGAATGCAGCAGCAGCATGAACGCAGCAGCAACAACATGAACGCTGCAGCAGCATGAACGCAGCAGCAGCATGAATGCAGCAGCAGCAACATGAACGCAGCAGGAACATGAACGCAGCAGGAACATGAACATAGCAGCAGCAACATGAACGCAGCAGCAGCAAAATGAACGCAGTAGCAACAACATGAACGCAGCAGCAACATGAACGCAGCAGCAGCAGCATGAACGCAGCAGGAACATGAACACAGCAGCAGAAACATGAATGCATCAGCAACATGAACGCAGCAGCAGCATGAACGCAGCAGGAACATGAACGCAGCAGCAGCAACCTGAACGCAGCAGCAACATGAACGCAGCAGGAACATGAACGCAGCAGGAACATGAACGCAGCAGCAACATGAACGCTGCAGCATGAACGCAGCAGCAGCAACATGAACGCAGCAGCAGCAGCATGAACGCAGCAGCAGCATGAATGCAGCAGCAACATGAACGCAGCAGGAACATGAACGCAGCAGCAACATGAACGCAGCAGCATGAACGCAGCAGCAGCAACATGAACGCAGCAGCATGAACGCGGAAGCAGCAACATGAACGCAGCAGGAACATGAACGCAGCAGCAACAACATGAACGCAGCAGCAGCAACATGAACGCAGCAGCAGCAACATGAACACAACAGGAACATGAATGCAGCAGCAGCATGAACGTAGCAGCAGCATGAACGCAGCAGCAGCAACAAGAACGCAGCAGCAGCAACATGAACGCAGCAGGAACATGAACGCAGTAGCAACAACATGAATGCAGCAGCAGCAACATGAACGCAGCAGCAACATGAACGCAGCAGCAGCATGAACGCAGCAGGAACATGAACGCAGCAGCATCAACATGAACGCAGCAGCAACATGAACGCAGCAGGAACATGAACGCAGCAGGAACATGAACGCAGCAGCAACATGAACGCAGCAGCATGAACGCAGCAGCAGCAACATGAACGCATCAGCAGCAGCATGAACGCGGCAGCAGCAACATGAACACAGCAGCAACAACATGAACGCAGCAGCAGCAACATGAACGCAGCAGCAACATGAACACAGCAGCAGCAACATGAACGCAGCACCAACAACATGAACGCAGCAGCAGCAACATGAATGCAGCAGCAGCAACATGAACGCAGCAGGAACATGAATGCAGCAGCAGCATGAACGCAGCAGGAACATGAACGCAGCAGCAGCAACATGAACGCAGCAGCAGCAACATGAATGCAGCAGGAACATGAAC
Organism: Dissostichus mawsoni; assembly: GCA_011823955.1. Classification (NCBI taxonomy): domain Eukaryota; kingdom Metazoa; phylum Chordata; class Actinopteri; order Perciformes; family Nototheniidae; genus Dissostichus; species Dissostichus mawsoni. The sequence continues at coordinate 507,611 of JAAKFY010000025.1, forward strand.
GCAGCAGCAACAACATGAACGCAGCAGCAGCAACATGAACGCAGCAGCAACATGAACGCAGCAGCAGCAACATGAACGCAGAAGCAACTTGAACGCAGCAGCAACATGAACGCAGCAACAGGAACATGAACGCAGCACCAACATGTGTGCAAAGCAGCTCAGGGGTTCCTGGACTTGCACAAGGTGTTGTCTCCATTATAGTCTTGGTGAGCAGGCGATATCTTCTGGTGTGTGCCTTTCAGGAGAGGGCCAGCGCGGCTGCTCAGTCACCTTGTTTTTGGTTGCAATCTGTTCAATGACGTTCATCTTGGTGGAGGTAAAGCCTTCAACATCTAGCTGCAGTATCAGTAGACCTCGGCATTAAGAGGCCCTTGAAGGTGCCGCCTGACCTGAGGTGGCTATGCTTGATCATGTCATATTGATTTTAGGCTTTCAGGCCCATAAGCTAGGGTAGCCACATAGAGGCTTCTTTTCTCCCCCAGACATCTACAGTGATATTTATGTTATAGCTCTCTTTGAAAAAATGCAATTGATTGATTGTTAGCACAGAATTCCAGACTTCCCTCTCCACAGAAATGTTTTCCAGTCCTTCCTTGGGAACCTTAAGGCGTTCCCAGTTTGGATAAGATTAGATTAGATATACTTTATTGATCACAATTTGGAACGTTTTTGAACACAGCAGAATCTAAACGACATATATATCTCCAGCGTGTTCTGGGTTCATCCGGGACCAGCAGATCACGCAGCACCGTAACTGGACTTTACTGCACGTGCTCGTAAACGCAAGGTGACAGTGAAGAGACACCTGCTGCTGAACAGTTGAAATATAATAAAAAAAACCTTTATAACTCAATATGTTGGCAAATCAAAAATGTAACACTTTGTTCTAGGGCAGTGATTCTCAAATGGGGGTACGCGGACTGGGTACGTTGGGGTACTGCAGGGGGCACGTGAGATAAAAAAATAAAATACGGTTAATTAAAAAAATACCATGCATGAATACAAAAATAATCATAGTACAATAAGTTAAATAGAAAACAATATTTTATATAAAATATTCCTAAAACCACCAAGGGTTCAAGATCCGTTCTTGTGCTTTTCTGGTGCTTAACTGGTTCTTCTCTGTTTTTACAAGTGTGTGGTCACGTTCTAGTCACTTTGCTCAGCGCTACTGCTTGTTACAACTTTTATTTGCCGTACTCGCCATTAACTCTTATTGATCAGGTTAATCTCGCCCCCCTCCGACGTAAGCGTGAAGCATTGGTTCTTGCCGGACAGCCGAGTGGAGCCAGCTAAGAACCGGTTTTCGGTACTGAGAGCCGGCTCCGCTGCGGTGGAAACAGGAAGAACCAGAGCTAAATCAGGCTCTAGCCTAGAACCACGCTGAGCGGGAAGCCAGTTGCAAGATTAGATTATAACAAATAGACATTGAAATGGAATCGTGGTTAGAACGTAGCTGCACTACAGCAGGGAACGTGGACAACGGAGAAAAAAGAAAGCCAAAATTGAGCCAACAAAATGCCGTCAATATCAGGAGGCGTATGCTTTGATGGGATTCACGTCAACAAACGGCAACCCGCCCCAGGCATTGTGTTTTTTCTGTGTGGAGAAACTAGCCAACAGCTCGATGAAACCAGCGCACCTCCAGAGACATCTCAGCACCAAACACCTGTGTCATGTTGGCAAGCCACCGGAGTTTTTCAAGAGAAAACTTGCTGAGTACAGATCCTCGCAAGAGACGATGCGAAAAGCCTCCACAGCATCAGCCAAAGCACTGGAGGCATCGTATGCGGTGTCACTGCTCATCGCTAAAGCCACAAAGCCGTACACGATCGCTGAGGAACTGTTACTCCTAAATAATGTCATTGCAGTGTTATTACATAGTTTGTTTATAATTGCACATTTTTTTCAGTTACAACTATTTATTTTTTAACCCTTTCATGCATTGTGGTCACTACATTAGAGACTGCTAATTTAATGCTGTTTTCTCTTGTATGCATGGGGTTTCAGATGGTATAGTTGCACATCAGGCACCACAGTGGATTTTATAAAATATTTGTGTATTGTATTTTATAGTTTTTGATAATATATCATTTTGTTCATTGGTTTGTCAAACATATATTACTAAAAAAATTGTTTTAAAAACTGTCGTTATGTTCTTTTTTTTCATGCATAAAGATGAAAATATCCTTAGTTTGTTGTAATTCATGCATGAAGGAGTTAATAAATCATACACTGATGGAACATCACTATATTGCAATTATTTATACAGGCTTTTTCTATCAAAAATGTTCGGGGTCGGTCAGGGGGGGTACTTGGCTGAGAAAATGTTTCAAAGGGGTACATTACTGAAAAAGGTTTGAGAAGCACTGGGTGTCTGAGAAGCTCCCTGAGAGCTGACAACGGACAATGAACGCTCCTGAATTGGTCAACAAATAATAAAATAAATGCTGCGCTGGTGCTAGGCTAAGCTAGCTGGCTAAAGTGAACATTGCAATTAGCTCACTGTTGTAGCACACAGCTAAAGCTGTTGACAACTTTACTTTAGAGAACGTAAAAACCTGACAGTGTTTCATTGCTCAGTGTTTCATCTGATGAAGACGGAGCAGTTTTAATACTGAAGCAAAATAAGTGGTTTTGTGAGGTATTTTATTTGATGTTTATAGTGAATCTGTTTGAAAAGACATAACATTGTGTGAAGTCACACTGTATAATGTGTACCTCGCTTTAGTTCAAAGAAGCTCATGTATTGTTATGATCGGATGGTAGGGTAATTCACTTTAAAGTTTTAACAAATGTTAGTGTATTTAACAAATTGTATGTATAATTTACTGAAATACACTTCCTGTCTGTGCGTTCATCATTTACTGTCATGAAGCAGTGCTCGAACGAAGCCTAGTCATGTGTTTGTTTTCAAATACAAACATTTTAAGATTCCTTTAAAACTGTCACAACAAATATTAATTCCAGGTGTGTATTCACTACATTCGTCACAAATTGTGGTGTGCCATTTAATGCAAGAGCTAGACAATGGAAAGGCTAAACTGAAGCCTCAAAGAGAACTTAAGTAATAATAATACTTATATAAAAAGATAAATAGAGTAAATGTTTATTATTCAGGACGAAATGAGTAAAATTCTGTACCTTCATGCAGTCAGTCTGAAACCAGGAGGTCATCCTTCAATTGTTAATAAGCTCATATTTTATGTTTAAGTCTCATTAATATCGTAATTATGTTTCTCCTTATATCATCATGCACTGATCCTGACACACAAACAGTCTTTTATCCTGTTCAAGAGATTTTATTCTAAGTCCATGTGGTCGTATGTTGTACAGATTGTAAAGACCCCAAACTTGCAGATGTGGGAATTTAAATTAAGTTAATAAAACTGCTAAAACTTGACGTGACAGTTTCCGTAAATTCTCTTCTGAATTATATCTGTTTGCGGCGTTAGTCCTAGAAATTAAACACAATCATTCAATTTAAATAACTTTATTCATGCTTAATGGACAACTTCTAATGACTTTGATCATTACAGTCAAGACAAGCTTTCAGTGACTGCAGCAACAGATTGTGGTCACTTTCTGATGAAGGTCAGACCTTTAAAGACAACATTTATAACTCCTGTTCTGACTCAAACTGAACTCATATGTTAGAGGTTATTCCTAACCAGCTAGCAGCAGATCTTTACACAGGATGTATATCTTGGACATGTTGAGGCCGTACATCATAGGGCTGAAGAGAGGCTGGCATGTGAGGAAATATAACGATAAAAATATTCTCAACGTGTTGGGTACACCGCTCATATTAAACCTGCCCTGTGTTACTCCAAGGAAAACTGCAAAAGAGAAGTTGATGAGGGAAGCGAGGTGAGGTGTGCAGGTGCTGACAGCTTTCTGTCTGCTCTGCTTACAACCAGAGAAACACACTCTGAGGATCCTCATGTATGAATACACGATCAGAGACACAGGACAAGAGACTAAGATAAAAGTAAAAATGAGTCCATATATATTATTGACTGTAGTGTCATAGCAGGCCAGCTTAACAATGCAATAGTTATCACAGAACACTTTGTTAATGATGTTCCCACGCAGCTGTAAAGACACACTCAGCGATATTGTGACAAAGGAAAAAAAAAAAGGAGGAAACCATATGGCGGCAATAAGCACAACAACCTTATTATACGTCATACGTGTGTTATATTGCAGAGGATAACAGATAGCAAGATATCTGTCATAAGACATGGCTGCTAAATTAAAAAATTCCACACAAACATATGTATACACAAAATAAATCTGCAGGAAGCAGAGCGGAGCAGAAACAGTGTGAATGTCAGAGAGGATCTGAACCAGAAGGAATGGAAACAACCCTGTACTACCACACAGTTCATTTACAAACATGCTGCACAGAAAAAGGTACATAGGTTCATGTAAGCTCCTGTTCACACAGATAACCACAATCAGCAACACATTGGCACCTATAATACAAAGATAAAAGCCAGAATGATCAGGAAATATAGGTATTTAAAAACCCGGGTGTCAGAGTATGCAGTCAGTATAAAATATGAAATGTGAGTAGAGTTCACCATGATCCTCCTGTGGTTCTTAAGCATCACAACATGAGCAGTGCATTACCTGGATTTAGATGTCACTTTAAACATGGCAATAACAGTGACACATGTTCTTCATCATGAGAACACATAACACAGATGATCCAAACTGAGCGTCCTATATTAATGTGTATAATACAGAGATCCAGAGTGTGAGGTGCTGCCTCCTCACTGAGCTGAAACTCTGAGCTGCTGCTTTTACCTTCTGTCTGCAGCTCAATGACGTCATCCTTCAGGGATCCTCCTTCTGTAACTCAGGGTTTCACCACCAGATGCAGACGTGCTCCATTCAATCCGTCAATCCACATTATTTTAATGTCACCCAGCTGAACTACGGTATAGGCCTGTCCTTAAAGAATGCAAACAATTCTCTGTTTCGTGCAGATGGCGTCTTGGTTTCTGCTCGTCAACATCTGTTTCTGGTCGTCAACATGTTGGTTTTGGTCGTCGCCATCTTGGTTTCTCATTGTCACGATCTTGGTTTGTAGTCGTCACGATCTTGGTTTGTAGTCGTCACATCTTGGTTTGTAGTCGTCAACATCTTGGTTTGTAGTCGTCAACATCTTGGTTTGTAGTCGTCAACATCTTGGTTTGTAGTCGTCAACATCTTGGTTTCTAGTCGTCACCGTCTTGGTTTGTAGTCGTCAACATCTTGGTTTGTAGTCGTCAACATCTTGGTTTCTAGTCGTCACCGTCTTGGTTTCTGGTCGTCAACATCTTGGTTTAGTCGTCACCGTCTTGGTTTGTAGTCGTCAACATCTTGGTTTGTAGTCGTCAACATCTTGGTTTTTGGTCGTCAACATCTTGGTTTCTAGTCGTCACCGTCTTGGTTTGTAGTCGTCAACATCTTGGTTTGTAGTCGTCAACATCTTGGTTTCTAGTCGTCACACCGTCTTGGTTTCTGGTCGTCAACATTGGTTTTTGGTCGCAACATCTTGGTTTTTGGTCGTCAACATCTTGGTTTTTGGTCGCAACATCTTGGTTTTTGGTCGTCACGTCTTGGTTTCTGTTCGTCAACATCTTGGTTTTTGGTCGTCACGTCTTGGTTTTGTCGTCAACATCTTGGTTTTTGGTCGTCAACATCTTGGTTTTTGGTCGTCAACATCTTGGTTTTGGTCGTCAACATCTTGGTTTCTGGTCGTCAACATCTTGGTTTTTGGTCGTCAACATCTTGGTTTTTGGTCGTCAACATCTTGGTTTTTGGTCGCAACATCTTGGTTTTTGGTCGTCAACATCTTGGTTTTTGGTCGCAACATCTTGGTTTTTGGTCGTCACGTCTTGGTTTGTTCGTCAACATCTTGGTTTTGGTCGTCAACATCTTGGTTTTGGTCGTCAACATCTTGGTTTCTGGTCGTCAACATCTTGGTTTCTAGTCGTCACCGTCTTGGTTTCTGGTCATCAACATCTTGGTATTTGATCGTCAACATCTAAGTTTTTGGCCTTTAACATCCTGTTTTTTTTTCTTCAACAACTTAGTAATTGGTCCTCACATGTTGGCTTTTGGTCGTCAACATTGTCACAATATGTTTATTTTGTGTTTTATTTTGAAATCCATGTTCGTTCCTGGCTGTTGGCCCCTTGATCCTTCCTCGTTCCCTTGTTGTTGAGGTTTAGTTTTACTTTGTTTATTCTTAGTTATAAGCTTTTTATAAATTAAAGCTGGCTTTTCGTTGAAACTACGGAGATCTTGTTTGACTGCTTTTGGGTCCACCTTCTTGCCAAACCGCGATGAACAAATAAGTACGAAGCAACAAAAAAATGGACCAAGCAGGTTTGGTTTGGACGAAGAGCTTTACGAACTAATATACACTCTCCAATGTATTTTTGGAGACTGGAAGAGAGCCTCATCTAGAGGAGCCAAAGAGGCTGCCCTCAAAAAGTCACGTATGGAGGTGGCCAACAAGCCCTGGCTAAGGAGCTTATGGCCTGACTGGCTAAGCCTTTTCTCGAGCAGCCTGAGAGCCAGCCTCCAGCCTGAAACCCCTTCCTGGGATCCCATCCTGCCTTTGGATGTCAGCGGAGCCTTCAGGGGTCTGTGAGAGACGCAAGAGGCTACCAGCCCAAGCCCCAGTAGCAATGCTCCCGTAACCAGCCCCGGCCTCCATGCTTCCAGGCCGGGTCAGATACTGGAGCTGAAGCCGGGCTGGAGATGGCAGGATGTTAAAATTACATCTTATCATCTGCCCAGAGAATTCAACAAAGACACTTCTGTCTGGTTTGTCTGGTGGAGAATCATCTGGTGGTGAAACCCTGAGTTACAGAAGGAGGATCCTGAAGGATGACGTCAGTGAGCTGCAGACAGAAGGTAAAAGCAGCAGCTCAGAGTTTCAGCTCAGTGAGGAGAGCAGCACCTCACACACTCTGGATCTCTGTATTATACACATTAATATAGGACGCTCAGTTTGGATCATCTGTCTTATGTGTTCTCATGATGAAGAACATGTGTTCACTGTTATTGCCATGTTTAAAGTGACATCTAAATCCAGGTAATGCACTGCATAATGTTGTGATGCTTAAGAACCACAGGAGGATCATGGTGAACTCTACTCACATTTCATATTTCACTATGGTGCCTACTTCGACACGGGTTTTTTAAATACTTGTTCTTCATGATTGTCATGTTTTATATGTGTGTATTATAGGTGCCAATGTGTTGCTGATTGTGGTTATCTGTGTGAACAGGAGCTTACATGAACCTATGTACCTTTTTCTGTGCAGCCTGTTTGTAAATGAACTGTATGGTAGTACAGGGTTGTTTCCATTCCTTCTGGTTCAGATCCTCTCTGACATTCACACTGTTTCTGCTCCGCTCTGCTTCCTGCAGGTTTATTCTGTACATACATACGGCAGTGTGGAATTCATTAATTTAGCCGTCATGTCTTATGACAGATATCTTGCTATCTGTTATCCTCTGCAATATAACACACGTATGACGTCTAAAAAGGTCTCAATGCTTATAACAATGACATGGTTATTGCCTTTTATTGCAATTTGGATTCTAATATCACTGAGTGTGTCTTTACAGCTGTGTGGGAACATCATTAACAAAGTTTACTGTGACAACTACTCCATTGTTAAGCTGGCCTGCTCTGACACTACAGTCAATAATGTGTATGGACTCATCTTTACTTTTTTCATGATCATGTTTCCTTTGTCTCTGATCGTGTACTCGTACATGAGGATCCTCAGAGTGTGTTTCTCTGGTTGTAAGCAGAGCAGACAGAAAGCTGTCAGCACCTGCATACCTCACCTCGCTTCCCTCATCAACTTCTCCTTCGGGGTTTTCTTTGAATATCAGAGCAGGTTTAATATGAGCGGTGTACCCAACATGTTGAGAATATTTTTATCATTATATTTCCTCACATGCCAGCCTCTCTTCAGCCCTATGATGTACGGCCTCAACATGTCCAAAATATACATCCTGTGTAAAAATCTGCTGCTAGCTGGGGTTAGGAATAACCTCTAACATATGAGTTCAGTTTGAGTCAGAACAGGAGTTATAAATGTTGTCTTTAAAGGTCTGACCTTCATCAGAAAGTGACCACAATCTGTTGCTGCAGTCACTGAAAGCTCTTCTTCTACAGTCTGAGTTTATTTTACTGACATAATGTGTTAATCTTCTATATTAAGAAACGTTGTACGGTCTAAAATTACAATTTATTGGGATAATTTAGAAACTGGTTTGAAATTGTCCATTGAGCATGAATGAAGTCAGTAAAGACTTTCTCCGACCACATGAACTTAATAAGTGAATCTGAGTGAAAGCAGCAGAACGTCTGTTCTCCAGTTTCTCTCCTCAACCAAACTGCCTTTTCTATTACATTTACAGGAAACACATTCCCCTAATCTTATACTGACGATCACAAATACAATTTAAATTTAGAAGTGGTTCCTTTTGAACGTTCCCATCTGGATAAAGTGTAATTCTTTACTTCTTTATTTCATCTCTTACCTCAGGGGTATTCAACTAAAATTCCACGAGGTCCAGTTAGAGAAAATCTCCACATGCAAAGGTCCGGAACTTCAAAATGTCTAACATGTTTATGAATTAGTGTGATATATATTGAAGTAGCTGCAGCTGTATCAACGTCTGCATGTAATCAACAACTGACTGCCAATCAAATAAAGAAAGAACAATTCAAAAACAACAATATTTATTGTCAATTAACATTGAACTATACAGATATACAGTAAATACTGTGGATATGTGTAATGTTCCTCTCTGGCTGCATTTAAAAATAGCTTTTGAAAATATGTGCATCTTAAAGTGCTTATTTTTAGATAAATAAAATAAAGTGTAACAGCAGCTTGAGTTTCCCTTTTTCTTTATTAACCGTTTCACATCATGACTTAACAGTTTCAGCCGATTATAGAACAATATCAGTCTTTACACATCATAACAATTGAACAGTTTTAAAGTTTCTCTTTCTTTCTCTCTTATATTGCACTCACTTTTTTTTGTTCAGTGCGAGAATTGAGCTGGAGCTTGTCCTGCCAGGAGTTTAGATCTGGGCTGAAATGGTGTCAGGGCCATTCTCATACACACATGCAGGCGCTCATTGGTTAGCCTCGGTTAGCCTGCCCTGGAACCATATTTAGTTTTAATTTTGATCCTGGTGGACTGATCATATCGGGCTCTGAGACTGCTTATTTTTTGTGACCTCAGTTCTGACTTGAGAGGGAATGTTTGGTCAAACACTTTGTGTTTTGTCTCATAGTGGCGTTTTGGCACTTTTAATGAGCGCCACGGTCTCTGAATAAATGAGACACACTGGCTCTGTGCTCCAGTGGGCAGGATGAACATGAATGAGTCCACTCAGGGTTAAAAGCTCTGTTCTCACTGTCCACTTTCCTCTTCTTGGAGAGCGCCATGTGTAATTATTTGTCTCTCCCTGTCTGCCGCTAACACGCCTGTTCACTCTCCTCTCCGCTTCTCTCCCTGTATCGCTAATTATTCTCTTCACTCACTTTCCTCTCCGCTTCTCTCTGCCGCTCTCTCGTCTCTTCTTCTGTGTTTCTCTCCCTGTATCGCTCACTCGTCTCTTTCGCCCCCTGTCGGCGGCGGTTAAAATAGAATCGCCCCATCAAAATTGAAATCCCCTATTAATGTATTTATTATAGGTCCGGTTCCGTATAGGTCGGCGTCTGGGTCCGGATCCGGACCGCGGTCCGCCTGTTACTGAACTATGTGATATTGTTACTGCCTTCTAAGACTGTAAACACTCTGTTGTGAAGTAACACTTTGCATTATACACCTTTCTATATCTAATTGATGATTTAACAGGCTGCTATTTAATGAAGTATGTGTTCATGTACTTTAAATCTTGCTGCTGCTTATTTTTTACCATGAATGTGTACTTATTCTATTTAATATGTAAGTCTACTCATTCTATATATGCCTTTGTATCTGCATTGCCTCTTTTCTGTACATTTCCTGATTGGACAAATAAAGGATTTCCGATTCTGATTCTGATTTGGCTTACTCAGGTGTAATGAACAATTACAGGCCCATATCAAACCTGCCATTCTAGGTAAAATCATTGAAAAAGTTGTTTTTCAACAGTTGAGTAAATTCTTGCATTTAAATAACTGTTTGGATGTGTTCCAGTCAGGCTTTAGTCCAAACCACAGCACTGAAAGTGCTCTTGTAAAAGGTCTTCAATGACATCCACTTAAACACAGACAGTGGCAGAACTTCAGTGTTAGTATTATTAGATCTCATTGCTGCGTTTGACACTGTTGACCACAACATATTACTAGACCGACTGGAACACTGGGTGGGACTTTCGGCAACAGTTCTAAACTGGTTTGAATCCTACTTAAAGGACAGAAAAAAACGTTGTTTCTAAAGGTAAATACACATCTGAGTTGACAAATATGACATGTGGGGTTCCTCAAGGCTCGATCTTGGGGCCTCTTCTCTTTAACAGCTACATTCTACCACTGGCTCAGATAATGAAAAACAACAAAATAAGTTACCATAGCTATGCGGATGACACAAATTTACATTTCACCAGGAGACTATGCTCCAATTAAAACACTGAGTAAGTGCATTGAAAAATTAATGACTGGATGTGTCAGAATTTTCTCCAATTAAACAAAGATAAAACTGAGGTAATGGTTTTTGGAGGCAGAACGTATAAAAGTTAGCGCTGAGCTTCAGTCTGCAATTTTCAAAACAACAGATAGAGCCAGAAATCTAGGTGTAGTCATGGACTCTGACCTGAGTTTCAACAGTCACATTAAATCAGCCTACTATCACCTGAAGAATATTTCTAGGATTAAAAGACTAATGTCACAGCAGGATTTGGAAAAACTTGTCCATGCTTTTATCTTCAGTAGACTGACTACTGTAATGGTGTCTTTACAGGTCTCACTAAACATCTATTAGAAAGCTGCAGCTATTCAGAACGCTGCTGCTCGAGTCCTCACTGACACTAAGAAAGTGGATCACAAGTCTTTACACTGGCTTCCTGTGTGTCAAAGAACTGATTTCAAAATACTGCTGCTGGTTTATAAAACATTGAATGTTTTGGGCCCAAAATACATTCATGACCTACTGCTAAATTATGAACCATCCAGATCTCTCAGGTCTTCAGGGACTGGTCAACTTTCTGTCGCTAGAGTCAGAACTAAACATGGAGAAGTTCAGTTATTATGCTCCAAATATCTGGAACAAACTCCCAGAAACATGCAGGGCCGCTGCAACTCTGACTCGCATTAGAGGCCTTACCAATAATGGACGTCCGCTCTCGGGAGATGTCAATGAGTGGTGCGGTTACCCAAAGTGACAGACCTAATTGTACCCTTATCTCTGCCCCAGAGTGCGCTCACAGACCCCCAAAGGACGGACTAATGCTCTCCATTATGTCTCGCTAATGTGTGCACTTAGCAGGATGGAGCAGCTGACATTACAACCCAGCAATAAGTGCTTGAAACGGGGGAAAAGTCTTTTAAATAGAGGCAGAGTTTATCCAGAGAGCAGGGTGCAGCACCTGACATTACAACCCAGGCATAAGTGTTTGAAAGGTCGGGAAAAGTCTTGTAAATAGAGGCAGATTGAACCAGGAGAGCTCGGATGGAGCAGCTGACATTACAACCCAGCAATAAGTGTTTGAAACCTGGGTAAAGGTGTTGTAAATAGAGGCAGAGTTTATCCAGAGTGCAGGATGGAGCAGCTGACATTAATACCCCGGAATAAGTGTTTGAAACCTGGGGAAAGGTGTTGTAAATAGAGGCAGAGTTTATCCAGAGCGCAGGATGGAGCAGCTGACATTACAACCCAGGCATAAGTGTTTGAAAGGCGGGGAAAAGTCTTGTAAATACCTGGAAGTCCCATAACCTGTACACACTGTTTACCCAGGATCCAAGTTCTTTTCCTGGCTTGGCAATAGCTGTCATGTCCCCTGGAAGTCCCATACCCTGTACACACTGTTTACCCAGGATCCAAGCTCTTTTCCTGGCTTGTCAATAGCTGTCATGTCCCCTGGAAGTCCCATACCCTGTACACACTGTTTACCCAGGATCCAAGCTCTTTTCCTGGCTTGGCAATAGCTGTCATGTCCCCTGGAAGTCCCATACCCTGTACACACTGTTTACCCAGGATCCAAGCTCTTTTCCTGGCTTGGCAATAGCTGTCATGTCCCCTGGAAGTCCCACACCCTGTACACACTGATTACCCAGGATCCAAGCTCTTTTCCTGGCTTGGCAATAGCTGTCATGTCCCCCTCTGCGTCCGCTCACAGACCCCCAAAGCACGGCCTGGAGACCTCCAGCACGTCTCGCTGATGTGTGCACTTAGAGTATTTCACACATCCAGGAGAGAGACCGGTAAAGGCACCTCTCTTTGCCCGCTCACAGACCCCCAAAGGACGGACTAAACACCTCCAGCATGTCTCCCTAACAGTGGCACTTCCATAACCTTGCGCACCGTGGGTCCCCGGGCCCCCACACTTAAGCACTCCCCCACGGACTAAACCCAGACATTCACACCCTCCAGAACTTCGTGCCCCTGGTGACCCTAAAAGGGGGGTGGATTTTGTGGTGCTTTACTGTCCGCCCATCAGCATCCATATTCGTCCTTCTTCACGGCACCACCACCCCCTTCTGTGGAGGATGTTTTCATGCCCCTGGTAACCATAATGCTGCCCGCCCCTCAGCATCCAAATTCGGCCTTCTTCACGGCACCACCACCCCTTCTGTGGAGGATGTTTTCATGCCCCTGGTAACCATAATGCTCACATTTGGAGAGATAAACTTTTTTGAGAACCAGGCAAAAGGGGTGAAAATGGATAAATGTATCCGAAAATAGTGTCTCATAACGCGGGTAGAGTCCCCTGTCAACTCCCCTCACATTCCTCCACACTCACATTTGGAGAGATAAACCTTTTGAGAACCAGGCAAAAGGGGTGAAAATAGTGTCTCATAACGCGGGTAGAGTCCCCTGTAAACTCCCTCACATTCCTCCACACTCACATTTGGAGAGATAAACTTTTTTGAGAACCAGGCAAAAGGGGTGAAAATGGATAAAGTATCCGAAAATAGTGCCTCATAACACGGGTAGAGTCCCCTGGCAACTCCCTTACATTCCTCCAGAGGCACATTTGTCCGAGTCAAATTTTGTGAGAACCAGGCTGGGGGGTCTTCATGCACAAAACGAGGCTGACCCAGAGTGCATGGTGAGCGGATACATTCCTCCAGGATACAGACCCCCGTTTTTTTTCAGTGTATGACCAAAAACCGGGTTTCCGATTTTCCGCTTCTCCGTTGCAACTTGTAACGGAGAAGCGGAAAAAACGTCCCAAAGCGCCGAAGGGTTGAGCTTTTCATTTCCCCTTCTCCGTTGGCACTTAGTCATTTTTCGCCAATTTTTCAAAACTTCATTTTTGATTATTTTAAGATATAATTAACCGTTTTCCTCACTTTTTTCTTCTTTCCACGGGGTGGGTGCGCATGGCAGGCCGCCTATGAGCACCCAAATTCGGCCTGGAACCTCCAGGATTTCTGGGCTAAGCTCAATAAACTCACAAAATCACCCAGAAATGTCACTTTTCTAGCCCAAAAATATATAATACAAATACATTTAAATAGTACCCAGTACTGGGAGAGAACCAGACTGCAGCACCTCACTTTACTACCCAGGGAAAGTGTTTGAAAGGTGGGGAAATGTTGTTTGAAATAGTCTGATACTACCAGAACTCATCACTGCACTTTACAAGACAAAAATAATATGTAAATGGTCGGGAAAAGTGAAAACTCCTGGAAATGCACATATTATGTACATTTCCAGGAGTGGTTCCATGTTAAATGATATCGTGCAAAATGACAGGCTAAAACTCTCTTCCAGACCCAGGAATAAGTGTTTGAAAGATTCAAGATTCAAGATTCAAGAAGCTTTATTTATCCCGAGGGAAATTGAGGTGCAACAGTACAATACAAAGAAGGAAGAAGAAATATGCACCAATATAACTAAATATAAACTAAAATAACTAAGTATCACCTAAATATAAACTAAATGTATCAACATTAAGAGCAGTATTAAAAATATGAAATAATTTACACTAATTACATAGGTATATAAAACAATATGTATAGTGCAAATGGCAGTACAGCAACAATAACCAATAATACTAAATACTAAATAAATAAAGTGAAAAGTGAAAGTAAAGTGAAATGACCAGACTGCAGCACCTCACTTTACTACCCAGGGAAAGTGTTTGAAAGGTGGGTGAATGTTGTTTGAAATAGTCTGATACTACCAGAACTCATCACTGCACTTTACAATGCAGAAATAATATGTAAATGGTCGGGAAAAGTGTTTTTAAACGTCTGGAAGAGAGTTTTAGCCTGTCATTTTGCACGATATCATTTAACATGGAACCACTCCTGGGAATGCACATATTATGTACATTTTCAGGAGTGGTTCCATGTTAAATGATATCATGCAAAATGAGAGGCTAAAACTCTCTTCCAGACCCAGGAATAAGTGTTTGAAAGGCGGGGTAAAGTTGTTTAAAATAGACCCCTGGGTATACATTGTTGAAATAGTCTGATACCTCCAGGGTGTATCACTGCACTATACAAGCCAGGGAAGGTGCCTGAATCCTGGGTAAAATGTCTTTGAATTGTTTAAGTGTTTTTAAATGTATGGAACAGTGTTTTGTCACTTTCAAAACTCTCCCGTCACTGGCCGGATAAATGGGGTCGATTTTATATTCAATCTGACCGTTAATATTCCAGTGAGACGAAGTACGTCTGATGGCCGGAGAGATCCCATGTTAATTTCGTCCAGAAACGAGAGTATTCCCTTGCTACTTTTAAATCCAAGCTGAAAACTTTTATTTTTGCCGCTGCTTTTAATTGAACTATTCATATCTTAAACTGCACTGTAACTTTTATTCATGTATTTTTTCTTTCAGTGTTTATTTTATTATCTTTACTTTTTAATAACTGTCAAAATGCCATTTTCTCAATATCTTTCCTGTTTGCACTTTGAAAGGTGCTATATAAATAAACTTGCCTTGCCTTGCCTTACTTCCCTAGCTCAAGCTAAATGATCTTAAATCGTGTAACCTCTGCATGCTCACACAAGAACTTATAGTCATTATAAATGTTCCATTAAGAATGAATAAAGTGAACTAAATAAGGGGTCAAAATACGTTGGCTATATCCGTGTGATTGACCTGCCTACCTTTACCAGGTTATCTTTACCTGAAAATGTCACGTCTGGTCAAATTCCATCAGTTTTATTAACTTGATTTCAATTTCCACATTTGCAAGTTTGGGATTTTGGTTCTTTACAATCTGAACAGCATTCAAAGATTCAAAAGCTTTATCCTGATATTCATAGCAGCTCCTCCAACAACATACAGATGAAGCCACTCATTTAGGACGCTTTTTCTATCGAGGAGGGTGGTCGGTCCTCGATAAAGAGACCGCCTCCAGTTTCCGTTGAGACCGCCCCGTGTGATAAATTAATGTTTTTATATGAAGCCAGCTGCAATGGATCATTGATCCACCAGGGGGCGCCTGCCTCCAGTTCCAAACTGGAGCTCATGTGAATACTGTGTAGCGATCTTATATCGATAATATAATATCCATATGTCACGGATAGGATCATACTCTGTGCTAAATAAGAGACATGTAATCATTACAAATTTACAAAACATCACCATGTTGTTATTTAACAAAAATGTTTAATCCACGTTGGCGTAAGTACAAAACCACCGCAACAGGGTTTTTTCATTTTTTCATCAGGTGATTATTGCAGAAATGCAGACCGGCTCAAACAAACGACATTTAATCATCATTCTTACGGTCATTTAATGTATTATATGTTCGCCGAATTGGCATGAAAGCACTAATAAATGTAGTTTAATTCACGTGAGTTTACAACTATAAAAATAATCGGTTTGTTTTCAGGAAAGCAGGAAATGCACCACGGCTCTCACGAATCCTTATTTAATCATCATTTTCACCACGATCATTTATGTTTATGTTCGCCGAATTTACATGAAATCACTGAAAAATATGAATATATATATATAATACACTGTAGCCTATTCAATTCAATATACTGTATTCAACTTCATTAAAACGTTATTAACGTGCCTAAACTCGCTGCACGTTAACCCGCTTATTACATGGCCACATTCTCATCAAAGTAACGACATGACTCCCAATATTAATTGAAATGCTTTTTATGGATTTAGAAAATGTTTTTATTGATTAAAAAAATAGTTGTATTGATTTGCATCCGCTAGGAAGTTTTCTTGAGAGTCACATCTCTCAGTTTAATCAAGCTGCGACAGAACCAAAGCATAGGCTACATACACCAAACCTTCCATTTATATTCCTATCAATATTATGAAGGCGTTCGCCGAATTGACATGAAAGCACTGACAAATATGAATATAGGCTACCGTAGTCAACTTCATTAAAACGTTATTATCGTTATTATCGTAGGAAAATGCCGGCTCACACAAAACGCTGATTTTAATCATCATCATCATCACGATCATTTAATGCAGGGGTATTCAATTAAAATTCAACGAGGTCCAGTTAGCCTGGAACGATATTTTGTTTTAATAATGTTCATTGTGGAGAAAGCTTCGCAGCCTCGCGGCTGTATGTGGAGCCAAAACACTCCTCTCTTTGCCGCTACTCGCTGTGTAGGTCCGCTGTGTGTGTGTGTGTGGGGGGGGGTTGTTTACCTCCTGCAGCTGGGTACAGTATCCATGGAAACACAGCATGTGACCTCACAGCTTTATCAGAGACTAGTTAGCCTACTGGTTAAAATAACTTTCATGCACAGGTGGATTTTTAAGTCCTTTCAAACAAATAAAAAGAGATGATATTGATATAGGCTGCCATTTATTTATTTTTTGATACATTTACGAAACAATATGACAAATCACAATATGCCTATCTGCGGAGGTAACCAGGACGAGGTATTTCTGGATCCGTTTTCCTTGGGCTCCTCAGTCTCTCGTTCACTCTGTTTCTAATTTATGCCACTGGTCCATGGTCAGGCCTGGGAACCGACGGGAGACACTGGACTCAAGTGTCTGCCTCACATTGAGGGTGTCAGGGTTACGGAAAAGGTAGGACCCAAATGCAGAATACAAAAAGGGAAAAAGGTCTATGAACACAAAAGGAGCTTTATTACCAAAGCTGGAGAACAAAACATGGCATGAAACTCACAGGTAACGCAAGGTAGCATGGAGGGAGACAGGAAAGACAAACAATGAACCGACAGGGGAACACAGGGAAAGACAAGACTAAATACAGGAAAGGGTAATCACGAGACGAGAAACAGCCGGGCAGGGGAGGAGAAACACAAGGGCAACAGGTGAACACAATCAGACAATCAGACACACCAGGGAAACTAACGACAGGGAGGAAAACACAGGGAGAAGGACCAGACAAGAGACAGGGAGGAAAACACAGGGAGAAGGACCAGACAAGAGACAGGGAGAACAGAACATCAAAACAACCCCCAAAACTCAACACACAACACCCAAATCGTGACATAACCCCCCCTCAAGGGACGGACTCCAGACGTCCCCACACAAAGTCCATATTTCCAAAAGGGTGGGTGGGTGGAGGGGGTCCACTAGAGAAGGGACTTGAGTAGGGACTGGAGAAGGGACTAGAGAAGGGACTTGAGTAGGGACTGGAGAAGGGACTTGAGATGGGACTCGAGAAGGGACTTGGAAAGGGACTCGAGAGGGAACTTGAGTCGGCCGGTATGCCGACAGGACACGAGGGGTTGGCGTCGGCCGGAGAGCCAACAGGAGACGAGGAGCTGGAGTCGGCCGGTACGCCGACAGGAGGCGAGGTGCTGGAGTCGGCCGGTACGCCGACAGGAGACGGGGTGCTGGAGTCGGCCGGTACGCCGACAGGACACGGGGAGCTGGCGTCAGCCGGAGAGCCAACAGGTGACGAGGAGCCGGAGTCGGGACCATGGCTGCTGCGTCCGGTACTGGAGCCGGAACCATGGCTGGTGGGGCCGGAGCTGGGGCCGGAGCTGGGGCCGGAACCATGGCTGCTGGGGCCGGCACTGGAGTCGGAACCATGGCTGCTGGGCACGGAACTGGGGCCGGAACCATGGCCGTATGGGCCGGTTCTGGAGCAGGGACCATGGCTGCTGGGGACGGAACCGGAACACGGAACCATGGCTGTGTGGGATGGTACTGGAGCACGGCACCATGGCTGTGTGGGCCGGCACTGGAGCACGGAACCATGGCTGCTGGAACCGCAACTGGGGTCGGAACCATGGCTGCTGGGGCCGGAACTGGGACCGGAACCATGGCTACTGGGGCACCGGCTGGAATCCTGGCCTTACGTCTCCTAGAGACCTTTTGGAGGCTCCGTGGACCTCCTGAGGCAAGGCGGGATCCCAAGAAGGGGTTTGAGGCTTGAGGCTGGTACTCAGGGCTGCTTGTAAAAAGCTTAAGCCACTCGGGCAACAAGCTCCAGAGCCAGGGCTTGTTGGCCACCTCCAGGCGTACCTCCTTCAGGGTAGCCTCCTTGGCCGCTCTGGATGAGACTCTCATCCACTTGTGAAAATTGTACTCAGGAGTGTACATCAGCGGATCCAACTCTTCAGGGGAAAAAACTGCTGGGTCCAAAATGGGTCGGTTCATTCTGTCAGCGTTACGGAAAAGGTAGGACCCAAATGCAGAATACAAAAAGGGAAAAAGGTCTATGAACAAAAAAACGAGCTTTATTACCAAAGCTGGAGAACAAAACATGGCATGAAACTCACAGGTAACGCAAGGTAGCATGGAGGGAGACAGGAAAGACAAACAATGAACCGACAGGGGAACACAGGGAAAGACAAGACTAAATACAGGAAGGGGTAATCACGAGACGAGAAACAGCCGGGCAGGGGAGGAGAAACACAAGGGCAACAGGTGAACACAATCAGACAATCAGACACACCAGGGAAACTAACGACAGGAGGAAAACACAGGGAGAAGGACCAGACAAGAGACAGGGAGGAAAACACAGGGAGAAGGACCAGACAAGAGACAGGGAGGAAAACTCAGGGAGAAGGACCAGAAAAGAGACAGGGAGGAAACACAGGAGAAGGACCAGACAAGAGACAGGGAGGAAAACACAGGGAGAAGACCAGACAAGAGACAGGGAGAACAGAACATCAAAACAACCCCCAAAACTCAACACACAACACCCAAATCGTGACAAAGGGGAAGAGGCCTTTTCCCTTTGCTCCCACCAGTTGGTTATTGTGACCATGTTTCATATGTTTCAAATGGCACCATGGCCATGAACATATCACCCGCAAACTTCTCAGGGCGATGCTGTCCCTTTAGAAAACAGTCCTGGAAGAATATGTCCTCGCGATCTGAGGAAACTGCCCTCATGCCCTCATGCTGTGTGTCCAGTTGCTGCTGCCGTTCCAACCTCATAATAGCCCGCTCCGAGTCTGCAGTCTTCTGGGCCGTCTTCATGCTCTCCCGTTCCGAGTCTGCAGTCTGCTGTGCCAACCTCATAATAGCACGCTCCGAGTCTGCAGTCTGCTGGACCCTCTGCATGGCAGCCCGCTCTACAGTCAGCTCCAACAGTTGGGCCTCCGTGGCGGTCAAACGGATTTTCAGTGCCCGGATTTCTGCGTCACCCAATCCAGCCGTGCATGTAGCAGACGCCGGGAGCTCCTTAACTGTGATGGCCTGATAGGAAACAGAAACAAAATATGAATACCAGTAGTAGCCTATCTAATTACCTATTTATTTAGACTTATTATGTACTTATACACACACACAGACATACACACAATAGTACGTACCGCTTTCTTTTTAACAAGTCTGACTTTGCTTGTTGCTTGTTTTTTTGCCGCAGGAGGTTTAGACGGCTTGACATTCTTTGCTGCGACCTGCGGGGCTGTCTACCGGAATTGGGAATAAAGAATATGACATAAGCACAAGTGAAATTAACAAATAATCACACATAGGCCTACAGTACAGTAGGTCTAAAGGGCAGAGTATAGTACAGTAGGTTATTTACAATCTGTCAGCTTACCTGTGCAAGACGTTTTCTCCGGGTCTCGTAGAAATTGCTCGAATCCATTCTCTGACAAAAAAAAGAGCTTACGTGCGTTCTTCCTTGATTCACAAAAGAGTCTGAGACGCTGTGCCAAAAGCAAGTTATGCGCTCTATTTATCTGTGAATCGTACATTGTGTCAAGCACCTTGATGGCCACCTATTTTTCCTATTGGTGCGTCTACAGACAGCCAGCCACACCCACATTTTGTCGGCTACTTAAAACCGGTTTGTGGAATGCAGCCGGCTCGAGGAATGCTGCATTGCCTATTACGCATTACTATGACGCGCATCAACAGAGAGAGGTCCGAGGAGATTCGTGTCATGCGAGCAAATGGAAAATCAACAAGAGAAATCCAAGAAACGTTTGCAAGCATTGGCATCGCAGTTTCACAGAGCGCTCTGCGAAATCACTTTCAGGAGAAACCACCCCGCCGCTGACATTGTCAAATTTAATAAAAATACAAAATAATCCTATCTGTGAACGTGTTTTTTTGGCTATTCTTCCTGGGGTCCTCAATCACACCAAACATACATAAACAAACATACAACAAAATTAAAACAAAACAAAACAGCTTATAATTTCATGCAATTTTGTATGAAGTGAAAACTAAAATGCTCATTTACTCTATATTTTTTATTTCAATCAAATGTTCCATCGTCTCACTTTAGGAAACATGTTTCGCAAAGTGGGACAGTATGATTTGGTATGACAAAGTCAGGGATATGTGAGATATAAATGTCTGAGACAACTTGGCACTAAGAGTTTTCAGAATGGTACTGGATTTTGATTTATTGTATTGGCTTCATATCGCAATATATTCCTGAAGTCTGAAATGCAAAACATGTCCCACATTAGGGCAATTCACCCTGCATGAAACTTTGTCTATTTGTGTGTTTACCAAGCGCAACCCCCCCGCGGTAATCTGCGGTAAACTCTTTGTTTAAACTGACCATCGGAATGTCGGGAGGTTTGCACACATGCAAATATCCTCCCATCCCCCGCTCATAGGTCTTCCCTTTTAGAAGTTAAATCAGCGCTTGAAACCTTTAATTCCATGATAGATCCCATGGAACAAAACCCGTTTTCCGCTGCCTGCAAATGTAAACAAACCGGTCCCTCCTCCTCAACCGATGCTTCTACTTTCGCATTTCGCTGCTCCGTTTCCCGCTGACGTCACACCCCCGAGGACTCTGGGAAATGAAGTCTCAGCTCCAACCACTGGTTCTAGCTTCCTGAACCCTGAAGCAGCAATTCCTGACTTAGGAATCACATATTAGCAGGTATATCATACAATTCTGCATGAGGCAATGTTTTATTATGAAATATTTCGTCTGCAGTAATTCATATTTTGAGGCAATTATACAGAAGTAGTTATACTACTATAAATTAAATAATTATTAAATAATAAAAAATAAAAAATAAATATATATCTGTTATGTGGTTCTGAATAATGAAGAATAGCTCAATACCAGAGTTCCCGTTAGAATATTTTTTTGCCGGTCAAAATGTCCGTTAAAGTTGAAATCTTTCACGATCTTGGTGTTATGTCACGGTTTTAGTTTTGTGTGCCTGGTAATGGGCTTTGTTTTGCTGTTCTTTTCTCCCTGTTTCATGTTTTCCTCCTTGTTCTTGTCTGGTCATTCTCCCTGTGTTTTCCTCCCTGTCGTGAGTTTCCCTGGTGTGTCTGATTGTCTGATTGTGTTCACCTGTTGCTCTTGTGTTTTTCCTCCCTTACCCAGCTGTGTCTCATCCTGTGATTACCCCTCTTTGTATTTAGTCTTGTCTTTCCCTGTGTTCCCCTGTCGGTTCATTGTTTTTCCTGTCTCCCTCCATGTCAGTCACGGTCAGCTTTTGGTGAAGGATTTCCCCTGTATTACCTATGATATTCATGCCATGTTTTTTGCCATCAGCTTTTGAAATAAAGCTCGCTTTTGTCCCTGAGTGCCAGTCTCCATTTTGACCCTTTTTTGGGATCCCGCCTGGCGTTTGGAGGTCCACGGAGCCTCCAAAAGACCTCTAAAAACGTAAGGTCAGGAAGCCAGCTCATACTCCAGTACCGGTCCACACAGCCATGGTTCCGTGCTCCAGTGCCGGCCCACACAGTCATGGTACCGTGCTCCAGTACCATCCCACACAGCCATGGTTCCGTGTTCCGGTTCCGTGCCCAGCAGCCATGATTCCAGCTCCAGTGCCTGCCCCAGCATCCATGGTCCGTGCTTCAGAACCGGACCTTATAGCCATGTTTCCGGCTCCAGAACCGGTCCACACAGCCATGATCCAGGCCTCAGTTCCGGCCCCAGCAGCCATGGTTCTGGCCCCAGTTCCAGCCCCACCAGCCATGGTCCCGACTCCGGCTCCTCGTCACCTGTTGGCTCTCCGGCCGACGCCAGCTCCCCGTGTCCTGTCGGCGTACCAGCCGACTCCAGCACCTCGTCCCTGTTGGCTCTCCGGCCGACGCCAGCTCCCCGTGTCCTGTCGGCGTACCAGCCGACTCCAGCAACCTCGTCTCCTGTTGGCTCTCCCCGCCGACTACTCTTTCTGCTGGGGGTCCTGCCAATCCATGTCCTGTTCTGTTGGGGTCCCGCCGACACCTGTCTCGCCGGGGGTCCTGCCAACTCCATGTCCTATGTCTTTGGGGGTTCCGCTGAGGGTCCTGCAAACTCCATTTCCTGTTCCGTTGGGGGTTCCGCCAGGTTTCCTGCCAACACCATGTCCTGTCCTGTTGGGAGTTCCACCGATACCTGCTCCACCGGATTTCCTGCCGGCACCGTGTCCTGTCATGTGGGAGGTCCCGTCGACACCAGCTCTTGCTCCGTCCGGGGTCCCACTGACACCAGCCCATGTCCCTTCCAGGGTTCCTGCCCGGACAACACTGGTTCCTATTCCGCCAGTGGTCCAGTCAGCCACGAACCCGGTCCGTCCTTGTGCCCGGCTCCCTGACTATGCCCGCCGCGGCCTTAGCCGCTTCTTTCCCTCTGCCTTGCCCCCGGGCCGTCCGCCCGAGACCCCACCATGAACTCTGCCTTGCCCCCGTGCCGTCCGCCCGAGACCCCACCATGAAACTCTGCCTTGCCACCGGGCCGTCCGCCTGAGACCCCCACCATGAACTATGCCTTGCCTCTGGGCTGTCGACCCAGACCCGTCCTCTGGACCCCCTCTACCCTCCTTTTGGAGTTTGGACTTTGTTTATTTGTTGATGGACATCTGGAATCCGTCCCTTGAGGGGGGGGTTCTGTCACGATCTTGGTGTTATGTCACGGTTTTAGTTTTTTGTGTGTCTGGTAATGCGTTTTTATTTTGCTGTTCTTTTCTCCCTGTTTCATGTTTTCCTCCTTGTTCTTGTCTGGTCATTCTCCCTGTGTTTCTATTTCATCCTTACTGACCGCCAGAGGCGGTGCTTAGCACTGAATATCTTCTGTCTCGCGCATGCGCAGGTCGAATATTTAAATCAACAAGTCACGTGTGACCTCGTATGACACCGGAAGGCATAAGTTCCGGTGTTGTCAACGAGTTCAGTCCTTTTTTATCTTCTCGCTGCACAGGTTACTACTTTATGAGTAGAAGCCAAGCTAGTTTGTTGAAAATTCGATTCTAGCTCATCGCTACCTGTAGCCTTGTGATCGTCTCGATCGGAGCTGCGGGCTAGAAAAAACGCTCGCCCTCCAAAGGCTGCGACGAGCTGTCGCCCTCCCAAGGGAGGGGACCGCGGTGTTCACCGCTCGGACCCCAGGAGCTCCGGACCGGTAAGGAGCGGACGCTCCAGCACGTCAGTCGGTGAGATCGCTACCATTTATTGCTGATTGTGCTATCTATTCTCAAGCTAATGAGATAATTGTGTGCAAGTTAGCCGAGTGCTCTCGCTCAAGCTAATTTGTTACTGCACTAGTGAAGAGAGTGTCTTCGCTCCCCTCTCACTGCACACATTTGGTTCCTGTTCCATCCTCCAGTTAGCTGAGTGCTCTCGCTCAAGGCTAACTCGTTACGGCGCTAGTGAAGAGAGTGTCTTCGCTCCCCTCTCACGGCGCACAATTGATTCCTGTTCCATCCTCAGTTAGCAGAGTGCTCTCGCTCAAGGCTAACTCGTTACGGCGCTAGTGAAAAGAGTGTCTTCGCTCCCCTCTCACGGTGCATAATTGGTTCCTGTTCCATCCTCCAGTTAGCTGAGTGCTCTCGCTCAAAGTTAACTTGCTACAGCGCTAGTGAAGAGAGTGTTCCCGCTCCCCTCTCACTGCACACAGTTGGTTTAATACCAGCTCCATCCTTCAGTTAGCAGAGTGCTCTCGCTCAGGCTAACTCGCTACGGCGCTAGTGGAGAGAGTGTTCCCGCTCTCCTCTCAAGGCATATATACCATTAACTGACTTCATTTTTCTCACCCCAGTTAGCAGAGTGCTCACGCTAACTACTATTGTGCTCACTTCCCTCCACTGCATAGATTGTTTCCTGGCCCAGTTATTTACAGTCAGCTGAGTGCTCTCGCTCAGACTGACTTAAGCTGCCAGCAGCAATTAGTCTGGAGTTTTTTCATTGGTACTGTCGCTATGTTTAACGGCTGTAACACCTGTATGGCTCCTTTTCAACCAGAGGATGGCCATGACCTTTGCCCCTCTTGTCTTGGCCTCGAGCATCTGAGGGAGGGCCTTTCGGAGGACCCGTGCATGAATTGCACCATCATGCCTCGTGCGATGAGAGCTGCTAGACTAGCCGAGGTTGAACTACTGACTGAGGGTGGCCTTCCCCCTGTGCAGTCAACCCCAGCCCAACCTACCCATCCTAGGCGTTGGGCCGCAGAGGCTGCGGGTGCCCCGCCCAAGGAGAGGACTAAGCCTGATAGGCTGTCCTCCAGGATGGACCTACTCACTACTGAGCTAGCCCAGATGAAGTCACTCCTCTTGGCTCTCCATTCTGCAGCCCGAAACAGCGCCAGCCAGTGCGTTCTTCAGGCGCACTCTGGCACCCGCCACCTTTACCGTTCCTCCCTCTTGTGAGTATCTGAGGGAGTTGCATGCATGCTGGAGGGACACTAAGGCTCTTTCCCGTCTTACGTCCGATGGCCGAGCCCTGGCAGCCATGCAGGATGCGGCAAGAGTCGGCCTTGACCACATGCCGGCTGTTGAGCCTACCATTGCTTCCCTCATAGTTTCCCCTGACGAAGCTCTGAGGTCGGAGGCCAGGTGCCCTCGACCCCAATGTCGGGTCACTGATGACCTGCTCACTAAGGCTTACGATGCAGCGGCGCGCATGGGCCGTATAGGCAGTTCCCTCTCTCACCTCATGCTCGCCCTCTCAGCTTCCCTGCAGCAGGATGCTCTCAGCGCTTCCTCTACCAGCTTCAGTGATGCCTCATTACAGGCGTTTGCTTTGATGTCTAGGGAGCTTGGGCGCCTGATGTCCACTCTCGTCCAGACTCGTCGCCAGGTTTGACTGGCACAGTCACCCTTATCAGAGGCATGTAGGAGGACTCTCCGTGCTGTCCCAGTGGAGCCGGGGGAGCTGTTCGGTTCAGCTGCCGTACAGGTGCTCGAACGGACTGTCCAAGGTAGTCAGACCAGGCAACAGTTCTCAGCTCTTCGCAGAGACATGCCCCCCCCCCCCCCCGGTAGGCCTAGAGGTTCCGCGTCTGCCTCCTGAGGCCACTCCCATCCACCGGCTCACCCCGGTGCCCGCCATGGGCCTCAGCGTCCCACGAGGGGGCCGGCCCGCTACGGTCCTGTTGACTCGCCCCCAAGGCCGCCTCGGTAACCGGTGCCTAACCGTCGCCCCCCCAGAGCCTCCAGAGGCCAGGGGGCAAGGTACTGAGGGTCTGGGGCCGGCTGTCGGTTATTTCTCCCAAGCAGCTCAACTAGTGGGTAGCTCAAGCTTCAGACCCCTGGGTGGTTTCCACCTTAACCCAAGGGTACAAGCTTCAGTTCCGACGCCGGCCCCCAGCCTTCAGCCGGGTCAAAATGACCACCATAAGCGACCCGGCAAAGGAGATCGCCCTAAACCAGGAGCTGTCAGTCCTCCTTGCCAAGGGTGCTATCGAGCCTGTGGAACCCATCTCACAGCCCGGGGGCTTCTACTCAACCTACTTCCTGGTAAGGAAGAAAGGCGGTGGACTTCGCCCAATCCTCGATCTGAGGGGACTCAACAAGTTCCTAAAGAGTTTACCTTTCCATATGCTGAGCACAGCAGACATTCTTCGTACCGTTGCCAGGGGGGAATGGTTCACGTCCGTCGACTTGAAGGACGCTTATTTTCATGTGCCTATTGTGCCTCATCACAGGCAGTTTCTTCGCTTTGCCTTCAGAGGCCGTCATTTCCAGTTCAGGGTGCTCCCATTCGGACTCTCCCTCTCCCCAAGGGTGTTCACCAGGTGTGTTGCGGCAGCCCTCTCGCCCCTGCAGTCTCAGGGTATGAAGATTCTGCCATACTTAGACGACTGGTTAATCTGTGCACCATCCCGGTTGCAGTCGACACAGGACACGGCTCTCCTTCTCTCTCATGTCGCCCGGCTAGGCCTCAAGGTGAACATGGAGAAGAGTTGTCTGAACCCCTCTCAGAGCCTAACCTTCATTGGGGTGGCTCTGGCCACAGTCACTATGCGGGCCTGTCCATCTGCTCAGCGCCTGGACGACATCCTCCAGCTTCTTCCCCTCTTCAAAAGGGGCAGGTCTCTGGCATATATCCTGTTTCTCCGCCTCTTGGGCAAGCTGACAGCTGCCTCAGCTCCTTGCCTGGCCAGCCTACGGTCAATGTATCTGCCCGGAGAGCAGAACTAAGTCGCCGACTTCCTCTCCCATCACAAGCCTCCACCGGGGGAGTGGTGGCTTCATCCAGAGGTGGTGACCAGCATCTGGGGTCTCTTCGGCAGGGCAGAGGTAGATCTCTTTGCCTCGAAGATGTCGACCCACTGCCCCCTATGGTTCTCCTTGACGGAGAAGACCAGCCCTTTGGGTCAGGACGCCCTGGCTCATTCATGGCCAGGGTGTCTTCTCTATGCCTATTCACCCCTTCCTCTGATCCTACCAACACTCCTCAGAGTGCTTCATCAGGGCCACAGGCTTCTTCTGGTGGCCCCCTTCTGGCCAGCCAGGACTTGGTTCTCCCTGCTGCACAGACTCTGTTGCAGGACGCCTTGGCGTCTCCCCAACAGGAAGGACCTCTTGTCTCAGCTGGAGGGTCGGATGTGGCACCCCGACCCCTGCCGCCTCCAGCTGTGGGTCTGGCCACTGGAGGGCCCGACCCGCTGCTGAGCGACTGCATAGAGCCTGTCAGGAGGACTATTCTCAATGCAAGGGCACCATCTACTCGTAGGCAGTACGAAAACAGGTGGAAACTGTTTTCTGACTGGTGCCAAGGGCGAAATGGGGACCCAGTACATTGCTCGGTGCCTACTACCCTTGAGTTCCTGGAGTCCCTCCTGGACGACGGCCGGTGTCCCGCTACCATCAGGGTGTATGTGGCTGCTATATCAGCTGAACACTTAAGGGTTGACAACAACACAGTGGGGAGCCATAGGCTGGTATCCCTCTTCTTAAGGGGAGCTCTGAGGCTTCGCCCCCCGAACATCCCAAGGGCTCCAACATGGGACCTGCCCTTGGTGCTGGATGCCCTATGCTCGCCTCCCTTTGAACCCTTGTCACAGGCAGAACTGAGGTGGCTCTCAGCTAAGACTGCTTTCCTTCTTGCCATCACCTCAGCAAAGCGTGTAAGCGAGCTTCAGGCCTTGTCCGTGAACAGCTCGTGTCTGAGGTGGAACTCAGATGGCTCAGGTGTCACCTTATGGCCGAACACAGCGTTCCTCCCTAAGGTGCTGGCATGCTCTCATTTTAATCAGCCTATCCAGCTGGCACGGTTTGACCCCCCATCAGGAGAGGGGGAAGACAGGTCAAGACTCTTATGCCCGGTGCGGGCCCTTAGAGCTTATGTCCAGACTACCGCAGTCATACGTCAGTCTGAACAGCTCTTTCTGTGTTACGGTGGTCCTAGAAGGGGCTGTGTGCTCTCAAAACAGCGCTTGTCCCACTGGATTGTGGACGTCATTGCCCAGGCATACAGGCGAATGACCGTCCCTTGCCACCCAGAGTAAAGTGCCACTCTACCAGGAGTGTCTCCACGTCATGGGCGACCTTGAGAGGTGTGCCCCTGGAGGACATATGTGCTGCGGCCACATGGGCATCCCCGAGCACATTCGCCAGATACTACAGGGTGAATGTTGCCGCCCCTCACCCGCTGGGTGTGGTCCTCGGGCAGAGTCCACCTAGGCCATCCCTATAGGGTAGGTACTCAGACTTCCTCGTGACTCTGTTGGTCTGAGTCATCCAGTGCTAAGCACCGCCTCCGGCGGTCAGTAAGGATGAAATAGAACGATAGTTACGTATGTAACTACGGTTCTATGAAACCTGGATCACCGCCAGAGTTCTTGATCACTCGGAATCTCGTGTTTCCGCGAGAAGATTCCATAGGACTGAACTCGTTGACAACACCGGAACTTATGCCTTCCGGGGTCATACGAGGTCACACGTGACTTTGTTGATATAAATATTCGACCTGCGCATGCGCGAGACAGAAGATATTCAGTGCTAAGCACCGCCTCTGGCGGTCATCCAGGATTTATGGAACCGTAGTTACATACATAACTATCGTTTCCTCCCTGTCGTTAGTTTCCCTGGTGTGTCTGATTGTCTGATTGTGTTCACCTGTTGTCCTTGTGTTTCTCCTCCCTTACCCAGCTGTGTCTCATCCTGTGATTACCCCTCTTTGTATTTAGTCTTGTCTTTCCCTGTGTTCCCCTGTCGGTTCATTGTTTTTCCTGTCTCCCTCCCTGTCAGTCACGGTCAGCTTTTGGTGAAATATTACCTATGATATTCATGCCATGTTTTATGCCATCAGCTTTTGAAATAAAGCTCGCTTTTGTTTATAGACCTCTTACATTTTTGTAGTCTGCATTTGGGTCCTACTTTTTCCGAATCGTAACAAAATCTTCCGAACAAAATTAGAAAAGTGCCGGTCAAAGGTCTTCTTTGTTATTTATTGAGTTTTAAAACAAATTGATATGATTGGATATTAAACAAACTAATTATAGTAGATTAATTACATTATTCAAAAGTGTACAGTAACTCATAATAACACGGGAATAATAAACGGAGCGCTCTCTCCTTCTCCTGACAGCCCGCCAGTATCATGCAGCTGGCGGATCAGTAATGAGTGACCCGACAGTAAAACTAAACATACGCCGCTGGAACGAGCCGCAGCTCCCGGAACGACTGGCCGGGTGTCCCGTCCGTCCTCAACCACGAGGAGCCTTTTCCTTCCGGCCAAGAGAAAGGCCCGAGTTGTACGCCAGCACCGGTAACAACCCCTCATCACAGAGCGTCAATTAACAGGCTCAATGTCTCTCGGCCAGCGGCCAATTCAACACCAAAAAGGCAGGAGCAAGCTGACTCCCACAGGATTCAAGCCTTGTATATGCTATAATTCTGGATGTGTGTACCTATCTTAATTGTAATTTACACACATGTGTAGTTTGTACAGAGATGGCCACCCATGCTTGGTGTGCCTCGGGAGGCTTCACGCTGCAAAATCGACTCCAGTGATGTGCCAGCTCTCCAAAGCTTTTTCACCCTAACAGACGTTCGTCAATTACCTTATCACCAGGCTAAATCAAGGTTTCCTAGCAGGTTTGCTGTCTCTCAAAGGGACCTATGTCTGTTAAAACCTGCACTGAAGACTGAGTTGCGCTGAAGGAGCCAGGATTATTAGATGTGCTGCTATTAAAGAGTGTAGAAACATGATAGGCGCCCAAGCGCAACGAGGACATATTCTAGCAAAGTTTGTATTGATCTGTTAGCTGCTCATGATTCTTCCGTCAAGATTATTAATAGCTTAACTTCTGAAAGCTCTTGGGTCCACCTTCTTGCCAAACCGTGATGAACAAATAAGTACGAAGCAACAAAAAAATGGACCAAGCAGGTTATGGTTTGGACGAAGAGCTTTACGAACTAATATACACTCTCCAATGTATTTTTGGAGACTGGAAGAGAGCCTCATCTAGAGGAGCCAAAGAGGCTGCCCTCAAAAAGTCACGTATGGAGGTGGCCAACAAGCCCTGGCTAAGGAGCTTATGGCCTGACTGGCTAAGCCTTTTCTCGAGCAGCCTTGAGAGCCAGCCTCCAGCCTGAAACCCCTTCCTGGGATCCCATCCTGCCTTTGGATGTCAGCGGAGCCTTCAGGGGTCTGTGAGAGACGCAAGAGGCTACCAGCCCAAGCCCCAGTAGCAATGCTCCCGTAACCAGCCCCGGCCTCCATGCTTCCAGGCCGGGTCAGATACTGGAGCTGAAGCCGGGCTGGAGATGGCAGGATGTTAAAATTACATCTTATCATCTGCCCAGAGAATTCAAAAAGACACTTCTGTCTGGTTTGTCTGGTGGAGAATCATCTGGTGGTGAAACACTGAGTTACAGCAGGAGGATCCTTGAAGGATGACGTCAGTGAGCTGCAGACAGAAGGTAAAAGCAGCAGCTCAGAGTTTCAGCTCAGTGAGGAGAGCAGCACCTCACACACTCTGGATCTCTGTATTATACACATTAATATAGGACGCTCAGTTTGGATCATCTGTCTTATGTGTTCTCATGATGAGAACATGTGTTCACTGTTATTGCCATGTTTAAAGTGACATCTAAATCCAGGTAATGCACTGCATAATGTTGTGATGCTTAAAGAACCACAGGAGGATCATGATGAACTCTACTCACATTTCATATTTCACTATGGTGTCCTACTTTGACACGGGGTTTTTTAAATACTTGTTCTTCATGATTGTCATGTTTTTATATGTGTGTATTATAGGTGCCAATGTGTTGCTGATTGTGGTTATCTGTGTGAACAGGAGCTTACATGAACCTATGTACCTTTTTCTGTGCAGCCTGTTTGTAAATGAACTGTATGGTAGTACAGGGTTGTTTCCATTCCTTCTGGTTCAGATCCTCTCTGACATTCACAATGTTTCTGCTCCGCTTTGCTTCCTGCAGGTTTATTCTGTACATACATACGGCAGTGTGGAATTCATTAATTTAGCCGTCATGTCTTATGACAGATATCTTGCTATCTGTTATCCTCTGCAATATAACACACGTATGACGTTAAAAAGGTTGCAATGCTTATAACAATGACATGGTTATTGCCTTTTATTGCAATTTGGATTCTAATATCACTGAGTGTGTCTTTACAGCTATGTGGGAACATCATTAACAAAGTTTACTGTGACAACTACTCCATTGTTAAGCTGGCCTGCTCTGACACTACAGTCAATAATGTGTATGGACTCATTTTAACTTTTTTCATGATCATGTTTCCTTTGTCCCTGATCGTGTACTCGTACATGAGGATCCTCAGAGTGTGTTTCTCTGGTTGTAAGCAGAGCAGACAGAAAGCTGTCAGCACCTGCATACCTCACCTCGCTTCCCTCATCAACATCTCCTTCGGGGCATTCTTTGAAATATCACAGGGCAGGTTTAATATGAGCGGTGTACCCAACATGTTGAAAATATTTTTATCATTATATTTCCTCACATGCCAGCCTCTCTTCAGCCCTATGATGTACGGCCTCAACATGTCCAAAATATACATCCTGTGTAAAAATCTGCTGCTAGCTGGGGTTAGGAATAACCTCTAACATATGAGTTCAGTTTGAGTCAGAACAGGAGTTATAAATGTTGTCTTTAAAGGTCTGACCTTCATCAGAAAGTGACCACAATCTGTTGCTGCAGTCACTGAAAGCTCTTCTTCTACAGTCTGAGTTTATTTTACTGACATAATGTGTTAATCTTCTATATTAAGAAACGTTGTAAGATCTAAAATTACAATTTATTGGGATAATTTAGAAACTGGTTTGAAATTGTCCATTGAGCATGAATGAAGTCAGTAAATTATTTCTCCGACCCAATAAACTTAAAGTGAATCTGAGTGAAAGCAGCAGAACGTCTGTTCTCCAGTTTCTCTCCTCACAACCAAACTGCCTTTTCTATTACATTTACAGGAAACACATTCCCCTAATCTTATACTGACAGATCAGAAATACAATTTAAATTTAGAAGTGGTTCCTTTTGAACGTTCCCATCAGTGTAATTCTTTACTTCTTTATTTCATCTCCTACATGATATTGTTACTGCCTTCTAAGACTGTAAACACTCTGTTGTGAAGTAACACTTTGCATTATACACCTTTCTATATCTAATTGATGATTTAACAGGCTGCTATTTAATGAAGTATGTGTTCATGTACTTTAAATCTTGCTGCTGCTTATTTTTTACCATGAATGTGTACTTATTCTATTGAATATGTAAGTCTACTCATTCTATATATGCCTTTGTATCTGCATTGCCTCTTTGCTGTACATTTCCTGATTGGACAAATAAAGGATTTCCGATTCTGATTCTGATTTGGGTTACTCAGGTGTTAGGTGTTTTTCCACAGGCCCTGAAAACTGCAGTCATTAAACCGCTCTTGAAAAAGAATAATCTAGATGCTTCAGTAATGAACAATTACAGGCCGATATCAAACCTGCCATTTCTAGGTAAAATCATTGAAAAAGTTGTTTTTCAACAGTTGAGTAAATTCTTGCATTTAAATAACTGTTTGGATGTGTTCCAGTCAGGCTTTCGTCCAAACCACAGCACTGAGACTGCTCTTGTAAAGGTCTTCAATGACATCCACTTAAACACAGACAGTGGCAGAACTTCAGTGTTAGTATTATTAGATCTCAGTTCTGCGTTTGACACCGTTGACCACAACATATTACTAGACTGACTGGAACACTGGGTGGGACTTTCGGCAACAGTTCTAAATTAGTTTGAATCCTACTTAAGCGATCCCGAAGGATTTTGATATCAGTAATGAGGTGTGGCCCTACCTAAGTGTGAGTGTGGCAGTGTGCAATCTTACCTTTTAAGCAGGAGAGGAGAGTACAGATGTCTTTTAAGTTGTCCCAATCCAAAAGGTGGGATCAGTTTATTTGAAGAAAAATTGGTCCACAGTTATACTGGGTTTCTACCTTCTCTCGTTACAACATGACAATAATATAAAACATATCATGGGGTAGTCATTTTCTAATCTGAAACCTTAATTCATAGTTTAGACATTAAAGTCTTCCGACAATATCCAAAGGAATCTCCTCACGGATCGCCGGGGCTAACATTCAAACCTATAGCCTGACAACATTCAGAGGCAGCTCCTCATAAATGGTCAGTAGGATCTAACAGTTTCAAGCTTTCATCCAAGAATTCACTCAGCATTCAATAAACAGAAATTTAAGCAATATTTACCAAGTTTTGAGAGAACCTTACAGAGGGAAAACCCAGCTCTCCAGGGAGAGCTTTACCGGGAGAGAGCATACCAGGGGAACCCCCCCCCTCTCTCGAGTTTGCTCCCTCTCTCCTAGTGTTTTTGTGCTCGAAACAGGACAGAAAAACCTAAAGACACTTCCTCCATACCCATATTTGTGGAAACTGGGCTTGACCTCTAGTGTGCAGGACTTGCAAAATATTATTCTCGGCTATGGCACAAACACCTTTTTGGGGCCTCAGTCTTTCTCCTTAAGTCAGGAGCCCCCCTCCCTGTGTACTGCTGTGAGGGAAGAGGGAAGAAACTGTCTCTCCTCTCTTATCAGTGACACCCATAAACCATAATAGGCCTTACACACTCAATTTAACAAACCACTTGTGTTTTGTTTATACTGTAAATATAGAAAATCATAAAATATGAAACATTTTCATTGTGGGTTATACAAGAATATAATTAATTATACTTGATTATAACTAACTTTCGTCTTAAGTATTCAACCTAATATGGAGATCTCAACACTAGCTCAAGCTAAATGATCTTAAATCGTGTAACCTCTGCATGCTCACACAAGAACTTATAGTCATTATAAATGTTCCATTAAGAATGAATAAAGTGAACTAAATAAGGGGTCAAAATACGTTGGCTATATCCGTGTGATTGACCTGCCTACCTTTACCAGGTTATCTTTACTTGAAACTGTCACGTCTGGTCAAATTCCATCAGTTTTATTAACTTGATTTCAATTTCCACATTTGCAAGTTTGGGATTTTGGTGTCTTTACAATCTGAACAGCATTCAAAGATTCAAAAGCTTTATCCTGATATTCATAGCAGCTCCTCCAACAACATAAAGACATAAAACAATACAACTAATTAAAGGACAAGACCAAGGCAAGTTTATTTATATAAGACCTTTCAAGACAAGGCAATTCAAAGTGCTTTACAAAAATGAAAGACATTAAGAGCATTAAGAAAATAAAACAGATTGTGACAATGTTGACGACAAGAAACCAAGTTGGTGACGACTAGAAAACTAAGATGTTGACGACTAGAAACCAAGATGTTGACGACCAGAAACCAAGATGGTGACAAACAGAAACCAAGATGACGACGAGCAGAAACCAAGATGTTGACGACTAAACCAAGATGGCGACAACTACAAACCGAGAAACCAAGATGGCGACGACTAAACCAAGATGATGACAACTAGAAACCAAGATGTTGACGACTAAACCAAGATGTTGACGACTAGAAACAAAGATGTTGACGACTAAACCAAGATGGTGACGACCAGAAACCAAGATGTTGATGACTAAACCAAGATGGTGACAACTAGAAACCAAGATGTTGAGGACCAGAAACCAAGATGGTGACAAACAGAAACCAAGATGATGACGACCAGAAACCAAGAAACCAAGATGTTGATGACTAAACCAAGATGTTGACAACTAGAAACCAAGATGGCGGCAACTAGAAACCAAGATGGTGACAACTAAACCAAGATGTTGATGACCAGAAACCAAGATGTTGACGACCAGAAACCAAGATGTTGACGACCAGAAACCAAGATGACGACGAGCAGAAACCAAGATGTTGACGACTAAACCAAGATGTTGACGACTAAACCAAGATGTTGACGACCAAACCAAGATGTTGACGACCAGAAACCCAGAAACCAAGATGTTGATGACTAAACCAAGATGTTGACAACTAGAAACCAAGATGGCGGCAACTAGAAACCAAGATGGTGACAACTAAACCAAGATGGTGACGACCAGAAACCAAGATGTTGACGACCAGAAACCCAGAAACCAAGATGTTGACGACTAAACCAAGATGTTGACAACTAGAAACCAAGATGGCGACAACTAGAAACCAAGATGGTGAGGACTAAACCAAGATGGCGAAAACAAACCAAGATGTTGACAACTAAACCAAGATGGTGACGACCAAAAACAAAGATGTTGACGAGCAGAAACCAAGATGTTGACTTCTAGTAAACAAGATGTTGACGACTAGAAACCAAGATGGTGACGACTAGTAACCAAGATGGTGACGACCAGAAACCAAGATGGTGACGACCAGAAACAAAGATGTTGACGACTAGAAACCAAGATGGTGACTTCTAGAAAACAAGATGTCGACGACTAGAAACCAAGATTTTGACGACTAAACCAAGATGTTGACGACCAGAAACCAAGATGTTGACGACCAGAAACCAAGATGTTGACGACTAAACCAAGATGTTGACAAATAGAAACCAAGATGGCGACAACTAGAAACCAAGATGGTGACAACTAAACCAAGATGGTGACAACTAGAAACCAAGATGTTGAGGACTAAACCAAGATGGCGAAAACTAGAAACCAAGATGTTGACAACCAAACCAAGATGTTGACGACTAAACCAAGATGTTGACGACCAGAAACCAAGATGTTGATGACTAAACCAAGATGTTGACGACCAGAAACCAAGATGTTGACGACCAGAAACAAAGATGTTGACGACTAGAAACCAAGATGTTGACTTCTAGAAAACAAGATGTCGACGACTAGAAACCAAGATGTTGACGACTAAACCAAGATGTTGACGACCAGAAACCAAGATGTTGACGACCAGAAACCAAGATGTTGACGACTAAACCAAGATGTTGACAAATAGAAACCAAGATGGCGACAACTAGAAACCAAGATGGTGACAACTAAACCAAGATGGTGACAACTAGAAACCAAGATGTTGAGGACTAAACCAAGATGGCGAAAACTAGAAACCAAGATGTTGACAACCAAACCAAGATGTTGACGACTAAACCAAGATGTTGACGACCAGAAACCAAGATGTTGATGACTAAACCAAGATGTTGACGACCAGAAACCAAGATGTTGACGACCAGAAACCAAGATGACGACGAGCAGAAACCAAGATGTTGACGACTAAAAACCAAGATGTTGACGACCAAAAACCAAGATGTTGACGACCAGAAACCAAGATGTTGACGACCAGAAACCAAGACGGTGACGACCAAAAACCAAGATGTTGACGAGCAGAAACCAAGATGGCGACTTCTAGAAAACAAGATGTCGACGACTAGAAACCAAGATGTTGACGACCAGAAACCAAGATGACGACGAGCAGAAACCAAGATGTTGATGACTAAACCAAGATGTTGACGACTAGAAACCAAGATGTTGACGACTAAACCAAGATGTTTACGACCAGAAACCAAGAGGTTGACGACCAGAAACCAAGATGACGATGAGCAGAAACCAAGATGTTGACGACTAAACCAAGACGTTGACAACTAGAAACCAAGATGATGACGACCAGAAACCAAGATGTTGACGACCAGAAACCAAGATGACGACGAGCAGAAACCAAGATGTTGACGACTAGAAACCAAGATGTTGACGACTAAACCAAGATGGCGACAACTAGAAACCAAGATGTTGACGACTAAACCAAGATGGCGACAACTAGAAACAAGATGTCGACGACTAGAAACCAAGATTTTGACGACCAAAAAATAAGATGGGGACGTCTAGAAACCAAGATGGTAATGACAAAAAACAAGATAGTGACGACTAAAAAACAAGATGGCGACGACTAAAAACAAGATGGTGACGATCAAAAAACAAGATGGGGACGACTAGAAACCAAGATGGCGACGAGCAAAAAAACAAGATGGCGACGAACAGAAAAAAAGATGTTGATGACTAGAAACTAAGATGGTGAATACCAGCAACCAAGATGGCGACGACTAGAAACCAAGATGGCGACGACCAGAAATCAAGATGGTGACGACCAAAAACCAAGATGTTGACGTCCACAAACAAAGATGGTGACGACCAAGAAACGATATGGTGACGACTAGAAACCAAAATTGTGACGACCAAAAAACGAGATGGTGACGACCAGAAACCAAGATGTTGACGACTAGAAACCAAGATGGTGATGACCAAAAAACGAGATGGCGACGAATACATACCAAGATGGTGACGACTAGAAACCGAGATGGTGACGACGACCAGAAACAAAGATGGTGACGACTAGAAACCAAGATGGCGACGACAAAAAACCAAGATGTTGACGACCAGAAACAAAGATGGTGACGACTAGATACCAAGATTGTGACGACCAAAAAACAAGATGGTGACGACCAAAAATCAAGATGGTGACGACCAAAAAACAAGATGGAGACGACTAGAATCCAAGATGGTGACGACAAAAACATTTTTGTTTACGACCAGAAACAAAGATGGTGACGACTTGAAACAAAGATGGTGACGACTAGAAACCAAGATCTCGACAATGAGAAACAAGAAGATCTCGACAATGAGAAACCAAGATGTTGACGACCAGAAACCAAGATGGTGACGACTAGAAACCAAGGTACCATCTGCACCAAACAGAGAATTGTCTGCATTCTTTAAAGGGGACCTATCATGCTATATTTAAATAATATATAAGGTATATAATATATATAAGGTATATTAATACGTTTTAATTTTCAAAATACGAAACAGATCATGCATTTTAGCCATGCCTCATTTTGCCTCACTCCAGCTCTGTCTTTGCAAGGTCTGATTCAGCTGACCACGCCCCCATGCGGAAGAGGGGGGCGTCACACGGCCCCGGCACGAGCGTCATGTTATCATGCTTGCTGTGATTACGAGTGGAGAGTCAACATGGCCCAACCTCTCATTCCCCTGATTGGTGGAGAGTTGACCAATCAGGCGGAGTGCACCTACATTACGTCAAAAAGGTGCAAATAAAAAATCACACCCGTAGTTCAGCTGGGTGACATTAAAATAATGTGGATTGTACAATTTAAATTTAGAAGTGGTTCCTTTTGAACGTTCCCATCAGGATAAAGTGTAATTCTTTACTTCTTTATTTCATCTCCTACATGATATTGTTACTGCCTTCTAAGACTGTAAACTCTCTGTTGTGAAGTAACACTTTGCATTATACACCTTTCTATATCTAATTGATGATTTAACAGGCTGCTATTTAATGAAGTATGTGTTCATGTACTTTAAATCTTGCTGCTCCTTATTTTTACCATGAATGTGTACTTATTCTATTGAATATGTTCATTCATTCAATATTCGTTCATTCTATATATGCCTTTGTATCTGCATTGCCTCTTTGCTGTACATTTCCTGATTGGACAAATAAAGGATTACCGATTCTGATTTGGATTACTCAGGTGTTAGGTGTTTTTCCACAGGCCCTGAAAACTGCAGTCATTAAACCGCTCTTAAAAAAGAATAATCTAGATGCTTCAGTAATGAACAATTACAGGCCCATATCAAACCTGCCATTTCTAGGTAAAATCATTGAAAAAGTAGTTTTTCAACAGTTGAGTAAATTCTTGCGTTTAAATAACTGTTTCGATGTGTTCCAGTCAGGCTTTTGTCCAAACCACAGCACTGAGACTGCTCTTGTAAAGGTCTTCAATGTAGGGTTGGGAACCGAAACTCGGGTCCAGATGAGAACCGATAAGAAAATACTGGGTACCGGGTACCAATACAAAATACACAATTTCGGTTCTGCTTAACGGTTCCTAAATGCGGTAGACCCTGTATTCCACCGGGTCCGTCTGCGCCGCGGCGACCCGGCGCAGGGGCGGACTGGCCATCTGTGTGTTCTGGAGAATCACAGAACGGCCGGTCGTCAGCTGGCCGTTGACGGCCGGCTCGGTTCGCTGAC
This sequence comes from Dissostichus mawsoni, assembly GCA_011823955.1. Lineage (NCBI taxonomy): Eukaryota > Metazoa > Chordata > Actinopteri > Perciformes > Nototheniidae > Dissostichus > Dissostichus mawsoni. Next base: position 546,821 of record JAAKFY010000025.1, read on the forward strand.
GGCCGGCACCGCCCTTAACTTTTTTAAAACGGCATCATGCAATTGACGCGTTTTTTACAGGCTCCCACTACCTGTTAGCATCTAGCTCTCCTGCTTACAAACATTTAGCCACCCCTGCTTATATTTATACATTTTGATGCAGTTTGGCATTGGTGCATGGGACAGTAATTGCCCTAACCTTTTACACTCAATAATGCCATCAAAACACCCTGGGGATTATGTGCTACTTCAGAGAGCTAATACACAAATAACAGACCTTAAGATGGACATCCGACGGCTTTCTGACGAGTTGAAAGAAAAAGACTCTCTCGTGTCCAGTCTCATGGAGGTGGCATCGGTGCAGTCTAAACAGCTTGTCTCGTTCAGTGCAACTATCCATGACACAGTTCTGTGGGATCCTTCCACCTGTCCGCGGCCTTCCGACTCCTCGACACCTGGCCATCAGCAGTCGTGGTCTGAGGTGGTGCGCAGGAGCTTATTGAATGGGGAGACTTCACCGCCTTGCCTACACCTTCAGAACCGCTTCACGACCCTGTCAGACGATCCGGTCCATCCAGCTGATGCTCCCGCCGCACTGACCAGTCCAGAGCTGCACCCTGCTGACACTGCAACTCCTGCGCCGGCAGCCGACAGTATTTGTGCTGCTTCCCAGGCCACTGTGAAGTCAACTCGGCGTCCATCATCCCGTCTGGCAACCTCCTCACGTCGTAAACTCCTCAAAGTGGCCGTGCTGAGACACTCGGGAAGTTTTCCGGGTCCTGAGCCGGCAAGGAAATCCTCTCCCAGCCCAGCTGTTACTGTCTCACACCACAACACTCTCCTGCTCGGTCACCACACCCTCAATCACCGGCACCTCCTCCCCTTTTCGCCCCAACCACATTAATAATCGGGGATTCCATAACCAGAAACATCCGATTCTTCAATGCAGCCACACGCTGCCTCCCTGGAGCCACAGTCCCGGTCATCCTGGAGAAACTCCCGGGGCTGCTGCACTCACTCCCGTCCTCTGTCAATCGACTAATTGTCCACGTTGGGTCGAATGATACAGCCTGCCAGCAGTCGGAGCTGACAAAACATGATTTTGAGAAACTTTTTAATCTTCTACGGAGCTGTGAAATGTCGGTTTTTATCTCAGGTCCGATCCCAACGCTGGCCCGCGCGCGGAGCAGGGCGTTTCAGTAGGATCCTCAGCCTTCACACTTGGCTCCAATCTGCCTGCTGAGCTCACAATTGAGGTTTTATTGACAATTTTAATCTATTCTGGGAGCGACCCGCCCTCTTCAACACTGATGGAATCCACCCCAGCAGGTTGGGTAGCCGCATGCTAGCGGCTAACATGCAGCACGCTGTTCAGACGTCTACCTGACTATTTCCATTCCATTTCCACACACCCCCCTTTCCAGCAGTGTCATCTCAGGCCGCCGTTTCCACTGCTAGAAACTTTTCTTCTTCGCTGATGCCGCTGACGCCTGCCATCTCGCTCTCTGGCGCCACCCAATGACCAGAGGCTTCTATGCCAGTGCAGCGACCCATTTCTGTTGTGGTCAGCATACACAGAAGGTTGGTGACTCAGGTTGGAAAAAGAAAGCCCAAAAGGATCTGTTTGAGTTTATCGAATTTAGCAGAAGTTCCGCGTGCTCCGCGGTCTATCACGGGCGGTCAGAGTGATAGTATATCTAACACATTTAAACTGGCTCTATTAAATGTCAGGTCTTTAGCAGGTAAATCATTTTTAATCAATGATTTTATCACCAAGCACAATCTGGATTTTATGTTTTTAACTGAAACTTGGTTAGACCAAAACAACAGCACAGCTGTTCTTATAGAATCAACCCCTCCCAACTTTAATTCTATGAGTCAGGCAAGACTGCATAAGAAAGGGGGTGGAGTAGCTATTTTGTTTAATGATTTATTTCAATGCAAGCAGACTATGTATGGAAACTTTGCTTCTTTTGAATATGTGGCCCTTCAGTTGAAATGCTCCTCTCAAGCTCTTTTCCTAAACATCTACAGACCACCCAAATACTGTGCAAGCTTTTTTGATGATTTTACCGAGTTGTTGTCTATAGTGTGTATTGACTTTGACCGTTTAATCATTGTTGGCGATTTTAATATCCATGTTGATAACCCTGAGGACAGAGGGGCTAAAGAACTGTTTTGTGTTATCGACAATTTTGGACTGACTCAGCATGTCAAGGGTCTGACGCACAATAAGGGGCACACCCTGGACTTAATTGTATCAAAGGGTCTGAACATTTCTAAGCTTGTGGTGACTGATGTTGCGCTCTCCGACCATTCCTGTGTTTTCTTTGAGAGCTCTATTCCCGTCCATACAATTGTTAAGAAAGAGGTCACCGCTAGACGTCACTTAACTGAAAATTCACAAGAAATGTTTGCTCAGATTTTTACTCCCTCAATTGCCCATCCTAACTTCTCAGTAAATGAGCTAGTTGATCATTTTAATTCTAAAATAACAAATGTCATGGATACCATTGCTCCCATTAAAACAAAGGAAGTATCTGGCAAGAAAATATCTCCATGGAGAAAAGCCATGACTGGAGAACAGCAAAAACTGAGTGCAGAAAAGCTGAACGCAGGTGGAGAAAAACAAATCTCCAGGTTCACTTGGAAATATATAAAGAGAAACTCGGTTTCTAATCAGGAAATAAAAAAGGCACGACAATCGTTCTTCTCTGACATCATTACCAAAAATAAAAACAAGGCACGTGCCTTGTTTGCTACCGTCAACAGACTAACAAACCCCCCAGTGTCGATAGCCTCAGAATTTCTATCCACCATGGCTTGCAATGATTTTGCCTCCTTCTTCACTGACAAAAATCATGCAAATTAGACAGGCAGTCAGTGCCTCTGTATCAGGTACAGCAAATGTACTGTCCCTATGTTCACCTAAAGCCAATTCAGACACCATGTCACAATTCCGTCTGATAAATGCTAAAGACCTGTCCAACATCTGAAATCCTCCTCCTGTAGCCTCGACATCATCCCGACAGGATTTTTCAAAACTGTTTTTCATTGCTTGGCCTCAGATATACTACACATAGTAAACAAGTCTCTCAAACACAGGCCCTGAAAACTGCAATAATTAAACCGCTCCTAAAAAAGCATAACCTAGACGCAACCATAATGAATAACTACAGGCCAATATCAAACCTTCCCTTTTTAAGCAAATTGATTGAAAAAGCTGTTTTTCAACAGTTGAGTAATTTCATGTTTTTAACTGACGGTTTTGATGTGTTTCAGTCAGGCTTTCGACCTAACCACAGCACTGAGACTTCACTTGTTAAGGTCTTAAATGACATCCATTTGAACACAGACAGTGGCAGAATATCAGTGTTAGTATTATTAGATCTCAGCGCTGCCTTTGATACTGTTGACCACAACATATTGCTAGACCGTCTTGAAAACTGGGTGGGAGTTTCAGCAACAGCTCTAAACTGGTTTAGTTCCTACTTAAAGGGGACCTATCATGCTATATTTAAATAATATATAAGGTATATATATATATATAAGGTATATTAATACGTTTTAATTTTCAAAATACGAAACAGATCATGCATTTTAGCCATGCCTCATTTTGCCTCACTCCAGCTCTGTCTTTGCAAGGTCTGATTCAGCTGACCACGCCCCCATGCGGAAGAGGGGGGCGTGACACGGCCCCGGCACGAGCGTCATGTTATCATGCTTGCTGTGATTACGAGTGGAGAGTCAACATGTTTTCTCAGAGCAATGCATGTGTTCAAGCATATTACCAATTTGATCCAGAATCTGACCCTGAAGAAGCGGAGGTTTTGGTGGAGGTGCAAACATCTCGGTTGCAGCAGGACGTTTCTGAATGGTTAGTTGACAAGCTGTTGTCCCTATTTATTTTACGCTAACTCTTTGTTACGATGCTTGCTACTTATTCCGTTTTGGCTAATTAGCAAGAATGTTATGTGTACAGTTTGTAACAGAGTTTGTAACGCAAAAACAGCGGTACATATATATATATTTATATAGGGAGACATTCATCTTTTCAGCATATATACAATGGCCTCATTGCGTTTATTAATAGTTTACCTATTAACCTTTTCTTCCAACATCGTGCAACAACTGTTACCGTTGGAAAGTTCAATAACTTAGGGTCATAAAAAGTATAACTCCAGATGGTTAAACACCTCAGTTGTCATCAATGTGTGTAGTTTCATGTGTTTTTAAAAGCTCAGTTATTGACTTCTTTCTACAGGTGTACATGTGCAAATTGCGCTGCAATGCCGTCTGAACCAGAGAATGTGTGCTGCATGGAGATACCACAGGTAACATTTTTGATAGCTTCACTAAGTTGTCTGTTTAGAGAATACATTTTTCACATGTCATTCAATATGTTTATCACACTAGGTGTCAAGACGGATGCAGGAACTTGAGGACTCTGTGCGTTGTATGGTGGACCATCCTGGATTGGAGCCTGTCTGCCTAAATGTGTTCTCCCTGCAGAATGCATGTCATATATACAGAGCTGAATATGGGAGGCTACAGATGAGGCAAATACAGCAGTGAGTGGTTTGTTGTTTATTTTTTTGTATTACTGAATTTGTAAAACGTATGCTAATATTGTTCATGAAAATAAATACTGGTGTATATGGTTTTATGCAATCTTTCATTTCATTCTGTCATTGTACATGGCGTTACTATTATGTTATATACTACACAGCAATGGCATAACACACCCATGTGTACGACAAAAAAAGTCCACACACAACCTTATGCTTTTGAAATCAGCATATACTTTACCCATCCAAACATGAATAATCACGACACATTTGATATAAACTGTCGGAGCTTTATTCCAAATCAAAGGTTCTTTGAACCCATAAAAAAAAGGTAAATGTACTTGTATTTACATAAATGACATAATTATTACAGGCGTCACAGGTATCTAGCCTACAGAAGCTTTGTGAGCTGGTGCTGGGGCTTCCTTGGACGCTCGATCCGAGTAGTAATTCCGGCCTGCGTTGTCGTCAGGATTCGCAGGGAGTTTCCTGATCCTCAAAACACGTATGTTGGGTTCAGACAGCTGTCAAATTGAACCGTGAGGCATAACCGGCTCCTCCCTGTCAGGTCGCTCATATTGGGTACACAGGTCCTCTGGGATGGGAATCTTCAGAAGCTCCTGTGTGAATGGGGCAGGGTCCACAAAGACTTGCTCGAAGATGAGGTCCATCAAGTTGGCCACGTAGCCTGTGCAATGTTAAAAAAAGCAAAAGAATATTGGTTTAGATTTGTATATGCATGTAAATAGTTGGATAATAAATATGTTAAACACTTACAGAATGTGGGGTCAGTCTTTATTGGTTTTGCTCTGCATTCTCCCTTCCTGACCTTTGGGAACTGCAGTTTATATAGAGGGTTTCCAGTGGATGTAGTGGCTTGTGCACGATCAGCATTTTCATTGTAGTGCAGGGCTGCCAGGTACAGTCTTTAATTTCCGTAATGAGAAAAAAATGTAAATAATAGCAAAGGATGTACAAATTGTCACTAATTATAAGTAACTATGGTTTATTTTACCTGCACAACATTCCAAGAAATGGAAACACCACATTCTTTGGAGCAAAGCGCAGGATGACGGCGTGGAATGACTCCAAAGATGAAGTCTGGTGGTGGGGGCTGAGTTTGGCCACGGCTTTCAAAATCCTCTTGTTTGAGAGAATTTTCTCCAGCTTGCAAAAGGCTGGCGTTCCTAAGAATTTGAAAATCAAAGTCATATTTGAAATTGTCATGCTTTATAGATTGTGTCTGACAACATCCTGTATTTAATAGTTGTCCCATACAAATATTTATAGAGGAGTAATGTAATGTATGTATCATGGTTTATGAACAACATACCTGCTGCCATCCATTTCCTTTTATCTGTGGTTGTGCGCAGTGGATGAAGGCACTTAGGGAACAGGGGGTCTTCATGAGAGTGGACATCCAGCACGTGGTTCAGGATGGAAGTCCATTTGGCCACTCTCTCAGGCCCGGTGGTGGAGGTTGCTGCAGTCCAGTATATGTGGTTTCTTATACTCTTCATCCACTTTCGAAGTTTTTCGCAGTCCTTCATTTTTGCAATCTTATCCAGTTGCTTAGAAATCCCTAATAAATACATTTAACATGTAGTTAATATACATACAAGTTGACTGAAAATATTATTCTACTGATGTGATTGTAGGAAGCCGAGTTGTGTCTAAATACATGGTTAATTTATTAACACAGTCCAGAGTCACACCACGTTCCTTTAACAACTCCAGACTCCTTTTAAGGCCCTCTAACTCCATGTGGTAGCTTCCACCAACCTCATTGCTCTGTCATGACACATACAAATAACCATTGATACACACATTTTAAAGATTAATATAATGTGCAAACAGTGTTAAAAAAAAAACATTGATATTTCATTTCACCCACTTACCTGAACCAACTGGAGGTCAACGACTTTGTTGTTCTCGAGGTCCATCATAGTGTAGCTGCCGAACTTTGCCGAGTGGCCTGCGAAAAGATGTGTTACAGTATTTACTTTTCTCTGCGGATGGTGAATTTGTATTTTTGATTGTAGTGTTTTAGCATATGTTTTTCAAACCCCTTTCTGAAATGTAACATGCGAATTGTATAAAAATACATATACGACATACCTGGAGAGTCAGCCCTCATATCACCACCAACTATCACTTTCTCCTCTTCATGGAGCTTCTGTAGCATGCCTTCCTGTGATTTTTTCCAGTAAGGTACAATCGCTGGCTCAATGTACATCCTGGCATGCCTTCGGAAGGTGTGTATTGTATTGAATATCTGCATATTCATTGCTTTGAAGACCTAATGGTTGAAAGAAAACAGCAAGAATACATTTTAATCTCAAAGATCACCTGTACAGTCAAAAAATGAGATGGCATATTCAACCAATAACAACACATATAGCGGTTGATACAAAGACTAATTGAAATAATATGTTTCTTCTGTTAGAATGGGAACTGGAGGTCGCTGGCCAACGGAACTCACACACTTTAGCAATGTGACAAACCAACAAGAGGGGGATATGAAAGATGACAGGCTACAAACAGTCACGCCGTTGAGGAGTCGTTGAGGGGACCCTGGAAAGTGCAAATGAGCTGCCCTTTTTTTAAACAGGGAAAGAGCTGAACATGTCGGCAGGGGTGCTTACTCTAGAGTGCACCCTTCACAACTCTTCTCTTTCTCCACACCCCCCTCCCAAAAGAGCTTTACATATTAGCATGGGTCGTTACCTAACAGTGCCACATTCCCACCTTTTCTCACTCTTGTTATTGTTACCTTGTCCTATTTTATTCAATAACAACATTTGCATTTTCAACCATTAGCAAAACAATTGTCTGCAGTTAATTTACCTTAGAAAGATGCTCCGGTGACATATGTTGCAACTGATAGCTGCAGGTTTCCAACTGGTGTACTCCCAAGAATAGGCTGGCTCTTCCAGTTTCTTGTAAACTGACAATGGGGGCACAGCTGATGCACTGATATGAATGTACCAATCCTTCTGGTTTGTACATCACACACACGCTTGCACACAGGACATGCTTCAAAAAGCTCCATGAGGCAGGTCTCATATACTATGTATGTGTTGGTCTTATGGGTGGGTTTTTGTTCTTGACCACTAAAACCAAAAAAAGAGAAGTTATGAGCCATCACACAGATTGTTGCTTTAGAGATCCTTGGTGTTTCCCTATTATCAATGTTGGAATGATATACAGCAAAAATAGAATACATAGACAAACACACACATAGGGTTATTTCAGTAACTTACAACATGTCTGTTGTTTCTGTAGCATTTGTTATGGATTCTGCTGGATCATAAGTTGCATCCAGGCCTTCGGAAATCACAATAGAAGAGCTTCCCTCAAATGGATCTTCGTATTCCTCTTCAGGGTCTACACGGGGCCTCTTTGGCGGTCTCTTCATGGGGGTGGATGTTAAAAATGGCACTGGCGCTTCCAAAGGAACATTTAGTGTGCTGACACCAAAGCTTCTGCAGGGAATTTTAGCCTGGACAGCTGTAACATAATTGTATTGACATTAAAACAAAAAAATAAGATAAAACAAATAGAATTTACTAAAATTACAAGCACTCAAATTCAAAGCTACAACATCAGATTGTAAAGATGTATCCAAAGAACATTTTTGAAAACGTGCTTCTAACCTGTACTTCGACGTGAACTTTGAAGAGTGCTCCAGGAGAGCTGTGTACGAACAGTACGCTGGTTCGGTGGGTCAGTCTGACATGCAGAATCCATCATCAAAGGTTTTCCGGTGTTAGTATGTGAGGTGCTGGCCTGTAAAGAAGAAAACATAGTTAGAACAAAATCATCTCAACTTAGTATTCAGGATGAGAAATGCTATTTGCATAATTATAGTCTGAAATCCCAAAAGATGGGGGCTAAAACTGCTAGCCACTAATTAGCCTGTTGCTGGAGGTAACGCCCCGTTAACAACAAACTAACGGGGCGTTAGCTCCGTTTTACTCGTGGTGTGTCTACCCCTGGCACACATACACACACTGTTGTATCCTAACAATCGTGCACACACACACCCATTTATATTCATGTGCGCAAACAAGTAAACACAAAAGCTTGTACATATAACGCTGCAAAAAACGACACTTAGCTACAGAAGATTACGTTTGTTGTTATTACTTACTCAATAGGATTTTAGAGGATAAAAAATACTAATAAATAGGAGAATAAATACTTGTGTTATCCTATAGCGTAGCTTTACAGCCTTCACACAAATCTCCATTACGGCAGTAGCCCTATGTCTGAACATGTTAGCAATTGCCTGGTAATTAAAATAAAATCAAAGACTGCGGAGCGTACAAAATAAAATAAAATGTTACAATAACATATAAACACCTACTAACCGATTACTGTTTGGGTTTGAGGCTACATTTATACAGCGACGCTACATGCTACATGCTACATGCTACAAGCTAGAGATAGCTTTATCAGGAAAAACACCGCTAAATAAAAACTTACAGCTTCAACATTGGATGTGGCCTCACTGGCCTGGTCCCGGATGGTGGGTATTGATCCCGGTTTTAGCCTTAGTTTGGAGGCAAATCCTTTGTTGACTTGATCGAAGTTCGTAAACGAGTCAGTGGTAAAATGTGTCGAACACACACGCAGAAATCTGCTGGAGTCTTCTGGCACATTTCCCTGGAAAATGAACTCTAGCCACAGATTCTTTGCTTTTTCCAGAGGCGGCAGTGCATGCAGTATTTTGTCCTTGTCACGATTATTGCAGCCAACAACAGCGCAATATCTATCTCTATTAGACATCCTGGCAAGAGCAGGCAAAAACCACAGATGTGACTGGGGAAATGTAGCCTGCCGACAGCCTATATGCGAATTACAGGTTGGGCAATGGCCGTGGCCGTGGCCAACCTCTCATTCCCCTGATTGGTGGAGAGTTGACCAATCAGGCGGAGTGCACCTACATTACATCAAAAAGGTGCAAATAAAAAATCCACCTGTATCAAATCCATTGCAGCCCCATTTTTAGAGATTTGGGTATGGAGGAAAAGAGAGAGGGTTGTGTTTTCTGACACTTTGTGAGTTCCCTGGAACACCGGGGACACATATGTATGTATAAAAGACATCACAAAGTGCATTTTGCATGATAGGTCCCCTTTAAGCATCACAACATGAGCAGTGCATTACCTGGATGTAGATGTCACTTTAAACATGGCAATAACAGTGTGCACATGTTCTTCATCATGAGAATACATAAGACAGATGATCCAAACTGAGCGTCCTATATTAATGTGTATAATACAGAGATCCAGAGAGTGTGAGGTGCTGCTCTCCTCACTGAGCTGAAACTCTGAGCTGCTGCTTTTACCTTCTGTCTGCAGCTCACTGACGTCATCCTTCAGGGATCCTCCTTCTGTAACTCAGTCTGCATTTGACTGATTTATGTTTTATTTATGACAGCAATATCTTGACCTCGTATTACCGCTGTTATACGGACTAGCATCGTCCCTTGCTTTTTGATATTCTTTTTCCACCATGAGCACCGACAGTAAGATAGCTTTCTCTGAAAACCTGTATGAATGAGCTTCAGTGTGACAGCTGTAAAGAGAGGTGGACGATCCACATACAGAGTTAAACACTAACACATGTACTATTAACGTCACAGAATCGATGACAGCAGCATCCAGCGGCCGTCTGATGGATCTGCTTCAACAGACGGCGTTCAGGCTTCATTCTGATGGTTTCCGTCTGAGAGACACGGTCAAAAAAAGCTTCTTCTCCAATGTCTATAGTGACAAGACGCTGATTCTCACAAGAGTTTAAGTCTTTTGAACTTGAAGTGCTCGGAGCGGCAGCACAGACACAGACCCTGGGAAAAGACGCTGGATCTCAGGAAGCTGTACGAACACAGGGCCATACAATACCATAGAGAACCCCAGAGGAAGTGGAGCGTACCTCACTGAACATGTAGTGAGATATATGTTATGATACGTTCCAATACAATATCTTCAAAACCCTCAAATGCACTTTTGATCTGAGATTAAACTTTTAATTTGATTTCAGGAGTGATTTCAGTCTCTCATGAAGTCGTGGGACCCTGTTTCTTAGATGGAAACACAGATGGTGTTACATGTTGTCATGGCAGGTTGGTTCATAGAGTTTGCAGAGTGTCATTGGGTGGAGCAGCTTCTGTCTGAAGGTGGGGGAACATGTTATTACGTCAGTCAGGGCATTCTTTTACATTACTGGTTCTAACCCCCGTGGGTCATGGTTTAAACCCCCCCTCCCCCATACTGGCTCCTGTTTCAGGAGACTCTTTGTCTAAAGGAGCCTGAGAGGCCTCTTTCTTAACCCCCCCCCCAAAACAGCTTTCTAATGGGCACAACCAGCAGCAGGTTTTCAGGTTTCCACTGAAATACAAACTCCATCTCCAAGCGTCTCCGAGCATGTGACCTATTGCAATGATTGGTTCAATGATAGACCGTCAGGATCTCTTGGCCTCCGTGATTTGCTTGACGCATTGTGTCGACACTTTAATGGTGCGTTCTATAGACTGAAGACTCTCCTATAAAGATTATAGTGAGGGCTGGTTCAGACTGACCTGGGACCAGCTCCTAGTTATGCTGCTATAGACTGAAGACTCTCCTCTTATAGTGAGGGCTGGTTCAGACTGACCTGGGACCAGCTCCTAGTTCTGCTGCAATAGACTGAAGACTCTCCTCTTGTAGTGAGGGTTGGTTCAGACTGACCTGGGACCAGCTGCTAGTTCTGCTGCTATTGACTGAAGACTCTCCTTTTATAGTGAGGGCTGGTTCAGACTGACCTGGGACCAGCTGCTAGTTCTGCTGCTATAGACTGAAGACTCTCCTCTTATATTGAGGGCTGGTTCAGACTGACCTGGGACCAGCTCCTTCTTCTGCTGCTATAGACTGAAGACTCTCCTTTTATAGTGAGGGCTGGTTCAGGCTGACCTTGGACCAGCTGCTAGTTCTGCTGCTATAGACTGAAGACTCTCCTCTTATAGTGAGGGCTGGTTCAGAGCATCTTCACCATAAGACTCTACAGAGTTATTCAAAATGTCCTCATATCAGACATAACCCCTCTGGACGACATCTTTGGCCTCTGGCATCACAGCAGACAGGACTTTTTGACTTTCATGGAGACACTCAACTCACATCACCCTAAAATAAAACTCAAACATCAATTACAACCACTCTCTGTCGAATTTTTGGATACCTGTGTCTTCTTCCGCAACTCCACCGACCCTATCAAAACCCTTGCAACCAAGGTATTTTTCAAAACACAGACCGCCACGCACTCCCATAAATCAAGCTACCATCCGAGGCATACGTACAGAGGCTTGATAAAGTCCCAGCTGATACGCTTCCACGGATTTGTGCCTTTCCGGAGCATGTGGAGGAGGCAACCAGCACCCTTTTCAGTGCACTGAGACCACAGGGTTACTCGAGGCGCTTCATTAGAAGCATCAAAGCGGAGGTCGGCCGAATTTTAAAGACAATACAACACCATCTCAACCCAGCCTTCGGACCGACCCACGTCCCCCTGATCACCACCTATTCTAAGGACCTGGGGAGCCTTTTAAGCGACCTCAGGTCCAACTTTAAGGGGGCGAGGGCGGACAGTGATGCGCTGCGGCAATGTCGGCTGATCTCCGCTTACCGCAGAAATAAAAATTTGAAGGACTCAGTGTTTCCCACAGATCTGAAATATACTTGGGGGGGTGGTGGTAGCGGGGGGGGGGGGGGGGGGGGGGTTGAGGTGACGTGCCTTTGTGACGTGCAACAACATTAACATTAACCTTTCTGTTGGTTGCTTGTTAGCAGACCCTTCACGCGATGGCAGAGCGAACAGGTACAGGCAGGGCCTGTAGTGATAGCCCTATAGTCAAAATCATGGCCATAACCAATAACATACCATTTCCAATATGAAAAAACACTGACACCCTCAAATGGAAATATGTGTTTACATAAATGGTGACCAAACCGTTTGAGACCCACTGAGAACTTAGACTAAGTTAACTATCTAAACACTCAGAGAGTCCTTTACCTCACCTGAGCTGAGGTTATCCCGAGCTTGAATGACACACAGAGACCAATCAAGGGCTTTGATTTATGATCTGTATGACAGTGGCCATGTCGACAGGCCACATCATGTAGACAGCCAGTCACCCAAAATATCCTCAGGCCAGCAGGCCACTTAACAGGCCATCGGGAAACCCCCCGGTCCTCCCGATGGCCAGTCCGGGACTGGGTACAGGAGGCGTAGAGCGAGGGATCATTGTCCACAAGTTAATCGATCGCAGATGGCGTCGTGGTCGCGGACGAAAACAAAAAGGAAAAAAAAACTATAGGAAAAAAACGGAAAAAAAAAACCTAAATGGGTCGTGAAATATACTTGGGCGGCCGTTAATATACCTGGGCGGCCCGCCCAAGTAAAGTCTATGTGTGGGAAACCCTGGGACCTCCTAGTCCACACGAATTTCAACAAAAAAACAGTAATCCGGGATGCGCCTCGGGTCTCTGAGGTTGGTTTCATCCGCCTCCCCCACATTTTTAACCCATTCAGTAGAGCCGGCGCAAACCTTGGACAGGCCCTGACACCCAACACCAAGAATGCAGTATATGCTGTCAGGTGCAGGGCCTGCCACAGACTCTATGTGGGGAGACACGGAATGAGATCAGCCTCAGAATCAAACAATACATTTATCAAATAAATAGCAGTGACGGCACGAGCATTTTATATGCACATTTTAAACTCCACGGCCCAGATAAGGTACAATCCTTGGGCCTGGAGAGCAATAGGGACTGGACAACGGTCCAGAGACAGGCGGCAGAGAGGAGGTGGATTCATCGACTGAAAACAATCGACCCCACCGCTCTAAACGAGAGGTACCGGTGATGGATCCGCCTCCCCTTGTTTATAACCCGCTTCAACTGATTTTGATCTCCTACCCTTCCCATTGCCTCCCTTATCCTCCCCTGGGTGGCCTTTTATAACCCCTCTCTGCAGGCCGAGTCAATATGAAGGAATCCAGTTGCTTTTATTTAAAATATTTTTCCATAAATGTTATCAAATATATTATTATACTCTATTATTTTACATATTTTAATTATTATATTTATCTTATTTTATTTATTGTTTATTTTATGGAATTATTATTTTAATTATTTATTTTATCCGAGCAGGAATGAAGGGACCTTCCTCACCCGGACCCTTTGTCCAGCATGGTTTGCCTTTTCGAATATGTTGTTTCTATTTATATTTATTATCTTGTAAATAGTTTTAATTTTAATTGTATTTATTCTAATTTGAACACTTGTTTGCATGGCTTGATTTTAAATAACAAAGGGTCCATACGAGTAGGTCATCTCTCCCTCTTCCTGCTTCTTTTTATTTTAATTTAACTTTTACCAATATATATTTATTTCATGTCTTGCATTTCTTATTATTGTATCCCTTTATTATCCCTCCTTCACTGGAGTCTTTAAAACCACCTGCAGAGAGAAATAATCTTAAATACTTGCGGCCTGTCCTATGTGGAGTCTTTTAATTTATGAACCTGGGTCCTACTGGTTTTAATCACACTTCATTTTATGACAATTCGTTCCTTATTATTGTGTGTTTATTTATTTATCTCTTTATTTGATTATTTTACTTATTTATTCAGCATGAATTGGTTTTGTTGTGTGAACTTTTTACAAAACACGTTTTTACCTTAAACACTGCTCTATTAATTTGATTGTTTATCTGCATGCTTTTTCAAGATATTGTCTCATGAATGTTTTTACACCATTGCTAGGCCTTTTGAAGGATTCCCTTAGGACGGGTCCTCGTCAGCCACATCCTTTAGGGGTCCCCGGAAGGTTAGGATATATTTAGGCCCCGCTGCTCTGTCTCCTCTGGTATCTGGTCTCCTCTGGCTTTTTTAATTGATTTTACTTATTTGTATTACTTTTAACAGGGCTTTTAGAAACATTGTATGTATTTCCCTTGGAGTTTTTAGAAAGGTTTTTTTTAACCACAATATTATCCCCGAGAGCCAGTGCCCTACGCAGCGCTGCTCCGGAGCACTGCCCTTTTCCCTAACCCAACCCGAACCCGTTTAAAACTTTTCTAAATACAGACTTTTTTCTGAAAATCTTACATTTCTGTTTTTTTATATCGTGCAAGAGTGATTATTGACAACCTAAACAAGAATTCCTTAATCCATTAACCTTTACTTTATTGAAATGTAATTATGTATTTTTTCATTCATATTGCAGTATATTTGATAAGACTTCATTAGTTAGTCTATAGTTGTCCTTAGATATAAAGTGGTGCCCCCTGAGAGGTGACTTGATGTACATTAAGTTATATTCATTAGTATAATAATTATATTAAATAAATACAAAATACTTTTGACTATTAATTCCATATGATAGGCATTTAAATGTACTTTAAGCACTTATCTTTCGTGTCACTAAGTATCAACCCCTATTTGTGATTTAATGAATATTAATAGTTGTATTAATATATTTTATCTGTTAAAAACTAAACTTGCTCCTAGTGGGTCAATAAAAGTGTTTTGGATTATATCTTTTTGGATTAGATGCTGTATTAGAGTATGACAAAGGAGAGTTTAAGAATATCAGATTTATCTCTTTTTCAAACAACGGTAAGGAATCAACATCTAAAACAAGTGCAAATTGACTGATATTGGTGTAAATATTCTAAAGGTCTGAGTTACATTAGATCATGAGCACTTCTCACATACAGTATGTGCATGACCGATCCTCACGGTGCAGACACTGACATATCCCTACTATACGGCCTTTAAACATTCACCACCAGCATTCATGTTCAATCCACTTTATTAACAGGTTTTATTTTGAATCATTTAACCATTATCACTGTCATCAGGGTGTCTAATTTGTAAGATACACAAGAAGTTCTGAACATTATTTTACCAAAAAGCAAGACTCCTGCAAATGTCACGTATTTTGGTTACATTCAGTCCGTACAATAAAGGGTTGAAGAGCGGTTGGCATGAGAGCCAGTACAACGATAAGATAATTCTCACAATATTGGGTATTTTCCTCATATTAAACCTGCCCTGCATTATCTCAAAGAAAGCCCCGAAGGAGAAGTTGATTAGGGAAGCGAGGTGAGGTGTGCAGGTGCTGACAGCTTTCTGTCTGCTCTGCTTACAACCAGAGAAACACACTCTGAGGATCCTCATGTACGAGTACACGATCAGTATTATAAGAGCTACTATGACAGTAAACATGTAAACCAGTCCATACACATTATTGACTGTGGTGCCATAGCAGGCCAGCTTAACAATGGAGTAGTTATCACAGTACACTTTGTTAATGATGTTTCCACACAGCTGTAAAGGGACGCTCAGAGACATCATGACCACACTCGCCAGAACACTGTACAACCACACAAACACAGTGAGCAATACAACCCTGTTAGACGTCATACGTGTGTTATATTGCAGAGGATAACAGATAGCAAGATACCTGTCATAAGACATGATTCCTAAGGTAAACAGTTCCACACTACCGTATGTATGCACAGAGAAAACCTGCAGGAAGCAGAGCGGAGAAGAAACAGTGTGAATGTCAGAGAGGATCTGAACCAGAAGGAATGGAAACAACCCTGTACTACCACACAGTTCATTTACAAACAGGCTGCACAGAAAAAGGTACATAGGTTCATGTAAGCTCCTGTTCACACAGATAACCACAATCAGCAACACATTGGCACCTATAATACACACATATAAACACATGACAATCATGAAGAACACGTATTTAAAAAAACCCGTGTCGAAGTATGCAGCAAGAGTGAAATATGAAATGTGAGTAGAGTTCACCATGATCCTTATGGAAATAACAGTGAACACATGCTCCTCATCATGAGAACACATAAGACAGATGATCCAAACTGAGCGTCCTATATTAATGTGTATAATACAGAGATCCAGAGTGTGAGGTGCTGCTCTCCTCACTGAGCTGAAACTCTGAGCTGCTGCTTTTACCTTCTGTCTGCAGCTCACTGACGTCATCCTTCAGGGATCCTCCTTCTGTAACTCAGTCTGCATTTGACTGATTTATGTTTTATTTTTGACAGCAATATCTTGACCTCGTATTAGCCAGGGTCCTCATTGGTATGACGTCTTTCTCCCTGTTGTTTGGGATAGTTACTGAAAACCCTAACGATGTTTTTGGTACAATGTCAAATGCAATATTAGTTCTGGAAACTTGCGTTTGAGTGACAGAGGTTCAAAAACAAAGACGGTGAAGGCTGTGTTAGAGCCTGGAAAGGAGAATTAACAAACCGCTTCAGAACCAAAACCCAGTCAAACAATCTTTTCATTTGTTTCGGGGAGACTTGTCATCTTTAGATTTTGTCAGTTTCCCGCCTCATAGTCTCTGCCCGAAACCACTAACAAAAAACATCAAGTTCACTAGGGGGGCCTTCCCCTTATCATTCACCACAGTTAAAGGACCAAGGAGCGTTTGAGCAAAAACAAGCTCATTGGGACTGAGTCCTGTACCTTCTAACACCACCTTGTACCTCTTCTCCAGCAGCCTATAAGAGTACACCATGGATAAGCAGCCAGATATCTAGTTGATTGAGACACTACAGTTAAGAAATAGAGACAACCTGACTTAGATTGAGGAAGAGGACCCACACAGTCAATTATCAGATGTTCAAACAGCTGACTCTCTGCAGGTATTCTTTCAAGTCCTTCTCAGAACCCTCTGATGCTCGGGCCGATCTCCTCTCTGCTACAGACCTTCTCTAAAGTGGTTTCACACAACATTGAGTGGTCTCTCTGCTGGGGTTACCTTGGAACCCAACAAATCCATTTAGTCAGGCCCCTCATTGGGCGCCATGTTTCAGAGCCCGATTTACCGCTTCATGGGTGGTACTGGACCTGCTCTTTGTTTAAAGGATAAAGCAGCAGGCTGAAGAAGAAGAAAAAGATCAAACCAACCAAGTCTCAGGGCCTATCAGTCCAGAAAGGGGCCAGGAATGACAACATCTCCTTCCCTGACAGGGAAAATATTCCACTTTCAGCAGAGAAGTCAGTGTGAAGCCTTGGGAGGCTTTATTCTGCTAAACTCTCAGACAAACACATGTGTAGGAGCCATTTCCTTAGTTTATATTATTTTATTTTTTTAGAGTACATAGCCTGAGATTCTGTGGTGTATATATTTATTATTTAATTTGAGTGCGTTACTCCTGCAGGTCGAGGTGCTGCAGCATAAAAGGAGAGGTGCTGCGGCCTACTGGTACAGCTGATTGAAGCAAACACTTTTTAGACCTTGCTGGGGGAGCGTCACAGCTTGGATCTGTTATGATTCGGAAAAGGTGAGACCCAAATGCAGACTACAAAAAGATAAGAGGTCTATAAACAAAAGGCGAGCTTTATTTTCCGAGCTGAAGATCAAAACATGGCAAGGATAACATAGGTTATACAGGGAAAATACTTCACCAAAAAGCTGACCGTGACTGACATGGAGGGAGACAGGAAAAAACAAACAATGAACCGACAGGGGAACACAGGAAGAGACAAGACTAAATACAAAGAGGGGTAATCACAGGACGAGACACAGCTGGGTAAGGGAGGAGAAACACAAGAGCAACAGGTGAACACAATCAGACACACCAGGGAAACTAACGACAGGGAGGAAAACACAGGGAGAAGGACCAGACAAGAACAAAACCCATTACCAGACACACAAAACTAAAACCGTGACATAACACCAAGATCGTGACAGGATCTTTATTGTGCCTTTAATATTGAAGTATCAGTTTATATGACAAATAGTTTGTTTAAAAACGTTTATTTATTTTTGCCTTTTTTGGAATAAACTATCTTACTTTTCAATCGCATCTGGACATTTCTATATTTTTTCTCTGAAACTACAAGCGTCTATTCCTCGGTCAGCCCCACGAGTGAATCACAAACAAAGGACAAAAAACAAATGGATATCGTGGTCACTACAACATGTCTACCTCTTCCTCTTGACAAAGCTCTCTGAAGGGCTAGGGTTGATAGACTTCAACAACAGCACTGACGATGGACTCAAAAGCCAACAACTACATCTGCAAATGGCTAGGTCTTCCATGTGCCTCTCCAGTGGGGTCTTGTTGCAGAAACCAAGATGTTGACGACCAGAAAGCAAGATGGTGACGACTAGAAACCAAGATGTTGAGGACTAGAATCCAAGAGGTTGACCACCAGAAACCAAGTGTGACGACCAGAAACCAAGATGGTGACGACCAAAAACCAAGATGGCGACGTCTAGAAACCAAGATAGTGAAGACTAGAAAACAAGATGGTGACGACTAGAAACTAAGATGCTGACGACCAGAAACTTAAATGGTGACAACTAGAATCCTAGATGGCGACGAGCAGAAACCAAGATGGTGACGACTAGAAACTAAGATTGTGACGACCAGAAACTTAAATGGTGACAACTAGAATCCTAGACGGTGACTTGCAGAAACCAAGATGGTGACGACTAGAAACTAAGATGTGACGACCAGAAACTTAAATGGTGACAACTAGAATCCTAGACGGTGACTTGCAGAAACCAAGATGGGGACGACTAGAAACCAAGATCTTGAAGTCTAGAAACCAAGATGCTGACGACCAAAAACCAAAATGATGACGACCAGAAACAAGATGGGGACGACTAGAACCAAGATCTTGAAGTCTAGAAACCAAGATGGTGACGACCAAAAACCAAGATGGGGACGACTAGAAACCAAGATCTTGAAGTCTAGAAACCAAGATGGTGACGACCAAAAACCAAAATGATGACGACCAGAAACCAAGATGGTGACGACCAAAAACCAAAATGTTGACAACTAGAAACCAAGATGTGACGACCAGAAACCAAGATGGTGAGAACTAGAAACCAAGATGGTGACAACTAGAAACCAAGATGGTGACGACCAGAAACCAAGATGGTGATGACTACCAACCAAGATGGTGATGACTACAAACCAAGATGTTGACGACTAGAAATCAAGATGGTGACGACTAGAAACCAAGATGTTGACGACTAGAAATCAAGATGGTGACGACCAAAAACCAAGATGTTCACGACTAGAAACCAAGATGGTGACGACTAGAAACCAAGATGGTGACACCAGAAACCAAGATGGTGACGACCAGAATCCAAGATGTTGACGACCAAAACCAAGATGGCGACGACCAGAAACCAAGATGTTGACGACTAGAAACCAAGATGGTGACGACCAGAATCCAAGATGTTGACGACCAAAAACCAAGATGAGACGACCAGAAACCAAGATGGTGACAACTAGAAACCAAGATGTTGAAGACCAGAAACCAAGATGGCGACAACCAAAAACCAAGATGGCGACGACCAGAAACCAAGATGGTGACAACTAGAAACCAAGATGTTGACGAATAGAAACCAAGATGGACGACTAGAAACCAAGATGGTGACGACCAGATACCAAGATGTTGACGACTAAAACCAAGATGTTGACAAGCAGAAACCAAGATGGTGACGACCAGAAACCAAGATGGTGATGAGCAGAATCCTAGATGGCGACGAGCAGAAACCAAGATGAGGACGACCAAAAACCAAGATGTGAGGACTAAAACCAAGATGTGACGACTAAAACCAAGATGGTGACGACCAAAAACCAAGATGGCGACGTCTAGAAACCAAGATAGTGAAGACTAGAAAAACAAGATGGTGACGACTAGAAACTAAGATGCTGACGACCAGAAACTTAAATGGTGACAACTAGAATCCTAGATGGCGACGAGCAGAAACCAGATGGTGACGACTAGAAACTAAGATTGTGACGACCAGAAACTTAAATGGTGACAACTAGAATCCTAGACGGTGATTGCAGAAACCAAGATGGTGACGACTAGAAAACTAAGATGCTGACGACCAGAAACTTAAATGGTGACAACTAGAATCCTAGACGGTGACTTGCAGAAACCAAGATGGGGACGACTAGAAACCAAGATCTTGAAGTCTAGAAACCAAGATGCTGACGACCAAAAACCAAAATGATGACGACCAGAAACCAAGATGGGGACGACTAGAAACCAAGATCTTGAAGTCTAGAAACAAGATGGTGACGACCAAAAACCAAGATGGGACGACTAGAAACCAGATCTTGAAGTCTAGAAACCAAGATGGTGACGACCAAAAACCAAAATGATGACGACCAGAAACCAAGATGGTGACGACCAAAACCAAAATGTTGACAACTAGAAACCAAGATGTTGACGACCATAAACCAAGATGGTGAGAACTAGAAACCAAGATGGTGACAACTAGAAACCAAGATGGTGACGAACCAGAAACCAAGATGGTGATGACTACCAACCAAGATGGTGATGACTACAAACCAAGATGTTGACGACTAGAAATCAAGATGGTGACGACTAGAAACCAGATGTTACGACTAGAAATCAAGATGGTGACGACCAAAAACCAAGATGTTCACGACTAGAAACCAAGATGGTGACGACTAGAAACCAAGATGGTGACGACCAGAAACCAAGATGGTGACGACCAGAATCCAAGATGTTGACGACCAAAAACCAGATGGCGACGACCAGAAACCAAGATGTTGACGACTAGAAACCAAGATGGTGACGACCAGAATCCAAGATGTTGACGACCAAAAACCAAGATGACGACGACCAGAAACCAAGATGGTGACAACTAGAAACCAGATGTTGAAGACCAGAAACCAAGATGGCGACAACCAAAAACCAGATGGCGACGACCAGAAACCAAGATGGTGACAACTAGAAACCAAGATGTTGACGAATAGAAAACCAAGATGTTGACGACTAGAAACCAAGATGGTGACGACCAGATACCAAGATGTTGACGACTAAACCAAGATGTTGACAAGAAACCAAGATGGTGACGACCAGAAACCAAGATGGTGATGAGCAGAATCCTAGATGGCGACGAGCAGAAACCAAGATGAGGACGACCAAAAACCAAGATGTTGAGGACTAAAACCAAGATGTTGACGACTAAAACCAAGATGTTGACGACCAGAAACCAAGATGCCATCTGCACCAAACAGAGAATTGTCTGCATTCTTTAAGGAGAGGCCTATACCGTAGTTCAGCTGGGTGACATTAAAATAATGTGGATTGACGGATTGAATGGGCACGTCTGCATCTGGTGGTAAACCCTGAGTTACAGAAGGAAGATCCCTGAAGGATGATGTCAGTCAGCTTTTCTAGTTGTCACCATCTTGGTTTCTAGTTGTCACCATCTTGGTTTCTGGTCGTCAACATCTTGGTTTCTAGTTGTCAATCTTGGTTTTTGGTCGTCACCATCTTGGTTTCTGGTCGTCATCATTTTGGTTTTTGGTCGTCACCATCTTGATTTCTAGACTTCAAGATCTTGGTTTCTAGTCGTCCCCATCTTGGTTTTTGGTCGTCACCATCTTGGTTTCTGGTCGTCATCATTTTGGTTTTTGGTCGTCACCATCTTGGTTTCTAGACTTCAAGATCTTGGTTCTAGTCGTCCCATCTTGGTTTCTGCAAGTCACCGTCTAGGATTCTAGTTGTCACCATTTAAGTTTCTGGTCGTCAGCATCTTAGTTTCTAGTCGTCACATCTTGGTTTCTGCAAGTCACCGTCTAGGATTCTAGTTGTCACCATTTAAGTTTCTGGTCGTCACAATCTTAGTTTCTAGTCGTCACCATCTTGGTTTCTGCTCGTCGCCATCTAGGATTCTAGTTGTCACCATTTAAGTTTCTGGTCGTCAGCATCTTAGTTTCTAGTCATCACCATCTTGTTTTCTAGTCTTCACTATCTTGGTTTCTAGACGTCGCCATCTTGGTTTTGGTCGTCACCATCTTGGTTTCTGGTCGTCAACATCTTGGTTTCTGCAACAAGACCCACTGGAGAGGCACATGGAAGACCTAGCCATTTGCAGATGTAGTTGTTGGCTTTTGAGTCCATCGTCAGTGCTGTTGTTGAAGTCTATCAACCCTAGCCCTTCAGAGAGCTTTGTCAAGAGGAAGAGGTAGACATGTTGTAGTGACCACGATATCCATTTGTTTTTTGTCCTTTGTTTGTGATTCACTCGTGGG
Source organism: Dissostichus mawsoni (assembly GCA_011823955.1). Taxonomy (NCBI): domain Eukaryota; kingdom Metazoa; phylum Chordata; class Actinopteri; order Perciformes; family Nototheniidae; genus Dissostichus; species Dissostichus mawsoni. The sequence continues at coordinate 569,494 of JAAKFY010000025.1, forward strand.
GCTGACCGAGGAATAGACGCTTGTAGTTTCAGAGAAAAAATATAGAAATGTCCAGATGCGATTGAAAGTAAGATAGTTTATTCCAAAAAAGGCAAAAATAAATAAACGTTTTTTAAACAAACTATTTGTCATATAAACTGATACTTCAATATTAAAGGCACAATAAAGATCCTGTCACGATCTTGGTGTTATGTCACGGTTTTAGTTTTGTGTGTCTGGTAATGGGTTTTGTTCTTGTCTGGTCCTTCTCCCTGTGTTTTCCTCCCTGTCGTTAGTTTCCCTGGTGTGTCTGATTGTGTTCACCTGTTGCTCTTGTGTTTCTCCTCCCTTACCCAGCTGTGTCTCGTCCTGTGATTACCCCTCTTTGTATTTAGTCTTGTCTCTTCCTGTGTTCCCCTGTCGGTTCATTGTTTGTTTTTTCCTGTCTCCCTCCATGTCAGTCAAGGTCAGCTTTTTGGTGAAGTATTTTCCCTGTATACCTATGTTATCCTTGGCATGTTTTTGATCTTCAGCTCGGAAAATAAAGCTCGCCTTTTGTTTATAGACCTCTTATCTTTTCGTAGTCTGCATTTGGGTCTCACATTTTCCGAATCATAACAGATCCAAGCTGTGACGCTCCCAACCAGCAAGGTCTAAAAATGTTTGCTTCAATCAGCCGTACCAGTAGGCCGCAGCACCTCTCCTTTTATGCTGCAGCACCTCGACCTGCAGGAGTAACGCACTCAAATTAAATAATAAATAATATACACCACAGAATCTCAGGCTATGTACTCTAAAAAAATAAAATAATATAAACTAAGGAAATGGCTCCTACACATGTGTTTGTCTGAGAGTTTAGCAGAATAAAGCCTCCCAAGGCTTCACACTGACTTCTCTGCTGAAAGTGGAATATTTTCCCTGTCATCAGGGAAGGAGATGTTGTCATTCCTGGCCCCTTTCTGGACTGATAGGCCCTGAGACTTGGTTGGTTTGATCTTTTTCTTCTTCTTCAGCCTGCTGCTTTATCCTTTAAACAAAGAGCAGGTCCAGTACCACCCATGAAGCGGTAAATCGGGCTCTGAAACATGGCGTCCAATGAGGGGCCTGACTAAATGGATTTGTTGGGTTCCAAGGTAACCCCAGCAGAGAGACCACTCAATGTTGTGTGAAACCACTTTAGAGAAGGTCTGTAGCAGAGAGGAGATCGGCCCGAGCATCAGAGGGTTCTGAGAAGGACTTGAAAGAATACCTGCAGAGAGTCAGCTGTTTGAACATCTGATAATTGACTGTGTGGGTCCTCTTCCTCAATCTAAGTCAGGTTGTCTCTATTTCTTAACTGTAGTGTCTCAATCAACTAGATATCTGGCTGCTTATCCATGGTGTACTCTTATAGGCTGCTGGAGAAGAGGTACAAGGTGGTGTTAGAAGGTACAGGACTCAGTCCCAATGAGCTTGTTTTTGCTCAAACGCTCCTTGGTCCTTTAACTGTGGTGAATGATAAGGGGAAGGCCCCCCTAGTGAACTTGATGTTTTTTGTTAGTGGTTTCGGGCAGAGACTATGAGGCGGGAAACTGACAAAATCTAAAGATGACAAGTCTCCCCGAAACAAATGAAAAGATTGTTTGACTGGGTTTTGGTTCTGAAGCGGTTTGTTAATTCTCCTTTCCAGGCTCTAACACAGCCTTCACCGTCTTTGTTTTTGAACCTCTGTCACTCAAACGCAAGTTTCCAGAACTAATATTGCATTTGACATTGTATCAAAAACATCGTTAGGGTTTTCAGTAACTATCCCAAACAACAGGGAGAAAGACGTCATACCAATGAGGACCCTGGCTAATACGAGGTCAAGATATTGCTGTCAAAAATAAAACATAAATCAGTCAAATGCAGACTGAGTTACAGAAGGAGGATCCCTGAAGGATGACGTCAGTGAGCTGCAGACAGAAGGTAAAAGCAGCAGCTCAGAGTTTCAGCTCAGTGAGGAGAGCAGCACCTCACACTCTGGATCTCTGTATTATACACATTAATATAGGACGCTCAGTTTGGATCATCTGTCTTATGTGTTCTCATGATGAGGAACATGTGCACACTGTTATTGCCATGTTTAAAGTGACATCTAATCCAGGTAATGCACTGCATAATGTTGTGATGCTTAAGAACCACAGGAGGATCATGGTGAACTCTACTCACATTTCCTATTTCACTATTGTCCTACTTCGACACGGTTTTTTAAGTACTTGTTCTTCATGATTGTCATGTTTATATGTGTGTATTATAGGTGCCAATGTGTTGCTGATTGTGGTTATCTGTGTGAACAGGAGCTTACATGAACCTATGTACCTTTTTCTGTGCAGCCTGTTTGTAAATGAACTGTATGGTAGTACAGGGTTGTTTCCATTCCTTCTGGTTCAGATCCTCTCTGACATTCACACTGTTTCTGCTCCGCTCTGCTTCCTGCAGATTTTCTCTGTGTACTCTTATGCAAATGTAGAACTTTTCAATTTAGCCGTCATGTCTTATGACAGATATCTTGCTATATGTTATCCTCTGCAATATAACACACGTATGACGTTTAATGGTTGGTCTGCTTATTGCAGCCATATGGTTTCCTCCTTTTTTTTTTGTCTTTGTCACATATCGCTGAGTGTGTCTTTGCAGCTGTGTGGGAACATAATTAACAAAGTTTACTGTGACAACTACTCCATTGTTAAGCTAGCCTGCTCTGACACTACGGTCAATAATATATATGGACTCATTTTTACTTTTTTCACAGTTTCTTGTCCTGTATCTCTGATCGTGTTCTCGTACATGAGGATCCTCAGAGTGTGTTTCTCTGGTTGTAAGCAGAGCAGACAGAAAGCTGTCAGCACCTGCACACCTCACCTCGCTTCCCTCATCAACTTCTACTTTGGGGTTTTCTTTGAGATAGTGCAGAGCAGGTTTAATATGAGCGGTGTACCCAACATGTTGAGAATATTTTTATCGTTATATTTCCTCACATGCCAGCCTCTCTTCAGCCCTATGATGTACGGCCTCAACATGTCCAAAATATACATCCTGTGTAAAAATCTGCTGCTAGCTGGGGTTAGGAATAACCTCTAACATATGAGTTCAGTTTGAGTCAGAAGGAGTTATAAATGTTGTCTTTAAAGGTCTGACCTTCATCAGAAAGTGACAACAATCTGTTGCTGCAGTCACTGAAAGCTCTTCTTCTACAGTCTGAGTTTATTTTACTGACATAATGTGTTAATCTTCTATATTAAGAAACGTTGTACGGTCTAAAATTACAATGTATTGGGTAATTTAGAAACTGGTTTGAAATTGTCCATTGAGCATGAATGAAGTCAGTAAAGACTTTCTCCGACCACATGAACTTAATAAAGTGAATCTGAGTGAAAGCAGCAGAACGTCTGTTCTCCAGTTTCTCTCCTCAACCAAACTGCCTTTTCTATTACATTTACAGGAAACACATTCCCCTAATCTTATACTGACGATCACAAATACAATTTAAATTTAGAAGTGGTTCCTTTTGAACGTTCCCATCAGGATAAAGTGTAATTCTTTACTTCTTTATTTCATCTCCTACATGATATTGTTACTGCCTTCTAAGACTGTAAACACTCTGTTGTGAAGTAACACTTTGCATTATACACCTTTCTATATCTAATTGATGATTTAACAGGCTGCTATTTAATGAAGTATGTGTTCATGTACTTTAAATCTTGCTGCTCCTTATTTTTACCATGAATGTGTACTTATTCTATTGAATATGTTCATTCATTCAATATTCGTTCATTCTATATATGCCTTTGTATCTGCATTGCCTCTTTGCTGTACATTTCCTGATTGGACAAATAAAGGATTACCGATTCTGATTCTGATTTGGGTTACTCAGGTGTTAGGTGTTTTTCCACAGGCCCTGAAAACTGCAGTCATTAAACCGCTCTTAAAAAGAATAATCTAGATGCTTCAGTAATGAACAATTACAGGCCCATATCAAACCTGCCATTTCTAGGTAAAATCATTGAAAAAGTTGTTTTTCAACAGTTGAGTAAATTCTTGCATTTAAATAACACTTTCATGTGTTCCAGTCAGGCTTTTCCAAACCACAGCACTGAGACTGCTCTTGTAAAGGTCTTCAATGTAGGGTTGGGAACCGAAACTCGGGTCCAGATGAGAACCGATAAGAAAATACTGGGTACCGGGTACCCATACAAAATACACAATTTCGGTTCTGCTTAACGGTTCCTAAATGCGGTAGACCCTGTATTCCACCGGGTACGTCTGCGCCGCGGCGACCCGGCGCAGGGGCGGACTGGCCATCTGTGTGTTCTGGAGAATCACAGAACGGCCGGTCGTCAGCTGGCCGTTGACTGCCGGCTCGGTTCGCTGACGGCCGGCACCGCCCTTAATTTTTTTAAACGGCATCATGTAAATTGCGCTGACAGGCGACAGAGGTCCACAGTTTCCCCGCAGCGAGGCTCCCCCCGCCCTCCCGTAGACAGTTCACGAGCTCAGTCACTTCATAACACCAAAGATGGATCGCGGTAAACGCTCTAAAGTGTGGCTCCACTACACTAAAAAAGAAAAAGACAAGGCACAGTGTAATGCCTGTGGCAAGTTAATAGCTTGCCACAGGCATAGCTCAGTTAAAATAAAGCACAGCTATTGTGTAATACATTTGTATTGCCTGTCTTTTTTTATTTGTAAAAATGTCAGTTAAAGCTTAAAAGAATAAAGATATTTTTGTTATCTAAACGTTTGACCTCTTTATTTTATAATTTTGGAATCGAAACGGGGAATCGATAAGAACCGGAATCGATAAGCAGAATCGGAATCGATAAATTTCAGACTATACCCATCCCTACTTCAATGACATCCACTTAAACACAGACCGTGACAGAACTTCAGTGTTAGTATGATTAGATCTCAGTGTGTCACAGTCTGCTTCCTCACTTACCTATTTTCTGATTTAGCATTTCTCAATCACCTTAGTCACCTGGTAGTCACACCCTGTTTCTCTCTCACACTCTGTTACACCCATTAGCTCCACTAGTATATAGGCCCACTTCACTCTCACCTCAGTGCCAGATCGTACTTCGCAGCATGCAGTTCTTTCCCGCATTACCTCCCAGATTGCTCTCCCGGTTTCGACCTTGTCTGTCCCTGACCAGCCTGCTTCGCCCGTTTCCTGACCCTGCCTGTCCCTGGATTATTCTGCCTCGCCTGCTCCCTGACCCTGCCTGTACCTGCGTCTCCTGTCTTGCCTACTCCTGAAACCCTCGCCTGTCCCCGACCAGCCCTTTGCCTACTGTCTGCCGGTTTATCTCATATCAGAACTTTTCAAGAGATACACTTTATAATAAAGCTGCTTACCGACTTTCCCTGGTTTCCCGTGTGTTGCATTTTGGTTCTCAGCTCGTTTGTGACAGAACAATCTGGCCAGAAATGGACCAAGCAAGCACCGGGTCTCCTAGAGACCGCTTTGAGAGGGTTGAGGATGCCATCCAAAGACAGGAGGTCACGATAGCTACCTTAGCTACCGAGACTCACCAGGCAACCTCAACCCAGGGACAAACGCTGGCTTACCTGACCGCCCAGATGCAGCAGATGGCCGCCACTGTACAACAGCTAGCTGCTTAACACTAGGCCGATTTTAAACAAAGTCAACCTCGGTCCTTTTAGCCAGATGTTTTTTAACCAACTTACCAGGTCTTTTACCAGATGCTGTGGGACGCAGCCTCGGACACTCCACCGGGGGAGACCCCCTCGGGGGGCAGGAGTACAGGTTTTAACCTCGCCGCATACGCACTGTGCTGCAGCCACTGCTCTCTTTCATCCCTTTTATTCAATTTTTAAAAACATTTCTAACCCAGACCACACAGGGCTTTATGAACCTTTTATTGGTTTTACTACAGGAGTTTTTAAATAGGTTTTTAAACACAAAATATTGACCCGAGAGCCCGTGCACCACGCTGCGCTCCTATGGAGCGCCGCGCGTTCCCCATAACCCTAACCCAAGATGGTGACGACTAGAAACCAAGATGTTGACGACTAGAAACCAAGATGTTGACGACCAGAAACCAAGATGGTGATGACCAAACCAAGATGGTGACGACTAGAAACCAAGATGTTGACGACTAGAAACCAAGATGTTGACGAGCAGAAACCAAGATGGTGACGACCAGAAACCAAGATGGTGACGAGCAGAAACCAAGACGGTGACTTGTAGAAAACAAGATGGTGACGACTAGAAAACCAAGATGGTGACGACTAGAAAACAAGATGGTGACGAGCAGAATCCAAGATGGTGACTTCTAGAAAACAAATGGTGACGACTAGAAAACCAAGATGGCGACGACCAGAAAACAAGATGCCGACGAGCAGAATCCTAGATGGTGACGACCAAAAAACAAGATGGTGACGAGCAGAAACCAAGATGGTGACTTCTAGAAAACAAGATGGCGACGACTAGAAAACCAAGATGGCGACGACTAGAAAACAAGATGGTGACGAGCAGAATCCTAGATGGTGACGACCAGAAACCAAGATCGTGACGACTAGAAACCAAGATGGTGACTTCTAGAAAACAAGATGGCGACGACTAGAAAAACAAGATGGTGAAGACCAAAAAACAAGATGGTGACGAGCAGAATCCTAGATGGTGAAGACCAAAAAACAAGATGGTGACGAGCAGAAACCAAGATGGTGACTTCTAGAAAACAAGATGGTGACGACTAGAAAACCAAGATGGCGACGACTAGAAAACAAGATGGTGACGACTAGAAAACAAGATGGTGACGAGCAGAATCCTAGATGGTGACGACCAGAAACCAAGATGGTGACGACTAGAAACCAAGATGGTGAAGACCAAAAAACAAGATGGTGACGAGCAGAATCCTAGATGGTGACGACCAAAAAACAAGATGGTGACGAGCAGAAACCAAGATGGTGACTTCTAGAAAACAAGATGGTGACGACTAGAAAACCAAGATGTCGACGACTAGAAACCAAGATGGTGACGACTAGAAACCAAGATGGCGACGACTAGAAACCAAGATGGTGATGACTAGAAACCAAGATGTTGACGACTAGAAACCAAGATGGTGACGACCAGAAACCAAGATGGTGACGAGCAGAAACCAAGACGGTGACTTGCAGAAACAAGATGGTGACGACTAGAAAACCAAGATGGTGACGACTAGAAAAAAGATGGTGACGAGCAGAATCCAAGATGGTGACAAAGAGAAACCAAGATGGTGAAACCCTGAGTTACAGAAGGAGGATCCCTGAAGGATGACGTCAGTGAGCTGCAGACAGAAGGTAAAAGCAGCAGCTCAGAGTTTCAGCTCAGTGAGGAGAGCAGCACCTCACACTCTCTGGATCTCTGTATTATACACATTAATATAGGACGCTCAGTTTGGATCATCTGTCTTATGTGTTTTCATGATGAGGAACATGTGGTCACTGTTATTGCCATGTTTAAAGTGACATCTACATCCAGGTAATGCACTGCATAATGTTGTGATGCTTGAAGAACCACAGGAGGATCATGGTGAACTCTACTCACATTTCATATTTTATACTGACTGCATACTCTGACACCGGGGTTTTTTAAATACCTATATTTCCTGATCATTCTGGCTTTGTATATTTGTATTATAGGTGCCAACGTGTTGCTGATTGTGGTTATCTGTGTGAGCAGGAGCTTACATGAACCTATGTACCTTTTCTGTGCAGCCTGTTTGTAATGAACTGTATGGTAGTACAGGGTTGTTTCCATTCCTTCTGGTTCAGATCCTCTCTGACATTCACACTGTTTCTGCTCCGCTCTGCTTCCTGCAGATTTATTAGTGTATACATATACAGGTATACAATTTACTAATTTGTCCACCATGTCTTTTGACAGATATCTTGCTATCTGTTATCCTCTGCAATATAACTCACGTATGACTTCTTACAGGGTTGCCTTTCTTATTGCTCTAACATGGCTGTTTCCACTTATTGCCATTTGGATTTTGATTTCTCTGACTGTTCCTTTGCAGCTGTGTGGGAACATTAACAAAGTTTACTGTGATAACTACTCCATTGTTAAGCTGTCCTGCTCTGACACTACAGTCAATAATATATATGGACTAATTATAACTTTTTTCTTAATCATGTTTCCTGTTTCTCTCACTTTGATCTCGTACATGAGGATCCTCAGAGTGTGTTTCTCTGGCTCCAAACAGACCAGACAGAAAGCTCTCAGTACCTGCACACCTCACCTCGCTTCCCTGCTTAATGCTTCTTTTGGGTCTTGCTTTGAAGTAATACAGAACAGATTTGCTATGAAATATATGCCGATTATACTGCGCATTTTATTATCCCTGTACTTTCTAACATGCCAGCCTCTCTTTACCCCAGTCCTCTACGGGCTGAAGATGTCTAAAATCCGCATCATATGTAAGCGTCTGTTGTGTGGAGAAGTGTAGGTCATCAAGAGATTGCAGAGAAAGAGAATGAAAGGACCCTGACTTCAGCAGTATTAACTCTAATGACGTGTCTAGTTCACTGTGTGCAGAGGAAGGAAATGAAACGTGCAGCTGTACATGTGCTGAGCTTGATGCTGCTCTCTCTTTCTGTTTCTTATCTTGCTTTTCACTTTTCATATCAGCCTCAGTGACTTTAGGAGAACCCTGAAAGGTCCATGAGTCAGGACGTTAGGAGTGAAACTGAAGTTAAAGCTGAATGAAGCTTCTCGCTGTGAACAGACACAGAGCAGCTTCATATCAACTATGTTCCCAATATGTTGACATGATTTTCACCATCGTATTCTCTAACATGTAATGTGTCCCAAATATAGAAGATAAGAATCTGCTGTTAAAAAAATGAACAAATTAAGGAATGTTTCTTCCACATATTGTTAAGGAGCAAAGCAATAAGATCTGAAATCCAGACACGTTAGCCATCTCATCAAAATGTATTGGCACATATTTTTAAATGTGATTTGAAATGTTCAAAGTCAAATATATTGAATGACTTTCTCTGACCACACATGAGTTTATTAAAGTGTATACCAGTAATAATGCATTATAAAAACAAAACCATTAAGCTGAGTGTGTCAGCAATGTCCACCCTGAGGAGAGATGTGGATCTGTATAATAATAATAGATGGGATTTGTGTAGGGCTTGTTCTAGTGCTCAAAGACGCTTCACATACAATCAGAGTTCGTTTTGAGAGACTTTTTGAAGAATTCAAGAGTGTTGGCCTTTCAAATATTCAAAAAGTCGGGACTATAACCAGAACAAATTCAGAAGCTTTATCTTAATTTTCACAACTGCTACAATCAAAATCTGAAGGCCTAGGCTCCTCTTACAGTGGAACACACAATATACTTAGCATATAGCTTTTTAATATTTATATGCTACCTCTGGCTGAAATTATTAAAAAGAGCGATCTAAGCTATCGCATCTATGCAGACGACACCATTTATAATTACACCGGGAGACTACTCTCCGATTAGAACACTGAGCAAGTGCATTGAGCACATCACTGACTGGATGACTCAGAACGTTCTCCAATTGAACAAACAGAAAACTGAGATCATTGTTTTTGGAGCAAAGAAGGACCGATTAAAAGTAATCACAGAGCTTCAGTCGGCAGACTACAACGTAACTCACAAAGCAAGAAATCTGGGTGTAGTGATGGACTCAGACCTGAATTTTAACAGTCACATTACAACAGTTATTAGGTCTGCATACTATCACCTGAAGAATATATCAAGGATTAAAAAACTAATGTTGCAACAGGATTTAGAAAAACTTGTCCATGCCTTTATTTTCAGTAGACTCGACTACTGCAATAGTGTATTCACAGGGCTCACTAAACATCCATCAGAAAGCTGCAGCTGATTCAGAACGCTGCTGCTCGAGTTCTCACTGACACTAGAAAAGTGGATCACATCAGTCCGGTTCTGAAGTCTTTACACTGGCTTCCAGTCGACCAAAGAATTGACTTTAAAATACTACTGTTAGTTTTTAAATCACTAAACGGCTTAGGACCGAGGTATATAGACGACCTCCTCCATCACTATGAAGCATCCAGGAGTCTCAGGTCTTCTGGGTCGGGTCTGCTCTCTGTTCCGAGAATAACAACTAAACATGGAAAAGCAGCTTTTAGTTATTATGCCCCAACTATCTGGAACAAACTGCCCAAATCGTGCACGTCCGCTGAAACACGGCCTATTTTTAAATCCAGACTAAAAACGCATCTATTTGCCGCTGCTTTTAATTGAGCTGCTCATACTCACACTACAGTATGCCTTTTAGTCATCTATTCTGTACCTGCTGTGTTTATTTATTTATTTAATTTCATTATCTTTGCTTTTTATGCCTGTTTTTAAATGCCATTTAATAATGTATTTATGCTGTATTTGTTCTTAAATGTCTTTTGTTTTTATTTTGTAAAGCACTTTGAACGCCACGTGCTGAAAAGTGCTATATAAATCAAATTGCCTTGCCTTGCCATGTAAATTGCGCTGACAGGCGACAGAGGTCCACTTGAGTTGTCCACTTGCCTTGCCTATACAATATATAATACATATATATATTAGGGCTGTCAGTCGATTAAAATATTTAATCGCGATTAATCGCAAATTAATCGCACATTTTTTATCTGTTCTAAATGAACCTTAGAGGGATATTTTTCAAGTTTTTAATACTCTTATCAACATATGAGTGGACAAATATGCTTTATGCAAATGTTTGTTTATTATCATTTGAACATTACAAATATTCGCTTCAATTCAACCTGGAACCTGTGTGTGTGTGTGTGTGTGTGTGTGTGTGTGTGTGTGTGTGTGTGTGTGTGTGTGTGTGTGTGTGTGTGTGTGTGTGTGTGTGTGTGTGTGTGTGTGTGTGTGTGTGTGTGTGTGTGTGTGTGTGTGTGTGTGTGTGTGTGTGTGTGTGTGTGTGTGTGTGTGTGTGTGTGTGTGTGTGTGTGAGACACTGTGATGGATCGTTGGAGCTATGTGCAGCTCAAGGCATATGCTCGAACGGGAGCTGCCTGGACGCTGCAATCATGTTGCGCGCACTATCCGTGCTGAGTGTGCTGACTTTTCGTACAATGTCCCACTGTCTGGCTACCTGCATAAAGTCAAGTGCTCGGCGCAGTTGTCGGCGAAATGTCGCTCCTCTGTTTTCATTGAAACAGCTCCTTATATCCGTTAGCGCAGCTAGCTAGCACCAGATGCTAACAACAACAAATACACGTAAGGTGTGCGCATTCTCTCTCTCTCGCTCGCGCCACACATACACACACCCTCCCGGTCCTCCCGATGGCCAGTCCGGGCCTGCCTGTGAGCGTGGAAGTGTGGTCTGCCGCAAGCGGGCGGCAGGAGCGGGGCTGTCAGCGTCAGCTTGTAGATGGTATTTTAAACTCGATGCGCTCTGAAACTACGGGGCGGCCGAGGACAAAAAATACACATGCGTTAATCGCGTTAAAATAATTAGTGGCGTTAATTTTTTTGCGTTAACGCGTTAACTTGACAGCCCTAATATATATATATATATATATATATATATATATATATATATATATATATTTATAACTATGACTTAGTCTCAAGCAAAGACTAAGTCTCATGGTAAAATCTTGTGGTTTGTGGTGAAGACTCAGCTTTACGTTATAGTCTTAGTTCCATGGTAAAGACTCAAGATCACAGTAAAGACATGATGAAGACTTATTCTCATGATGCTGAGGAAGCCTCGTGGCGAGGACTAAGTTTCATTGTGAAGACTCAGCTTCGTGTTGAAGACTTAGTCTCATCATAAAGACTCAGTCTCATTTTAAAGACTTAGTCTCATTATAAAGACTTAGTCTCACGGTTAAGACATGATGAAGCACTCTCTGGTGGCCCGAACAGTCCGGAAGCCATCGATAGACAGGCTGTTATCAGATATATCCTGATGTAGCCATGTTTCCAGAAAGCACATGAAACTACACTGCAGGTCTTTCAGCGTCTGGCTAATGTCGCTAGCTTGTCTAATTTGTTCAATATCGTATAAGCAGAAAGAGGGTGGTCAAAGACTAAAGTGAGCAATCAGAGGACAGACACACCTTCCTCTCTTTTATTCTGTTAAAGACATTTTATTCTAAGTCTCAGTGGTCGTATGTTTCTACACATTGGTCGGGACTCCAGAAACCTGCAGGTCCGCTGCAACTCTTACTACTTTTCTTAATGCTCTTAATGTCTTTCATTTTTGTAAAGCATTTTGAATTGCCTTGTGTTGAAAGGTGCTGTATAAATAAACTTGCCTTGGTCTTGTTCTTGTCCGTTAATTTGTTTTATTGTTTTATGTCTTCATGTTGTTGGAGGAGCTCTGGACTTAAGTTCTTCATTGCCATATTTACCCTGTAGCTCAGGGATGGGCAACTTGGATGGTGGTGGGGGCCACATAATTTATGTACTGGCCACCAGGGGGCTGCAGATTAACTTGGAATCTATTAGAAAGCTGCAGCTAATTCAGAACGCTGCTGCTCGAGTCCTCACTAACACTAAGAAAGTGGATCATATCACTCCAGTTCTGAAGTCTTTACACTGGATTCCTGTGTGTCAAATAATTGATTTCAAAATATTGCTGCTGGTTTATAAAGCTTTGAATGGTTTATGCCCAAAATAAATTTCTGACCTCCTGCTAAATTATGAACCATCCAGAACTCTCAGGTCTTCAGGGACTGGTCTGCTTCCTGTCCCCAGAGTCAGAACCAAACATGGAGAAGTTCAGTTATTATGCTCCAAATATCTGGAACAAACTCCCAGAAAAATGCCGGTCCGCTGCAACTCTTACTACTTTTAAATCCAGGCTGAAGACTTTTCTTTTTGTCGCTGCTTTTAAGTGAACTATTCACATCTTTAACTGCACTGTAACTTTTATCCATGTATTTTTTTATTTTAATGTTTATTTTTATATCTTTGCTTTTTAATGACTGATTTTAAATGCCATTTTCTTAATGTCTTTCATTTTTTGTAAAGCACTTTGAATTGCCTTGTGTTGAAAGGTGCTATATAAATAAACTTGCCTTGCCTTGCCTTGCCTTGCCTTGGAACACACACACACACACAAATTCCATGTGTTGTATGTAATTATTAACAAATATATTAAGTCTCACATCTTCATTGACATTTTACAATCTTTCAGGGAACATCCTCTAATAAGCTCACTAAACAAATATCAGTTCACAGAAATATTATTTAATTTTTACAAGTGGCATGTTTGTGTTGAACAGGTTATTTAACAGTGGAATAAAACTATTTTAAACTATTGGAAAGCACGGAAAATGTGTGTGCATTGAGATTAACCATTAAGATGACATACACATGAAGTCATGAACACTAACCCAGACCTTAGTTGTCTAACTTGAACCTAAGACACTTGTAGTCTCTGCTGACGCACAATAAGGGGAATGTCAACACAGACACCTGTCAACTCTCTGCTGTTCCTCAGCGCCACTCCCCCTCCCTCCCGCTGAAATTATGAATGAAAGGCGTATAGTAATCATAGATAACATGGCAGGGTCCGTGACAGTTTGTTTTCATCTGATTTCAAATAAACAAAGTCTTGGTTTTTAGAATATTAAACTTGTTTCGCCAAATTCAGATGATAAATACAACGTTGAAGCTTGTAGCGGCATAATTACAAGCGGCAACTTAACGTCACAGCAGGCATAACAACAGCCGGTGTATCTTGTGAGTGTTTCCCCTGGAAACAAACACAATACACACAAACGCGTCACAGATTATTTCGCAGTATTTGGCTGCCAAACGAAATCATGTACGCAGCTCGCGACGTAACTAGGAGTCTAGTGGACGGTATCAGTACTACAAGTTTTTTTAATTAATGACGTTGTTTATAAATTAATCTGAGGGCTGCCATTTGCCCATCCCTGCTGTAGCTGCTGTGAATATCACGATAAAGGCTTTGAATCTTTGAATGCTGTTCAGATTGTAAAGAGCCAAAAATCACAAACTTGCAAATGTGGAAATTTAAATCAAGTTAATCTGATCAAATTGGACCAGATGGACAGTTATAGTTTAAGATAATAATAACCTGATAAAAGTAGGCAGGTCAATCTCATTTATAAAGCCAAAGTATTCTGTCCCCTTATTTAGTTCACTTTATTTCTCCTCAATTGAGATGAATGAACTTCAACATTTCGTTCCATACATTTTTGTGTGAGTGTGCAGAGGTTACACGATTTCAGATCATTTAGCTTTTAATCAGAATTAGAATCAGAAATCCTTTATTTGTCCAATCAGAAAATGTACAGCGTTACAGCAAAGGGACAGTGCAGATACAAAGGCAGATATAGAATGAGTACACTTACATATTAAATAAACTAAGTACACATTCATGGTAAAAAATAATAAGCAGCAGCAGTATTTAAAGTACATGAACACATACGTCTTGAAATAGCAGCCTGTTAAATCATCAATTAGATATAGAAAGGTGTATAAAGCAAAGTGTTACTTCACAACAGAGTTTTTAAAGTTTTAGAAGGCAGTAACAATATCATGTTGGAGATGAAATAAAGAAGTACAGAATTATACTTTATCCTGATGGGAACGTTCAAAAGGAACCACTTCTAAATTTAAATTGTATTTGTGATCTGTCAGTATAAGATTAGGGGAATGTGTTTCCTGTAAATATAATAGAAAAGGCAGTTTGGTTGTGAGGAGAGAAACTGGAGAACAGACGTTCTGCTGCTTTCACTCAGATTCACTTTAAGTTTGTGGGTCGGAGAAAGTCTTTACTGACTTCATTCATGCTCAATGGACAATTTCAAACCAGTTTCTAAATTACCCCAATACATTATAATTTTAGACCGTACAACGTTTCTTATATAGAAGATTAACACATTATGTCAGTAAAATAAACTCAGACTGTAGAAGAAGAGCTTTCAGTGACTGCAGCAACAGATTGTTGTCACTTTCTGATGAAGATCAGACCTTTAAAGACAACATTTATAACTCCTGTTCTGACTCAAACTGAACTCATATGTTAGAGGTTATTCCTAACCCCAGCTAGCAGCAGATTTTTACACAGGATGTATATTTTGGACATGTTGAGGCCGTACATCATAGGGCTGAAGAGAGGCTGGCATGTGAGGGCATATAATGATAAAAATATTCTCAACATGTTGGGTACACCGCTCATATTAAACCTGCTCTGTGATACTTCAAAAAATGCCCCGAAGGAGAAGTTGATGAGGGAAGCGAGGTGAGGTGTGCAGGTGCTGAGAGCTTTCTGTCTGCTCTGCTTACAACCAGAGAAACACACTCTGAGGATCCTCATGTACGAGTACATGATCAGAGACACAGGAAACATGATCATGAAAAAAGTAAAGATGAGACCATACACATTATTGACTGTAGTGTCAGAGCAGGCCAGCTTAACAATGGAGTAGTTGTCACAGTAAACTTTGTTAATGATGTTCCCACACAGCTGTAAAGACAAACTCAGCGATATTAGAATCCAAATTGCAATAAAAGGCAATAACCATGTCATTGTTATAAGCATTGAGACCTTTTTAGACGTCATACGTGTGTTATATTGCAGAGGATAACAGATAGCAAGATATCTGTCATAAGACATGACGGCTAAATTAATGAATTCCACACAAACATATGTATGCAGAGAATAAATCTGCAGGAAGCAGAGCGGAGCAGAAACAGTGCGAATGTCAGAGAGGATCTGAACCAGAAGGAATGGAAACAACCCTGTACTACCATACAGTTCATTTACAAACAGGCTGCACAGAAAAAGGTACATAGGTTCATGTAAGCTCCTGTTCACACAGATAACCACAATCAGCAACACGTTGGCACCTATAATACACACATATAAACACATGACAATCATGAAGAACAAGTACTTAAAAAACCCGTGTCGAAGTAGGACACCATAGTGAAATAGGAAATGTGAGTAGAGTTCACCATGATCCTCCTGTGGTTCTTCAAGCATCACAACATGAGCAGTGCATTACCTGGATTTAGATGTCACTTTAAACATGGCAATAACAGTGTGCACATGTTCTTCATCATGAGAATACATAAGACAGATGATCCAAACTGAGCGTCCTATATTAATGTGTATAATACAGAGATCCAGAGTGTGTGAGGTGCTGCTCTCCTCACTGAGCTGAAACTCTGAGCTGCTGCTTTTACCTTCTGTCTGCAGCTCACTGACGTCATCCTTCAGGGATCCTCCTTCTGTAACTCAGGGTTTCACCACCAGATGCAGACGTGCTCCATTCAATCCGTCAATCCACATTATTTTAATGTCACCCAGCTGAACTACGGTATAGGCCTGTCCTTAAAGAATGCAAACAATTCTCTGTTTGGTGCAGATGGCATCTTGGTTTCTGCTCGTCACCATCTTGGTTTCTAGTCGTCACCATCTTGGTTTCTAGTCGTCACCATCTTGGTTTCTGTCGTCACCATCTTGGTTTCTAGTCTCACCATCTTGGTTTAGTCGTCACCATCTTGGATTCTGTCGTCACCATCTTGGTTTAGTCGTCACCATCTTGGTTTCTAGTCGTCACATCTTGTTTTCTAATCGTCACCACTTGGTTTCTAGTCGTCACCATCTTGGTTTCTTGTCGTCACCATCTTGTTTTCTAGTCGTCACCATCTTGGTTTCTAGTAGTCAACATCTTGGTTTCTAGTCGTCACCATCTTGTTTTCTAGAAGTCACCATCTTGGTTTTTGGTCGTCAACATCTTGGTTTCTGCTCGTCACCATCTTGGTTTCTGGTCGTCACCATCTTGGTTTGTAGTCGTCACCATCTTGGTTTGTAGTCGTCACCATCTTGGTTTCTAGTCGTCAACATCTTGGTTTCTAGAAGTCACCATTTGGTTTGTAGTCGTCACCATCTTGGTTTCTAGTCGTCAACATCTTGGTTTCTAGAAGTCACCATCTTGGTTTCTGGTCGTCAACATCTTGGTTTCTAGTCGTCAACATCTTGGTTTCTGGTCGTCACCATCTTGGTTTGTAGTCGTCACCAACTTGGTTTGTAGTCGTCAACATCTTGGTTTGTAGTCGTCACCATCTTGGTTTCTGGTCGTCACCATCTTAGTTTCTAGTCGTCACCATCTTGGTTTCTGGTCGTCTCCATCTTGGTTTCTAGTCGTCACCATCTTAGTTTCTAGTCGTCACCATCTTGGTTTCTAGTCGTCTCCATCTTGGTTTCTAGTCGTCACCATCTTGGTTTCTGGTCGTCACCATCTTAGTTTCTAGTCGTCACCATCTTGGTTTCTGGTCGTCACCATCTTAGTTTCTAGTCGTCACCATCTTGGTTTCTGGTTGTCACCATCTTGGTTTCTGTTCGTCACCATCTTGGTTTCTAGTCGTCGCCATCTTGGTTTCTAGTCGTCACCATCTTGGTTTCCAGTAGTCAACATCTTGGTTTCTTGTAGTCACCATCTTGGTTTGTAGTCTTCGCCATCTTGGTTTGTAGTCGTCACCATCTTGGTTTCTAGTCGTCACCATCTTGGTTTCTAGTCGTCACCATCTTGGTTTCTAGTCTCCAACATCTTTTTTTCTTTCGTCACCATCTTTGTTTTCTAGTCGTCACCATCTTGTTTTCTAGAAGTCACCATCTTGGTTTTTGGTCGTCAACATCTTGATTTCTAGTCGTCAACATCTTGGTTTCTAGTCGTCAACATCTTGGTTTCTAGTCGTCACCCTCTTGGTTTCTAGTCGTCGCCATCTTGGTTTCTGCTGGTCATCATCTTGGTTTCTAGTCGTCACCATCTTGGTTTCTAGTCGTCACCATCTTGGTTTCCGGTCGTCACCATCTTGGTTTCCGCTCGTCATCATCTTGGTTTCCGCTCGTCACCATCTTGGTTTCTAGTCGTCACCATCTTGGTTTCCGGTCGTCACCATCTTGGTTTCCGGTCGTCACCATCTTGGTTTCTGGTCGTCACCATCTTGGTTTCTAGTCGTCACCATCTTGGTTTCCGGTCGTCACCATCTTGGTTTCTACTCGTCACCATCTTGGTTTGTAGTCGTCAACATCTTGTTTTCTAGTCGTCACCATTTTGGTTTCTAGTCGTCAACATCTTGGTTTTTGGTCGTCATCATCTTGGATTCTGCTCGTCATCATCGTCACCATCTTGGGTTATGACCAAAATGCAACACACGCGAAACCAGGGAAAGTCAGAAAGCAGCTTTATTATAAAGTGTCTCACTCGCTGTTATATTTTCCATACAGTTTACAACCTTAAGTCTTTGTGTCCATTGGTCCAATGTAGGGGGGTGAGGTTTAAGCCAGTTTATAGTAATCATTTTATGGGCTATTAATACCAGAGCTCTAAGCATATACATCTTGTCTTTTCCAATTCCCCTTGAAGGTACATTCCCTAAAATCGACCTTTTTCGTCCATATAATACATTTAACTCCAATATCTCTTTAATTTCCCTCATTACCATTTTCCAAAATAATCGCAGTTTGGGGCAATCCCAAAAGATGTGTGAAAAGTCTCCGATTGATCCACGACCTCTCCAACAGCATGGGCTAGACTTCTTGTCATAATTATATATTACAAAGGGAGTTTTGAAGTATCTCATTCTCAACATCCACGCAAATTCCCTCCAATTTCGACTATTTAGGCATTTATGCCAAGTCAACCAGGACCTCTCATCATCCGTAACTATGGTATTTGCTTCCAATTCCCATTTATCTCTTACATCAAATGTATTATCTGTTAAATCCAACCGAGTTCTTTTTTACAAACAGGATTTTGTTTTTGTTGTATGAATTTGATTCTCCACCACACCAATCCAGTTTCATTCAAAATTGGTTTGTGGTCCTTTAATTTTGTCCCATTCTTTGTGCGTCGTCAAATAGTGTCCTATTTGAAAATATCTAAACATTTCAGTGGCCGCAATTCCATATTGGGCCTGGATGTGTGACAAAGCCCTGAAGGTTGTTCCGTCAAATAATTGATTAATTGTGATCAGGCCTTTTTTCCCCCACCTACAAAGCCACCATCCATTTTAGCCAGTAAGAAGTCACAAATAGAGACTATTTTAGTTGCCCTGGATAGAGACAAAGGTAAATTCAACAACTTCCATATTTTCTCCCGAACCCTAAGAGTATATTTTACCCATTAATTTTGAACTTTACATTTTCACCATTCCTTTTCCTCAATAAACGGGAGGACAGAAATTAACACATTAGTTACAGAGTTTTGTTCTATTTGTACCCATTTTGTGACAATCTAGATTTTTTGGAAGTCAAGAAAGGTTTTTGGCAGGGAAGTCCAGCTTCGCCTATTTTGTTTGCATTGTGGATTGAACCGCTGGCTGAATTAATTAGAAAAAATAACCAATTGAGGGAATAATGGATGGGGGAGGCACAGTGACAATCTCAGGGTACAAGGTTAATGAGGGGAAATCTGAAGCAATGATGATCACAGAAGACTGGCCCAAACAATTTGATAGCGAGACGAAATTCAGATTGTCAAAAAAGGGCTTTAGGTACTTGGGAGTCATTCTGACCCCTAACCCTCATTAGAGGCATTACCGATGATGGATGTCAGCTCTCGGGAGATGTCAATGCGTGGTGCGGTTACCCGAAGTGACAGACCTAATGGTACGCTTATCTCTGCCTTAGACGCCTTACCGATAATGGACGTCCTCTCTCGGGAGATGTCAAGGAGTTGTGCGGTTACACAAAGTGACAGACCTAATCGTACACTTATATCTACCCCAGAGTGCGCTCACAGACCCCAAAGGACGGTCTAATGCTCTCCAGCATGTCTCGCTAATGTGTGCCCTTAGCAGGACGGAGCAGCTGACATTAATACCCAGGCATAAGTGTTTGAAAGGCGGGGAAAAGTCTTGTAAATACCTGGAAGTCCCACACCCTGTACACACATGTTTACCCAGGATCCAAGCTCTTCCCCCCGCTTTTGAATAGCTTTTATGTGCCCTGTAATTCCCACACCCTGTACACACAGTTTACCCAGGATCCAAGCTCTTCCCCCCGCTTTTGAATAGCTGTTTTGTGCCCTGTAATTCCCACACCCTGTACACACTGTTTAACCATGATCCAAGCTCTTCTCCCCGCTTTTGAATAGCTTTTATGTGCCCTGTAATTCCCACACCCTGTACACACTGTTTACCCAGGATCCAAGCTCTTCCCCCCCGCTTTTGAATAGCTGTTTTGTGCCCTGTAATTCCCACACCCTGTACACACTGTTTAACCATGATCCAAGCTCTTCTCCCCGCTTTTGCATAGCTTTTATGTGCCCTGTAATTCCCACACCCTGTACACACAGTTTACCCAGGATCCAAGCTCTTCCCCCCCGCTTTTGAATAGCTGTTTGTGCCCTGTAATTCCCACACCCTGTACACACTGTTTAACCATGATCCAAGCTTCTCCCCGCTTTTGAATAGCTTTTATGTGCCCTGTAATTCCCACACCCTGTACACACAGTTTACCCAGGATCTAAGCTCTTCCCCCCCGCTTTTGAATAGCTGTTTTGTGCCCTGTAATTCCCACACCCTGTACACACTGTTTAACCATGATCCAAGCTCTTCTCCCCGCTTTTGAATAGCTGTTTTGTGCCCTGTAATTCCCACACCCTGTACACACTGTTTAACCATGATCCAAGCTCTTCTCCCCGCTTTTGAATAGCTTTTATGTGCCCTGTAATTCCCACACCCTGTACACACTGTTTACCCAGGATCCAAGCTATTTTCCTGGCTTTTTAATAGCTGTCATGTTCCCTGGAAGTACCATACTAATTAAATGTATTTGTATGATATATTTCTGGGGTAGGAAAGTGACATTGTTAGGTGATTCTGTCAGTTTATGGAGCTTAGCCCAAATATCCTGGAGGTTCCAGGCCGAATTTTGGTGTTCATACGCTGCCTGCCATGGTCCCCCACCCGTGGAAAGAAGAAAAAAAGTGAAGAAAATGGTTAATTATATCTTAAAATAATCAAAAATGAAGTTTTGAAAAAAGTCTGAAAAAATGACTGAGTGCCAACGGGAGAAGGGGAAATGAAAAGCTCAACCCTTCGGCGCTTCGGGCCGTTTTTTCCCCTTCTCCGTTGCAAGTTGCAACGGAGAAGCGGAAAAGGTTCCTGGGCTTCATTTCCCCTACTCCGTCAAAAAAATTCATTCATACATTTCAGACTACCGTCTGCACGAAATCGGAAACCCGGTTTTTGGTGATACTCTGAAAATAAAGCTGTCTGCAAACGCGGAGGTGAAGTGTCCGCTCACCATGCACTATGGGTCAGCCATATTTTGTGCCTCAAGACCCCCCAGCCTGGTTCTCACAAAAGTTGACTGACAAATGTGCCTCTGGATGAATGTAAGGGGAGTTGAGAGGGGACTCTATCCGCCTTATGAGACACTATTTTCGGATACATTTTTCACATTTTCACCCCTTTTGCCTGGTTCTCAAAACACTTTGTCTGAAAAATGTGACTCTGGATGAATGTCAGGGGAGTTGTCAGGGGACTCTATCCGCCTTATGAGACACTATTTTCGGATACATTTTTTACATTTTGACCACTCTTGGCTGGTTGTCAAAAAACTTTAGTCTGACAAATGTGACTCTGGAGGAATGAGAGGGGAGTCGACAGGGGACTCTACCCACGTTATGAGACACTATTTTCGGATACTTTTTTT
The DNA here is from genome assembly GCA_011823955.1 of Dissostichus mawsoni. NCBI lineage: Eukaryota > Metazoa > Chordata > Actinopteri > Perciformes > Nototheniidae > Dissostichus > Dissostichus mawsoni. Next base: position 591,163 of record JAAKFY010000025.1, read on the forward strand.
ACATTTTCACCACTCTTGCCTGGTTCTCAAAAAAAGTTTTCTCTGACAAATGTGACTCTGGAGGAATGACAGGGGAGTTGACAGGGGACTCTACCCGCGTTATGAGACACTATTTTCGGATACTTTTTTTACATTTTCACCCCTTTTACCTGGTTCTCACAAAAGTTGACTGACAAATGTGCCTCTGGAGGAATGATAGGGGAGTTGACAGGGGACTCTGGCGGGCTCATGAGGCACTTTTTTCGGACACTTTTTTTACATTTTCCCCCGTTTTGCCTGGTTCTTTTATAAATTTTTTAATTTTATTTATTTTTTTCATTAATTTTTATAATTTTTATAATTTTTCAGTTTTTGCCCGTTTCACCCGGTTCCACTTACCGGGGGCACTGCCGGTCCCGGGTGCCCCCCCCCCCTCCGTACATGAACGGATCTTGACCATTTTTGCTGCGTTCTTCTCCTCTCACCTCACTGATCGAATGGCAAACGTGACCAGCCATCGGAGGGCCTCCGCCGGCCCGGCCTCGTGCTGGTGCTCTGGCGGTCTTGAACTTATGTTGCCTAGAGGATAGGACCGAGAGATGACAGACTCTCTGGCCGCCTCACAAGAGTCTATTGTCAGACCCTTTCTTTGCTTTTCCGGGGCACCCCAAACCCTCCCACGGTTGGGGCACCATGAATTGATGCATCAGACCACATGTTGCCATCACCAGCCCTGCGGAGGTGGGACCATCCAACCCGGTGGTAACCCAATACCTCCCTTGGTCCGTGCACCATGGATTGAAGCATCGGACCCAGTGTCGCAATCACCGGTCACACTAACGCATATAAACAGATAAATAGAACATCATTTTGATCAAATTCATTGTGTCTGTTCTAGTGAGGATGTCGTCCGAATGCCCATTGTGCAGATTCCTCTATCTGGCGTTGAACAAGCACCTTAAGCACAAACATGCAGTGCGTAATTTGGAAGAGAGAGGCATCATTCTGAAAATGGCGAGTGGCAGGATAAATGTTCGCACCAAACCCTGTCCCATCACAGGGTGTTCGTATGCTGGGAAGAGACTGGACCGTCATGTAACTCATGACCACCCGGAGTTATCCCGATGTGAGGCACATCAGGTCATGGCAAGGCTGAAGCATAGTGTGGCCCTGCAGTTGCTCCATGACCTCCGTGAGACTAACCCCATCATTGGAATGGCTACATCATTGGATATAGACAATGAGGAGGAATACCCCGGGCACCCTCCACCCTTGTCCCCACATATTGAGTGTGACAATGATGACTGCAGGCAGGTGGTGCTGGAAAATGTGGCATTGCGGGCTCAGAAGGATGCCCTCAATGATGAGGTGAAGACCCTGCGCTCCAGGCTGGAAAAGGAGCTAAAACCCAGGAAGCAGAGGGCCACTGCTGCTGTGCCTGAGGAAGATGAAGAATGTATACGATTTAAGGGCCTTCCAATCACAAGTACCTCCGGCACGAACACAGCAGCCTCCGGTGGAGACCCGGGTGTGAAGACCCCTGACCACCCTGTGATGGAGTCCCCAGCAGCCTCCGGTGCAGACCCGTGTGTGAAGACCCCTGACCACCCTGTGATGCAGTCCCCAGCAGCCTCCGGTAGTAGGACCCCTGTATGTCAGAAGACCCGTGCGTCTGTCTACAATAAGCTGAAAGCTAAGCTGTCTAAGAACTCGCCCTCCCCCCAAATCTCTGGTCCACTGGGAAGGGACGGGGGAATACCATGCGTGAAATCAAGTTGCCTAAAAGCATGTCACCACATCGGAGTTCTTCCTGAAGAATGTGAATCATTTCATGAGGTAGATGTCTGATTCAAAGCCCCGGGGGTGCAGGCTCACCATGTCTGATATTTCCCACATAATCAGAGAGTTGAGAGCCAACATGAAAAACATGAAGAAGGCAATCACTGTGCACCAGTTTAAGGTGAAAAGGAATAAACTGGATCATCTGCCGAGCCAGGCTGAACTTTTCGCCGCCATGGCGGCCGCAGAGAAGCGCATCCCCCAGCTCCTCGACCTGATGACCAGCACGCCGACCTCAAGCACCCAAAACCTGCTATATGGCTATCTAACCCTCCATTGGAGCCTCCTCTATGGCCACCGTCCGGGCGTGTACGCAAACATGACCAACATCGAGGTATTAGAGGCGGACAAAAGGGGAACTGCTGATGGCTACATCATCCATGTGCAGGACCACAAGACAGCCAAGACATTTGGCGAAGCACAGCTGGCGCTTACAGTAAATGAGTTTAGCTGGGTCATGCGGTGGATGGGGATAAAAGAGGCATTGCTGGGTCCTCAGAATGAATTCTTCCTTTCCACAACAGGGAAGTGTGCCTCCAGGAACCTGAATGCTCACTTGAAGAGTGCATGGGCTGATGCTGGGCTAGAAACAGCCGTCACCTTCACAATCCTGCGCACTGCCCTGGCTGACAATATCAAGCATCACCAAGATCCAGCAAGCCGGTCGATTCTCGCCAGGTTTATGTGTCACGACATAACCACGGCTGACCGGTTCTACGCGAATGCACCTGGAATAAAGGAGGCATTGAAAATCCGCTCAATGTTCAGGGCGTCATCGGTTGCTGCAGCAGCTGCAGCAGAATCAGAAGGATGTCTACAGCCATCAGATGAGGATACCTGCGAAGAGGGCTCCGGGGCTGAGAGCAGCATACAAGACCCCAACCATACCTCTTCTTCAGAGCATGAGCAACCTGAAGGGTCATTGGAGCGGGAGCAGCAGCGGATGCGGAAGCGGGAGGGAAAGAGGCCAATGAAGTCTGGAATTGGACCGGTTGACTCAACCTGTTTGCCCTTGTGCACCGTACGAATTAGACCCCTGAATTGGTCCCCGGACCCCCGCTAAACATTGGGAGTATTTGTACCGTGTATACTGTTTTTGTCATGCATACTGTGTAAGCTGTTTTTGTTAAAATAAAAATAAAAGGCGCCTGCTGCATTAGGGTTACCAGGGCCATGTGAAAATCCTCCACAGAGGGGGTGGTGTTGCTGTGAAGAAGGTCGAATATGGATGCTGATGGGCGGACGGTAAATCACCACAAAATCCACCCCTTTAAGTTTTACCAGGGCATGTGAAAATCCTCCACAGAGGGGTGGTGTTGCTGTGAAGAAGGTCGAATATGGATGCTGATGGGCGGACAGTAAAGCACCACAAAATCCACCCCTTTAAGTGTTACCAGGGCATGTGAAAATCCTCCACAGAGGGGGTGGTGTTGCTGTGAAGAAGGTCGAATATGGATGCTGATGGGCGGACATTAAAGCACCACAAAATCCACCCCCTTTTAGGGTCACCAGGGGCACGAAGTTCTGGAGGGTGTGAATGTCTTGGTTTAGTCCGAGGGGGAGTGCTTAAGTGCGGGTCCCCGGGCACTTACGGTGGGCAAGGTTATGGAAGTGCACATGTTAGGGGACATGCTGGGGGTCATTGGCCCGTCCTTTGGTGGTCTGTGAGCCGCCAAAGAGAGGTGATTTTCCCGGTCTCTCTCCTGGATGTCTGAAATAATCTAAGTGAACATATTAGGGACACATTCTGGAGGTCATTAGTCCGTCCTTTGGTGGTCTGTGAGCCGCCAAAGAGAGGTGATTTTCCCGGTCTCTCTCCTGGAGGTGTGAAATAAACTAAGTGCACATGTTAGGGAGACATGCTGGGGGTCATTGGCCCGTCCTTTGGTGGTCTGTGAGCCGCCAAATAGAGGTGATTTTCCCGGTCTCTCTCCTGGAGGTGTGAAATAAACTAAGTGCACATGTTAGGGAGACATGCTGGGGGTCATTGGCCCGTCCTTTGGTGGTCTGTGAGCCGCCAAATAGAGGTGATTTTCCCGGTCTCTCTCCTGGAGGTGTGAAATAAACTAAATGCACATGTTAGGGAGACATGCTGGGGGTCATTGGCCCGTCCTTTGGTGGTCTGTGAGCCGCCAAAGAGAGGTGATTTTCCCGGTCTCTCTCCTGGAGGTGTGAAATAAACTAAGTGCACATGTTAGGGAGACATGCTGGGGTCAGCAGCCAGAGAGCAGGACCACGCAGCAGCCTTTTCAACCCAGGAATAAGTGTTCTAAAGGCGGGGTAAAGTTGTTTGAAATATTCCCCTGGATGTACAGTGTGGTAAATATTCTGACACCTCCAGGGTGCATCACTGCCCTATACAAGCCAGGGAAATAGCTTGGATCCTGGTTAAACTGTGTGTACAGGGTGTGGGAATTACAGGGCGCAAAACAGCTATTAAAAAGCGGGGAGAAGAGCTTGGATCCTGGGTAAACTGTGTGTACATGTTGTGGGAAACACAGGGCAATAAAAGCTATTCAAAAGCCAGGGAAATAGCTTGGATCCTGGTTAAACAGTGTGTACAGGTGTGGGAAATACAGAGCACATAAAAGCTATTAAAAAGCCAGGGAAATAGCTTGGATCCTGGTTAAACAGTGTGTACAGGGTGTGGGAAATACAGAGCACATAAAAGCTATTCAAAAGCGGGGAGAAGAGCTTGGATCCTGGTTAAACTGTGTGTACAGGTTGTGGGAATGACAGGGCGCATAAAAGCTATTAAAAAGCGGGGAGAAGAGCTTGGATCCTGGGTAAACATGTGTGTACAGTGTGTGGGACTCCCAGGGCGCAAAACAGCTATTAAAAAGCCAGGGAAATAGCTTGGATCCTGGTTAAACTGTGTGTACAGGGTGTGGGAATGACAGGACGCAAAACAGCTATTAAAAAGCGGGGAGAAGAGCTTGGATCCTGGTTAAACTGTGTGTACAGGGTGTGAGAATGACAGGGGACAAAACAGCTATTCAAAAGCGGGGAGAAGAGCTTGGATCCTGGGTAAACATGTGTGTACAGGGTGTGGGAATTACAGGGCACATAAAAGCTATTCAAAAGCGGGGAGAAGAGCTTGGATCCTGGGTAAACATGTGTGTACAGGTTGTGGGAATTACAGGGCACAAAACAGCTATTCAAAAGCGGGGAGAAGAGCTTGGATCCTGGGTAAACTGTGTGTACAGGTTGTGGGAATGAGGGCGCATAAAAGCTATTAAAAAGCGGGGAGAAGAGCTTGGATCCTGGGTAAACATGTGTGTGTACAGGGTGTGGGAATGACAGGGCACATAAAAGCTATTCAAAAGGGGGAAAAGAGCTTGGATCCTGGGTCAAATAGAGGCAGAGTGAACCCATAGAGCAGGCCGGCGCAGCTGCATTTTCGACCCGGGAAAATGGTTTGAAAGGTGGGGATAAAGTGTTTTAAAGGTGGGGAAAGTGTTCACGCAGCCCCCTGACAACGGTAATAATGATTAAAAACCATTTCTAGGGCAGGGTGTATTTTAAAAGTGAAAGAAAAACTATTTTAAACCGGTTAAAAGGCACAAAAAGTGATTTAAGTGCAGTTCCCATGTGTCCCCACAGGAGGGCGCTTCAGCCTGCTTGAGCACAGTGCATTAACAGTAAAACATGCAATAAATAAAGGCAAATGGATGGATTTAAGGTGCAGGGAGGCTCCGCACGAGACACAGGTACATTCCCAATCCCCCACAGTAGTGACAACGGTGATTTAAACTAGTTTCTGCGGGGAAAAGAGTGCTAAAAGTCTGCTAAAACTCTGATAACGGTGTGGTACAAGTCTGATTGTTTCAGAGACCCATAGTAAGGATACAATATAACCATTTCCATCTAAAAGTATCCATTAAAATGCATTTGCAGGGTGAACAGTGCAGAGAGAAGCCTGAAAATGCCTCTCCAGCACCACAGAGAGCTCCCAGGTGCTGCGGAGGGTGGGAGACAGGCTCACAGCTACATTCCCAAGTCCCCACAGTAGTGACAACGGTGATTTAAACTAGTTTCTGCGGGGAAAAGAGTGCTAAAAGTCTGCTAAAACTCTGCTAAGCCTGAAAATGCCTCTCCAGCACCACAGAGAGCTCCCAGGTGCTGCGGAGGGTGGGAGACAGGCGCCGCTGGCTTTCTCAACCCAGGGAAAGTGTTTGAAAGGTGGGGGGGAAAGTGTTTTAAAGGTGGGCCATCTAGTGTTGTGAATAGAGGCATAGTGCACCCAGAGAGCAGGCCGGCGCAGCTGCATTTTCGACCCGGGAATAAGTGTTCTAAAGGCGGGGTAAAGTTGTTTGAAATATACCCCTGGATGGATGTGCTGTGTGGTAAATATTCTGACACACACCTCCAGGGTGCATCACTGCCCTATACAAGCCAGGGAAATAGCTTGGATCCTGGGTAAACATGTGTGTACAGGGTGTGGGAATGACAGGGCGCAAAACAGCTATTCAAAAGCGGGGAGAAGAGCTTGGATCCTGGGGAAATATTTTTGAATTGTTTAAGTGTTTTTAAACGTCTGGAATAGAGTTTTAGCCTGTCATCTTGCAGTATATGATTTAAAATGGAAGCACTCCTGAAAATGTACATAATATGTTCATCTTGAGGAGTGCTTCCATGTTAAATCATATACTGCAAAATGACAGGCTAAAACTCCCTTCCAGACCCATGAATAAGTGTTCTAAAGGCGGGGTAAAGTTGTTTGAAATAGACCCCTGGATATACAGTGTGATAAATAGTCTGACACCTCCAGGGTGTCTCACTGCCCTATACAAGCCAGGGAAGGTGCTTGAATCCTGGGAAATATTTTTGAATTGTTTAAGTGTTTTTAAAATGTATGGAACAGTGTTTTGTCACTTTCAAAACTCTCCCGTCACTGGCCGGATAAATGGGGTCGATTTTATATTCCATCTGACCGTTAATATTCCAGTGAGACGAAGTACGTCTGATGGCCGGAGTGATCCCATGTTAATTTCGTCCAGAAACGAGAGTATTCCCTTGCTCTTAGTTCTGCGTCTGCACTTTATGTACACACAGTCGTACGCTTTGTCCACCATCAGGCAGAAGCGCTTGGTGTGGGCTTTGGCCCCCGTGGCTCCGCACAGGGGACACACGTACCGCCGCAGGTAGGGACACAAAACATCTCCGGCCTGGTTCTTCAGCCAGTGGGATTTGTACACCACCTTAGACTCGCCGTTGTGCACGCAGAAACAGCAAGACATGCGCGCAGGTGACAATGCTGAAGTCTGGGTTGTCAAATCAGAGACGTGGTGGTGGACGAGACGCAGATAAATAAATAAGCATTAACAGAACAATGAGCATGAATTGCAGCTAAAGGCAGCCCAACAGAACCAGCTTACAGTAACATCCAGAACATCCTAATAGTAATACAAAACACAGAAATACTTACATTAAACAGGATATATATTAACACTTAAAGGACATACTCTAAGACAAACAAACATGTCTTCAAACTAAGCAGTCGGGTGAAACTAAAGACGAAGCGACAACCTTTGACTTTTACCCTTTTCCGGCCAATTATCTGCGAAAAAATCAAGTTATTCTGATTTGCTTTAATTTTGATACGGTGGGAGATCTGTCCCGAGGGTTGGCTATTCCAAAGTTATAGGGGTATAGCCATTAGCATTCTCGGGATAAGACCCTGTGTGTTCCTCATCCCGGATCCAGCAGTAAGGCTTTGAGAATCACAATGATTTCCGAAAAGGAACAAACACTGTCTCCTGGGGACTCAAAATGTCTCTCCTCGGGTCTAGATTGGGCCTGTAGAATATGGCATCTCGAGTTGTTAGCTTTTACATTTTGTCAATTTTCAGGAGCTCTTACAGTTATGTAACTGAAATATATTCTTTGGCACTTCCTTTAGAGTAATTTCACCCTGGTTTCAGATCTCTTTGTATGTTTTACACTATGTGGTAGGGTGAGCATTTCAAATTACAAATGAATGGGGTTGAAAGTAAGGGTAAATCCAATTTATAGAATTTGAAAAGGACAGCATCATATTTTAGACAAAATACCTGCAAATCATGTGAAATGTATTGGAGCACCTCAAACTGACTCTATAATATAGATCATGACTTCCAGGCTTCTAATTCTTTTGGCACAGCTACTGCCTTTGATTTCTTTGTAATGTTAAATGACTGATGTTTCAACAGGTATTACAGCCTGCAGAAGCTCTCAGTGTGAGTCGCTTTAGATTAATTAAAGCTGGAAGAAGATCCTTTACTTTAGTAAAAGTACAAATACAATAAAGTACAAAAATACTTCATGACGGGTAAATGTTGTGCATCCTGTAAAGGATCAGAACCATTACTTTGCATTACATGAAAAAGACAATACAAACCGCTGTGTGTGTTATTTATTCAGTGTAGTACAACGCTGCATTGATTTATACTCAGGTCACTTGATGTGAAAGCTAACAGCAGATTCTTACACAGGATGTATATTTGGGACACATTACATGTTAGAGAATACGATGGTGAAAATACTGTCAACATATTGGGAACATAGTTGATATGAAGCTGCTCTGTGTCTGTTCACAGCGAGAAGCTTCATTCAGCTTTAACTTCAGTTTCACTCCTAACGTCCTGACTCATGGACCTTTCAGGGTTCTCCTAAAGTCACTGAGGCTGATATGAAAAGTGAAAAGCAAGATAAGAAACAGAAAGAGAGAGCAGCATCAAGCTCAGCACATGTACAGCTGCACGTTTCATTTCCTTCCTCTGCACACAGTGAACTAGCCACGTCATTAGAGTTAATACTGCTGAAGTCAGGGTCCTTTCATTCTCTTTCTCTGCAATCTCTTGATGACCTACACTTCTCCACACAACAGACGCTTACATATGATGCGGATTTTAGACATCTTCAGCCCGTAGAGGACTGGGGTAAAGAGAGGCTGGCATGTTAGAAAGTACAGGGATAATAAAACGCGCAGCATGTTGGGAACACTGCTCATATCAAACCTGCTCTGTAATATCTGGAAAAAAGCTCCAAAAAAGAAGTTAAGCAGGGAAGCGAGGTGAGGTGTACAGGTACTGAGAGCTTTCTGTCTGGTCTGTTTGGAGCCAGAGAAACACACTCTGAGGATCCTCATGTACGTGTAGAGGATTAAAAGCAGAGGAATGATGATGGAGATGACCGTGTAAAAGAGTCCATAAATGTTATTGACCCTGGTGTCAGAGCAGGCCAGCTTAACAATGGAGTAATTCCCACAGCCAACTGTATTAAGTATGTTCCCACACAGCTGCAAAGACACACTTAAGGATATCAGAACAACAATTGCAAGAAAAGGGAACAACCATGACACTGTAATAAGAAAATAAGCTTTGTTAGAAGTCATATATGTGTTATATTGCAGAGGATAACAGATAGCAAGATATCTGTCATAAGACATGACGGTTAAGTTTGAATATTCCACGCACACATATGTATACACAGAATAAATCTGCAGGAAGCAGAGCGGAGCAGAAACAGTGTGAATGTCAGAGAGGATCTGAACCAGAAGGAATGGAAACAACCCTGTACTACCATACAGTTCATTTACAAACAGGCTGCACAGAAAAAGGTACATAGGTTCATGTAAGCTCCTGTTCACACAGATAACCACAATCAGCAACATATTGGCACCTATAATACAAAGATACAAAGCCAGAATGATCAGGAAATATAGGTATTTCAAAACCCCGGTGTCAGAGTATGCAGTCAGTATAAAATAGGAAGCTTCCGTAGAGTTAACCATGATCCTCCTGTTGTTAAAGATTTAGAACTTTATGTTAAAGATGAGCACAGATACTGCGTTATTCAACAACTATACATCCAACAACAGAAACCTGTGTCAAATGGGAAACAAATGTCAGACAACAGTTGTTTCACCTGCTACACCTGAGCTGGAGTCACGGCCAGAGCTCATGACAGGGACCTTACTATCTGACGATATGTGGAGGACCGGGGGGGGGGAGACACAGCGTGGGAGTGGTTTCACTGGACAGAACCTCAAAGAACATCTGGTTTCTGATAATTACTGACTGATGTGAAAACCTCAAAGTTTTTTCATTAAATGTCATGAGCTTATCTCAGTAAACATGTCCCTGGTAAAAGACTGTCTCAATCACTTCAGACAGCATCACTGAACGAACCAAAACCCAGATGGTGGCAGCCAAGAACCACGAGGGTGACGCTCCAAAACCAAGGTGGCAATGTGCAAAGACGGAGAAAGTGACTGTCCAACCTTAGGATAGCCAAGGTGTAAAATGGGTTTGCTTTTCCGCATGGACGCTGATAAAACCTCCCTTGGGGGGAAAGTTCCAAGACCCATAGATCAGTGAAGGGTCCCTACATTGACTAGTTTTTCTTTTGGGCACCTTTTGAAAGAAAGCAAGGTTAAAGCACCTTCCGTTGCAAAAATACAGATTTTCAAAGTTTGGGCTTTTTTAAAGGCCTTTTTGCACAAATCCACCAGAAGGCCCCCTCTTTGAAGTGTTTCCACTGAACTCCCTCTTCAGTGTAAGTACCTCAAAGAGCCCTATGGCTAATTTCTTGATCAGAATGAAGCATCCTGAAGATACTTTCCCACCTTTCACTCCAGGGGAATGGTGGGGGTCAGGCTGGGATTGACCCAGGAAAGGGCACTCTAAGTCGGATGTCAGGCCTGGCTCAATGACCCCCTTTCCTGGAAGGCTTGACTGAACCTAAGACAAATGGACTGAGTTCTGAAACTTGGAGATGTTGGTCTCTGGGGGCCCAGGAACGTGTCCTGTAAGTTTCGGCCTCATGGGGGCATGCACCTTGAAGACACAGCCCCTGTACACGCCAAGGACCTGAGGTCCTGCAGTCAGTATGTCCAATTGAAAAAGCGTTTCACTTTAAGAAAATTCAGAAGACCAGTAGGAAGGTGGTCAAGCTGTGCTTGGCCAGGAAAGGGTGCTCAAAGCCAGCTGATGGGCCTGGCTCAGTCACCCCCTTTCTGGATGTCTTGACTTAACATGAGAGGCCCAGCCCAACCATGCCCCAGAGAGACAGAGAACCCCAGAGCACCTCCAATTGTTGTAGTGGCACCCTCAGGCGGCCGTCAAGAGGGCCGGCCCTACTTCAGCGCGTTTGTTGATGAGAAGAAGAGGTCGTTGAAAGCAGCACAAAAGAAAACTACAAAATAAAAGGCTATGTTAAATCAACTAGTTTATTAGCAAAACAGACAGTCCAATTCTCACAGAGTACTCTGGACTCCCTTCTACCACCGTGGGATACAAGTTATCCGGACAGTCAGTCAGAAGGGAGTGCTCCAGTATTCAAATGTTATAGTAGTTATACATCCTGGACGACCCCCAAGCAGTGAGTCAGCTGTGTTGATTTCATCTGGTCCGTCCTCTCTCTTTACAGTGTGTGTGTGCAAGTATGAACTAAGAGCACCTCCTGTTCTGAGTGAAACAGTCTAGACAAGATAACATTTGATTAGGTCAGCTGAGACCCCCTTGCACCATATATTCAAAAACTCACACACTAAACAGAACAGCAGATAAAAGATAACACCTTATTGATTCACATGACTAACAGAGTGAGAGACAATGGTCCTTCTAATTAGGTCAGCTGTCTTCGAGTTTAGAGGAAGTCCAGAGAAGGCTTTAGGCTATAAGAACAGTCAACCTTTGTTAGTTAACTGCTCCTAAAGATGTCATGGGATGATGATGTTTAAACATATACAAGTATAGCTTTCAGAGAGAAAAACATGTGACATTGTGTGGTAGGCTACATGATCAAATGTGTGTGCGTTATATCAAGAATCCTAATGTTAATACATTTGATCTCATAATTCCCATAACAGATGTTTCACTATATGATGCACCTATCAGGTATAGTTGATCAATTATTATTTCGTTGTACAACAATCAAACAATAATGAGAAGTTACATCCCCTACTACCCCAGCAGCCTAACAGTAGCAACAATCATACAGCCTACAGGCACTGCAATGAGCACACACACATTTCATCTAAACAGGTTTAAGGCATACACATTCATTTATGGAATCTTTAAATGAACATAGAAAATACGCTGGATTAAACTTTTCTGCTATAACACTATAGCTAAAACTGTGAACACAGGTATAGAGAGACAGAGAACCCCAGAGCACCTCCAATCAAGCCCCTGGAGCCTCCTGGACCCCCTTCCACCAGCCAGACATGCCGACCAACTCTTAAAGGACCTCTCTTCAGTCTAGAACCCCTAAACACACTGGCAAGGGTTTAGTGTAACGTGCCCTGTAAGTTGTATCCCCCAAAGCAAAAGAACCTTAAAAATAAGACTCTGTACATTTCAAACACCCGAGGCCCTGTGGTACGGAATTGGGATTGCCGTTGAAAATACCGTAACGTAGGGCCCACGGTACATGGAATGCTGAGGGACGTATCTTCACAATGACTAGAGGTAGGGGGTTGAAATGTTGAACGTGCTATCAAGCCAACCCAAGGATTCAGTTGTGTTAAACTAAAGACGATTGGACAACCTTTGACTTTTACCCTTTTCCGGCCAATTATCTGCAAAAAATAAAGTTATTCCGATTTACTTTAAATTTGATACCGTGGGAGATCTGTCCCAAGGGATGACCATTCCTACATTTTAGGGGTTTAGCCATTATCATTCTGGGGATATGACCCTGTGTGTTCCTCATCCCGGATCCAGCAGTAAGGCTTTGAGAATCACAATGATTTCCGAAAAGGAACAAACACTGTCTCCTGGGGACTCAAAATGTCTCTCCTCGGGTCTAGATTGGGCCTGTAGAATATGGCAGCTCGGGTTGTTAGCTTTTAATTTTGTCCTTTTTTAGACCTTGAAAGGTCTTGGAGAATGAGAGCATCTTCAGATGTTTGGTCAGTTTGGAGCAGATTTTCTTTTGGAGCTCTTACAGTTATGTAACTGAAATATTGTCTTGGCACTTCCTTTAGAGTAATTTCACCCTGGTTTCAGATCTCTTTGTATGTTTTACACTATGTGATAGGGTGAGCATTTCAAATTACAAATGAATGGGGTTGAAAGTAAGGGATAGATCATGACCCTAGTCCAGTGTTTCTCAAAGTGGGGGCGCGCCTCCCCTGGGGGGCGCAGAGGCATGACCAGGAGGAAAAATGGTTATGAAAAATCATAATTTGGTAAATTATTGATTAAAAAATAATATGCTACAGTACAGTACAAGTACGTCTGGGTCTCTGTGTTTCATTCAAGCTCGGCTCTGTGTGTGTGTGGAACGAGCCATTTTGCATGGCAAAGTATTATAATGTATTGTTCTAGCAAAGGGATTGCACAATTGTATTATGTATTTATTTTTTTGAGCACGCAGACTTATGGAGCATTGTTTTATTATCACTGTTCTAGCAAAGTGATTTTTTTATTTTTTGAAAGGAATGCTCACGTTCATATTGATGTATTTGAATAAATGTTAACTTGGCCCATTACGTGACTATTTGTGTTGGGGGGGCCCGACTTTTTTTTTTCTCCAAAGTGGGGGCCTGACAGAAAAGTTTGAGAACCACTGCCCTAGTCCCTTGTTTTTTGGTCGTCACCATCTTGGTTTATCGTTGTTGTCACGATCTTGGTTTGCTAAATAAACATTATATCGCAGTCTTAGTGTCGCCAACTCCATTTCTAATATGCAAAAAGACAAAAAAATGCGTCTATGATGTATTTTCAATCTTTCCCATCCAGACGAGAGATCTCTCTCCCCCGTCTGTTTGCGAGGGTGTGGGGCAGTTTACACACACGCAGCTGCTACATGCAGCAACACACACACACACACGGCGGAGATGGCGGAGAGAACTAAGCGCTCCAGGTGTGGTTAAACTTTACCCGTCTCCATGTGGACAATGCTCGTTACCAAAAGTGCAATAAGAGTTTAGCATTTAAGGGTAACATGAGCAATTTGTCTAAACATTTAGCAAAAGTGCACCACATTCAGACGGAGAAATGCACCGGGTTCCTCTGTCTTTCTAGTAGCTCTGTAGCCCCATCCACGAGGAACGTGTCCACGTCAGGTGTTCTGTATGCTAGCAGCAACACACGAGCTAACTCAATGATACAAACATGGGTAATGATTAGAGGTAACTGAGTTATTTATTTGTTAAAGTTTCAGCTATTCTGTTTACAGTTCTGTCATCACATTATTTAATATGATTTGTTAAAACTCTGTTGTTTCTTTTGATGTGAAATATTATTTATTTAATATAAATAAAAAGCAATGTTCATTTTGTTTACAATTTGTTTAGCTGCCTTTTTTTTTTTCTTCAAAAGAACCGATAAGAGTACCGTTAAAGGTCCGGATCGATTAGCGGTATCGATAAAAGTAGAAGTACCGTTAAAACCTTAACGGTACTGTGATGCCCCTGTGGGTTCATCTTGAGAGGGTGTGGCTGTGCTGCATCCAGCCGCCTTGATTGTAGTAGCTCAGGGCACCTGGGTCTGGTGTCCTGCAGCTATTTAAAGCCTCTCTGCTCCTCTCTGTTCCCTCTCTGCTTTCTCATACAGGCATCCGGCTCTGTTGAGTATGCTATCAGTTATTTCAGTTGCTTCACTTTGTGCACCTCAACACCCTCACATATACATGTCCATGCAACCCTCACCCTGCATTTACACTACTGATACCACTGACGTCCACACCTCATACTTTACTTACTTTGCACTTCATTAATTTGGTTGATTTGAATTGTTTGTGTAAATAAACATCTTTTGTTAACCGTTGACATGGTGTGTCTCCTCTTTGTTGTGGCCTTTTGAGCCAGGTCATAACAAATGGGGGCTCGTCCTACGGGTTATTTGTAGAAAGTTTGGTTAAAAGTTTGTGTAGTGCTCAGAGCACATGGTGTCATTGAGCAGCTGATTAGTTGTGTGGTCCAGCTGTGTACTGGCTTGGCGCTGAGGACATCATGTCTTTTGTGTTTCAGGAAGCTTTAGTGTTTGACATGGCGTCAGGTTTTGTGTGCCAATCAGAAGGTAAGATGTTGCTGTTAAACGCTTTTGTAAAGGGATTTCCCGCTAGGCTTAAGTGGCGTTTCCCCTTGGGTTGCGTCTGTTTGTTTTTTTCATAGTGTTGTGGCGACGTGGTTAGTGTCAGCTGTTTTCGGACAGCTGTCTCGGGGGCACATCCGTGATTTTGTGGTGTTGCCTGCGTGCAGGTCGCTCCACAACTCCGCCGGGTTCCAGTGCGTAATTACCCGCCGCAAGCCACATGAAGACTAGGTGAGATTAGTAAGATTTTGGTTAGGCAGTTAGGGGGAAATTCTCTGTTGGGTTTGTCTTTTGCCCATGCGTGTTGGCAGTTTAACACTTTGCTTTCTGATTGGTTATAGGTAATATATTATGGCTTCTTTGTCGGCGTTTGTGGATGCGCCCTCAGTGTCTTTCTTAGATGATTGCAAGAAGGCGCAGTTGGTCGATATAGCAGAGCATTATAAAATTGCTGTTGTAGGGAGCAAGCGGAAAGATGAGATTAAAGCTGTCATCGTGTCATCTTTGTTTGAGCAGGGGTGTTGCAGAAGAGTGAGTTTGGTGCGGCAGGGGTCGTGCCGGTAGTGGTTCAGACAGCTGGTTTGACGTTCGAGCAGCAAAAAGCTTTTGGCCATGCAGTTTGAGCAGGAGAAGTTGGAGTTGAGGTTGGAGCAGGAGAAGTTGCAGTTGAGGTTGGAGCAGGAGAAGTTGAGGAGCAGGAGGTAGAGAAGCGTTTAGAGGTGGAGAAGGTGCTGGAGGTGGAAAGATGAAATGTGAGGTGGAACATGCTAGATTACGGCTGATTGGAGAGGGCAAGCTTTCTTCTGATGGTTCGGTCGGCATCAGGTAGTGGCGATGTTATTTCTAACTTGCGGTTGTGCCAAAGTTTAATGAGCGTGACCCTGACATTTTTTTTACCCTATTTGAACGCGTAGCTGCGGCAAGAAACTGGTCAGATTCACAGAGTGCTGTTACTTCAGTGTGTACTCACTGGGCGAGCACAGAGGCCTATTCAGCTATTTGTGGCGAAAATGCTTTGGACTATGCTAGAGTAAAATCAGCGTGTTAAAATCATACGAACTGGTTCCTGAAGCGTATCGTCAAAAGTTCAGAAGTTGGGTCAAGGGGGATAAGCAGACAAATGTGGAGTTTATCCGTGATTTGACTTCTCATTTTCAGCGGTGGTGCGCGGCAGCAAAGGTTGCCAGTTTTGACGGTCTTTGTGAGCTGATTGTATTGGAACAGTTTAAAGATGTTATCCTCAGCGTGTGCCACTTATGTAAATGAGCAGAAGCCTTCCACCGCGCTTAGAGCTGCCGAATTAGCGGATGATTTTGTGTTGACGCATAAGGGCAGTTTTACAGAGAAGTGTTCTAGGGGTGATTGGAGACGTGGAGAAGATGGTGGCTATTCCCGCGGTGGTGCAAAGTTTTCACCAGGCTCCTCCCGTAGATTTGCAGGTCCGGGGCGACCCGAGGGCGCCAGAGTGGGCCAATGTAATTATTGCCGAGGAGAGGGTCATTGGAAGGATCAGTGTCCGTTGCTGGAACCTGAGGGGAAGCCTCGTTTTTCATCACATGCTCCAGCCATGTGTTGTTCTGCCATTTTGGTTAAAAAGCCGCAGGGTGTAGGATCGGGCATGGTGCCTGATAAGAAGCCGGTTTGTGCCGACCCGGATGTGGGTTCTGGTTTTGAGCCGTTCATCACGGAAGCTTTGTATCAGTAGTCGGTAGTGACAAGTATGTTCCGATTAAGGTGTTGCGTGACACAGCAGCTAGATACTCATTTATTGTTGAGTCAGTGTTGCCTTTTTCGTCAGAGACAGAGACGGGGGATTTTGTGCTGATGAGGGCATGGAGATGGGCTTGATCCCTGTGCCACGGCATACAATAGTGCTGGATTGTGAGCTGGTGCGGGGAGTTGTGTCTATCGGCGTGCGTCCCGCGTTGCCACTTGATGGGGTACATATGATTTTGGGCAACGATCTCGCTGGTAGTGCTGTGTGGGCTGGTGTGCCACCGCCTGTGGTGTTTCCAGGCCGTGGCATCTGGGGAGCCAGATGAGAGCGGTTTGCAGTTTCGGAAATTTTTCCAGTTTGTGCTGTGACGCGTGCGCAGACCGGTAAAATGTCTGCTGACCGCCTGTTTCGGAGTGTGGCAAAAGCAATGTGAACATGTGGTCTCACTGCCTGATCTCCCTTCGTCTGTCAAAGGGGGACTGGGTGAGGAGTCAGAAGGACGATTCATCTCTTTGTGCTCTGTGGACTGAGTTGTTGCCGGAGAGAAGGTCAGAGACATAGCCCAGGGTTACTTTGTTCAGGAGGGACTTCCAGGGTCATGTTGGCGTCCAGGGAAGTCGTTCAGGAAAGTACAGGGTTCAGCCCTAGTGATTTGGTCTTTGGGCATGCGGTGCGTGGTCCGTTGCTGTACTTCAGGATGGGTTGGTTGAGAGTGAGCCACCTAAGAACTTAGTGGACTATGTACATGGTTTTCGTCATCGCCTGTATGTAGCGGTGGAAATGGCAAGGAAAAATGTAGCTGGTGCTCAGGCAAATATAAAGAGACTCTATGACCATAAAGCAGAGTATCGTGAATTCAGCCCAGGGGATCAGGTGTTAGCTTTAAATCCACTGCAGGTCTCACCATTCCAAGCTAAGTCCAGGGTTGGGGTTGGCTGATGAGTGTGATGTTAAGGCGCCAGATGAAGAGAGCCGAGTTGGCGGATGGTCTCTCTCGTGCCCCGGTGGGGTAGTAAGTCTCCTGGTTCTGGCTAACTAGGGGACTGTCGGATTATTTACTTGCATTTGGGAACCCCTTTGGGGTCTTAAGGGGGGGTGTGATGCCCCTGTGGGTTCATCTTGAGAGGGTGTGGCTGTGCTGCATCCAGCCGCCTTGATTGTAGTAGCTCAGGGCACCTTTAGCAGCTGCTGGAAAATAGCTTTAGACCGCGTTGTGCCGTCCAACTTCCTCTGAACCTCTTGCGTTGACCAAAGCTTGAGAAGGTCATCTGTCTCTTCAGCGGTCCACTGCTGCTCACATTTACAGACTATATCACCCCTTGCTGCTAAATACCAACCAACTATGTGCAATATGTGCTATATATGCTATATATGCTATATATGCTATATGTGCTATATATGCTATATATGCCGTTAATAACTGTGTAATATACACCTGGCTGCTAAATCCTAAGAACTGTTACAGGATGTGTATTTTGAAAATTATGTAACTTTTTATTTTTTATTATATTTTTTATTATGTCATAACTTAGTACTTTTAACATATGTAACATTAAGCTGTCTGTGGCTCTTTTTCCTGCTGTAACTACGCAAATGCCCCTTCCGTGGGACTAATAAAGGTATTCTGATTCACTGGCATCCATCCTGGCTCCTAGTTGTTTGTGTTGCTGAACAGAATTTGTGGCATTTTGTTGTTGTTGATTAGGTTAATCCCGCCCTCCGACGTAAGCGTGAAGTATTGGTTCTTGGTTCTTGGTTCTTGGTTCTTGGTTCTTGCGAGTGGGGTCAGCTAAGAACCGGTTTTTGGTGCTTAGAGCCGGCTCCGCTGCGGTGGAAACAGGAAGAACCAGAACTAAATCAGGCTGTACCCCGGAACTGGCTCTGGAACCGGTTTGGTGGAAAAGAGTGTAAGGTGTGTTATAGTTTATCACTAATTGCGTCACTATTCAACAGAGGGAAGACCCCCTTTCTCTAACAGCAGGAGGCCCCTGCCTCAATGGGATATTACTGTAAGCTTTAGTTTCATTTTCGAGGCAAGTCTGGACATGTCCAGTCTCACACCCGGAAGCAATGACACTTCTCCACATATATGGGTATGTTGGTGTGTACTTGCTTCCGCTTCTCTTACCTGTTAACCTAAATGAATTATGAGCTGTCCTCTCCTGATTTAGGGTAAGATTGCACGCACTTAGGCAGGGCCACACCTCATGACAGATACTAGAATCCTACGGGATCGCTTAAACGGATTTAGTAAGTCGTCTGCCTTAAAACAGCAGTTCATTGAACCTGGTTCTTCAGGAGTTAGTAGAGGTGAGACCTTGCTGATCCAGGAGGATCTGAGCCTGGCGGTAAACTCGCATAGACTCAATAGCTTCTGATAGGTCAATTAGAAGGTCTGAATTAATAGTCAGAAAAAAATTAATAGAGACCTGCTGACCTCAACACAAAATATACCCGACCTAAAACATAAGCTGCTTCCAATTCTATTTTAGTCTAAATGTCTCCAAAATGTACAAAATGAACAATTTATTTTCATATCAGGATGATTTTTACTAAGGTATAAACCAAGTGAGAAGTAATCTAAAAAAAAGGATGAACCAAAAAAATGGCGTATGATGCCGGATGTCTCTGGGCTGTAATTGGTCACGGACGCGAGAGAACACGTGGAGGAAGAAATATTCATTTGACGTGCAAGACGCTCTCTAAGAGGATACAGAGATTAAAGTCCGTCTTCTATAAACATATGAACATTTCTGATCCTAATGGTATTAATGTGTGCAAAGCTAATTTGGCAAATGACAATCAACCAACAACATAGGAGCTATGTAATATAAAGTGTCGAACTCATATTCTGCCGAACCCAATCTTTTGCGTTCATTAGAACTGTCAGAGTCCCAATAAATCCAGACATTTAACCTGTTAACATCTTGCAAGAAACAGCGTCTGAGGGCTTCTTAACATTTAACAAACTATGAATGTGTCCTATCCACTTAACGGGAAGAAACTCAGCTAACTGACGATATGAAAAATGTTTAGCCAAACGAAACACAAGTCTAACGCAGAGCCTCTGAATTAGCCCTGAGCACAGAACTCATGGTAGAAACACTCCACCACTTATCGGATCTGCACAAACAAGACATCAGCTAGCAAGCTGAGATTCCACAGATTCCAGAAATATCAGTATCATCACTGAGCGACCAGAACTCGTGGCATGGGAAGCAAACCCAGACATCACACAGCGTAGCTTTACGGAGCAAAAACGTGAATATTCTTACCTTTGCTGTGTTCTGATCAAAAGTCGTGTTCAATGGCATGAAAAGGATGAAAACGCTGCTGAAGGTTAATCCAATGTGTCTGTGTCACTTTGAAATGATTTCTGATAATCCATCATCACATTTATGGCAATTTCAGTTTTACATTTTCAGAGTGTAATGTAGCTTTCGATTTGGGCAAACTTTATGCGCATCACTCTCACTCCTCATGGTGTGCGTGTTTGTGGATTTAGGATCTTCCCCTTGATTCTATTGGCTCTAACGGTTAAAAAGAGGTGTCAATCACCAAAATCGACCAACGGCAGAAACGGCAAATCCACCCAAATGACCCCAGAGGTGGTTTTATTTTCTAAATCTCTCTAAAAAGGTCAAATGTCACTTGTTTTGCATCAATCTTGATGCAGGGTACTTATTATATGTTATAGTTTGGATTCCTAAAGCTTTTAGTCTACTCTCCCATCATTCAAGGGTGGCTTTCACTATAAGTAATGTATTTTTACTATGTTCAATCTGAATTTACTTTAAAATAAAAACATCTATATTGATTCTGACTCTTCTACATCCAACTCACAGGTTTATCATTGCTTTGAGAAAAAGATGATTAATGTACCCCTTTTAGAAGAGAAGATATAGTCATTTGTTCTGGGAATGTCCTTTTCGAGTCTGAGACCTGAAAAACAGGCTCAGGGCTTAATAGGTTTAAATAAAAGAAGCTGACTAAATGTTCCCTATCTGTAGATATTCACTTTGAATGATGCAGCACACTTTGATCATTTATAGCTTATTTTTCCTGACACAACCACTGATGTTCACTTCAGAAGAAAACACACTTTGACACATCTTACTGTTTCTTTATAAGGCCATACATTATGGGATTGAAGAGACGTGGGCATGTAAGGAAGTTAGATTTTTGTTTTAATATACTCAACATGTTGGGCCTAAAATACAGGCCTCTGTACCCAACATGTATATAAAATATACATGTTGGGTACAGAGGCCTGTAATATTTTACAATTCTTCAAAGAGGTTGATGAGGAAAGCGAGGTGAGGTGTGCAGCTTTCTGTCTGCTCTGCTTACGACCAGAGAAACACACTCTGAGGATCCTCATGTACGAGAAGAGGATAGAATTAGAGGACAAAAGAATAACTGTTGAGGCAAACATTTTTTATTCCTCTTCTGACTCAAACTGAATCAATCTGTTACATGTTATTCCCACACAGGCTAACAGCAGATTTGTACACAGGATGTATATTTGGGACACATTACATGTTAGAGAATACAATGGTGAAAATATTGTCAACATATTGGGAACATAGTTGATATGAAGCTGCTCTGTGTCTGTTCACAGCGAGAAGCTTCATTCAGCTTTAACTTCAGTTTCACTCCTAACGTCCTGACTCATGGACCTTTCAGGGTTCTCCTAAAGTCACTGAGGCTGATATGAAAAGTGAAAAGCAAGATAAGAAACAGAAAGAGAGAGCAGCATCAAGCTCAGCACATGCACAGCTGCACGTTTCATTTCCTTCCTCTGCACACAGTGAACTAGACACGTCATTAGAGTTAATACTGCTGAAGTCAGGGTCCTTTCATTCTCTTTCTCTGCAATCTCTTGATGACCTACACTTCTCCACACAACAGACGCTTACATATGATGCGGATTTTAGACATCTTCAGCCCGTAGAGGACTGGGGTAAAGAGAGGCTGGCATGTTAGAAAGTACAGGGATAATAAAATGCGCAGTATATTCGGCACATATTGCATAGCAAATCTGTTCTGTATTACTTCAAAGCAAGACCCAAAAGAAGCATTAAGCAGGGAAGCGAGGTGAGGTGTGCAGGTACTGAGAGCTTTCTGTCTGGTCTGTTTGGAGCCAGAGAAACACACTCTGAGGATCCTCATGTACGAGATCAAAGTGAGAGAAACAGGAAACATTGAGTAAGAAAAAAGTTATAATTAGTCCATATATATTATTGACTGTAGTGTCAGAGCAGGACAGCTTAACAATGGAGTAGTTATCACAGTAAACTTTGTTAATAATGTTCCCACACAGCTGCAAAGGAACAGTCAGAGAAATCAAAATCCAAATGGCAATAAGTGGAAACAGCCATGTTAGAGCAATAAGAAAGGCAACCCTGTAAGAAGTCATACGTGAGTTATATTGCAGAGGATAACAGATAGCAAGATATCTGTCAAAAGACATGGTGGACAAATTAGTCAATTGTATACCTGTATATGTATACACAGAATAAATCTGCAGGAAGCAGAGCGGAGCAGAAACAGTGTGAATGTCAGAGAGGATCTGAACCAGAAGGAATGGAAACAACCCTGTACTACCATACAGTTCATTTACAAACAGGCTGCACAGAAAAAGGTACATAGGTTCATGTAAGCTCCTGTTCACACAGATAACCACAATCAGCAACACGTTGGCACCTATAATACAAATATACAAAGCCAGAATGATCAGGAAATATAGGTATTTAAAAACCCCGGTGTCAGAGTATGCAGTCAGTATAAAATATGAAATCTGAGTAGAGTTCACCATGATCCTCCTGTGGTTCTTCAAGCATCACAACATTATGCAGTGCATTACCTGGATGTAGATGTCACTTTAAACATGGCAATAACAGTGACCACATGTTCTTCATCATGAGAACACGTAAGACAGATGATCCAAACTGAGCGTCCTATATTAATGTGTATAATACAGAGATCCAGAGAGTGTGAGGTGCTGCTCTCCTCACTGAGCTGAAACTCTGAGCTGCTGCTTTTACTTTCTGTCTGCAGCTCACTGACGTCATCCTTCAGGGATCCTCCTTCTGTAACTCAGGGTTTCACCATCTTGGTTTCTCTTTGTCACGGTCTTGGTTTCTAGTCGTCACCATCTTTGTTTCTAGTTGTCACCATCTTGGATTCTGCTCGTCACCATCTTGTTTTCTAGTCGTCACCATCTTGGTTTTCTAGTCGTCACCATCTTGTTTTCTGCAAGTCACCGTCTTGGTTTCTAGTCGTCAACATCTTGGTTTCTAGTCATCACCATCTTGGTTTCTAGTCGTCAACATCTTGGTTTCTAGTCGTCACCATCTTGGTTTCTAGTCGTCGACATCTTGGTTTCTAGTCGTCACCATCTTGTTTTTTGGTCTTCACCATCTTGGATTCAGGATTCTGCTCGTCACCATCTTGTTTTCTAGTCGTCGCCATCTTGGTTTTCTAGTCGTCACCATCTTGTTTTCTAGAAGTCACCATCTTGGTTTCTGCTCGTCACCATCTTGTTTTTTGGTCGTCAGCATCTTGGTTTCTAGTTGTCACCATCTTGGATTCTGCTCGTCACCATCTTGTTTTCTAGTCGTCACCATCTTGGTTTTCTAGTCGTCACCATCTTGTTTTCTACAAGTCACCGTCTTGGTTTCTGCTCGTCACCATCTTGGTTTCTGGTCGTCACCATCTTGGTTTCTGGTCGTCAACATCTTGGTTTCTAGTCGTCAACATCTTGGTTTCTAGTCGTCACCATCTTGGTTTCTGGTCGTCAACATCTTGTTTTTTGGTCATCACCATCTTGGTTTCTGGTCGTCAACATCTTGGTTTCTAGTCGTCAACATCTTGGTTTCTAGTCGTCACCATCTTGGGTTAGGGTTATGGGGAACGCGCGGCGCTCCATAGGAGCGCAGCGTGGTGCACGGGCTCTCGGGTCAATATTTTGTGTTTAAAAACCTATTTAAAAACTCCTGTAGTAAAACCAATAAAAGGTTCATAAAGCCCTGTGTGGTCTGGGTTAGAAATGTTTTTAAAAATTGAATAAAAGGGATGAAAGAGAGCAGTGGCTGCAGCACAGTGCATATGCGGCGAGGTTAAAACCTGTACTCCTGCCCCCCCGAGGGGGTCTCCCCCGGTGGAGTGTCCGAGGCTGCGTCCCACAGCATCTGGTAAAACCTGGTAAGTTGGTTAAAAAACATCTGGCTAAAAGGACCGAGGTTGACTTTGTTTAAAATCGGCCTAGTGTTAAGCAGCTAGCTGTTGTACAGTGGCGGCCATCTGCTGCATCTGGGAGGTCAGGTAAGCCAGCGTTTGTCCCTGGGTTGAGGTTGCCTGGTGAGTCTCGGTAGCTAAGGTAGCTATCGTGACCTCCTGTCTTTGGATGGCATCCTCAACCCTCTCAAAGCGGTCTCTAGGAGACCCGGTGCTTGCTTGGTCCATTTCTGGCCAGATTGTTCTGTCACAAACGAGCTGAGAACCAAAATGCAACACACGGGAAACCAGGGAAAGTCGGTAAGCAGCTTTATTATAAAGTGTATCTCTTGAAAAGTTCTGATATGAGATAAACCGGCAGACAGTAGGCAAAGGGCTGGTCGGGGACAGGCGAGGGTTTCAGGAGTAGGCAAGACAGGAGACGCAGGTACAGGCAGGGTCAGGGAGCAGGCGAGGCAGAATAATCCAGGGACAGGCAGGGTCAGGAAACGGGCGAAGCAGGCTGGTCAGGGACAGACAAGGTCGAAACCGGGAGAGCAATCTGGGAGGTAATGCGGGAAAGAACTGCATGCTGCGAAGTACGATCTGGCACTGAGGTGAGAGTGAAGTGGGCCTATATACTAGTGGAGCTAATGGGTAACAGAGTGTGAGAGAGAAACAGGGTGTGACTACCAGGTGACTAAGGTGATTGAGAAATGCTAAATCAGAAAATAGGTAAGTGAGGAAGCAGACTGTGACACACTGAGATCTAATCATACTAACACTGAAGTTCTGTCACGGTCTGTGTTTAAGTGGATGTCATTGAAGTAGGGATGGGTATAGTCTGAAATTTATCGATTCCGATTCTGCTTATCGATTCCGGTTCTTATCGATTCCCCGTTTCGATTCCAAAATTATAAAATAAAGAGGTCAAACGTTTAGATAACAAAAATATCTTTATTCTTTTAAGCTTTAACTGACATTTTTACAAATAAAAAAAGACAGGCAATACAAATGTATTACACAATAGCTGTGCTTTATTTTAACTGAGCTATGCCTGTGGCAAGCTATTAACTTGCCACAGGCATTACACTGTGCCTTGTCTTTTTCTTTTTTAGTGTAGTGGAGCCACACTTTAGAGCGTTTACCGCGATCCATCTTTGGTGTTATGAAGTGACTGAGCTCGTGAACTGTCTACGGGAGGGCGGGGGAGCCTCGCTGCGGGGAAACTGTGGACCTCTGTCGCCTGTCAGCGCAATTTACATGATGCCGTTTAAAAAAATTAAGGGCGGTGCCGGCCGTCAGCGAACCGAGCCGGCAGTCAATGGCCAGCTGACGACCGGCCGTTCTGTGATTCTCCAGAACACACAGATGGCCAGTCCGCCCCTGCGCCGGGTCCGCGGCGCAGACGTACCCGGTGGAATACAGGGTCTACCGCATTTAGGAACCGTTAAGCAGAACCGAAATTGTGTATTTTGTATGGGTACCCGGTACCCAGCATTTTCTTATCGGTTCTCATCTGGACCCGAGTTTCGGTTCCCAACCCTACATTGAAGACCTTTACAAGAGCAGTCTCAGTGCTGTGGTTTGGACAAAAGCCTGACTGGAACACATCGAAAGTGTTATTTAAATGCAAGAATTTACTCAACTGTTGAAAAACAACTTTTTCAATGATTTTACCTAGAAATGGCAGGTTTGATATGGGCCTGTAATTGTTCATTACTGAAGCATCTAGATTATTCTTTTTAAGAGCGGTTTAATGACTGCAGTTTTCAGGGCCTGTGGAAAAACACCTAACACCTGAGTAACCCAAATCAGAATCAGAATCGGTAATCCTTTATTTGTCCAATCAGGAAATGTACAGCAAAGAGGCAATGCAGATACAAAGGCATATATAGAATGAACGAATATTGAATGAATGAACATATTCAATAGAATAAGTACACATTCATGGTAAAAATAAGGAGCAGCAAGATTTAAAGTACCGAACACATACTTCATTAAATAGCAGCCTGTTAAATCATCAATTAGATATAGAAAGGTGTATAATGCAAAGTGTTACTTCACAACAGAGTGTTTACAGTCTTAGAAGGCAGTAACAATATCATGTAGGAGATGAAATAAAGAAGTAAAGAATTACACTTTATCCTGATGGGAACGTTCAAAAGGAACCACTTCTAAATTTAAATTGTATTGTGATCCGTCAGTATAAGATTAGGGGAATGTGTTTCCTGTAAATGTAATAGAAAAGGCAGTTTGGTTGAGGAGAGAAACTGGAGAACAGACGTTCTGCTGCTTTCACTCAGATTCACTTTATTAAGTTCATGTGGTCGGAGAAAGTCTTTACTGACTTCATTCATGCTCAATGGACAATTTCAAACCAGTTTCTAAATTACCCCAATACATTGTAATTTTAGACCGTACAACGTTTCTTAATATAGAAGATTAACACATTATGTCAGTAAAATAAACTCAGACTGTAGAAGAAGAGCTTTCAGTGACTGCAGCAACAGATTGTTGTCACTTTCTGATGAAGGTCAGACCTTTAAAGACAACATTTATAACTCCTGTTCTGACTCAAACTGAACTCATATGTTAGAGGTTATTCCTAACCCCAGCTAGCAGCAGATTTTTACAAGGATGTATATTTTGGACATGTTGAGGCCGTACATCATAGGGCTGAAGAGAGGCTGGCATGTGAGGAAATATAACGATAAAAATATTCTCAACATGTTGGGTACACCGCTCATATTAAACCTGCTCTGCACTATCTCAAAGAAAACCCCAAAGTAGAAGTTGATGAGGGAAGCGAGGTGAGGTGTGCAGGTGCTGACAGCTTTCTGTCTGCTCTGCTTACAACCAGAGAAACACACTCTGAGGATCCTCATGTACGAGAACACGATCAGAGATACAGGACAAGAAACTGTGAAAAAAGTAAAAATGAGTCCATATATATTATTGACCGTAGTGTCAGAGCAGGCTAGCTTAACAATGGAGTAGTTGTCACAGTAAACTTTGTTAATTATGTTCCCACACAGCTGCAAAGACACACTCAGCGATATTGTGACAAAGACAACAAAAAAAAGGAGGAAACCATATGGCTGCAATAAGCAGACCAACCATATTAAACGTCATACGTGTGTTATATTGCAGAGGATAACATATAGCAAGATATCTGTCATAAGATATGACGGCTAAATTGAAAAGTTCTACATTTGCATAAGAGTACACAGAGAAAATCTGCAGGAAGCAGAGTGGAGAAGAAACAGTGTGAACAGTGTGAATTTTTGGTTGTGTGTGTAGACGGTGGAAGCAGCGAGAGGCATATACGTGCCTTGATCCCTGCCGAGTCGACACACAACTGTTGATTGGTGTCAGTGCCAAAAAACCTTTTAGGAGCAAAGCGCTCATGGTATAGATGTGGCGCATACATCTTAGGGGCTGATTAGATTCAGCCCCTAGTTTAGCTGCTATAGGCTTAGTTTGTCGGGGGACACTTTACTTTACTTCTTCCTTCTCTCTGTCTGTACCTGTGTACTCTCATGTTCCGAATAACCCAGCTTCCCCAAATTTCTTTTTGGTGTCTATCTACGCCGGGACCCTGAGTCGTGGCTGATCCTGTTGCTGTGGTCCTGAGTCCTGGATCGCGAGCCCTGGATCTTGAGTCGTGGCTGTGCCTGTTGCTGTGGTCCTGGATCATAAGTCCTGGATGGATATCCTCGTGGATTCATCTTCTTATTATAGACACATGCATTTCCAAACATTTGGACTACCTATGTTGTAAATGTATTATCTTCTCAATTTACACACGGCATCTATTGCACGTCTGTCCGTCCTGGGAGAGGGATCCCTCCTCTGTTGCTCTCCCTGAGGTTTCTCCCATTTTTTTCCCCCTTAAACTGTGGGGTTTTTCCTTTTTCTGGAAGTTTTTCCTTGTACGATGTGAGGGTCTAAGGACAGAGGGTGTCGTATTGTCTACTGATATTCTGTACAAACTGTGAAGTCCACTGAGACAAATGTAACATTTGTGATATTGGGCTATATAAATAAACATTGATTGATTGATGTCCGAGAGGATCTGAACCAGAAGGAATGGAAACAACCCTGTACTACCATACAGTTCATTTACAAACAGGCTGCACAGAAAAAGGCACATAGGTTCATGTAATCTCCTGTTCACACAGATAACCACAATCAGCAACACGTTGGCACCTATAATACACACATATAAACACATGACAATCATGAAGAACAAGTATTTAAAAAAACCTGTGTCGAAGTAGGACACCATAGTGAAATAGGAAATGTGAGTAGAGTTCACCATGATCCTCCTGTGGTTCTTTAAGCATCACAACATTATGCACTGCATTACCTGGATGTAGATGTCACTTTAAATATGGCAATAACAGTGTGCACATGTTCTTCATCATGAGAACACATAAGACAGATGATCCAAACTGAGCGT
The DNA here is from genome assembly GCA_011823955.1 of Dissostichus mawsoni. Taxonomy (NCBI): domain Eukaryota; kingdom Metazoa; phylum Chordata; class Actinopteri; order Perciformes; family Nototheniidae; genus Dissostichus; species Dissostichus mawsoni. The sequence continues at coordinate 619,406 of JAAKFY010000025.1, forward strand.
CCTATATTAATGTGTATAATACAGAGATCCAGAGTGTGTGAGGTGCTGCACTCCTCACTGAGCTGAAACTCTGAGCTGCTGCTTTTACCTTCTGTCTGCAGCTCACTGACGTCATCCTTCAGGGATCTTCCTTCTGTAACTCAGGGTTTCACCACCAGATGCAGACGTGCTCCATTCAATCCGTCAATCCACATTATTTTAATGTCACCCAGCTGAACTACGGTATAGGCCTGTCCTTAAAGAATGCAGACAATTCTCTGTTTGGTGCAGAATGCATCTTGGTTTCTGGTCGTCAACATCTTGGTTTCTGCTCGTCAACATCTTGGTTTTAGTCGTCAACATCTTGGTTTTTGGTCGTCCTCATCTTGGTTTCTGCTCGTCGCCATCTAGGATTCTGCTCATCACCATCTTGGTTTCTGCTCGTCACCATCTTGGTTTCTGCTCGTCACCATCTAGGATTCTGCTCATCACCGTCTTGGTTTCTGGTCGTCACCATCTTGGTTTCTAGTCGTCAACATCTTGATTTTCTAGTCGTCAACATCTTGGTTTCTGGTCGTCACCATCTTGGTTTCTAGTCGTCAACATCTTGATTTTCTAGTCGTCAACATCTTGGTTTTTGGTCGTCCTCATCTTGGTTTCTGCTCGTCGCCATTTAGGATTCTGCTCATCACCATCTTGGTTTCTGCTCGTCACCATCTTGGTTTCTGCTCGTCACCATCTAGGATTCTGCTCATCACCATCTTGGTTTCTGGTCGTCACCATCTTGGTTTCTAGTTGTCAACATCTTGATTTTCTAGTCGTCAACATCTTGGTATCTGGTCGTCACCATCTTGGTTTCTAGTCGTCAACATCTTGGTTTTCTATTCGTCAACATCTTGGTTTCTGGTTGTCACCATCTTGGTTTCTGGTCGTCGCCATCTTGGTTTTTGGTTGTCGCCATCTTGGTTTCTGGTCTTCAACATCTTGGTTTCTAGTTGTCACCATCTTGGTTTCTGGTCGTCGCCATCTTGGTTTTTGGTCGTCAACATCTTGGATTCTGGTCGTCACCATCTTGGTTTCTAGTCGTCACCATCTTGGTTTCTAGTCGTGAACATCTTGGTTTTTGGTCGTCACCATCTTGGTTTCTAGTCATCACCATCTTGATTTCTAGTCATCAACATCTTGGTTTGTAGTCATCACCATCTTGGTTGGTAGTCATCACCATCTTGGTTTCTGGTCGTCACCATCTTGGTTTCTGGTCGTCAACATCTTGGTTTCTAGTTGTCACCATCTTGTTTTCTAGTTGTCACCGTCTTGGTTTTCTAGTTGTCACCATCTTGGTTTCTAGTTGTCACCATCTTGGTTTCTGGTCGTCAACATCTTGGTTTCTAGTTGTCAACATCTTGGTTTTTGGTCGTCACCATCTTGGTTTCTGGTCGTCATCATTTTGGTTTTTGGTCGTCACCATCTTGGTTTCTAGACTTCAAGATCTTGGTTTCTAGTCGTCCCCATCTTGGTTTTTGGTCGTCACCATCTTGGTTGCTGGTCTTCATCATTTTGGTTTTTGGTCATCACCATCTTGGTTTCTAGACTTCAAGATCTTGGTTTCTAGTCGTCCCCATCTTGGTTTCTGCAAGTCACCGTCTAGGATTTTGGTCGTCACCATCTTAGTTTCTAGTCGTCACCATCTTGGTTTCTGCTCGTCGCCATCTAGGATTCTAGTTGTCACCATTTAAGTTTCTGGTCGTCAGCATCTTAGTTTCTAGTCGTCACCATCTTGTTTTCTAGTCTTCACTATCTTGGTTTCTAGACGTCACCATCTTGGTTTTTGGTCGTCACCATCTTGGTTTCTGGTCGTCAACATCTTGGTTTCTGGTGGTCAACCTCTTTGGATTCTAGTCCTCAACATCTTGGTTTCTAGTCGTCACCATCTTGCTTTCTGGTCGTCAACATCTTGGTTTCTGCAACAAGACCCACTGGAGAGGCACATGGAAGACCTAGCCATTTGCAGATGTAGTTGTTGGCTTTTGAGTCCATCGTCAGTGCTGTTGTTGAAGTCTATCAACCCTAGCCCTTCAGAGAGCTTTGTCAAGAGGAAGAGGTAGACATGTTGTAGTGACCACGATATCCATTTTTTTTTTGTCCTTTGTTTGTGATTCACTCGTGGGGCTGACCGAGGAATAGACGCTTGTAGTTTCAGAGAAAAAATATAGAAATGTCCAGATGCGATTGAAAAGTAAGATAGTTTATTCCAAAAAAGGCAAAATAAATAAACGTTTTTTAAACAAACTATTTGTCATATAAACTGATACTTCAATATTAAAGGCACAATAAAGATCCTGTCACGATCTTGGTGTTATGTCACGGTTTTTAGTTTTTGTGTGTCTGGTAATGGGTTTTGTTCTTGTCTGGTCCTTCTCCCTGTGTTTTCCTCCCTGTCGTTAGTTTTCCCTGGTGTGTCTGATTGTGTTCACCTGTTGCTCTTGTGTTTCTCCTCCCTTACCCAGCTGTGTCTCGTCCTGTGATTACCCCTCTTTGTATTTAGTCTTGTCTCTTCCTGTGTTCCCCTGTCGGTTCATTGTTTGTTTTTTCCTGTCTCCCTCCATGTCAGTCACGGTCAGCTTTTTGGTGAAGTATTTTCCCTGTATAACCTATGTTATCCTTGCCATGTTTTTGATCTTCAGCTCGGAAAATAAAGCTCGCCTTTTGTTTATAGACCTCTTATCTTTTTGTAGTCTGCATTTGGGTCTCACCTTTTCCGAATCATAACAGATCCAAGCTGTGACGCTCCCAACCAGCAAGGTCTAAAAACGTTTGCTTCAATCAGCCGTACCAGTAGGCCGCAGCACCTCTCCTTTTATGCTGCAGCACCTCGACCTGCAGGAGTAACGCACTCAAATTAAATAATAAATAATATACACCACAGAATCTCAGGCTATGTACTCTAAAAAAAAAATAATATAAACTAAGGAAATGGCTCCTACACATGTGTTTGTCTGAGAGTTTAGCAGAATAAAGCCTCCCAAGGCTTCACACTGACTTCTCTGCTGAAAGTGGAATATTTTCCCTGTCATCAGGGAAGGAGATGTTGTCATTCCTGGCCCCTTTCTGGACTGATAGGCCCTGAGACTTGGTTGGTTTGATCTTTTTCTTCTTCTTCAGCCTGCTGCTTTATCCTTTAAACAAAGAGCAGGTCCAGTACCACCCATGAAGCGGTAAATCGGGCTCTGAAACATGGCGCCCAATGAGGGGCCTGACTAAATGGATTTGTTGGGTTCCAAGGTAACCCCAGCAGAGAGACCACTCAATGTTGTGTGAAACCACTTTAGAGAAGGTCTGTAGCAGAGAGGAGATCGGCCCGAGCATCAGAGGGTTCTGAGAAGGACTTGAAAGAATACCTGCAGAGAGTCAGCTGTTTGAACATCTGATAATTGACTGTGTGGGTCCTCTTCCTCAATCTAAGTCAGGTTGTCTCTATTTCTTAACTGTAGTGTCTCAATCAACTAGATATCTGGCTGCTTATCCATGGTGTACTCTTATAGGCTGCTGGAGAAGAGGTACAAGGTGGTGTTAGAAGGTACAGGACTCAGTCCCAATGAGCTTGTTTTTGCTCAAACGCTCCTTGGTCCTTTAACTGTGGTGAATGATAAGGGGAAGGCCCCCCTAGTGAACTTGATGTTTTTTGTTAGTGGTTTCGGGCAGAGACTATGAGGCGGGAAACTGACAAAATCTAAAGATGACAAGTCTCCCCGAAACAAATGAAAAGATTGTTTGACTGGGTTTTGGTTCTGAAGCGGTTTGTTAATTCTCCTTTCCAGGCTCTAACACAGCCTTCACCGTCTTTGTTTTTGAACCTCTGTCACTCAAACGCAAGTTTCCAGAACTAATATTGCATTTGACATTGTACAAAAACATCGTTAGGGTTTTCAGTAACTATCCCAAACAACAGGGAGAAAGACGTCATACCAATGAGGACCCTGGCTAATACGAGGTCAAGATATTGCTGTCAAAAATAAAACATAAATCAGTCAAATGCAGACTGAGTTACAGAAGGAGGATCCCTGAAGGATGACGTCAGTGAGCTGCAGACAGAAGGTAAAAGCAGCAGCTCAGAGTTTCAGCTCAGTGAGGAGAGCAGCACCTCACACCTCTGGATCTCTGTATTATACACATTAATATAGGATGGTAGTTTGGATCATCTGTCTTATGTGTTCTCATGATGAGGAGCATGTGTTCACTGTTATTTCCATAAGGATCATGGTGAACTCTACTCACATTTCATATTTCATACTGCTGCATACTTCGACACGGGTTTTTAAATATTGTTCTTCATGATTGTCATGTGTTTATATGTGTGTATTATAGGTGCCAATGTTGCTGATTGTGGTTATCTGTGTGAACAGGAGCTTACATGAACCTATGTACCTTTTTCTGTGCAGCCTGTTTGTAAATGAACTGTGTGGTAGTACAGGGTTGTTTCCATTCCTTCTGGTTCAGATCCTCTCTGACATTCACACTGTTTCTTCTCCGCTCTGCTTCCTGCAGGTTTTCTCTCTGCATACATACGGTAGTGTGGAACTGTTTACCTTAGGAATCATGTCTTATGACAGGTATCTTGCTATCTGTTATCCTCTGCAATATAACACACGTATGACGTCTAACAGGGTTGTATTGCTCACTGTGTTTGTGTGGTTGTACAGTGTTCTGGCGAATGTGGTCATGATGTCTCTGAGCGTCCCTTTACAGCTGTGTGGAAACATCATTAACAAAGTGTACTGTGATAACTACTCCATTGTTAAGCTGGCCTGCTATGGCACCACAGTCAATAATGTGTATGGACTGGTTTACATGTTTACTGTCATAGTAGCTCTTATAATACTGATCGTGTACTCGTACATGAGGATCCTCAGAGTGTGTTTCTCTGGTTGTAAGCAGAGCAGACAGAAAGCTGTCAGCACCTGCACACCTCACCTCGCTTCCCTAATCAACTTCTCCTTCGGGGCTTTCTTTGAGATAATGCAGGGCAGGTTTAATATGAGGAAAATACCCAATATTGTGAGAATTATCTTATCGTTGTACTGGCTCTCATGCCAACCGCTCTTCAACCCTTTATTGTACGGACTGAATGTAACCAAAATACCATTTGCAGGAGTCTTGCTTTTTGGTAAAATAATGTTCAGAACTTCTTGTGTATCTTACAAATTAGACACCCTGATGACAGTGATAATGGTTAAATGATTCAAAATAAAACCTGTTAATAAAGTGGATTGAACATGAATGCTGGTGGTGAATGTTTAAAGGCCGTATAGTAGGGATATGTCAGTGTCTGCACCGTGAGGATCGGTCATGCACATACTGTATGTGAGAAGTGCTCATGATCTAATGTAACTCAGACCTTTAGAATATTTACACCAATATCAGTCAATTTGCACTTGTTTTAGATGTTGATTCCTTACCGTTGTTTGAAAAAGAGATAAATCTGATATTCTTAAACTCTCCTTTGTCATACTCTAATACAGCATCTAATCCAAAAAGATATAATCCAAAAACACTTTTATTGACCCACTAGGAGCAAGTTTAGTTTTTAACAGATAAAATATATTAATACAACTATTAATATTCATTAAATCACAAATAGGGGTTGATACTTAGTGACACGAAAGATAAGTGCTTAAAGTACATTTAAATGCCTATCATATGGAATTAATAGTCAAAAGTATTTTGTATTTATTTAATATAATTATTATACTAATGAATATAACTTAATGTACATCAAGTCACCTCTCAGGGGGGCACCACTTTATATCTAAGGACAACTATAGACTAACTAATGAAGTCTTATCAAATATACTGCAATATGAATGAAAAAATACATAATTACATTTCAATAAAGTAAAGTTAATGGATTAAGGAATTCTTGTTTAGGTTGTCAATAATCACTCTTGCACGATATAAAAAAACAGAAATGTAAGATTTTCAGAAAAAAGTCTGTATTTAGAAAAGTTTTAAACGGGTTCGGGTTGGGTTAGGGAAAAGGGCAGTGCTCCGGAGCAGCGCTGCGTAGGGCACTGGCTCTCGGGGATAATATTGTGGTTAAAAAAAACCTTTCTAAAAACTCCAAGGGAAATACATACAATGTTTCTAAAAGCCCTGTTAAAAGTAATACAAATAAGTAAAATCAATTAAAAAAGCCAGAGGAGACCAGATACCAGAGGAGACAGAGCAGCGGGGCCTAAATATATCCTAACCTTCCGGGGACCCCTAAAGGATGTGGCTGACGAGGACCCGTCCTAAGGGAATCCTTCAAAAGGCCTAGCAATGGTGTAAAAACATTCATGAGACAATATCTTGAAAAAGCATGCAGATAAACAATCAAATTAATAGAGCAGTGTTTAAGGTAAAAACGTGTTTTGTAAAAAGTTCACACAACAAAACCAATTCATGCTGAATAAATAAGTAAAATAATCAAATAAAGAGATAAATAAATAAACACACAATAATAAGGAACGAATTGTCATAAAATGAAGTGTGATTAAAACCAGTAGGACCCAGGTTCATAAATTAAAAGACTCCACATAGGACAGGCCGCAAGTATTTAAGATTATTTCTCTCTGCAGGTGGTTTTAAAGACTCCAGTGAAGGAGGGATAATAAAGGGATACAATAATAAGAAATGCAAGACATGAAATAAATATATATTGGTAAAAGTTAAATTAAAATAAAAAGAAGCAGGAAGAGGGAGAGATGACCTACTCGTATGGACCCTTTGTTATTTAAAATCAAGCCATGCAAACAAGTGTTCAAATTAGAATAAATACAATTAAAATTAAAACTATTTACAAGATAATAAATATAAATAGAAACAACATATTCGAAAAGGCAAACCATGCTGGACAAAGGGTCCGGGTGAGGAAGGTCCCTTCATTCCTGCTCGGATAAAATAAATAATTAAAATAATAATTCCATAAAATAAACAATAAATAAAATAAGATAAATATAATAATTAAAATATGTAAAATAATAGAGTATAATAATATATTTGATAACATTTATGGAAAAAATATTTTAAATAAAAGCAACTGGATTCCTTCATATTGACTCGGC
>JAAKFY010000025.1:627487-680988 GCA_011823955.1 Dissostichus mawsoni
GTTACTGTACATACATGTTACTGTAGATTCATGTTACTGTACATACATGTTACTGTTCATACATTTTACTGTAGATACATGTTACTGTACATACATGTTACTCTACATACATGTTACTGAAGATACTGTTACTGTACATACATGTTACTGTAGATTCATGTTACTGTACATACATGTTACTGTTCATACATGTTACTGTAGATACATGTTACTGTACATACATGTTACTGTACATACATGTCACTGTAGATACATGTTACTGTACATACATGTTACTGTACATACATGTCACTGTAGATACATGTTACTGTACATACATGTTACTGAAGATACATGTTACTGCAGAAACATGTTACTGTACATACATGTTACTGTACATATATGTTACTGTACATATATGTTACTGTGTACATAAATGTTACTGAAGATACATGTTATTGTACATACATGTTACTGTACATATATGTTACTGTACATACATGTTACTGAAGATACATGTTATTGTACATACATGTTACTGAAGATACATGTTATTGTACATACATGTTACTGAAGATACATGTTACTGTACATATATGTTACTGTACATACATGTTACTGTACATACATGTTACTAGGAGGGCTGATCATGTCTTATATCTGCAGTCTGAATCCTAACGAGCACTCAGAGATGGACCAGTTTCAGGTGTCAGCAGGTACAGGTTATAAAACAGCATTTTAATGAAGCTCCTCATTAAACTGCACTACTTCTTCTCTTGCAGGCTTCGCTCGAAATCTCTCTGAGGGAACCGATGCCAACTACACGGAGTATGTGGCGACGCGCTGGTACCGATCCCCAGAGCTGCTGCTGGGGTACGCCAATAAGCTTTTTATAACCCCAGGGTTTCTATAACCCTTCTGATGACTGATGCAGGGTCTCTATAACCCCTTACTGTGCTGCAGGGTCTCTATAACCCCTCACTGTGTGCTACAGGGTCTCTCCAACCCCTCACAGGGTCTCTATAACCCCTCACTGTGTGCTACAGGGTCTCTCCAACCCCTCACAGGGTCTCTATAACCCCTCACTGTGCTGCAGGGTCTCTATAACCCCCCACTGTGCTGCAAGGTCTCTATAACCCCTCACAGGGTCTCTATAACCCCTCACTGTGCTGCAGGGTCTCTATAACCCTCACTGTGCTACAGGGTCTCTATAACCCCTCACAGGGTCTCTATATTTTCTATTGCCCCTTTCACACCAACGCGTTTTCAGGGCCGGCTCGGAGCTAGAGCCTGAAAAGTACCGGTTTTCCTCTTCACACCGCAGCGGCGCCGCCTCTTAGCTCCGGAATCCGGTTCGTTTCCAGCTCCAAAAAATTGTCGGTCTAGAAGCAAGATTCCGGAGCTTAGAGGCGGCGCCGCTTACGTCTCTCTTACGTCGAGGCATGCAGGAAACTAAACCCACCTCCCCTGAACATGGGTCGACTGAAGAGTCTCGTCATGCCTGCCTACAAGCAGTAGTGCTGAGCAAAGTGACCAGAAGGCAACCACACACTTTATAAAGTCAGGCAACACTAACCAGGCTTCGTGTGATTCTGTTTATTTGTACCTTACTTTGACCACCCGTTCGCTGTTATTGATCATTGTGCAGAGCAGGCAGACGTTTTGTTATGTATTATAGCAGCTATCGGATGGAATCAATACATGGGCTGCACAGGTTGTCATGTCCGACTATCACAAGTAGAATCATAATGAAAAATACGCCGGTAAAATGTGCCTGTAGAAAACGGCTTATGCCACAATAGGATAGCAACAAGTAGTCAAGTTAGTCAGTTTAGCTTCGGTTGCTATGCCAACATCACCCATTTTATACCAGAGAAACTTTCATAACAGCGTTGTGATGCCAAACAGCGTCCATTCAGACTGACACACATTCACTGAAGGGGGGGGGGGGGATATGTATCAGCTGCTTGTGTGACAGTCAGACAGTGAATACTTTACAGTGGCCGCTGCCGTGAGCTAACCCGGAGCTAACGGGAGAATACACTCTGCCGTGAGTTAACGGGAGAATAAACTCTGCCGTGAGTTAACGGGAGAATACACTCCGGTGGACGAGCAGCACTGCAGCGGTCGGTAAATGCCGCTGAAACACATCAATAAACAATGAACCACGGCACTGGAGAAAAGTATAAGGTTGGAGAAGTAGGCCTATTTTTTTAATTTAATCTGGCTTCGTATGATTAAAAGCAACACGATCATCGACCCGACGCAGTCCCCTGTTGTTGTTGTTGTAGTGAGCGCCGTAACGCCGTTGGGGAGCAAATCAGCGAAGTAAACGGTGACGTCATGACGCAGCAGCGGCAGCACCAGTCGGGCTCTGGGCGGTGTGAACACAACGGGGGCTGAAAAGGGAAACCGGAGCTGAACCAGAAAAGCGCTGGTGTGAAAGCCGCATATAACTCCTCACTGTGCTGCAGGGTCTCTATAACCCCTCACTGTGCTGCAGGGTCTCTATAACCCCTCACTGTGCTGCAGGGTCTCTATAACCCCTCACTGTGCTGCAGGGTCTCTATAACCCCTCACTGTGCTGCAGGGTCTCTATAACCCCTCACTGTGCTGCAGGGTCTCTATAACCCCTCACTGTGTGCTGCAGGGTCTCTATAACCCCTCACTGTGCTGCAGGGTCTCTATAACCCCTCACTGTGCTGCAGGGTCTCTATAACCCCTCACTGTGCTGCAGGGTCTCTATAACCCCTCACTGTGCTGCAGGGTCTCTATAACCCCTCACTGTGCTGCAGGGTCTCTATAACCCCTCACTGTGTGCTGCAGGGTCTCTATAACCCCTCACTGTGCTGCAGGGTCTCTATAACCCCTCACTGTGCTGCAGGGTCTCTATAACCCCTCACTGTGCTGCAGGGTCTCTATAACCCCTCACTGTGCTGCAGGGTCTCTATAACCCCTCACTGTGCTGCAGGGTCTCTATAACCCTCACTGTGTGCTGCAGGGTCTCTATAACCCCTCACTGTGCTGCAGGGTCTCTATAACCCCTCACTGTGCTGCAGGGTCTCTATAACCCCTCACTGTGTGCTGCAGGGTCTCTATAACCCCTCACTGTGCTGCAGGGTCTCTATAACCCCTCACTGTGTGCTGCAGGGTCTCTATAACCCCTCACTGTGTGTTGCAGGGTCTCTATAACCCCTCACTGTGTGCTGCAGGGTCTCTATAACCCTCACTGTGTGCTGCAGGGTCTCTATAACCCCTCACTGTGCTGCAGGGTCTCTATAACCCCTCACTGTGTGCTGCAGGGTCTCTATAACCCTCACTGTGCTGCAGGGTCTCTATAACCCCTCACTGTGTGCTGCAGGGTCTCTATAACCCCTCACTGTGCTGCAGGGTCTCTATAACCCCTCACTGTGTGCTGCAGGGTCTCTATAACCCCTCACTGTGCTGCAGGGTCTCTATAACCCCTCACTGTGTGCTGCAGGGTCTCTATAACCCCTCACTGTGTGTTGCAGGGTCTCTATAACCCCTCACTGTGTGCTGCAGGGTCTCTATAACCCCTCACTGTGCTGCAGGGTCTCTATAACCCCTCACTGTGCTGCAGGGTCTCTATAACCCCTCACTGTGCTGCAGGGTCTCTATAACCCCTCACTGTGCTGCAGGGTCTCTATAACCCCTCACTGTGTGCTGCAGGGTCTCTATAACCCCTCACTGTGTGCTGCAGGGTCTCTATAACCCCTCACTGTGCTGCAGGGTCTCTATAACCCCTCACTGTGCTGCAGGGTCTCTATAACCCCTCACTGTGTGCTGCAGGGTCTCTATAACCCCTCACTGTGCTGCAGGGTCTCTATAACCCCTCACTGTGCTGCAGGGTCTCTATAAACCCCTCACTGTGCTGCAGGGTCTCTATAACCCCTCACTGTGCTGCAGGGTCTCTATAACCCCTCACTGTGTGCTGCAGGGTCTCTATAACCCCTCACTGTGTGCTGCAGGTCTCTATAACCCCTCACTGTGTGCTGCAGGGTCTCTATAACCCCTCACTGTGCTGCAGGGTCTCTATAACCCCTCACTGTGCTGCAGGGTCTCTATAACCCCTCACTGTGCTGCAGGGTCTCTATAACCCCTCACTGTGCTGCAGGGTCTCTATAACCCCTCACTGTGTGCTGCAGGGTCTCTATAACCCCTCACTGTGCTGCAGGGTCTCTATAACCCCTCACTGTGCTGCAGGGTCTCTATAACCCCTCACTGTGTGCTGCAGGGTCTCTATAACCCCTCACTGTGCTGCAGGGTCTCTATAACCCCTCACTGTGCTGCAGGGTCTCTATAACCCCTCACTGTGCTGCAGGGTCTCTATAACCCCTCACTGTGCTGCAGGGTCTCTATAACCCCTCACTGTGTGCTGCAGGGTCTCTATAACCCCTCACTGTGCTGCAGGGTCTCTATAACCCCTCACTGTGCTGCAGGGTCTCTATAACCCCTCACTGTGCTGCAGGGTCTCTATAACCCCTCACTGTGCTGCAGGGTCTCTATAACCCTCACTGTGCTGCAATCTCAATCTCAATCTTTATTTATTTATATAGCACATTTAAAACAACCTTCAGTTGACCAAAGTGCTGTACAGGCAATAACTACAATATTAAATAACACAATGGGAGTACAATAATAAAACAATAATTAAAAACATGATAAAAAGCACAATAACTAGAAACATATAAAAAAACACATACAAATGTAAAAATGTAATGTTCAACTAGTATTAAAAGCCAGTGCAAAGAGGTGAGTTTTTAGCTGAGATTTAAAAAGTTCAATAGACTCAGCAGTCCGGATATGTACTGGGAGGCTGTTCCACAGTCTGGGAGCTGCAACACTGAAAGCCCTGTCACCTCGGGTTTTTTTCCTGCACCGAGGAACCACCAACATATTTTGCTGAGCTGATCGCAATGCTCTAGCTGGAGCATGGCGGTGCAACAACTCAGACAGGTAATGTGGTGCCAGTCCATGCAATGATTTAAAAACAACAAGTAAGTACTTGAACTGGATCCTGTAACTGACAGGAAGCCAATGAAGGTCTGCCAAAACGGGTGTGATGTGGTCATAACGTCTCTTCCCAGTAAGAAGGCGTGCAGCCGCATTTTGGACCAGCTGCAGGCGACGGATCAAACACTTATCAACACCAATATACAGGGAGTTACAATAGTCTAAACGAGACGTTATAAATAGGTGGATTAGCTGTTCAAATTCCTTACTAGGAAGATAGGCTTTTACCTTCCCCAGAAGCCGCAGCTGGAAGAAGCTTGTCTTGACAACTGAGCTTATTTGTTTGTCGAATTTAAAACAGTTGTCAAAGATGACTCCAAGATTTCTGACAGAGGGACGGCTGTAGGAGGCCCGAGTACACTATTAAAGCCATCCAGGAGTTCAGACTGTCCAAATATTATAATCTCTGTCTTGTTTTCGTTGAGAGTCAAGAAGTTGATTTCCATCCATGATTTTATGTCTTTCAGACAGCTAAGCAAGGCAATCCTAGATTCCTTATTTGCTTTTATAGGCAGGTATACCTGCAGATCATCTGCAAAGCAATGGTAAGAAATGTTATGCTTTTTAAAAATTGACCCCAGAGGTAGTAAATACAGACTGAACAAAATGGGGCCTAGGATAGAACCTTGAGGGACCCCATATGCTAGTGGGGCTGCAGCTGAAGAATACTGGCCAAGATGCACAGAAAAGGTCCTTTCTGACAGATAGGATTGAAACCATTTTAGGACATTACCTTTAATTCCAGCACACAGTTCAAGGCGTGATAAAAAATTTGGTGGTCAATGGTGTCAAAAGCAGCAGACAAATCTAAAAGCACAAGCACAGCAGAATTCCCTGAATCAGCAGTTAAAAGAAGATCATTCAAAACTCTTAGGAGAGCAGTTTCTGTGCTATGGCGTGATTTAAAACCAGACTGAAACTTCTCTGATATGCAGTTTAAAACAAGGTGCGACTGCAGTTGCGCTAACACCACTTTCTCTAGGACTTTAGACAGGAAGGGAAGCTTAGAAATAGGTCTAAAGTTGGAGAGAACAGAATGATCAAGGTTCTGTTTTTTGATAAGAGGCTGCACTACAGCGTGTTTAAAAAAGGTTGGAACGCAGCCTGAGGTGAGAGAGATATTTATCAAAGTTAAAATATATGACCCAATAGTAGTAAAAACGTCTTTCAGTAGTCTCGGAGGAATACTGTCTAAGGGGTATTGTGAAGGTTTCAATTTTTTAACCACATCAGATAACTCGGGCAGTGAAACCAGGTCAAACTGCTCGAAGACAGCTGAGCACACAGGAGACACTGCTGGGTCTAAGGTGAGAGGAGGAGGTGAAGATCTGATGGCCAAGACTTTATCATTAAAAATGAAAGGAACTTTTCACATAGAGTAGGTGATGGCACAACACAGGGAGAGTTACAGGGATTTAAAAGACAATTAAGAGTGGTAAAAAGGAACTGGGGCCTATTTCTGTTTTTGGACACAAGATTTGAAATAAAATGAGTTTTTGCACATTTAACAGCCCTCTGATATTCGCTTAAACCGTCTCTTAGAATCCCCAAGGAGACGTGAAGTTTATCCTTCTTCCATCTCCTCTCTGCTCGTCTACATGCGCGTCTCAGGGCGCGGGTAGAGTCAGTTATCCACGGTTCAGTCACAGGTTTAGGGTGTCTGGCCGTGAATGGAGCGATCAGGTCCAGAATATCCGTGCAAGTAGAATTAAAAAGGCTGAGAATCTCCTCAGCACTGGCATCACAAGAGCCAATTAATGTGGAAAGCACAGAGTCATTAAAGGCAACGGAAAACTGTGACGCTGTCAGAGGATTCAGCGCACGTAGGCGGCGCTCCGGAACGCACGAGTCAACTTGAGAGCAAGGCAGCATCATAGTAAATAACACAGGCAAATGGTCCGAAATACCAGTGTCACAAATGTCCCTGATACAAACATCTAAACCATGAGACAACACAAGGTCCAGTGTGTCCCTTCTCATGTGTCGGGCCATTAACCGACTGTGTAAGATTAAAAGAGTCAATGAGATTCATAAAATCTTTGACGAGCGGTCGGGAATCACAGCACACATGAATATTAAAATCGCCAATGATTAAAAATCGATCAAAGTTCAAGATAACCCCCGCTACAAAGTCTGAGAATTCCTGAATAAAATCCTTATTGAACTTCGGAGGGCGATAGATCAAAGCACAGAGCACTGGAAGTGTTAAGTGTAGTTCGAAAAGTTGCAGCTCAAAGCTGGAGAAGCTGTTCGACGGAGTTTGACGGCAGTTAAAGCTGGATTTAAAGACCGACGCCAGCCCTCCACCTCTACCGGTGGTCCGCGGGGTGCTGATGAATGAACAGTCAGGTGGTAGAAGTTCCGAAAAAGCTGTTAACTCACCAGCACGAATCCACGTCTCCGTCAGAAACATAAAGTCCAAATCCCGGGATTTAAAAAAGTCATTAAGCAGGAAAGTCTTGTTAGCTAGCGATCTAGCATTGATGAGTGCCAGGCGGAGAGTAGCTCCTCTCTTCCCGGTTTTTGAGTACAATCCAGTGGGCGAAGGTGTCTGTGATCCACGCCACCCCTGCGTATCCGCCTGGGGAAATTAGCCTGCTCCGGTAGGCTCACTGAGCGGCCATCCGGAAAGACGCGGAGGAGCCATCTCTGCCTAGTCATCGGGGCAGCGTAGCATCCACTGCTATTGAGGCCAGGGGCCTTTCCACGTAGAGATAGCAGGTAAGCCCTGATCCTTACGGCTTCTCCGCCCCGCTTTCCCCTTCGTCTTGGGCGCTTCCTCTGGGGGATGGCATATACCTGGCGGCGCAGGTATGCCGGTATGCTTGAAAGAAGTGGAGGAGGAGGATTCGAGGTTGGCTCTCCTAAACATTGCTCTAATACCCCCTCCTGAAACGCTTTGATTTCCATAAGCGACTGGCGGTCGTAAACTAGTAGAGCAGAGACATTTTGACAAAAAACAAAACAATAAAACTACTAGAACTAATAAAAGGCTGAACAGGCCTGGGAGACGTCTCGCTGTGCACACTGCTGGCGCCATCTTCCTCTTAAGCTGCCCTACGTCTGCTGCAGGGTCTCTATAACCCCCACAGGGTCTCTATAACCCCTCACTGTGCTGCAAGTTCTCTATAACCCCTCACTGTGTGCTGCAGGGTCTCTATAACCCCTCACTGTGCTGCAGGGTCTCTATAACCCCTCACAGGGTCTCTATAACCCCTCACTGTGTGCTGCAGGGTCTCTATAACCCCTCACTGTGCTGCAGGGTCTCTATAACCCCTCACTGTGTGCTGCAGGGTCTCTATAACCCCTCACTGTGCTGCAGGTCTCTATAACCCCTCACTGTGTGCTGCACGGTCTCTATAACCCTCACTGTGTGCTGCAGGGTCTCTATAACCCTCACTGTGCTGCAGGGTCTCTATAACCCCTCACTGTGTGCTGCAGAGTCTCTATAACCCCTCACAGGGCCTCTATAACCCCTCACTGTGCTGCAGGGTCTCTATAACCCCTCACAGGGCCTTTATAACCCCTCACTGGGTCTCTATAACCCCTCACTGTGCTGCAGAGTCTCTATAACCCCTCACCCCCCTGCTGCAGGGCTCCGTACGGGAAGGCGGTGGACATGTGGTCGGTGGGCTGCATCTTGGGGGAGCTGAGCGACGGGCAGCCTCTGTTTCCGGGGGAAAGC
This sequence comes from Dissostichus mawsoni, assembly GCA_011823955.1. Taxonomy (NCBI): domain Eukaryota; kingdom Metazoa; phylum Chordata; class Actinopteri; order Perciformes; family Nototheniidae; genus Dissostichus; species Dissostichus mawsoni. Next base: position 636,186 of record JAAKFY010000025.1, read on the forward strand.
GAGATTGATCAGCTGTTCACCATCCAGAAGGTGCTGGGACCCCTCCCTCCGGAGCAGATGAAGCTCTTCTACAACAATCCTCGCTTCCACGGCCTGCGGGTAAACTCACCTTTTCTACCTCAACCCCCCCTCCCCTGTTCCCTGCTCTGTCCCGAGAAATGTATAGTTTATAACGTATCTTCATTAATCACTGATTAATGTTGGACTGTAAAGTGTTTCCGTCCCAGCAGGAAGCTCAGGACCCAGAGACTCTTCACTCAGTTCTGTCTTCTCAAAACTGTCAAACAAAGGAATGGTAGGGACACACACAAATGCAGGACACACAGAACAAATCTGTATCCTCATGTAATCCAGGCTGAGCAGGCCAAACAGAACCCCCCATGAACGATAAACAAGGATCTGACAAACACTGACAGAGAGAAACATCAGGGATGTGATAAAAGTATTCAGTTCATTAAAAAATAGGGAAAAGATGAGACGCTGAATCGTAACTTAAATCGATTCTAGAAACATTATTCCTCCTCTCTGGACTTCTTCTGCTTTCTGTCTCTCTGCCTCCCCCTCGTTTCTCTGTCTTTATTCCTCGCTGCTCTCGTTGTGTTTCTGTGACGGATCAGTGACTCACACTGCATCATCTTCCTGCTCCCAGAGAAACCCTGCTGCAGATACAGGCCAGCAAACAGCCCTATGAACACCTGAACGCACCACAGACACCACCTGAACACACCACAGAGAACACCTGAACACACCACAGAGAACACCTGAACACACCACAGAGAACACCTGAACACATCACAGAGAACACCTGCACACATCACAGAGAACACCTGAACACATCACAGAGAACACCTGAACACATCACAGAGAACACCTGCACACATCACAGAGAACACCTGAACACATCACAGAGAACACCTGCGCATATCGAGAACACCTGAGCACATCACAGAGAACACCTGAACAAATCAGAGAGAACACCTGAACACATCACAGAGAACGCCTGCACACATCACAGAGAACACCTGAACACATCAGAGAGAACACCTGAACACACCACAGAGAACACCTGAACACACCACAGAGAACACCTGAACACATCACAGAGAACACCTGCACACATCACAGAGAACACCTGAACACATCACAGAGACACCTGAACACATCACAGAGAACACCTGCACACATCACAGAGAACACCTGAACACATCACAGAGAACACCTGAACACATCACAGAGAACACCTGCGCATATCAGAGAACACCTGAGCACATCACAGAGAACCCTGAACAAATCAGAGAGAACACCTGAACACATCACAGAGAACGCCTGCACACATCACAGAGAACACCTGAACACATCAGAGAGAACACCTGAACACACCACAGAGAACACCTGAACACACCACAGAGAACACCTGAACACATCACAGAGAACACCTGCACACATCACAGAGAACACCTGAACACATCACAGAGAACACCTGAACACATCACAGAGAACACCTGCACACATCACAGAGAACACCTGAACACATCAGAGAGAACACCTGAACACACCACAGAGAACACCTGAACACATCACAGAGAACACCTGAACACATCACAGAAAACACCTGAACACATCACAGAGAACACCTGAACACATCACAGACACCACCTGAACACATCACAGACACCACCTAACACATCACAGATAGACACCTGAACACACCACAGAGAACACCTGAACACATCACAGAGAACACCTGAACACGTCACAGAGACACCTGAACACATCACAAAGAACACCTGAACACATCAGAGAGAACACCTGAACACCTGAACACATCACAGAGAACACCTGAACACATCTCAGAGAACACCTGAACACATCACAGAGAACATCTGAACACATCACAGAGAACACCTGAACACATCACAGAGAACACCTGAACACATCACAGAGAACATCTGAACACATCACAGAGAACACCTGAACACATCACAGAGAACACCTGAACACATCACAGAGAACATCTGAACACATCACAGAGAACACCTGAACACATCACAGAGAACACCTGAACACATCACAGAGAACATCTGAACACATCACAGAGAACATCTGAACACATCACAGAGAACACCTGAACACGTAACAGAGAACACCTGAACACATCACAGACACCACCTGAACACATCACAGAGAACACCTGAACACACCACAGAGAACACCTGAACACATCACAGAGAACATCTGAACACATCACAGAGAACACCTGAACACATCACAGAAAACACCTGAACACATCACAGAGAACACCTGAACACATCACAGACACCACCTGAACACATCACAAAGAACACCTGAACACATCACAGACACCACCTGAACACATCAAAGAGAACACCTGAACACACCACAGAGAACACCTGAACACATCACAGAGAACACCTGAACACGTCACAGAGAACACCTGAACACATCACAAAGAACACCTGAACACATCAGAGAGAACACCTGAACACCTGAACACATCACAGAGAACACCTGAACACATCTCAGAGAACACCTGAAACATCACAGAGAACATCTGAACACATCACAGAGAACACCTGAACACATCACAGAGAACACCTGAACACATCACAGAGAACATCTGAACACATCACAGAGAACACTGAACACATCACAGAGAACACCTGAACACATCACAGAGAACATCTGAACACATCACAGAGAACACCTGAACACATCACAGAGAACACCTGAAAACATCACAGAGAACATCTGAACACATCACAGAGAACATCTGAACACATCACAGAGAACACCTGAACACGTAACAGAGAACACCTGAAACACATCACAGACACCACCTGAACACATCACAGAGAACACCTGAACACACCACAGAGAACACCTGAACACATCACAGAGAACATCTGAACACATCACAGAGAACACCTGAACACATCACAGAGAACACCTGAACACATCACAGAGAACATATGAACACATCACAGAGAACACCTGAACACATCACAGAGAACATCTGAACACATCACAGAGAACATCTGAACACATCACAGAGAACATCTGAACACATCACAGAGAACACCTGAACACATCACAGAGAACATCTGAACACATCACAGAGAACATCTGAACACATCACAGAGAACATCTGAACACATCACAGAGAACACCTGAACACATCACAGAGAACACCTGAACACATCACAGAGAACATCTGAACACATCACAGAGAACCCTGAACACATCACAGAGAACATTGAACACATCACAGAGAACATCTGAACACATCACAGAGAACATCTGAAACACATCACAGAGAACACTGAACACATCACAGAAACACCTGAAACACATCACAGAGAACATCTGAACACATCACAGAGAACACCTGAACACATCACAGAGAACACCTGAACACATCACAGAGAACACCTGAACACATCACAGAGAACACCTGAACACATCACAGAGAACATCTGAACACATCACAGAGAACATCTGAACACATCACAGAGAACATCTGAACACATCACAGAGAACACCTGAACACGTAACAGAGAACACCTGAACACACCACAGAGAACACCTGAACATCACAGAGAACACCTGCACACATCACAGAGAACACCTGAACACATCACAGAGAACACCTGAACACGTAACAGAGAACACCTGAACATGGATAGTTAGTATTGCTTGTTAGTGATTGTTGGTGATTGTCAGTGATTGTTGGGGATTGTTAGGTATTGTTGGGGTTGTTGGAGATTGCTGGTGATTGTTGGGGATTGTTATGGATTGTTGGGGATTGCTGGTGATTGTGAGTGATTGTTGGTGATTGCTGGTGATTGTTGGGGATGCTGGTGATTGTGAGTGATTGTTGGTGATTGTGAGTGATTGCTGGTGGTTGCTGGTGATTGTTGGGGATTGCTGGTGATTGTTAGGTATTGTTGGGGATTGTTGGTGATTGTTGGTGATTGTTGGTGAATGTTGGTGATTGCTGGTGATATTAGATATTGTTGCTGATTGCTGGTGATATGAGGTATTGTTGCTGATTGCTGGTGATTGTGATTGATTGTTGGTGATTGTAGTGATTGTTGGGGATTGTTAGGTATTGTTGGTAACTGTTGGTGATTTGTGGGATTGCTGGTGATTGTTAGGTATTGTTGGTAACTGTTGGTGATTGCTGGTGATTGTTGGTGATTGCTGGTGATATTAGATATGTTGGTGATTGCTGGTGATATTAGGTATTGTTGGTGATATTAGGTGTTGTTGGTGATATTAGGTATTGTTGGTGATTGCTGGTGATATTAGGTGTTGCTGGTGATTGCTGGTGATATTAGGGTTGTTGGTGATATTAGGTATTGTTGGTGATTGCTGGTGATATTAGGTGTTGTTGGTGATTGCTGGTGTTATTAGGGTTGTTGGTGATTGCTGGTGATATTAGGTGTTGTTGGTGATATTAGGTGTTGTTGGTGATCGCTGGTGATATTAGGTGTTGTTGGTGATTGCTGGTGATATTAGGTGTTGTTGGTGATTGCTGGTGTTATTAGGTGTTGTTTGGTGATTGCTGGTGATATTAGGTGTTGTGGTGATCGCTGGTGATATTAGGTGTTGTTGGTGATTGCTGGTGATATTAGGTGTTGTTGGTGATTGCTGGTGATATTAGGTGTTGCTGGTGATTGCTGGTGATATTAGGTGTTGTTGGTGATTGCTGGTGATATTAGGTGTGTTGGTGATCGCTGGTGATATTAGGTATTGTTGGTGATCGCTGGTGATATTAGGTGTTGTTGGTGATGCTGGTGATATTAGGTGTTGTTGGTGATTGCTGGTGTATTAGGTGTTGTTGGTGATTGCTGGTGATATTAGGTGTTGTTGGTGATCGCTGGTGATATTAGGTGTTGTTGGTGATTGCTGGTGATATTAGGTGTTGTTGGTTGATTGCTGGTGATATTAGGTATTGTTGGTGATCGCTGGTGATATTAGGTGTTGTTGGTGATTGCTGGTGATATTAGGTGTTGTTGGTGATTGTGGTGATATTAGGTGTTGTTGGTGATTGCTGGTGATATTAGGTGTTGTTGGTGATTGCTGGTGATATTAGGTGTTGTTGGTGATCGCTGGTATTAGGTGTTGTTGGTGATTGCTGGTGATATTAGGTGTTGTGGTGATGCTGGTGATATTAGGTGTTGTGGTGATCGCTGGTGATATTAGGTGTGTGTTGGTGATTGCTGGTGATATTAGGTGTTGTTGGTGATTGCTGGTGTTATTAGTGTTGTTGGTGATCGCTGGTGTTATTAGGTTGTTGGTGATCGCTGGTGATATTAGGTGTGTTGGTGATTGCTGGTGATATTAGGTGTTGTTGGTGATTGCTGGTGATATTAGGTGTTGTTGGTGATTGCTGGTGATATTAGGTGTTGTTGGTGATTGCTGGTGATATAGGTGTTGTTGGTGATTGCTGGTGATATTAGGTGTTGTTGGTGATTGCTGGTGATATTAGTGTTGTTGGTGATTGCTGGTGTTATTAGGTGTTGTTGGTGATTGCTGTGTTATTAGGTGTGTGGTGATCGCTGGTGATATTAGTGTTGTTGGTGATCGTGGTGGTGATATTAGGTGTTGTTGGTGATCGCTGGTGATATTAGGTGTTGTGGTGATTGCTGGTGATATTAGGTGTTGTTGGTAATTGCTGGTGATATTAGGTGTTGTTGGTGATTGCTGGTGATATTAGGTGTTGTTGGTGATCGCTGGTGATATTAGGTGTTGTTGGTGATGCTGGTGATATTAGGTGTTGTGGTGATTGCTGGTGATATTAGGTGTTGTGGTGATTGCTGGTGATATTAGGTGTTGTTGGTGATTGCTGGTGATTAGCTGTTGTTGGTGATCGCTGGTGTTATTAGGTGTTGTGGGTGATCGCTGGTGATATTAGGTGTTGTTGGTGGTGATTGCTGGTGATATTAGGTGTTGTTGGTGATTGCTGGTGATATTAGGTGTTGGGTGATGCTGGTGATATTAGGTGTTGTTGGTGATTGCTGGTGATATTAGGTGTTGCTGGTGATTGCTGGTGATATTAGGTGTTGTTGGTGATATAGGTATTGTGGTGATTGCTGGTGATATTAGGTGTTGTTGGTGATATTAGGTGTTGTTGGTGATCGCTGGTGATATTAGGTGTTGTTGGTGATTGCTGGTGATATTAGGTGTTGTTGGTGATTGCTGGTGTTATTAGGTGTTGTTGGTGATGCTGGTGATATTAGGTGTTGTTGGTGATTGCTGGTGATATTAGGTATTGTTGGTGATCGCTGGTGATATTAGGTGTTGTTGTGATCGCTGGTGATATTAGGTGTTGTTGGTGATTGCTGGTGATATTAGGTGTTGTTGGTGATTGCTGGTGATATTAGGTGTTGCTGGTGATCGCTGGTGATATTAGGTGGTGTTGGTGATTGCGTGATATTAGGTGTTGTTGGTGACGCTGGTGATATTAGGTATTGTTGGTGATCGCTGGTGATATAGGTGTTGTTGGTGATTGCTGGTGATATTAGGTATTGTTGGTGATCGCTGGTGATATTAGGTGTTGTTGGTGATTGCTGGTGATATTAGTGTTGTGGTGATTGCTGGTGATATTAGGTGTTGTTGGTGATTGCTGGTGATATTAGGTGTTGTTGGTGATCGCTGGTGATATTAGGTGTTGTTGGTGATTGCTGGTGATATTAGGTGTTGTTGGTGATCGCTGGTGTTATTAGGTGTTGTTGGTGATCGCTGGTGTATTAGGTGTTGTTGGTGATCGCTGGTGATATTAGGTGTTGTTGGTGATTGCTGGTGATATTAGGTGTTGTTGGTGATTGCTGGTGATATTAGGTGTGTGGTGATTGCTGGTGATATTAGGTGTTGTGGTGATGCTGGTGTATTAGGTGTGTTGGTGATCGCTGGTGTTATTAGGTGTGTTGGTGATCGCTGGTGTTATTAGGTATTGTTGGTGATTGCTGGTGATATTAGGTGTTGTTGGTGATCGCTGGTGATATTAGGTGTTGTTGGTGATTGCTGGTGATATTAGGTGTTGTTGGTGATTGCTGGTGATATAGGGTTGTTGGTGATTGCTGGTGTTATTAGGTGTTGTTGGTGATCGCTGGTGTTATTAGTGTTGTTGGTGATCGCTGGTGATATTAGGTGTTGTTGGTGATTGCTGGTGATATTAGGTGTTGTTGGTTGATTGCTGGTGATATTAGTGTTGTTGGTGATTGCTGGTGATATTAGGTGTTGTTGGTGATCGCTGGTGATATTAGGTGTTGTTGGTGATTGCTGGTGATATTAGGTGTTGTTGGTGATTGCTGGTGATATTAGGTGTTGTTGGTGATTGCTGGTGATATTAGGTGTTGTTGGTGATTGCTGGTGATATTAGGTGTTGTTGGTGATATTAGGTGTTGTTGGTGATTGCTGGTGATATTAGGTGTTGTTGGTGATTGCTGGTGATATTAGGTGTTGTTGGTGATTGCTGGTGATATTAGGTGTTGTTGGTGATCGCTGGTGATATTAGGTGTTGTTGGTGATTGCTGGTGTTATTAGGTGTTGTTGGTGATTGCTGGTGATATTAGGTGTTGTTGGTGATCGCTGGTGATATTAGGTGTTGTTGGTGATTGCTGGTGATATTAGGTGTTATTGGTGATTGCTGGTGATATTAGGTGTGTTGGTGATTGCTGGTGATATTAGGTGTTGTTGGTGATTGCTGGTGATATTAGGTGTTATTGGTGATTGCTGGTGATATTAGGTGTGTTGGTGATTGCTGGTGATATTAGGTGTTGTTGGTGATTGCTGGTGATATTAGGTGTTGTTGGTGATCGCTGGTGATATTAGGTGTTGTTGGTGATTGCTGGTGTTATTAGGTGTTGTTGGTGATCGCTGGTGATATTAGGTGTTGTGGTGATTGCTGGTGATATTAGGTGTTGTTGGTGATTGCTGGTGATATTAGGTGTTGTTGGTGATTGCTGGTGTATTAGGTTGTTGTTGGTGATCGCTGGTGTATAGGTGTTGTTGGTGATCGCTGGTGATATTAGGTGTTGTTGGTGATTGCTGGTGATATTAGGTGTTGTTGGTGATTGCTGGTGATATTAGGTGTTGTTGGTGATCGCTGGTGATATTAGGTGTTGTTGGTGATTGCTGGTGATATTAGGGTTGTTGGTGATTGCTGGTGATATTAGGTGTTGTTGGTGATCGCTGGTGATATTAGGTGTTGTGGTGATGCTGGTGATATTAGGTGTTGTGGTGATATTAGGTGTTGTGGTGATTGCTGGTGATATTAGGTGTTGTTGGTGATTGCTGGTGATATTAGGTGTTGTTGGTGATTGCTGGTGATATTAGGTGTTGTTGGTGATTGCTGGTGATATTAGGTGTTGTTGGTGATCGCTGGTGATATTAGGTGTTGTTGGTGATATTAGGTGTTGTTGGTGATTGCTGGTGATATTAGGTGTTGTGGTGATTGCTGGTGATATTAGGTGTTGTTGGTGATTGCTGGTGATATTAGGTGTTGTTGGTGATCGCTGGTGATATTAGGTGTTGTTGGTGATTGCTGGTGTTATTAGGTGTTGTTGGTGATTGCTGGTGATATTAGGTGTTGTGGTGATCGCTGGTGATATTAGGTGTTGTTGGTGATTGCTGGTGATATTAGGTGTTATTGGTGATTGCTGGTGATATTAGGTGTGTTGGTGATTGCTGGTGATATTAGGTGTTGTTGGTGATCGCTGGTGATATTAGGTGTTGTTGGTGATGCTGGTGATATTAGGTGTTGTTGGTGATGCGCTGGTGATATTAGGTGTTGTTGGTGATCGCTGGTGATATAGGTGTTGTTGGTGATCGCTGGTGATTAGGTGTTGTTGGTGATGCTGGTGATATTAGGTGTTGTTGGTGATGCTGGTGATATTAGTGTTGTTGTGATTGCTGGTGATATTAGGTGTTGTTGGTGATGCTGGTGATATTAGGTGTTGTTGGTGATTGCTGGTGATATTAGGTGTTGTTGGTGATTGCTGGTGATATTAGGTGTTGTTGGTGATCGCTGGTGATATTAGGTGTTGTTGGTGATTGCTGGTGATATTAGGTGTTGTTGGTGATCGCTGGTGATATTAGGTGTTGTTGGATCGCTGGTGATATTAGGTGTTGTTGGTGATCGCTGGTGATATTAGGTGTTGTTGGTGATTGCTGGTGTTATTAGGTGTTGTTGTGATTGCTGGTGATATTAGGTGTTGTTGGTGATGCTGGTGATATTAGGTGTTGTTGGTGATGCTGGTGATATTAGGTGTTGTTGGTGATCGCTGGTGATATTAGGTGTTATTGGTGATTGCTGGTGTATTAGGTGTTGTTGGTGATTGCTGGTGATATTAGGTGTGTTGGTGATCGCTGGTGATATTAGGTGTTGTTGGTGATTGCTGGTGATATTAGGTGTTGTTGGTGATCGCTGGTGATATTAGGTGTTGTTGGTGATCGCTGGTGATATTAGGTGTTGTTGGTGATTGCTGGTGATATTAGGTGTTGTTGGTGATTGCTGGTGATATTAGGTGTTGTTGGTGATTGCTGGTGATATTAGGTGTTGTGGTGATCGCTGGTGATATTAGGTGTTTGGTGATTGCTGGTGATATTAGTTGTTGTTGGTGATGCTGGTGATATTAGGTGTTGTTGGTGATTGCTGGTGATATTAGGTGTTGTTGGTGATTGCTGGTGATATTAGGTGTTGTTGGTGATGCTGGTGATATTAGGTGTTGTTGGTGATCGCTGGTGATATTAGGTGTTGTTGGTGATCGCTGGTGATATTAGGTGTTGTTGGTGATCGCTGGTGATATTAGGTTGTTGTTGATTGTTGGTGATAGCTGAAATGTTTTTCTGCTTTATTCATCATTTGTGTCGCGGCTGTGATCAAACCCTGCCACAAACATTGACACATTGACATTATCTGATCAACAGGAGAGAAGATTGAGGATGGTTTACTGATATATTAATCATCAAAAAAAGGTTTCCTGGCAACACTGTCAACACTGTGAGTGAACACAGGAAGTGTGGTAGTGGTTTGATCACGTAATCCTCCTACAGCAGCTTTCTACAACACTCAGTAACGTGTGATTGAGCTTCTGTATAACAGCTTCTGGACACTTTGGAGAAATCTCCTACCAACATGAAGTTAGACAGAAGAAGAGAAGAGGAAGAAAGCAGCAGGGTCCTGTGAGCCAGCTGCTGCACATATAACAGCTTTAAAATATAATGTTATCATAAATACTTCACTGTGGAACACTTAAGCCCCTATTGGCCAGCGTTCCAACACATTGTACATCATAGGCTAAGGGGCGGGGCATCTCTAAGTGGTTGACCAATCACAACAGAGAGACATGTCCAAGTAGAGACACTGCATACTGATATACACCTGAACATCAGTAGGAGAGGACTCTTTAAAGTAGAGACACTACATACTGATATACACCTGAACATCAGCAGGAGAGGACTCTTTAAAGTAGAGACACTACATACTGATATACACCTGAACATCAGCAGGAGAGGACTCTTTAAAGTAGAGACACTACATACTGATATACACCTGAACATCAGCAGGAGAGGACTCTTTAAAGTAGAGACACTACATACTGATACACCTGAACATCAGCAGGAGAGGACTCTTTAAAGTAGAGACACTACATACTGATATACACCTGAACATCAGCAGGAGAGGACTCTTTAAAGTAGAGACACTACATACTGATATACACCTGAACATCAGCAGGAGAGGACTCTTTAAAGTAGAGACACTACATACTGATATACACCTGAACATCAGCAGAGAAAGGACTCTTTAAAGTAGAGACACTACATACTGATATACACCTGAACATCAGCAGGAGGACTCTTTAAAGTAGAACACTACATACTGATATACCTGAACATCAGCAGGAGAGGACTCTTTAAAGTAGAGACACATACTGATACACCTGAAATCAGCAGGAGAGGACTCTTTAAAGTAGAGACACCACATACTGATACACCTGAACATCAGCAGGAGAGGACTCTTTAAAGTAGAGACACCACATACTGATACAGCTGAACATCAGCAGGAGAGGACTCTTTAAAGTAGAGACACTACATACTGATATACACCTGAACATCAGCAGGAGAGGACTCTTTAAAGTAGACACCACATACTGATATACACCTGAACATCAGCAGGAGAGGACTCTTTAAAGTAGAGACACTACATACTATATAACCTGAACATCAGCAGGAGAGGACTCTTTAAAGTAGAGACACTACATACTGATATACACCTGAACATCAGCAGGAGAGGACTCTTTAAAGTAGAGACACTACATACTGATATACACCTGAACATCAGCAGGAGAGGACTCTTTAAAGTAGAGACACTACATACTGATATACACCTGAACATCAGCAGGAGAGGACTCTTTAAAGTAGAGACACTACATACTGATATACACCTGAACATCAGCAGGAGAGGACTCTTTAAAGCGAGACACTACATACTGATATACACCTGAACATCAGCAGGAGAGGACTCTTTAAAGTAGAGACACTACATACTGATTACACCTGAACATCAGCAGGAGAGGACTCTTTAAAGTAGAGACACTACATACTGATATACACCTGAACATCAGCAGGAGAGGACTCTTTAAAGTGAGACACTACATACTGATATACACCTGAACATCAGCAGGAGAGGACTCTTTAAAGTAGAGACACTACATACTGATATACACCTGAACATCAGCAGGAGAGGACTCTTTAAAGTAGAGACACTACATACTGATATACACCTGAACATCAGCAGGGAGGACTCTTTAAAGTAGAGACACTACATACTGATATACACCTGAACATCAGCAGGAGAGGACTCTTTAAAGTAGAGACACTACATACTGATATACACCTGAACATCAGCAGGAGAGGACTCTTTAAAGTAGAGACACTACATACTGATATACACCTGACATCAGCAGGAGAGGACTCTTTAAAGTAGAGACACTACATACTGATATACACCTGAACATCAGCAGGAGAGGACTCTTTAAAGTAGAGACACTACATACTGATATACACCTGAACATCAGCAGGAGAGGACTCTTTAAAGTAGAGACACTACATACTGATATACACCTGAACATCAGCAGGAGAGGACTCTTTAAAGTAGAGACACTACATACTGATATACACCTGAACATCAGCAGGAGAGGACTCTTTAAAGTAGAGACACTACATACTGATATACACCTGAACATCAGCAGGAGAGGACTCTTTAAAGTAGAGACACTACATACTGATATACACCTGAACATCAGCAGGAGAGGACTCTTTAAAGTAGAGACACTACATACTGATATACACCTGAACATCAGCAGGAGAGGACTCTTTAAAGTAGAGACACTACATACTGATATACACCTGAACATCAGCAGGAGAGGACTCTTTAAAGTAGAGACACTACATACTGATATACACCTGACATCAGCAGGAGAGGACTCTTTAAAGTAGAGACACTACATACTGATATACACCTGAACATCAGCAGGAGAGGACTCTTTAAAGTAGAGACACTACATACTGATATACACCTGACATCAGCAGGAGAGGACTCTTTAAAGTAGAGACACTGCATACTGATATACCTGAACATCAGCAGGAGAGGACTCTTTAAAGTAGAGACACTACATACTGATATACACCTGAACATCAGCAGGAGAGGACTCTTTAAAGTAGAGACACTACATACTGATATACACCTGGAACATCAGCAGAACAGGACTGCTTTAAGCCCTTTAAGTTTCCTTTAATTTAAAATATAACGTGTCTTGGATGTAAAAATGAATTGGGTAATTTTCACTTCAGTCATACATAAGGAGATATTATGTGTCTCTTCTATAACCCTCTGTTTCTGCAGTTCCCTGCTGTGAACCACCCTCAGACGTTAGAGCGGAGATACCTGGGCATCATCGGGGGGGCGCTGCTCGACCTGCTGAAGGTGAGGACCTCTATACCTTTTATAATATATTTAACCTTTATATTTATCACTTCATATTAGGGCTGCTCGATTATGGCAAAATCATAATCTCGATTATTTGGGTCAATAATTGATATCGCGATTATTAAAAACGATTATCCATTTATTTTGAAAACATCCATTTATTGAAAGATTTTTTTGAACAGTATGTTTTTAACAGTTGATTACCCTGAACTTTAAGTATAATTCAACTGAAAAACCAATACAAAAAATAATCGTTTTATTTCGATTACGTTGTTTTCGTAATTGTTGCAAGCCAAAATCGTAATTGCGATTAAAATACGATTAATTGAAAGGCCCTACTTCATATTTAAATATTTATACCATTATATTTGGTTTCAGGACTTTATATTTAAATGTATATTAGTCCTGTCAATCAATTATTTAAAAAAAATCTGCGTCAATCACAATGATATCCGTTGATTAATCAAGAATTATCACAAGTTTAAATACTAGTATTTACATGTATCTGGGGAGTATACAACCAATACACACATGGTGTGGTAATAAAGAAATGCATGAAGGACTGTGAGAGGGCTTTTCATTCTGTTAGGACATTTCTGAATTATTGCCATGAAGTCCAACATTTTTCCGACACCTAGCTAAGGCAAGGACAGAGAGGCGGTGCCGTGTGTGTGTGTGTGTGTGTGTGTGTGTGTGTATGTGTGTGTGTGTGTGTGTGGTGTGTGTGTGTGTCTGTGTCAGCTCTCTGCAGTGTGTGCTCAGTAAACAGAGTCTCAGTGTGGGCTGTGTATCTCCTGCAGAGTGACTCACCAACACAGAGTCATCTCAGACTTCAGGGACGGAGTCTCAGAGACATGCACTCTGAAACACTAAGGACCATTTCTGTTCTGAACACGAGTCAAGACCAGTATCTGTTCTGTAGAGTCAGGACCAGTATCTGTTCTGTCGAGTCAGGACCAGTATCTGTTCTGTCGAGGGTCAGGACCAGTATCTGTTCTGTAGAGTCAGGACCAGTATCTGTTCTGTAGAGTCAGGACCAGTATCTGTTCTGTCGAGGGTCAGGACCAGTATCTGTTCTGTAGAGTCAGGACCAGTATCTGTTCTGTAGAGGGTCAGGACCAGTATCTGTTCTGTAGAGAGGACCAGTATCTGTTCTGTAGAGGGTCAGACCAGTATCTGTTTCTGTAGAGTCAGAACCAGTATCTGTTCTGTAGAGTCAGGACCAGTATCTGTTCTGTAGAGGGTCAGACCAGTATCTGTTCTGTAGAGTCAGAACCAGTATCTGTTCTGTAGAGGGTCAGTACCAGTATCTGTTCTGTAGAGAGTCAGGACCAGTATCTGTTCTGTAGAGGGTCAGGACCAGTATCGTTCTGTAGAGTCAGAACCAGTATCTGTTCTGTAGAGGGTCAGTACCAGTATCTGTTCTGTAGAGAGTCAGGACCAGTATCTGTTCTGTAGAGGGTCAGGACCAGTATCTGTTCTGTAGAGTCAGAACCAGTATCTGTTCTGTAGAGGGTCAGGACCAGTATCTGTTCTGTAGAGGGTCAGTACCAGTATCTGTTCTGTAGAGAGTCAGGACCAGTATCTGTTCTGTAGAGGGTCAGTACCAGTATCTGTTCTGTAGAGAGTCAGGACCAGTATCTGTTCTGTAGAGTCAGAACCAGAGAGGGTCAGGACCAGCATCTGTTCTGTAGAGTCAGGACCAGTAGAGGGTCAGGACCAGTATCTGTTCTGTAGAGTCAGGACCAGTAGAGGGTCAGGACCAGTATCTGTTCTGTAGAGTCAGGACCAGTATCTGTTCTGTAGAGTCAGGACCAGTAGAGGGTCAGGACCAGTATCTGTTCTGTAGAGTCAGGACCAGTAGAGGGTCAGGACCAGTATCTGTTCTGTAGAGTCAGGACCAGTATCTGTTCTGTAGAGTCAGGACCAGTATCTGTTCTGTAGAGTCAGGACCAGTATCTGTTCTGTAGAGTCAGGACCAGTATCGGTTCTGTCAAACTTTGAAAAACAACCTCAAAAAGAAACAGACATAACAAGTTTAGATGTCATGACCTCATATCCTGTTCTGATGACCCATCCCAACTCCCCCAGACCTTCCTGATGTCTCTCTAAAACCTTTGAACCTTTACAAGATCTGAGACGGGACCGGGTCAGTCAACCGTTCTCTGTACCGGATCATTGTTGTCATGTTGACCTCTTCATATTCTCCAACAGAGTCATTCATGTGTTTTCAGATCCTGAGAAACAGAGACGGATCTGAATTATCCTTCTTTAGTTACAAGTTTTATTTTGAGGTTAAAGATTCAACTCTCATCGTGAGAAAATAAAACATTTCAGTTTGAGAAGGAACATGTCACACATCTTTGTGAGTGAAGACAAAGAGATGACTCACAGCAAGCGAGTGTGTGAGTGTGTGAGTGTGTGTGTTCGTGTGTGTTTCGTGTGTGTGTGTGTTGTGTGTGTGTGTGTGTGTGTGTGTGGTTGTGTGTGTATGAGGCTCACGGCTCCCTCTGTGTTTCCGGTCAGAACCTGCTGCTGCTGAACCCGACGGAGCGCTTCCTGACGGAGCAGTGTCTGAACCACCAGGCCTTCCAGAGCCTGAGGCCCGGACCCCCCACCCCGACCCCCGGCCGCTCCTCCAAGAGGAAACCGCACCACGGAGACACCTCCACCCCCAGCAGGTCTACACACACCCTCTGTTAGAGGACACTTTGTGTTGGTTTGACTTGATATCAGCCGACAGCCTCGGCTACAGTTCCTGCATGGATCAGATCAGAACCTTCATTAGTCCCACAGCGAGGTACAGTTCCTGCATGGATCAGACTCAGAACCCTTCATTAGTCCCACAGTGAGGAACAGTTCCTGCATGGATCAGACTCAGAACCCTTCATTATTCCCACAGTGAGGTACAGTTCCTGCATGGATCAGAACTCTTCATTAGTCCCACAGTGAGGAACAGTTCCTGCATGGATCAGAACTCTTCATTAGTCCCACAGTGAGGTACAGTTCCTGCATGGATCAGAACTCTTCATTAGTCCCACAGTGAGGTACAGTTCCTGCATGGATCAGAACTCTTCATTAGTCCCACAGTGAGGTACAGTTCCTGCATGGATCAGAACTCTTCATTAGTCCCACAGTGAGGTACAGTTCCTGCATGGATCAGAAACTCTTCATTAGTCCCACAGTGAGGAACTGAACAGCAAAGAGACACGGCAGATAAATGCTAGCAGTAATAAAGTAAAGTAATAAAGAGTAGCTAACATGTTAAATATATAGAACAACCACAGCTTAGTAATACAATTAAAATAAAGACGAATAGGTTCTCCACCATGGCTCAACATCAATCTGTCTCTGTCTCAGGGGCCACGGGGGGAAGGGGGCCACCGCTCCAGCAGCAGGGAGTGCTCCAGCCTCCCCCGGCATGAAGACCTGCTCCCCAGCACCGAGGCCTTCCTCAACGGGAACCTGCCAACAGCCATCACCCTCAGCCCCACCCTGCACCCAAGAACTACTTCAGCCACCCCCCCCCCTGCGCCGGGGACCTACCCCACCTGCTGGGCCCCGGAGAGACTAAGGGCAAGGCCGACTTCGACCTGAGCCTGGGCTCCAAGGGGTCAGACGGCCCTGGGGCCAAGTACCTCAAATCCAACTTCCGTTCGCAGCAGAACCGCCTTTTGTTGGAGGGAAAGACCAACACACTGCAGGGGGGGGAGAAACACGGGAGGCATGCGGACCCCCAGGTCCTCCAAGTCTCCTACCTGAACCTCTCCAGGGGCCACGGCATGCTGAGCGACGCCAAGTCTGTGGGGAACCTGAACGACGTGCACCTGTACGCCGACGAGCCCCGGTACTTCCCCTCCAGCTGCCTGGACCTCACGGCCCCCAGCAGCCCGCGGCGGGGGACCGTCTGGCCCCCGGGGGCCCCGGCAGGGCCAGCATGCGCTCAGAGAGAGAGAGCAACACGCTGGACTCGTCCTACAGGAGATCCTCCATCAGGCACAAGGCCTCCGAGGACGCCAAGGTCCCGGACACCCTGGACCCGGGGGAGGGCGGGGGGGAGAGGGACCACGCCCACTCGCTGGCGGCCCCTCAGGACCCGCTCTCTTATGGGGGGGGCTACACCAGCCCTTCTCCTCGCAGCAGAGGCCCCACCGCCACTCCATGTACGTCCGGAGGGACCACCAGAGGACCCACGGGGGGGAGGAGGGTCTGCGGTGGGCCGGCGGGGGCCAACGAGAGCCAGCAGCTTGCAGCTCCTGTCCCCCCAGCTGCAGCACCGGACCCTGCCCGACACCTGTAGGGGCCCGGGACGAGGACCTGAGCCGGGTCAGTCAGAGACATATTAATATAATCCCCTCAGCAGGAAGTTCCACACAGACCTGAGGAACAGGTTCCAGATCTGCTGGATTAGAGTTTCTCACCAGTTTGTACAACATTATGTCAAACCTGCACACAACTACCCACAATGCCATGTTCCATTTCCACGAATATCCCAATAAGTACCGAGTCCAGACGCAGGGCATAAATAAGAGGTGCAGCTTCAGCCCCCTCCGTTTACTCTGGACATGGCTTTATGTTACTTACACCAAACTGTGGGAAGTATTTTATTACAGCAATTTACACATACAAAATTATTCGTTTGCACGATTCAGAAATATCAATCTTTTCTTTGTATAGAACTTCAATCAATATGCTTAAACATCCAATCAAACCCAGAGCAGCACCTGTTGATAAAGGTTAAAACAACAGGTGAACAGATGCATGACACCTGTTTACGAGTGGGTTTAAAAGAGGATTTTAAATGTGTGTTCCTCCTGCAGCTTCCTCTGGTTGTGTGTGTTACCGGATGGCTTATATAAATACTGTGTACTGTACATATAGTTTATGTGTGTGTGTGTGTGTGTGTGTGTGTGTGTGTGTGTGTGTGTGTGTGTGCTGCTGCTCACCCATGCTGCATCATGTCTCATCACAGAGCGAGGCTCCCAGCGAGGTCCACAGCAGACCCCCCCCCATCAGGGACTCCAGCAGAGACACCAGCTCGTCTTTTCACGCTCAGCGACAGAAAGAGGTCCGAATTCACACCCCCCCCTGCCACACATGCAGTGTGTGTGTTTGTGTGTGTGTGTGTGTGTGTGGTGTGTGTGTGTGTGTGTGGTGTGTGGGGGGTGGGGATGCAGCACATCATCGCTCTCTAATGTCACCGCTCAACCTCAGCTTCTGCACACACACACACACACACACACACACACACACACACACACACACACACACACACACACACACACACACACACACACACACACACACACACACACACACACACACACACACACACACACCACACACACACACACACACACAAACACACACACACACACACACACACACACATGTACCATGTATACACACTTCAGGGGACATTACATTGACTTACATGCATTTCCTGGAGGACTTATCCTAACCTTAACCATAACCCTAAACCTAACCAAGTCTTCACCCTGAATTAATGATTCCACTCATGGGGACCTCCATTTTGTCCCCATAAGGGAGGCGAGTCCCCACACGTGACTGTGTAAACAGATGTAGGTCCCCACAAGTATAGTAATGCTAGGCCACACACACACACACACACACACCACACACACAACACACACACACACACACACACAACACACACACACACACACACACACACACACACACAACACACACACACACACACACACACACACACACACACTGTGTTTAATGTCCACACACACACACAGATTGTGTGTACAGACAGCGTGTGAGTCATCAGACTGTGTGTGTCTCTGGTCAGGTGGGCTTGTATCACGATCAGCATTCGGAGGACGGCTCGCCAAAGAGAACCGGAACATCTACAGCGAGTCCATGCCCCGCAGGTGGGCAGCTTCTACAGAGGTGTGTGTTCTCACACACATCTGCAGGTTATCCTCTGCACTGTGCAGTGCATCACACACTACCATCACCACACTATCAACACACACTACCATCACACACTATCATCACAAACTATCATCACACACTACCATCAAACACCAACATCACACACTACAATACACACTACCATCTCACACTACCATCACACCAACATCACACACGACCATCACACACCAACATCATACACTTTCATACACAACTACCATCACACACCAAATCACACATACCACACACACTCCATCACACAAGACCATCACACACTACATCTCACACTACCATCACACTACCAATCACACACACATCACACACTCATCACACACTACCATCACACACCATCACACACTACCATCACACACACAACACACACTACCATCACACACTACCATCACACACTACCATCACACACTACCATCACACACTATCATCACACACTATCTCCACCACACAGTAACACACTCATCACACACTACCAGATCATACACTACCAGCACACACTACCATCACACACTACCATCACACACTACCATCACACACTACCATCTCACCACTACCATCACACACTACCATCACACACTACCGTGACACACTTTCATCACACACTACCATCACACACTACCATCATACACTCCCATCACACACTACCATCACACACAACCATCACACACTCCCATCACACACTCCCATCCACACTACCATCACACACTACCATCACACACTACCATCTCACACTACCATCACACACTACCATCACACACTACCATCTCACACTACCATCTCACACTACCATCTCACACTACCATCACACACTACCATCACACACTACCATCACACACTCCCATCACACACTACCATCACACACTACCATCACACACTACCATCTCACACTACCATCACACACTACCATCTCACACTACCATCTCACACTACCATCTCACACTCCCATCACACACTACCATCACACAAAACCATCACACACTCCCATCACACACTCCCATCACACACTACCATCACACACTACCATCACACACTACCATCTCACACTACCATCACACACTACCATCACACACTACCATCACACACTACCATCTCACACTACCATCACACACTACCATCACACACTACCATCTCACACTACCATCACACACTACCATCACACACTACCATCACAAACTACAATCACACACTACAATCACACACTACCATCATACACTACCATCACACACTACCATCACACACTACCATCACACACTACCATCACACACTACAATCACACACTACCATCATACACTACCATCACACACTACAATCTCACACTCCATCACACACTACCATCACACACTACCATCACACACTACCATCATACACTACCATCACACACTACATCACACACTACCATCACACACTACCATCATACACTACCATCACACACTACCATCACACACTACCATCACACACTACCATCACACACTACCATCACACACTACCATCACACACTACCGTCACAAATTTTCATCACACACTACCATCACACACTACCATCATACACTACCATCACACACTACCATCACACACTACCATCACACACTACCATCACACACTACCATCACACACATCCATCATACACTACCATCACACACTACCATCACACACCACCATCATACACTACCATCTCACACTACCATCACACACTACAATCTCACACTACCATCACACACTACCATCACACACTACCATCACACACTACCATCACACACTACCATCACACACTACCATCACACACTACCAACACACACTACCATCACACACTACAATCACACACTACCATCACACACTACCATCACACACTACCATCACACACTACAATCTCACACTCCCCACACACTACCATCATACACTACCGTCACACACTTTCATCACACACTACCATCACACACCAACATCACACACTACCATCACACACTACCATCACACACCACCATCACACCCACCATCACACACTACAATCTCACACTCCCACACACTCCCATCACACACTACCATCACACACTACCATCACACACTACCATCTCACACTACCATCACACACTACCATCACACACTACCATCACACACTACCATCATACACTACCATCATACACTACCGTCACAAATTTCATCACACACTACCATCACACACTACCATCATACACTACCATCACACACTACCATCACACACTACCATCACACACTACCATCACACACTACCATCACACACATCCATCATACACTACCATCACACACTACCATCACACACCACCATCATACACTACCATCTCACACTACCATCACACACTACAATCTACACTCCCATCACACACTACCATCACACACTACCATCACACACTACCATCATACACTACCGTCACACACTTTCATCACACACTACCATCACACACTACCATCATACACTACCATCACACACTACCATCATACACTACCGTCACACACTACCATCACACACTACCATCATAAACACCGTCACACACTTTCATCACACACTACCATCACACACTACCATCACACACCACCATCATACACTACCATCTCACACTACCATCACACACTACAATCTCACAATCCCATCACACACTACCATCACACACTACCATCACACACTACCATCATACACTACCGTCACACACTTTCATCACACACTACCATCACACACCAACATCACACACTACCATCACACACTACCATCACACACCACCATCACACACTACCATCACACACTACCATCACACACTATCATATCACACTACCATCACACACTACCATCACACTCCCATCACACACCACCATCACACACTACCATCACACACTACCATCACACACTACCATCACACACTACCATCACACACTACCATCACACACTATCATATCACACTACCATCACACACTACATTCTCACACTCCCATCACACACTATCATCACACACTGTCATCACACACTACGATCACACACTACCATCACACACTACCATCTCACACTACCATCACACACTACGATCACCTATCGTCACACACTATCATCACCACTACCATCACACCTATCATCACACACTATCATCACACACTACGATCACACACTATCATCACTACTATCATCACACACTGTCATCACACACTACGATCACACACTACCATCACACACTACCATCTCACACTACCATCACACACTACCATCACACACTATCATCACACACTACCATCACACACTACCATCTCACACTACCATCACACACTACCATCACACACTACCATCACACACTACCATCACACACTATCATATCACACTACCATCCACACTACAATCTCACACTCCATCACACACTATCATCACACACTGTCATCACACACTACCATCACACACTATCATCACACACTAGCATCTCACACTACCATCACACACTCCACTAACTATCATCACACACTGTCATTACACACTACGATCACACACTACCATCACACACTACCATCTCACACTACCATCACACACTACCATCACACACTATCATCACACACTACCATCACACACTACCATCACACACTACCATCACACACTATCATCACACACTGTCATCACACACTACGATCACACACTACCATCACACACTATCATCACACACTACCATCACAACTACCATGAACTCACTATCATCACACAGCATCACACACTACCATCACACACTATCATCACACACTACCATCACACACCGCCATCACACACTGTCATCACACACTGTCATCACACACTACGATCACACACTACCATCACACACTGTCATCACACACTGTCATCACACACTACGATCACACACTACGATCACACACTACCATCACACACTGTCATCACACACTGTCATCAAACACTACGATCACACACTACCATCACACACTATCATATCACACTACCATCACACACTATCATATCAAACTACCATCACACACTATCATCACACACTGTCATCACACTACGATCACACACCACTCACACTACATCACACACTACATCACACACTATCATCACACACTACCATCACACACTACCATCACACACTATCATCACACACTACCATCACACACCACCATCACACACTGTCATCACACACTGTCATCACACCTACGATCACACACTACCATCACACACTGTCATCACACACTACGATCATACACTACCATCACACACTATCATATCACTACCATCACACACTATCATATCACACTACCATCACACACTATCATCACACACTGTCATCACACACTACGATCACACACTACCATCACACACTACCATCTCACACTACCATCACACACTACCATCACACACTATCATCTCACACCACCATCACACACCTCATCACACACTGTCATCCACACTGTCATCACACACTACGATCACACACTACCATCACACACTATCATATCACACTACCATCACACACTATCATCACACACTACCATCACACCTATCATATCACACTACCATCACACACTATCATCACACTGTCATCACACACTACGATCACACACTACCATCACACACTACCATCTCACACTACCATCACACACTACCATCTCACACTACCATCTCACACTACCATCACACACTACCATCACACACTACCATCTCACACTACCATCTCACACTACCATCTCACACTACCATCACACACTACCATCACACACTACCATCTCACACTACCATCACACACTACCATCTCACACTATCCACACACTACCATCTAACACTACCATCTCACACTACCATCTCACACTACCATCACACACTACCATCACACACTACCATCACACACTGTCATCACACACTACCATCTCACACTACCATCTCACACTATCACACACTACCATCTCACACTATCATCACACACTACCATCACACACTACCATCTCACACTACCATCACACACTACCATCACACACTACCATCTCACACTACCATCACACACTACCATCACACACTACCATCACACACTACCATCTCACACTACCATCTCACACACCATCTCACACTACCATCTCACACTACCATCACACACTACCATCACACACTATCATCACACACTACCATCTCACACTACCATCACACACTGTCATCACACACTGTCATCACACACTACCATCTCACACTACCATCACACACTACCATCTCACACTACCATCACACACTACCATCACACACTGTCATCACACACTACGATCACACACTACCATCTCACACTACCATCACACCTACCATCTCACACTACCATCACACACTATCATCACACACTACCATCTCACACTACCATCACACACTGTCATCACACACTACCATCTCACACTACCATCTCACACTATCATCACCACTACCATCTCACACTACCATCACACACTACCATCTCACACCACCATCTCACACTACCATCTCACACTACCATCTCACACTACCATCACACACTACCATCTCACACTACCATCTCACACTACCATCTCACACTACCTCACACTACCATCTCACACTACCATCACACACTACCATCACACACTACCATCACACACTACCATCTCACACTACCATCTCACACTACCATCTCACACTACCATCACACACTACCATCTCACACTACCATCTCACACTACCATCTCACTACCATCTCACACTACCATCTCACACTACCATCTCACACTACCATCACACACTACCATCTCACACTACCATCTCACACTACCATCACACACTACCATCACACACTACCATCTCACACTACCATCTCACACTACCATCACACACTACCATCTCACACTACCATCACACACTACCATCTCACACTACCATCACACACTACCATCTCACACTACCATCTCACACTACCATCTCACACTACCATCACACACTACCATCACACACTACCATCTCACACTACCATCTCACACTACCATCACACACTACCATCTCACACTACCATCACACACTACCATCTCACACTACCATCACACACTACATCTCACACTACCATCTCACACTACCATCACACACTACCATCTCACACTACCATCACACACTACCATCTCACACTACCATCTCACACTACCATCACACACTACCATCACACACTACCATCACACACTACCATCACACACTATCATATCACACTACCATCACACCACTATCATATCACACTACCATCTCACACCACCATCACACACTACCATCACACACTATCATATCACACTACATCCACACATCATATCACACTACCATCTCACACCACCATCTCACACCACCATCTCACACTACCATCTCCCACTGTCATCACACACTACCATCACACACTACCATCACACACTACCATCACACACTACCATCACACACTATCATCACACTACCATCTCACACCACCATCTCACACTACCATCTCACACTACCATCTCACACTACCATCTCCCACTGTCATCACACACTATCATATACACTACAATCTCACACTGTCATCACACACTATCATATCACACTACCATCTCACACTACCATCTCACACTACCATCTCACACCACCATCTCACACTACCATCTCCCACTGTCATCACACACTACCATCACACACTACCATCACACACTACCATCACACACTACCATCACACACTATCTCACACACTACACATCACACACTACCATCACACACTATCATCACACACTACCATCTCACACCACCATCTCACACCACCATCTCACACCACCATCTCACACTACCATCTCCCACTTCATCACACACTATCATCAGACACTGTCATCACACACTACCATCACACACTACCATCACACACTACCATCACACACTACCATCACACTACCATCACACTACCATCACACACTATCATCACACACTACCATCTCACACTACCATCACACACTGTCATCACACACTGTCATCACACACTACCATCTCACACTACCATCACACACTACCATCTCACACTACCATCACACACTACCATCACACACTGTCATCACACCTACGATCACACACTACCATCTCACACTACCATCACACACTACCATCACACACTACCATCTCACACTACCATCACACACTATCATCACACTACCATCTCACACTACCATCACCACGTCATCACACACTACCATCTCACACTACCATCACACACTACCATCACACACTACCATCTCACCACCATCTCACACTACCATCTCACACTACCATCTCACACTACCATCACACACTACCATCACACACTACCATCACACACTACCATCACACACTACCATCTCAAACTACCATCTCACACTACCATCACACACTACCATCTCACACTACCATCACACACTACATCTCACACTACCATCACCACTACCATCTCACACTACCATCTCACACTACCATCACACACTACCATCACACACTATCATCACACCTACCATCACACACTGTCATCACACACTACCATCACACACTACCATCACACACTACCATCATACACTACGATCACACACTATCATCACACACTACCATCACACACTACCATCATACACTACCATCTCCCACTACCATCACACACTATCATCACACACTGTCATCACACACTACCATCACACACTACCATCACACACTACATCATACACTACGATCACACACTATCATCACACACTACCATCACACACTACCATCTACACTACGATCACACACTATCATCACACACTACCATCACACACTACCATCACATTGAAGCCCTCAGAGCAACACTGATATTAATTCATATATAAGGTGATTGTGTCACCAGGGATCATCATGTCTTAAAGCAGATGGCATTCTTCTTGGAAACAGAGTGTGTATCTTCTTGTGTTTCTGTTTTTGGCTCAGTCCCTCTCCGAGGCCGACAACTCGTTCCACGAGGGCCGGGGCCCGAGCCGGGCCAGGGCCGGCGTTCGATCCCTGGTGAGAGTCTGTGGTTACTCTTTATTTTAAATGTTGTTATAGAGCAGAGCAGAGACTCTATTCTGAAGATATTTTGAGATGAAGTTCCTCTCGCTCAGATGATCCCTCTCACTCGGTCCAGCCTTAATTATTATTGGATCTGTGTCTCTTCAGGACTGGTCCGGACACGGTGGTTCTGAACCCTGCGAGCCGTCCAAAGAGAAGGAGAAGCAGGGCTTCTTCAGAGCCATGAAGAAGAAGAAGAAGAAGCCTCAGATGGTAACCGTCCTCTGGGTGGGGGGGGGGGGGTGTCTTCAGGGTCCCGACATGTGTGCTCATTTTCTTCCTGTCGTGTTGTGCATCGTGTCCCTCTAACCCTGCACGCTCTAACTCTCCCCTACATGCTCTAACCCTCAACCTGCTGCACCCGTGTTCTGCGTCCTTCCAATCATTTTATAAAGAATGTATTCACTAAAGTCATCAAACCAGTCAGATCTTGACCCTTCGTCGATACAGGAAATGTAGCAGAAAACATACTATTTATTTCTGTATGTGCATCTTTTGATTCGGCTTCTTTTTTTAATTTCAAAATCGCCCAACGCCAGTTTTCATAAAATGTTGGCATTGTTAAACGTGCCCCCATTTACTCCAGTTCATCAAAACCCTCCCTGTTTGTGGATTGTGGACTTGGCATGCCAGAAAACTCAAGTGTTTTTTTAAGAGTAAAGGTGATTATTATTTGGGGGAAGTATTCCTTTAGATGAATGGGTCTGGCTGGGTCTCAGCTGATTTACAGCCGATTTACAGAAGCTGCACTCTCACAGGGACAGTGTTGGCTTCAGTTAATCTCAGGGGCTCTCAGGAGTCTGTGTTTCACTTCCTCCCAACATCACACAGGAGCGTCTGTCAGCGTCTTCCTCTTAAAGTGCATTTTGAACCTGTGACCTGATATTATACAGATCAGGAGGGAGGGGTACCCAAAGAAAGAGCTGTGAAATATAAATGCAGCCACACTTTGACAGTTTAATCTGACTCCCCTCACATTTCTATTTTCAAGTGGCGGTCTGTTCAAATGCTGGGAGGGGGGGGGCGCACAAATAAATGCAATCTGGCCCGGAGGAAGCAGGCAGGCTCACAGTGATGGAGGATAATGCTCGATGAGTTAGGAGCAGAATATGTGAATATACTTAGGCTTCAGAGAGCATTTTGTGTGAAATGCATAAATACCGTTATCAATCAAAACAGAGGGTTCTCTTCTCTGAGGGATGCATGATGTCTGCTTTTATTTAATGACTGCACACGGCGGCGTGCGTTGAAGCTTCAATGCTTCTTCCCATTCACTTTGAATGGGGTGACGTCACGCTTCGCCGAACTGCATTGTGGGAGCGTCGCTACGCGTTGCTCGCGTTGCTACGCGTTGCTCGCTGCAAAAGTTGAACAATGTTCAACTTTTGAAGCTTCTGCGGAAGCGTCAGCCAATCGAATCATATGCCAGTACAAGCTCTAGCCAATCAAACCACGTGCTTGTGTGTCAAGGGCGGGAGATTCATGTGATTGGTTGTTGGTCGAGTTTCAGACACGCCCGCCGGCAAGGTTCAACGCACGCCGCTGTGTGGACGGGCCGCTAGCGTAATGCATTCACTGAGGAAAACACATTTGCCCTTTTTTCTGAATTAACAAAACCTTATATCAGAATTACGATCACTTTCATGGAAAAATAACTAATTTCACAACTCTATAGTTGGGGTATATTAACAGAATGTAAAGTACATCACAAAGACATACGTCTTCTAAAGCATACCCTTGAGGTTTCAAAAGAACAAAACCTTTAATCTGTGGGTCTTGTTGTCCTAAACATTTTATGGTCACATGACACTTTTATTTTGGACCTGTTTATTGATATCTGTTCCCGTTGTGTGAAAGGTTCCCAATGAAGCGGTGGACAACGCCCTCCAGAAGTCCTCTAGGTCCACCAGTCACCAGAGCAGCCGCCACCGGACCCGGGACAAGAGCCGAGACCGGGACAAGAGTAGGGATCGAGACAAGAGTAGAGACCGGGACAAGAGTAGAGACCGGGACAAGAGTAGAGACCGGGACAAGAGTAGAGACCGGGACCAGGACCGGGACAAAGACTGGCCTCCTGAGAAACGTTCAGATTCACACTCTCCGGTGAGTCTCAAAGGAAAAACCCAGGTATTATACTGAAACATGTTTCTTTAAATTGATGCATCATTAGGGACCTTTTGTTTTGTTTTCCACATTGTGATAACTGTAATGACAGCTCCTATAATAAAGTGTGAATGAAAATACAGCCAGTCCGAGCCTTTAGGGGCCATGAGGGTCCTGCAGTACCTCAGCTGTTCCTAGGACTGCGCTCTTCTGAAAAGGGGTCTCTGATGTTGTTCCAGAGCTCCTCTCTGCGTCCTCGTATTTCCCTTCTCCTGGTCCTTCTTCCTGATGGGTCTATCACCACTGCCTTCTTCTGCTGTCTCTGCGCCACCATCAGTCTGGATCTGGAAGTCCCACAGGATCTTAGCTTTGCCGTTCTCAGCCACATCTGGAGGTGCCACCCGTTTAGACCCTGGGACCTCCAGCCCATACTCTGCACAGATCCTGTACACTATGGCGCTTTATGTACGTCGTACCCGCCTGCATCATACGACGTCAGATGAGTAGGCACATGGCTCAATACATTCCCTGAAGAGAATTGGCTAACACACTAGGGGAGCCAAGCACCAGCTACTGGTGGACATAGCAGTCACTGGACACAGTCAGACCAGCCGCACTTACCTGTTTCCCGCCTGGATCCACTACGAGGAATCCTACGACTCGATGCACACATGTTTACAGGAATGCTTGGAGCTGTATAAGATCAACAGGACTGTAAGAGCCTTCATCCAGAACTCAATGGGACTGTGGAAGATGACACTGGAGGCCAGAGACAATGCACAAGTGACCATCATGTGCGGCGTATACCAAGGAGATGCTAACCCTAACCTTAGTGCTGAACCCCCTCTGTCAGATCATCAATAATAGTGGCCACTGATACTGGTTCAGAAGTGGAGAGACAATCAGCCCCCTCCTCTATATGATGACATCAAGCTGTCTGCCAGGAACGAGGTGACATCCACTCACTGATCCAGATCCCTAGGCTCTACAGCAGGGGTCGGCAACCCTAGGCACCCCCCCCCCCCGGTTAACAGTTCACGATCGTCAGCACACTGATCACAATTTTTTTTTTAAATGGCACTTCATATCACAAAGGTTGCCGACCCCTGCTCTACAGCCATGATATCTGGATATCTTCAGGACTGGATCAGTGAGACCTGATGAAAGCTAAAAGAGGAAAGATGGTCCCCACTGAAGGGGTGGCTCTACCAGAAGGCAACACGGCGGAGCTACAGGCAGGTCCTGGGTTCAAATCCCAGACAAGCCCCACATTTTGTCATTAACTGGATCTTAGGCCTCGACAAAAACCGGAAAGTACAAATTGCTAGCAGCCTGACACAGTACACTAAGGGAGAGAGGGGTTGAGTGTTGACTAGTGAGCATCAGATGCCCTGCTTGGTATGTACCAGCGACAGATCGAAGAGATGGTACAGCAAACATGGCGCACCATAACAAAGTGACTGCATAGTGTACAGGAACATCTGTGCAGAGCCTGGGCTGGAAGAACCAAGGTAAAAACAGACGGCACCTCCAAATGTGGCTGAGATGGACAAAGCTAGGATCCTGTGGGACGGACAGGATGGTGATGGCTAACCAAACTGACATTGAGGTGGTGGACAAACAAGTAATCCCAAGCGATACTAACATCAGGAAGAAGGACGAGGAGAGGCTTTGGAAACACAGACTGGACTGTGGCTCCAGCTAATCCCAGCAACAACATCCCCGACCTTTTACCAGAAGAGTGCAGTCCTGGAAACAGCAAAGATACTGCCCAGGACTCTCAGGGTAGAGGCCCTGATCCTGAAGGAGTAAGAACAACAGACTAATACATCAGAATCATGTCATTTATCATTGATAAACCCCAGACTGTGTTCACATGTTTTAGAGGTATGATCTGGGTCCTCATCTGTCCTGCACCATGTCTGTTTCAGAGTCAGCCCCTGAAGTCGCTGCGTAAACTTCTGCACCTCACCTCTCCTCCTCTTCCAATCAGAACACTCATTCTGACATGCGCTACCAGCCCAACCCTTCCTCCTCTCAGGGGTTCCCAGAGGGCCGGGGCCACTCGGGGGTCAGCACCCCCCAGCTGAAGAGCCGACAGACTGCCTACCCACTGCCCGGGCAACTGGAGGCCGGCTGGCACTCGTCAGCTCTGGGTCGCCCCGAGGGAAACCCGTACCCCGAGCAGATGAGCAGCAAAGGGGGCCAAAACGGGCACGGCTTCGGACGGACGCCTCGGTCCCGAATGCCAAACCTCAACGACCTGAAGGAGACGGCTCTGTGATCGCCCTGAAGACCCCTACCCCCTTAATGTCTTCTTACGTAACACCCATCTGCTGACTGCTCACACACCCACACCACACACACACCACACACACACACACACACACACACACACACACACACACCACACACACACACACACACACACACACACACACACACACACACACACACACAGATACCCAAACTTTAAACATTGCTTGCGAAATGGGCTACAGCCTTCTGTCTTCATTTTTTATGTTTGATAGACTTTATACTACTGCTTCTGTAATTCTGATTATGATTTGTATAATAACGTAAATATATTACAAAGTAAATATATATATATAAATGGATAGATAGGTTTTACTTATGTATTTCTGTTTCTATTGGATATAGAGATATAGTACATTTGACTGCGTAGTATTTCCTGAACAGTATCTGAAGCTAACAGAGTTTATTATTAGTGATGGAGGTAATGTCCGTGACTCTGCAGTGTCTTCACCTCTCTTCATCTCGTCTCGCTGTTTGGTGTCTTCTGGTCACAGCAGTCTTTCAGATATAGATAGGGTGGACTGACAATCTGTATGCTCTTTTTTTAAAGGGTTCTTGGTTTTTAGGTCATTTTGTAATGCAGCCATTTTAGACACTATGGTGCCATGAAGTGAGAAAAGACTGATGTACAGCGCCTTCTGCTGGAGAAAAGAGTTACTGCACCTTCTGTTTCTGACCTGACATGCACTTACTCAGCCACTGACATCTCATGCACTGTATGTGCAAATAATGTTCACATATATATTTTATATATGATATTAATAACCAATGCTATATGAAAGAAACCTTTATCATCCCAAATAAACACATATAACTAACCCTGTATAGACTTACGGACAGTCCGTTGGGCAGTAACAGGATCTGAGGTTATTTA
Source organism: Dissostichus mawsoni (assembly GCA_011823955.1). Taxonomy (NCBI): domain Eukaryota; kingdom Metazoa; phylum Chordata; class Actinopteri; order Perciformes; family Nototheniidae; genus Dissostichus; species Dissostichus mawsoni. The sequence continues at coordinate 668,496 of JAAKFY010000025.1, forward strand.
CTGATCTATATTTTATGTACACTATGGAGGGGGAATCATACAGTAAAATATACATTATTTGCCCTGTTTTCAAGTTGATATTAAAGGATGTGATTTGTTTTTATGATAAATATCCTTCCTACCAGGACTCAAGGAGTAGTCTGTTCTCCTCTCTAAACCAGAACGATCATAGACCCAGTCCCGGTGGTTCCGTTTGTTCAATCAGTTAAAATAAATAAACTGTAAATAAAGTCTAGCTGCTGTAGTTATGTTTGCAATATGAATTGTTAGAGTGATTTGTACAGCATATAGAGGAACTCAAAAGCCATTATGAGTGCAGTGATCCCAACCGTCCTCTGAATATCAGCTCTGCCATTTTACCATAATCTAAATAACTATTTGTTTATACTTTCACCTATTTCAACCATGTTGCCACTACTTTGAGCACCTAACTATTACTGTAGCTTATCTTTCTTTGAGCTTTTTCACCATGTGTCCTTTACTTTTGCACTACCTAACTATTTAATACATCTGTTCATTTCTTTGGGTTTTTTCTCTGGACATCCATTACTTTGAGCAAACTATTAACTATTTGCCTTGCTAGATATTTTATTTGTATCTGCCAAGGTGCAGTCCAGGTAACCTTCAGAACCATTCATGGATAGGTTTGACGTTACTCTTCCCTTGTGTGTCCATGCAGCAGCAGGACCTCCTGTCAGGAATCACTGCACTGTTTTATCTGACGGCACAAACTGAACCACTCAGGACTTAAGATAAATCTGAACCCAGAACCAGGATGTGTTTCTAACTCTGTTTCTGTCAGAACCAGAGCTTTTAATGTTGCACTTTAAAGAGACGGTATGGCTCAGCAATACTATAACCCACTGCCTGTAAACTCCTCTTCATCACTGCTCACAGTGTGCAAAGTGTGTGAAGACTCAACATGGCGTGGTGCATTCAAGGACCGTGCGCTCTCTTTCCCCACACAATAAATCCCTCTCTGTGAGTTGTTATTGTTTCTGAAGGAACATTGCGTATTATATTAATACTGAGTGTGACCTGTTGGTAATATGTATAACAGAGGATCAGCTGTGTACATGAATCCAGTATGTGCTTTTATTACAGACACAGATCATTAGTAGCATAGCCAGAATGTGTATCATGAGAGTGTACCCCCCCCCACACAGGTCCAGGTTTAGTATTTCATGTTTACATAATGTTACAGTAAATCTGAATAAAACAAACTCATTTAATTTGAAACCGTCAGGACTTTTTGTTTGGGTCGTTGTTGTTGTTGGTCTCATTCATGAACAAATCTTCACTCCTGCACAGGTACTGACGGTACCTTGGCTTTCAGGTGTCCAATATAGCATCGACAGACTTAAGGACAGGTAAATAGTGCATGAAACATGTCCCCCTCCCAGACTCGGTTAGTCTGAGCCTCTCTGAACACAGTCGAGATGAAGGTCCAGGTGGAGGTCCTGGTGGAGGTCTTAATAAAGGTCCTGGTGGAAGTCTTGATGAAGGTCCTGGTGGAGGTCCTGGTGGAGGTCTTAATAAAGGTCCTGGTGGAAGTCTTGATGAAGGTCCTGGTGGAGGGAAATAGGGACTGGTCTGCAGGGCAGGTTGTGGACCATCAGGGTTTCTGCGAGGTCTTCAGTAACACTTGTTCATGCACATCATCAGCTCCATCCTCAGGGCGATGCGGGTGTGCCAGCCCAGCGGCAGCAGGCGGACGTATCGGGCCACGATGGGGGGCCGCAGCAGGTTCTGCACCGTGGAGGATCGGTCCGAGTTCCCGTAGAAGACCTGAGGAAGAGGGATCCAGTTTCTGTCAGGACTGGAAACTCATTTCTGTAGCAGCAACACTAAAGATATCTCTTAAAACCAACACACTATTTTTATTATCTACACACATGTTTACATGTGTACTGTTGTATATGTTGCTATACAATGTGCACATTTTTACTAATTGTGTCACTACAGACAGTCTTCTCGTCAGTGTCTCTGATTGTGTCTCACCTCCCTCTCTGGTCAGGGTGAAATCTCAATCTGAAGAGAGAATGTAAAACTGCTTTTTGAACCGCAGGTTTCAGGGTATAGATAGGTTCTGTTATTATAGGGTCAGGGTTAGCTGGAGCTCTCTAACTGAAGGTGAAGCTAGGATCCAGCACTCACAGCAACACTAGGTATCTCAGTCCGTAGGGACCTGGCTCTGTAATTGGAGGGTTGCAGGTTCAAGTCCCAATTAAATGCAGAGAGTGACTGGTAGCTTGAGAGGTGCCAGTTCATCTCCTGTGCACTGCAGAGGTGCCCTTTAGCAAGGCACCAACCCCCCAACTAAGACTGGGAGCCTCTTTGCTCTTCGTATTTGAGTTAGTAAATGTACTTAGTTACTTTACACCACTGTTTACGCCACAATGAAGGAACAGAAGACCCGGCAGATCACTGAGTTTAAAAGTTTAGATTAAACAACGAGTCAAAGTCCTCCAAAGAGTCTGCTGCAGTTCACTAACATGCCTTAGAGGCATTACCGATAATGGATGTCAGCTCTCGGGAGATGTCAATGCGTGGTGCGGTTACCCGAAGTGACAGACCTAATGGTACGCTTATCTCTGCCTTAGACGCGTTACCGATAATGGACGTCCTCTCTCGGGAGATGTCAAGGAGTTGTGCGGTTACACAAAGTGACAGACCTAATCGTACACTTATATCTGCCCCAGAGTGCGCTCACAGACCCCCAAAGGACGGTCTAATGCTCTCCAGCATGTCTTGCTCATGTGTGCCTTAGCAGGACGGAGCAGCTGACATTACAACCCAGGCATAAGTGTTTGAAAGGCGGGGGGAAAAGTCTTGTAAATACCTGGAAGTCCCACACCCTGTACACACATGTTTACCCAGGATCCAAGCTATTTCCCTGGCTTGAATAGGGCAGTGATGCACCCTGGAGGTGTGTGGCAGAATATTTACCACACTGCACTTCCATCCAGGGGTATATTTCAAACAACTTTACCCCGCCTTTAGAACACTTATTCCCGGGTCGAAAAGGCAGCTGCGCCGGCCTGTCTCTGGGTGCACTATGCCTCTATTCACAACACTAGTTGGCCCACCTTTAAAACACTTTCCCCCCCCACCTTTCAAACACTTTCCCTGGGTCGAGAAAGCCAGCGGCGCCTGCCTCCCACCCTCCGCAGCACCCGGGAGCTCGCTGTGGTGCTGGAGAGGCATTTTCAGGCTTCTCTCTGCTCTGTTCACCCTGCAAATGCATTTTAATGGATACTTTTAGATGGACATGGTTATATTGTCCATTACTATGGGTCTCTGAAACAATCAGACTCGTACCACACCGTTATCAGAGTTTTATCAGACTTTGAGCACTCTTTTCCCCCGCAGAAACCAGTTTAAATCACCGTTGTCACTACTGTGGGGGATTGGGAATGTACCTGTGTCTCGTGCGGAGCCTCCCTGCACCTTGAATCCATCCATTTGCCTTTATTTATGGCATGTTTTACAGTTAATGCACTGTGCTAAAGCAGGCTGAAGCGCCCTCCTGTTGGGGACACATGGGAACTGCACTTAAATCACTTTGTGTGCCTTTTAACCGGTTTAAAATGGTTTTTCTTCACTTTTAAAATACACCCTGCCCTAGAAATGGTTTTTAATCATTATTACCGTTGTCAGGGGCTGCGTGAACACTTTCCCCACCTTTAAAACACTTTATCCCCACCTTTCAAACCATTTTCCCCGGTCGAAAATGCAGCTGCGCGCGCCTGCTCTCTGGGTGCCTCGCTTCAATTTTACCCAGGATCCAAGCTCTTCTCCCCGCTTTTTAACAGCTGTTTTGCGCCCTGGCAGTCCCACGCACACTGTACACACATTTTACCCAGGATCCAAGCTATTTCCCCCGCTTTTTAACAGCTGTTTTGCGCCCTGGCAGTCCCACGCACACTGTACACACATTTTACCCAGGATCCAAGCTATTTCCCTGGCTTTTTAATAGCTGTTTTGCGCCCTGGCAGTCCCACGCACACTGTACACACACACAGTTTACCCAGGATCCAAGCTATTTCCCTGGCTTGCATATGGCAGTGACGCACCCTGGTTGTGGCATAATATTGACCACACATAACATCCATCCAGGGGTGTATTTCAACCAACTTTACCCGGCCTTTTGAACACTTATTCCCGGGTCGAAAAGGCAGCTGCGCGCGCCGGCTCTCTGGGTGCACTCTGCTTCAATTTTACCCAGGATCCAAGCTATTTCCGTTGCTTGTATACACCCTGGTTGTGGCATAATATTGACCACACATAACATCCATCCAGGGGTGTATTTCAACCATCTTTACCCCGAAGTTAGAACACTTATTCCCGGGTCGAAAATGCAGCATCGCCCGCCGGATCTCTGGGTGCACTCTGCTTCAATTTTACCCAGGATCCAAGCTCTTCTCCCCCGCTTTTAACAGCTGTTTTGCGCCCTGGCAGTCCCACGCACACTGTACACACATGGCTACCCAGGATCCAAGCTATTTCCCTGGCTTTGTAATAGCTGTTTTGCGCCCTGGCAGTCCCGCACACTGTACACACATGGCTACCCAGGATCCAAGCTATTTCCCCCGCTTTTTAACAGCTGTTTTCCGCCCTGGCAGTCCCACGCACACTGTACACACACAGTTTACCCAGGATCCAAGCTATTTCCCTGGCTTGCATATGGCAGTGACGCACCCTGGTTGTGGCATAATATTGACCACACATAACATCCATCCAGGGGTGTATTTCAACCAACTTTACCCGGCCTTTTGAACACTTATTCCCGGGTCGAAAAGGCAGCTGCGCGCGCCGGCTCTCTGGGTGCACTCTGCTTCAATTTTACCCAGGATCCAAGCTATTTCCCTGGCTTTTAATAGCTGTTTTGCGCCCTGGCAGTCCCACGCACACTGTACACACATTTTACCCAGGATCCAAGCTATTTCCCTGGCTTTTAATAGCTGTTTTGCGCCCTGGCAGTCCCACACACTGTACACACATTTTACCCAGGATCCAAGCTATTTCCCTGGCTTTTTAATAGCTGTTTTGCGCCCTGGCAGTCCCACGCACACTGTACACACATTTTACCCAGGATCCAAGCTATTTCCCTGGCTTTTAATAGCTGTTTTGCGCCCTGGCAGTCCCACGCACACTGTACACACATTTTACCCAGGATCCAAGCTATTTCCCTGGCTTTGTAATAGCTGTTTTGCGCCCTGGCAGTCCCACACACTGTACACACATTTTACCCAGGATCCAAGCTATTTCCCTGGCTTTTAATAGCTGTTTTGCGCCCTGGCAGTCCCACACACTGTACACACATTTTACCCAGGATCCAAGCTATTTCCCTGGCTTTTAATAGCTGTTTTGCGCCCTGGCAGTCCCACACACTGTACACACATTTTACCCAGGATCCAAGCTATTTCCCTGGCTTTGTAATAGCTGTTTTGCGCCCTGGCAGTCCCACGCACACTGTACACACATTTTACCCAGGATCCAAGCTATTTCCCTGGCTTTTAATAGCTGTTTTGCGCCCTGGCAGTCCCACACACTGTACACACATTTTACCCAGGATCCAAGCTATTTCCCTGGCTTTTTAATAGCTGTTTTGCGCCCTGGCAGTCCCACGCACACTGTACACACATTTTACCCAGGATCCAAGCTATTTCCCTGGCTTTGTAATAGCTGTTTTGCGCCCTGGCAGTCCCACACACTGTACACACATTTTACCCAGGATCCAAGCTATTTCCCTGGCTTTTAATAGCTGTTTTGCGCCCTGGCAGTCCACACACACTGTACACACATTTTACCCAGGATCCAAGCTATTTCCCTGGCTTTTAATAGCTGTTTTGCGCCCTGGCAGTCCCACGCACACTGTACACACATTTTACCCAGGATCCAAGCTATTTCCCTGGCTTTGTAATAGCTGTTTTGCGCCCTGGCAGTCCCACACACTGTACACACATTTTACCCAGGATCCAAGCTATTTCCCTGGCTTTTTAATAGCTGTTTTGCGCCCTGGCAGTCCCACGCACACTGTACACACATTTTACCCAGGATCCAAGCTATTTCCCTGGCTTTGTAATAGCTGTTTTGCGCCCTGGCAGTCCCACACACTGTACACACATTTTACCCAGGATCCAAGCTATTTCCCTGGCTTTTAATAGCTGTTTTGCGCCCTGGCAGTCCCACACACTGTACACACATTTTACCCAGGATCCAAGCTATTTCCCTGGCTTTGTAATAGCTGTTTTGCGCCCTGGCAGTCCCACACACTGTACACACATTTTACCCAGGATCCAAGCTATTTCCCTGGCTTCTTAATAGCTGTTTTGCGCCCTGGCAGTCCCACACACTGTACACACATTTTACCCAGGATCCAAGCTATTTCCCTGGCTTTGTAATAGCTGTTTTGCGCCCTGGCAGTCCCACACACTGTACACACATTTTACCCAGGATCCAAGCTATTTCCCTGGCTTCTTAATAGCTGTTTTGCGTCCTGGCAGTCCCACGCACACTGTACACACATTTTACCCAGGATCCAAGCTATTTCCCTGGCTTTTTAATAGCTTTTATGTGACCTGTAATTCCCACACCCTGTACACATGGTTTACCCAGGATCCAAGCTATTTTCCTGGCTTTTTAATAGCTGTTATGTTCCCTGGAAGTCCCATACTAATTAAATGTATTTGTATGATATATTTCTGGGGTAGGAAAGTGACATTTCTGGGTGATTCTGTCAGTTTATGGAGCTTAGCCCAAATATCCTGGAGGTTCCAGGCCGAATTTCGGTGTTCATAGGCTGCCTGCCATGGTCCCCCACCCGTGGAAAGAAGAAAAAAGTGAAGAAAATGGTTAATTATATGTTAAAATAATCAAAAATGAAGTTTTGAAAAAAGTCTGAAAAAATGACTGAGTGCCCACGGAGAAAGGGGAAATGAAAAGCTCAACCCTTCGGCGCTTTTTCCCCTTCTCCGATGTACGTTGCAACGGAGAAGTGGAAAAGGGTCCGGGCTTTCATTTCCCCTACTCTGTCCAAAAAATTCATTCATAAATATCAGACTACTGTCTGCACGAAATCAGAAACCCGGTTTTTGGTCATACTCTGAAAAAAAACGGCTGTGTGCAAACGCGGAGGTGAAGTGTCCGCTCACCAAGCACTACCGGTCAGCCATATTTTGTGCCTCAAGACCCCCCAGCCTGGTTCTCACAAAAGTTGACTCGGACAAATCTGCCTCTGGGTGAATGTAACGGGAGTTGACAGGGGACTCTATCCGCCTCATGAGACACTATTTTCGGATACATTTTACATTTTCAACCCTTTTGCCTGGTTGTCAAAAAAGATTTTCTCTGAAAAACCTGCCTCTGGTTGAATGTAACGGGAGTTGACAGGGGACTCTATCCGCCTCATGAGACACTATTTTCGGATACATTTTAACATTTTCACCACTCTTGCCTGGTTCTCAAAAAAGGTTTTCTCTGAAAAACCTGCCTCTGGGTGAATGTAACGGGAGTTGACAGGGGACTCTATCCGCCTCATGAGACACTATTTTCGGATACATTTTTACATTTTCAACCCTTTTGCCTGGTTGTCAAAAAAGATTTTCTATGTCAAATGTGACTCTGGAGGAATGACGGGAGTCGACAGGGGACTCTACCCGCGTTATGAGACACTATTTTCGGATACATTTTTTACATTTTCACCACTCTTGCCTGGTTCTCAAAAAAGTTTTCTATGTCAAATGTGACTCTGGAGGAATGACAGGGGAGTCGACAGGGGACTCTACCCGCGTTATGAGACACTATTTTCGGATACATTTTTTACATTTTCACCACTCTTGCCTGGTTCTCAAAAAAAGTTTTCTATGTCAAATGTGACTCTGGAGGAATGACAGGGGAGTCGACAGGGGACTCTACCCGCGTTATGAGACACTATTTTCGGATACATTTTTTACATTTTCACCACTCTTGCCTGGTTCTCAAAAAAGTTTTCTATGTCAAATGTGACTCTGGAGGAATGACAGGGGAGTCGACAGGGGACTCTACCCGCGTTATGAGACACTATTTTCGGATACATTTTTTACATTTTCACCACTCTTGCCTGGTTCTCAAAAAAAGTTTTCTATGTCAAATGTGACTCTGGAGGAATGACAGGGGAGTGACAGGGGACTCTGGCGGGCTCATGAGGCACTTTTTTCGGACACTTTTTTACATTTCCCCCATTTTGCCTGGTTCTTTTATACATTTTTTTAATTTTTTTTTTTTTAATTTTATTTTATTTTTCATAAATTTTCATTATTTTTATATTTTTTATATTTTTTCAGTTTTGGCCCGTTTCACCCGGTTCCACTTACCGGGGGCACTGCCCGGTCCCGGGTGCCCCCCCCCCCTCCGTACATGAACGGATCTTGACCATTTTTGCTGCGTTCTTCTCCTCTCACCTCACTGATCGAATGGCAAACGTGACCCGCCATCGGAGGGCCTCCGCCGTCCCGGCCTCGTGCCGGTGCTCTGGCGGTCTTGAACTTATGTTGCCTGGAGGATAGGACCGAGAGATGACAGACTCTCTGGCCGCCTCACAAGAGTCTATTGTCGGACCCTTTCTTTGCTTTTCCGGGGCACCCCAAACCCTCCCACGGTTGGGGCACCATGAATTGATGCATCATACCACATGTTGCCATCACCAGCCCTGCGGAGGTGGGACCATCCGACCCGGTGGTAACCCAATACCTCCCTTGGTCCGTGCACCATGTATTGAAGCATCGGACCCAGTGTCGCAATCACCGGTAACACTAACGCATATAAATAGAACATCATTTTGATCAAATTCATTGTGTCTGTTCTAGTGAGGATGTCGTCCGAATGCCCGGTGTGCAGACTCCTCTATCTGGCATTGAACAAGCACCTTAAGCACAAACATGCAGTGCGTAACTTGGAAGAGAGAGGCATCATTCTGAAAATGGCGAGTGGCAGGATAAATGTTCGCACCAAACCCTGTCCCATCACAGGGTGTTCGTATGCTGGGAAGAGACTGGACCGTCATGTAACTCATGACCACCCTGAGTTATCCCGATGTGTGGCACATCAGGTCATGGCAAGGCTGAAGCATAGTGTGGCCCTGCAGTTGCTCCATGACCTCCGTGAGACTAACCCCATCATTGGAATGGCTACATCATTGGATATAGACAATGAGGAGGAATACCCCGAGCACCCTCCACCCTTGTCCCCACATATTGAGTGTGACAATGATGACTGCAGGCAGGTGGTGCTGGAAAATGTGGCATTGCGGGCTCAGAAGGATGCCCTAAATGATGAGGTGAAGACCCTGCGCTCCAGGCTGAAAAAGGAGCTAAAACCCAGGAAGCAGAAGGCCACCGCTGCTGTGCCTGAGGAAGATGAAGAATGTATACGATTTAAGGGCCTTCCAATCACAAGTACCTCCGACACGAACACAGCAGCCTCCGGTGGAGACCCGGGTGTGAAGACCCCTGACCACCCTGTGATGGAGTCCCCAGCAGCCTCCGGTGCAGACCCGTGTGTGAAGACCCCTGACCACCCTGTGATGCAGTCCCCAGCAGCCTCCGGTGCAGCCCCGTGTGTGAAGACCCCTGACCACCCTGTGATGCAGTCCCCAGCAGCCTCCGGTAGTAGGGCCCCTGTATGTCAGAAGACCCGTGCGTCTGTCTACAATAAGCTGAAAGCTAAGCTGTCTAAGAACTCGCCCTCCCCCCCAAATCTCTGGTCCACTGGTAAGGGACGGGGTAATACCATGCGTGAAATCAAGTTGCCTAAAAGCATGGAGGCGTACCTTCAGACATACAGGGAGCATTGTGAGGGTGTAGCTCCGACAGTAAAACATAAAGAAAATGCTCTGTCGAAGGTCAGCAGGATAAAACACTTCCTCACATTCTCGTCCCATGGTGTGAAGCGGCTGTCAGACTGGCTGTTCCTGAAAGACTTAAATAAGATCCGTGGCTGGATCAATTATATTTCGAAGTGGTGCCAGGCAGTCACCACATCGGAGTTCTTCCTGAAGAATGTGAATCATTTCATGAGGTACATGTCTGAATCAAAGCCCCGGGGGTGCAGGCTCACCATGTCTGATATTTCCCACATAATCAGAGAGTTGAGAGCCAACATGAAAAACATGAAGAAGGCAGTCACTGTGCACCAGTTTAAGGTGAAAAGGAATAAACTGGATCATCTGCCGAGCCAGGCTGAACTTTTCGCCGCCATGGCGGCCGCAGAGAAGCGCATCCCCCAGCTCCTCGACCTGATGACCATCACGCCGACCTCAAGCACCCAAAACCTGCTATATGGCTATCTAACCCTCCATTGGAGCCTCCTCTATGGCCACCGTCCGGGCGTGTACGCAAACATGACCAACATCGAGGTATTAGAGGCGGACAAAAGGGGAACTGCTGATGGCTACATCATCCATGTGCAGGACCACAAGACAGCCAAGACATTTGGCGAAGCACAGCTGGCGCTTACAGTAAATGAGTTTAGCTGGGTCATGCAGTGGATGGGGATAAAAGAAGCATTGCTGGGTCCTCAGAATGAATTCTTCCTTTCCACAACAGGGAAGTGTGCCTCCAGGAACCTGAATGCTCACTTGAAGAGTGCATGGGCTGATGCTGGGCTAGAAACAGCCGTCACCTTCACAATCCTGCGCACTGCCCTGGCTGACAATATCAAGCATCACCAAGATCCATCAAGCCGGTCGATTCTCGCCAGGTTTATGTGTCACGACATAACCACGGCTGACCGGTTCTACGCGAATGCACCTGGAATAAAGGAGGCATTTAAAATCCGCTCAATGTTCAGGGCGTCATCGGTTGCTGCAGCAGCTGCATCAGAATCAGAAGGATGTCTACAGCCATCAGATGAGGATACCTCCGGAGAGGGCTCCGGGGCTGAGAGCAGCATACAATACCCCAACCATACCTCTTCTTCAGAGCATGATCAACCTGAAGGGTCATTGGAGCGGGAGCGGATGCGGAAGCGGGAGGGAAAGAGGCCAATGAAGTCTGGAATTGGACCGGTTGACTCAACCTGTTTTCCCTTGTGCACCGTACGAATTAGACCCCTGAATTGGTCCCCGGACCCCCGCTAAACATTGGGAGTATTTGTACCGTGTATACTGTTTTTGTCATGCATACTGTGTAAGCTGTTTTTGTGAAAAATAAATTAAAAAAAAGGTGCCTGCTGCATTAGGGTTACCAGGGGCATGTGAAAACCCTCCACAGAGGGGGGGTGGTGTTGCTGTGAAGAAGGTCGGATATGGATGCTGATGGGCGGACGGTAAATCACCACATAATCCACCCCTTTAAGTTTTACCAGGGCCATGTGAAAACCCTCCACAGAGGGGGGGTGTGTTGCTGTGAAGAAGGTCGGATATGGATGCTGATGGGCGGACGGTAAATCACCACATAATCCACCCCTTTAAGTTTTACCAGGGCCATGTGAAAACCCTCCACAGAGGGGGGGTGGTGTTGCTGTGAAGAAGGTCGGATATGGATGCTGATGGGCGGACATTAAAGCACCACAAAATCCACCCCCTTTTAGGGTCACCAGGGGCACGAAGTTCTGGAGGGTGTGAATGTCTTGGTTTAGTCCGAGGGGGAGTGCTTAAGTGCGGGTCCCCGGGCACTCACGGTGGGCAAGGTTATGGAAGTACACATGATTGGGACACATGCTGGAGGTCATTAGTCCGTCCTTTGGTGGTCTGTGAGCCGCCAAAGAGAGGTGATTTTCCCGGTCTCTCTCCTGGAGGTCTGAAATAATCAAAGTGAACATGTTAGGGAGACACGCTGGGGGTCATTAGCCCGTCCTTTGGTGGTCTGTGAGCCGCCAAAGACAGGTGATTTTCCCGGTCTCTCTCCTGGAGGTCTGAAATAATCAAAGTGAACATGTTAGGGAGACACGCTGGGGGTCATTAGCCCGTCCTTTGGTGGTCTGTGAGCCGCCAAAGACAGGTGATTTTCCCGGTCTCTCTCCTGGAGGTGTGAAATGAACAAGTGCACATGTTAGGGAGACACGCTGGGGGTCATTAGCCCGTCCTTTGGTGGTGTGTGAGCCGCCAAAGAGAGGTGATTTTCCCGGTCTCTCTCCTGGAGGTGTGAAATGAACAAGTGCACATATTAGGGTGCTGGAGGTCATTAGTCCTCCTTTGGTGGTCTGTGAGCCGCCAAAGAGAGGTGATTTTCCCGGTCTCTCTCCTGGAGGTGTGAAATGAACAAAGTGCACATATTAGGGAGACACGTGCTGGGGTCATTAGTCCTCCTTTGGTGGTCTGTGAGCCGCCAAAGAGAGGTGATTTTCCCGGTCTCTCTCCTGGAGGTGTGAAATGAACAAAGTGCACATATTAGGAGACACGCTGGAGGTCATTAGTCCGTCCTTTGGTGGTGTGTGAGCCGCCAAGAGAGGTGATTTTCCCGGTCTCTCCTGGAGGTGTGAAATGAACAAAGTGCACATATTAGGGATACAT
>JAAKFY010000025.1:681988-728218 GCA_011823955.1 Dissostichus mawsoni
CTGGTTCAGAACTGAATCAGACTGGATCAGGCTCAGATCTGAATCAGACTGGTTCAGGTTCAGGTTGCGTGATGAGGCAGCAGGATTTGCAGTATCATGCAGCGAAGGCCTTGCCCTATTTTGGGCGTCCTAATCTGCTCATCACCTCCTGCAGGTAATCAGATTATCTGCTCGGCCTCTCAGTGCATTATTTCTTTTATATCTTCATCTCAGATCCAGACTGTGAGGAAGACCATCATGCAGGAGAACCAGATCCTCCTGTATGAGTCTCCTCCTGATGAACCAGTCTTTAGAGAGCCGCAAGGTTTCATGGTGATGTCATGAGGTTTCATGGTGATGTCATGAGGTTTCATGGTGATGTCATGAGGGTTCATGGTGATGTCATGAGGTTTCATGGTGATGTCATGAGGTTTCATTGTGATGTCATGAGGTTTCATGGTGATGTCATGAGGTTTCATGGTGATGTCATGAGGGTTCATGGTGATGTCATGAGGTTTCATGGTGATGTCATGAGGGTTCATTGTGATGTCATGAGGTTTCATTGTGATGTCATGAGGTTTCATGTGATGTCATGAGGTTTCATGTGATGTCATGAGGTTTCATTGTGATGTCATGAGGTTTCATTGTGATGTCATGAGGGTTCATTGTGATGTCATGAGGTTTCATTGTGATGTCATGAGGGTTCATTGTGATGTCATGAGGTTTCATGGTGATGTCATGAGGTTTCATGGTGATGTCATGAGGTTCATGGTGATGTCATGAGGTTTCATTGTGATGTCATGAGGTTTCATGGTGATGTCATGAGGTTTCATGGTGATGTCATGAGGGTTCATGGTGATGTCATGAGGTTTCATTGTGATGTCATGAGGGTTCATTGTGATGTCATGAGGTTTCATGGTGATGTCATGAGGGTTCATGGTGATGTCATGAGGTTTCATTGTGATGTCATGAGGGTTCATTGTGATGTCATGAGGGACATGTCAGAATCAGAATCAGAATCAGAAACAGGTTTATTGCCAGGTAGGTTCGCGCATACTAGGAATTTGAGTTGATGTCATGGTGCAGACATAAATATAAAAAACAAGAAATCTAATATAAAACACAAAATCTTTTGCACCGTAATAAAATACAGTTAAATAGCAGTACAAATTAAATAAAGCAGTAATTTACATGTAAATAGAATGCTATGAATGCATTTTTGTATATAAACTATGAAATGTGAAATCAGAATATGTGCAGAAAGGAGTATGAACATTGTGTGCATTAATGTAATGCATATAGTCTGTGACGCAGCAGAGGTAAAGTGTCAGTGGGGGGCCGGGCCTTGTTTAAGAGGCCGATAGCGGAGGGGAAGAAACTGTGACCTCACCTGGCATGCAGGTGTCCAGCTGAGGCTGTGGGGAGGCTGGGGCAGCTCGGGCTGGAAGAGGGGGGGATTACGTGTCGCTGTGTCAGCAGATTCACAGTCACATGTGCAGGCCTTCACGTTGGACGTCCAGGACTCGATGACCTGCTGCTCCTCCTGCAGATCCTCCTCCTGCAGATCCTTCTCCTGCAGATCCTCCTCCTTCAGATCCTCCTCCTTCAAATCCTCCTCCTGCAGATCCTCCTCCTTCAGATCCTCCTCCTGCAGATCCTCCTCCTTCAGATCCTCCTCCTGCAGATCCTCCCCTGCAGATCCTCCTCCTGCAGATCCTCCTCCTGCAGATCCTCCTCCTGCAGATCCTCCTCCTTCAGATCCTCCTCCTTCAGATCCTCCTCCTGCAGATCCTCGTTCTGCAGATCCTCCTCCTGCAGATCCTCGTTCTGCAGCTCCTCGTTCTGCAGCTCCTCCTCCTGCAGACCCTCCTCCTGCAGGAGACCCAGGTTAATCCACAGAGCAGATCTCTAACAAACATTGTATTTAAATTGTAATTGTAACTCGTGTTACCTCCTGAGAGTGCACAGAGATCAGCGCTGAGCCGTGCATCAAAGAAATAAAGAGATAACATAATGAAAGTGTCATAATGGTACAAGACAAATGAACAGTGTAGATAGACAGGACGTCAAGCTAAACACTAAACAGTGTAATAAACATTATAAGTGAAATTGCAGATGTTAGGATTCAGGATGAGATTAAGATACGGAACGATAAGGAAATACAAACATTACACAAACTGAAATGAAAATACACATGACAATAAATACTTTCAGTCTGCAGGTATTTCATTTACAAACAATAAAGGAGGCCAATAACGCTCATTATTCTGCAGGAACTGTGACCACAAAAAACCTGATATAAGAAAAAGATAAAATAATATTGAAGAGTAAAATAACTTTGTTAGTAGAAAGTAATTTGTAATTTTGAGTTGCTTTTATTTGATATTTTTACTTAATTTTGATACTTCTTTCTAATTAACACAAACACAACGTTTCAAATCAACTTCTAAATGATGATTGTTACTATATTTAGTGATGAATACAGCAATGCTTCAGACACTGTAAACCATTCTGAAACCTCGGGCACACTGAATACTTGATTTGTTCCTTTATTGATTTACGTTTGAATGTCTCTGCACTGATCTCAGAGCAGAGACAACTCATTATAATAATGTTACATTTTATTTTATGATTTGTTGATGATGTTCTTACCGGTAGAGAGCAGTAGAAAGAGCAGCAGCGCGGCACGGCGATCAGCCATCGTCCTCCGTCAGCAGAGACTGATGCCTGCCGCCTGAATGAAGGGATTACTGTAATCCTGGAGGAGATGTTCTCACTATTAACCCCCTCACTCCTGTTATCTCAGACTCTATTAACCCCCTCACTCCTGTTATCTCAGACTCTATTAACCCCCTCACTCCTGTTATCTCAGACTCTATTAACCCCCTCACTCCTGTTATCTCAGACTCTATTAACCCCCTCACTCCTGTTATCTCAGACTCTATTAACCCCCTCACTCCTGTTATCTCAGACTCTATTAACCCTCTCACTCCTGTCAGCAACCCTAGGCCTGCGGTACCGTAACCAGTGGCACACTAGGAATAAGTGGAATAAGTGTGCAAAAATATTTAAATTGTATTTTCGGATCCTGAACGAGAGTGCCACCAGAGCGCGTCTCCCCGTTACCTGCAGAAGGAAGCCATGCACGCAACGCAGTGCAGAAGGAAACAAAAAAATTAAAGAAATCTAGACTGCAACAGAATTAACCAAGCGACTGCCTGTTTTTTCCTGGCCAAGGACAGGTTCCTTGAACACAACACGAGCGTAACGTGTCATCACATGGTGTAGTGCTGACGGAGAGCCCGATCCCCGAAACGCCGCTCCAGCACTTCCAAAATTGTAGTACACAGAGCTGTACACATGCCCCAGTTTTTGCATGGCTGTGTCTTTAGTTGTAAGCCCAGTGGCGATCTGTTCATCTGTCATCAGTGGCGGACTGGCCATCGGGACGAATCCCGATCGGGCCCCTCCGATCGGGCCACTATGTCCACCGTTTCCCCGCAGCGCGGCTCCCCCCCGCGTTGACAGTGCACTAGCACACCCACCCCCCCCCGTTGACAGTTCACGTGGGCTGGGCTGTGTGAGATTCCCGGGCTGATTTTGGTCCCAGTCCGCCCCTGTCTGTCATACTGATCATACAATAACGCCATCGAAAATAATATGCTACATTACAGTAGGCCTACAACTACTTCTGGGTCTCTGTGTGTCATTCAATCTCAGCTCTGTGTGTGTGCGTATTTTGTGTGAGCGAGAGAGAGAGAGAGAGCGGTACCGAGGATTATTGCATCTGGTTAGCTAGCTATGCTAAAGGATATAAAGAGCTTTTTCTACAACCAGGTGGAAGAGAGCTCTCTCCTGACAGACTGAGAGGCTGATAACCTCAGCTCAGTGAGGTGAAGGCACACCTTTATATGATCATTATAGTTATACAAAAATAAGAGAATAAATTAAAAAACAGGTATAAAATACTATATGACAGTAAAAAAAAGTTATTAATAAACAAGAATACAGTTTAAAAGGGGAGTGATTTGTAAAATATCCATAAAGAAAAAGAAAATCTGCTTACAGTTCTGTTTCATCTGGGTGTTGAGAGATGTATCCATAGATCTCTCCATGTTGCTCTCAAGTGCACCAGATTGATGCGTTTAACTTCAACATTTAAAAAAACCCCCCTATGTTAGGGACCCCCCTAGAGGATGTGAGGTTCACCCCCCACTTAAATGATGTTCACATGGATAGGATACCAAATACATTTGCACACATCTTGTGTCCATATATTTCTGTTTGGGTGGTCATGCCACAACCGTGCATGTGCATGCATGCGCAAGTCAAAGTGATCTTAATGTAGATTTGGCACACTGATCAAATCTTTTTTTTCAAATGGCACTACATATCAAAAAGGATGCTGACCCCTGACGTAGACTATAACACCCCTTGCTGTTAAATACCAACCAACTATGTGCAATATGTGCTATATGTGCAAATAATATATAGATGCCATTAATAACTGTGCACAATATACCTGGCTGCTAAATCCTAAGAACTGTTACAGGGTGTGTTTTTTGTAAATTGTGTAACTTTTTATTTTATTATATTTTTATTGTATTATAAC
Source organism: Dissostichus mawsoni (assembly GCA_011823955.1). Classification (NCBI taxonomy): domain Eukaryota; kingdom Metazoa; phylum Chordata; class Actinopteri; order Perciformes; family Nototheniidae; genus Dissostichus; species Dissostichus mawsoni. The sequence continues at coordinate 686,580 of JAAKFY010000025.1, forward strand.
TTTTGTAACTTTAATACTTTTTTATGCATGTCAAATATGTAACATATGTAACATTAAGCTGTCTGTGGCTCTTTTTCTGCTGTAACAACGTAAAGTTCCCCTCTGTGGACTAATAAAGGTATTCTGATTCTGTTATCTTATTACTACATGATTAGTACTGTTATTTTACTACATTATTAACACTGTTATTACAGGTTAGTTAACTACATTATTAGATAGATAGAGTCGGAGGGATGAAACCTCTTTAATAATGTTATTATTACAGGTTGTTTACAAAAAATATTATCAGTTTTAGTCCATGTTTTAATTTCTTCTATTTAACCCTTTAGTGCATGTTTCTGGTGACGTTTCCCTGTGCTTTGATTGAAGTATGTGTCAGCCAATCAGATTGCCATATGGAGTTGTAGGTTCAGAAAGGCGAAACTGTAAACCAAATTAGCCAATGAGTGTGTGTCTGTGTGTCTGTGTGTGTGTGTGTGTGTGTGTCTCAGAGTGGTGCTGCTCAGCCGCAGTTCATTCCTGCAGACACTCACACACTCTCACACACACACACACACACACACACACACACACAACACAACACACACACACACACACACACACACACACACACACACACACACACACACACACACACACACACACCAAACACAAACACACACTCACACACACTGTGCTGTAGAAGGTAAGTGATTTTCAGTGTTTGTTTTTTCACTGTTTCTAATAATCAGCTCGGACTCATGTGGTATTTAAAGGGAGGGAGCATGCTTATCCTAACGGCTGAATAACGGTGTTACCAGGACCTCTGTAAGCTGGTGGTGATGCGTGTGTGTGTGTGTGTGTGTGTGTGTTTGTGTGTATGTGTGTGTGTGTGTGTATGTGTGTGTGGATACAGTTATGGTTTTTATTTCATACATTTCTTTTAAGACTTTCAAGTCTGGTTTTCAATATTAAAATATATAATATATTTTGATGTCGTAGACATAGTTTTAAAACTTAAACAAATGTATTTTAACACAGATTATTTTAGAAAGAATACATTTGCTGCGTTATGCCTGTCTGGATGTTTCTCAGTGTTTCTCTACATGTCATCTCAGATGCAGTTTTATTTTGTGCGTCCTCAGTGCCTCTCTTCTTGATGTCTGGTGTGTTTCTCTTCATGTTTTCTCAGATGCAGTTCATGCTGCTGTTCAGCCGGCAGGGGAAGCTAAGGCTGCAGAAGTGGTACGTTCCTCTGTGTGAGAAGGAGAAGAAGAAGATCACCCGCGAGCTGGTGCAGACGGTGCTGGCCCGGAAACCCAAGATGTGCAGCTTCCTGGAGTGGAGGGACCTGAAGGTTGTCTACAAGAGGTTAGTCTGTGGTTCAGTGGGTCAGTCTGTGCATCTGGGGGTCAGTTGGTCTGTGGGTCTGTTGGTCAGTGGGTTGGTAAATGGGTCGGTTGATGGGTCGGTTGGACGGTCCCAGTTGGTCTGTGGGCCAGTGGTTCAGTGGGTCGGTTGATGGGTCCCAGTTGGTATATGGGTCAGAGGGTTCATTGATGGAAGGGTCGGTTGGTGGGTCGGTTGATGGGTCGGTTGGTGGGTCGGTAGGATGGTCCCATTTGGTCTGTGGATCAGTAGGTCAGTTGGTCTGTGGGCCAGTGGGTCGGTTGATGGGTCGTCGGTTGATGGGTCCCAGTTGGTATATGGGTCAGAGGGTTCGTCGATGGAAGGGTCGGTTTTGGGGGGTAGGACGGTCCCAGTTGGTCTGTGGGTCAGTGGGTCAGTGGGTGAGTGGGTCGGTTGATGGGTCGGTTAATGGGTCCCAGTTGGGTGTGGGTCTGTGCGGTCAGTGGGTCAGTGGGTCGGTTGATGGGTCGGTTGATGGGTCCCAGTTGGTGTGTGGGTCTGTGCGGTCAGTGGGTCAGTGGGTCAGTGGGTCAGTGGGTCGGTTGATGGGTCGGTTGATCGGTCCCAGTTTGTGTGTGGGTCTGTGCGGTCAGTGGGTCAGTGGGTCGGTTGATGGGTCGGTTGATGGGTCCCAGTTGGTGTGTGGGTCTGTGCGGTCAGTGGGTCAGTGGGTCAGTGGGTCAGTGGGTCGGTTGATGGGTCGGTTGATCGGTCCCAGTTTGTGTGTGGGTCTGTGCGGTCAGTGGGTCAGTGGGTCGGTTGATGGGTCGGTGATGGTGTCCCAGTTGGTGTGTGGGTCTGTGCGGTCAGTGGGTCAGTGGGTCGGTTGATGGATCAGTGGGTCAGTCCCAGTTGGTCTGTGGGTCTGTCGGTAATGCTCCTCTGCATGAACGCTCAGATAGCTTCACTCTCTCCTGGGCGATTCAGTTTGACGTGTTGTCAAAGTGATTGAAACAAAACAAAGCATTAATTTGCCTTATTATATCCCGTCGCCATGCCAACAGACAAGCAGGAGGACTAATCGGGACACTCGAGGTCACCGTCCCACCAAAACATGTTCATATTATACCTTTAAACACACTGTCTGCGCTGTTCTGCCACTAGACTCTGAATGCAATCCACAGTAAAAGCTCTGAGTGTTGTGGATGTGCAGCATGGCATCATGAGAGTTGTAGTGTTCAGCTTCAGTGTTGATGGTTCAGGAGGTTCTCAGCATCTGCTCTGATTGTGATGGAAACTTCTGAAGCAATGGAGACTCAGAGAGAAACGGAGAGAGCTTGAACTTTGATGGCAAACACTGACGGTTTATTTGGAGCTTCGGCCGGAGAATTCACAAGACATGTTCTGCAGCCACGAGGTGACACAGCTGCTGCCAAACCAATTTCTGAAGATCTCTATCCCAGACCCATGTGTTAGCTAGTTCTGAGAGAAGAATCAACATTGTGCATAACAAGATAAAACAGGCAAAGCACAATAACACCTCTATCAGCTGATGCCAACAGGCAGGAATAGGAAGACAAAACACTGAGAGAGCAGCTGAGCTCCGCGAGGGCAAACTGATAGACTGGGTCAAAGTTATGGGCCTAGGAGAATATTTCCCCAACATTGATATTAATATAAATATATACATTTTGAATAAAGTTTCAGTTTGAGGTTAAAATCTGAGTTTTGTGGGCTCCGCTAAACGTTAGCTCAGCTCTGATAGCTTCAGCTCCAGACGTCCCATCACTAACATCAGATCAAGTTGAACTGGTCAGGATCATGGAGTACAGGAACTCTGCATGTTGTTGTAAACTCAGTGGAAGTCAATGTTCAGAGGGAGACATGTTAATATCCATCCTGTGTCTGATGGCTTTGCCACATTGAATATTAAATAACTGGATATTTTGTCACCGGAATCAACATCGTGTGCAATGATATGGTCTTATTAAGCAGAGTGATAATAATAACAATAACTCCCATGATCCCGCGCTGCCTCACTCTGTCGTGGTTGTGGAGGATTGTAGAAAATGATTGTGATGCTTCTTCAGATTCCTGCTGAAGCTGCATTCAGGACGTTAGCCAGAAAAAATCAGAAGGACTGGTTCTGTTTAAAGCAGCAGCAGGTCTGAGGATCAACAGCAGCTTTTTTATGATCGTCACATGCTCAGAGGGATTATCAGGATAAAGAGCCAGCCGAGTAAAGTGGGGTCCTGCAGCTCCGGATTACTGCTGCCCCGTCTGCACGTACAGAGGGACACTTTGCTTTGCAAGCTTTACTAACTTTACTGTATCACTTTACCCACTTTACTCACTTTACTCACTTTACTCACTTTACTGTACTCACTTTACCCACTTTACTCACTTTACTCACTTTACTCACTTTACTCACTTTACTCACTTTACTCACTTTACTCACTTTATCACTTTACCCACTTTACTCACTTTACCCACTTTACTCACTTTACTCACTTTACTCACTTTACTCACTTACTCACTTTACCCACTTTACTCACTTTACTCACTTTACTCACTTTACTCACTTTACTCACTTTACACTTTACTCACTTTACTCACTTTACTCACTTTACTCACTTTACTCACTTTACTCACTTTACTCACTTTACCCACTTTACTCACTTACCCACTTTAAACTTACTCACTTTACTCACTTTACTCACTTTACTCACTTTACTCACTTTACTCACTTTACCCACTTTACTCACTTTACTCACTTTACTCACTTTACTCACTTTACTCACTTTACTCACTTTACTCACTTTACTCACTTTACTAACTTTACTCACTTTACCACTTTACTCACTTTACCCACTTTACTCACTTTACTCACTTTACTCACTTACTCACTTTACTCACTTTACTCACTTACTCACTTTACCCACTTTACTCACTTTACTCACTTTACTCACTTTACTCACTTTACTCACTTTACTCACTTTACTCACTTTACTCACTTTACTCACTTTACCCACTTACTCACTTTACCCACTTACTCACTTTACTCACTTTACTCACTTTACTCACTTTACTCACTTTACACACTTTACTCACTTTACTCACTTACTCACTTTACTCACTTTACTCACTTTACTCACTTTACTCACTTTACTCACTTTACTCACTTTACTCACTTTACTCACTTACACACTTTACTCACTTTACTCACTTTACTCACTTTACTCACTTTACTCACTTTACTCACTTTACTCACTTTACCCACTTTACTCACTTTACCCACTTTACTCACTTTACTCACTTTACTCACTTTACTCACTTTACTCACTTTACACACTTTACTCACTTTACTCACTTTACTCACTTTACTCACTTTACTCACTTTACTCACTTTACTCACTTTACTCACTTTACTCACTTTACTCACTTTACTCACTTTACTCACTTTACCCACTTACTCACTTTACCCACTTTACTCACTTACTCACTTTACTCACTTTACTCACTTACTCACTTACCCACTTTACTCACTTTACCACTTTACTCACTTTACTCACTTTACTCACTTTACTCACTTTACACACTTTACCCACTTTACTCACTTTACCCACTTTACCCACTTTACTCACTTTACTAACTTTACTCACTTTACCCACTTTACTCACTTTACTCACTTTACTCACTTTACTCACTTTACTAACTTTACTCACTTTACTCACTTTACTCACTTTACTCACTTTACTCACTTTACTCACTTTACCCACTTACTCACTTTACCCACTTTACTCACTTTACTCACTTTACTCACTTTACTCACTTTACTCACTTTACTAACTTTACTCACTTTACCCACTTTACTCACTTTACCCACTTTACTCACTTTACCCACTTTACTCACTTTACCACTTTACTAACTTTACTCACTTTACTCACTTTACTCACTTTACTAACTTTACTCACTTTACCCACTTTACTCCTTACCACTTTACTCACTTTACTCACTTTACTCACTTTACTCACTTTACTCACTTTACTCACTTTACTCACTTTACCACTTTACTCACTTTACTCACTTTACTCACTTTACTCACTTTACTCACTTTACTTTCACTTTACCCACTTTACTCACTTTACCCACTTTACTCACTTTACTCACTTTACTCACTTTACTCACTTTACTCACTTTACCCACTTTACCCACTTTACCACTTTACTCACTTTACTCACTTTACTCACTTTACTCACTTTACCATTTACCACTTTACTCACTTTACTCACTTTACTCACTTTACTCACTTACTCACTTTACTCACTTTACTCACTTTACTCACTTTACTCACTTTACTCACTTTACTCACTTTACTCACTTTACACACTTTACTCACTTTACTCACTTTACTCACTTTACTCACTTTACTCACTTTACTCACTTTACTCACTTTACTCACTTTACTCACTTTACTCACTTTACCCACTTTACTCACTTTACCCACTTTACTCACTTTACTCACTTTACTCACTTTACTCACTTTACTCACTTTACACACTTTACTCACTTTACTCACTTTACTCACTTTACTCACTTTACTCACTTTACTCACTTTACTCACTTTACTCACTTTACTCACTTTACCCACTTTACTCACTTTACTCACTTTACTCACTTTACTCACTTTACTCACTTTACCCACTTTACTCACTTACTCACTTTACTCACTTTACTCACTTTACTCACTTTACACACTTTACTCACTTTACTAACTTTACTCACTTTACTCACTTTACTCACTTTACTCACTTTACTCACTTTACTCACTTTACCCACTTTACTCACTTTACTCACTTTACTCACTTTACTCACTTTACTCACTTTACTCACTTTACTCACTTTACTCACTTTACTAACTTTACTCACTTTACCCACTTTACTCACTTTACCCACTTTACTCACTTTACTCACTTTACTCACTTTACTCACTTTACTCACTTACTCACTTTACTCACTTTACCCACTTTACTCACTTTACTCACTTTACTCACTTTACTCACTTTACTCACTTTACTCACTTTACTCACTTTACTCACTTTACCCACTTTACTCACTTTACCCACTTTACTCACTTTACTCACTTTACTCACTTTACTCACTTTACTCACTTTACACACTTTTACTCACTTTACTCACTTTACTAACTTTACTCACTTTACCCACTTTACTCACTTTACCCACTTTACCACTTTACTCACTTTACTAACTTTACTCACTTTACCCACTTTACTCACTTTACTCACTTTACTCACTTTACTCACTTTACTAACTTTACTCACTTTACCACTTTACTCACTTTACTCACTTTACTCACTTTACTCACTTTACTCACTTTACCCACTTTACTCACTTTACCCACTTTACTCACTTTACTCACTTTACTCACTTTACTCACTTTACTCACTTTACTCACTTTACTCACTTTACCCACTTTACTCACTTTACTCACTTTACTCACTTTACTCACTTTACTCACTTTACTCACTTTACTCACTTTACTCACTTTACCACTTTACTCACTTTACCCACTTTACTCACTTTACTCACTTTACTCACTTTACTCACTTTACTCACTTTACTAACTTTACTCACTTTACCCACTTTACTCACTTTACCCACTTTACTCACTTTACTCACTTTACTCACTTTACTCACTTTACTAACTTTACTCACTTTACCCACTTACTCACTTTACCCACTTTACTCACTTTACCCACTTTACTCACTTTACTCACTTTACTAACTTTACTCACTTACTCACTTACACTTTACTAACTTTACCACTTTACCCACTTTACTCACTTTACCCACTTTACTCACTTTACTCACTTTACTCACTTTACTCACTTTACCACTTTACTCACTTTACTCACTTTACCACTTTACTCACTTTACTCCTTTACTCACTTTACTCACTTTACTCACTTTACTCACTTTACCCTTTACTCACTTTACCCACTTTACTCACTTTACTCACTTTACTCACTTTAAACTCACTTTACTCACTTTAACTCACTTTACTCACTTTACCCACTTTATCACTTTACCCTCACTTTACTCACTTACTCACTTTACTCACTTACTCACTTTACTCACTTTACTCACTTTACCCACTTTACTCACTTTACTCACTTTACTCACTTTACTAACTTTACTCACTTTACCCACTTTACTTCACTTTACCCACTTTACTCACTTTACTCACTTTACTCACTTTACTCACTTTACTCACTTTACTCACTTTACTCACTTTACCACTTTACTCACTTTACTCACTTTACTCACTTTACTCACTTTACTCACTTTACTCACTTTACTCACTTTACTCACTTTACCCACTTTACTCACTTTACTCACTTTACTCACTTTACTCACTTTACTCACTTACTCCTTTACTCACTTTACTCACTTTACTTTACTCACTTTACCACTTTACTCACTTACCACTTTACTCACTTTACTCACTTTACTCACTTTACTCACTTTACCACTTTACCACTTTACTCACTTTACTCACTTTACTACTTTACTCACTTTACCCACTTTACTCACTTTAACCCACTTTACCACTTTACTCACTTTACTAACTTTACTCACTTTACCACTTTACTCACTTTACCACTTTACTCACTTACTCACTTTACTAACTTTACTCACTTTACTCACTTTACTCACTTTACTCACTTTACTCACTTTACTCCTTTACTCACTTTACTCACTTTACTCACTTTACTAACTTTACTCACTTACTCACTTTACTCACTTTACCACTTTACTCACTTTACTCAATTTACTCACTTTACTCACTTTACCCACTTTACCTCACTTTACCCACTTTACTCACTTTACTCACTTTACTCACTTTACTCACTTTACACACTTTACTCACTTTACTCACTTTACTCACTTTACTCACTTTACTCTCACTTTACTCACTTTACTCACTTTACTCACTTTACTCACTTTACTCACTTTACCACTTTACTCACTTTACTCACTTTACTCACTTTACTCACTTTACTCACTTACTCACTTTACCCACTTTACTCACTTTACCCACTTTCCCACTTTACCCACTTTACTCACTTTACTCACTTTACTCACTTTACCCACTTTACTCACTTTACTCACTTTACTCCTTTACTCACTTTACCCACTTTACTCACTTTACTCACTTTACTCACTTTACTCACTTTACTCACTTTACTCACTTTACTCACTTTACTCACTTTACTACTTTACACTTTACTCACTTTACCCACTTTACTTTTCACTTTACTCACTTTACTCACTTTACTCACTTTACTCACTTTACTCACTTTACTCCTTTACCCTTTCTCACTTTACTCACTTTACTCACTTTACTCACTTTAACTCACTTTACTCACTTACCACTTTACTCACTTTACCTTTCTCACTTTACTCCTTACCCTTTACTCACTTTACTCACTTTACTCACTTTACTCACTTTACTCACTTTACTCACTTTACCACTTTACTCACTTTACCACTTTACTCCTTTACCACTTTACTCACTTTACTCACTTTACTCACTTTACTCACTTTACTCACTTTTACCCACTTTACCCACTTTACTCCCTTTACCACTTTACTCACTTTACTCACTTTACTCACTTTACTCACTTTACTCACTTTACTCACTTTACCCACTTTACCCACTTTACCCCTTTACTCACTTTACTCACTTTACTCACTTTACTCACTTTACTCTTACTCACTTTACTCCTTTACCCCTTTACCCACTTTACTCACTTTACTCACTTTACTCACTTTACTCACTTTACTTTACCACTTTACTCACTTTACTCACTTTACCCACTTTACTCACTTTACTCACTTTACTCACTTTACCCACTTTACCCACTTTACTCACTTTACCACTTTACTCACTTTACTCACTTTACTCACTTTACCCCTTTACTCACTTTACTCACTTTACCCACTTTACTCACTTTACCCACTTTACTCACTTTACTCCTTTACCCTTTACTCACTTTACCCACTTTACTCACTTTACTCACTTTACTCACTTTACTCACTTTACTCACTTACTCACTTTACCCACTTTACTCACTTTACTCACTTTACTCACTTTACTCACTTTACCCACTTTACTCACTTTACTCACTTTACTCACTTTACTCACTTTACTCACTTTACCCACTTTACTCACTTTACTCACTTTACTCACTTTACTCACTTTACACACTTTACTCACTTACCACTTTACTCACTTTACTAACTTTACTCACTTTACTCACTTTACTCACTTTACTCACTTTACCCACTTTACTCACTTTACTCACTTTACCCACTTTACCCTTTACTCACTTTACTCACTTTACTCACTTTACCACTTTACTCACTTTACCCACTTTACCCCTTTACTCACTTTACTCACTTTACTCACTTTACTCACTTAACCCTTTACTCACTTTACTTTACTCCTTTCCCACTTTACTCACTTTACCACTTTACTCACTTTACTCACTTTACTCACTTTACCACTTTACTCACTTTACTCACTTTACTCACTTTACTCACTTTACCCCTTTACCCACTTTACTCACTTTACTCACTTTACTCACTTTACTACTTTACTCACTTTACTCACTTTACTCACTTTACTCACTTTACTCATTCTAACTTTACTCACTTTACCCACTTTCCTTTACCCCTTTACTCACTTTACTCACCTTTACTCACTTTACTCACTTTACTCACTTTACTCACTTTACTTTACTTCAATTTCTGTAAATAATGTTACTCAGCTCACAGTACTCTCTGTTTACTACATTAGAGCTCACAGTACTCTCTGTTTACTACATTAGAGCTCACAGTACTCTCTGTTTACTACATTAGAGCCCACAGTACTCTCTGTTTACTACATTAGAGCTCACAGTACTCTCTGTTTACTACATTAGAGCTCACAGTACTCTCTGTTTACTACATTAGAGATCACAGTACTCTCTGTATACTACATTAGAGCTCACAGTACTGTCTGTATACTACATTAGAGCTCACATTACTCTCTGTTTACTACATTAGAGCCCACAGTACTCTCTGTTTACTACATTAGAGCTCCCAGTACTCTCTGTTATCTACATTAGCTCACAGTACTGTCTGTATACTACATTAGAGCTCACAGTACTCTCTGTATACTACATTAGAGCCCACAGTACTCTCTGTTTACTACATTAGAGCTCCCAGTACTCTCTGTATACTACATTAGAGCTCACAGTACTGTCTGTATACTACATTAGAGCCCACAGTACTGTCTGTATACTACATTAGAGCTCCCAGTACTCTCTGTATACTACATAGAGCCCACAGTACTCTCTGTTTACTACATTAGAGCTCCCAGTACTCTCTGTTTACTACATTAGAGCTCACAGTACTCTCTGTTTACTACATTAGAGCTCACAGTACTCTCTGTTTACTACATTAGAGCTCCCAGTACTCTCTGTTTACTACATTAGAGCCCACAGTACTGTCTGTATACTACATTAGAGCTCACAGTACTCTCTGTTTACTACATTAGAGATCACAGTACTCTCTGTATACTACATTAGAGCTCACAGTACTGTCTGTATACTACATTAGAGCTCACATTACTCTCTGTTTACTACATTAGAGCCCACAGTACTGTCTGTATACATTAGAGCTCACAGTACTCTCTGTTTACTACATTAGAGCCCACAGTACTCTCTGTTTACTACATTAGAGCTCCCAGTACTCTCTGTATACTACATTAGAGCTCACAGTACTGTCTGTATACTACATTAGAGCTCACAGTACTGTCTGTATACTACATTAGAGCTCACAGTACTCTCTGTATACTACATTAGAGCCCACAGTACTCTCTGTTTACTACATTAGAGCTCCCAGTACTCTCTGTATACTACATTAGAGCTCACAGTACTGTCTGTATACTACATTAGAGCCCACAGTCTGTCTGTATACTACATTAGAGCTCCCAGTACTCTCTGTATACTACATTAGAGCCCACAGTACTCTCTGTTTACTACATTAGAGCTCCCAGTACTCTCTGTATACTACATTAGAGCTCACAGTACTGTCTGTATACTACATTAGAGCTCACAGTACTCTCTGTATACTACATTAGAGCTCACAGTACTCTCTGTTTACTACATTAGAGCCCACAGTACTGTCTGTATACTACATTAGAGCTCCCAGTACTCTCTGTTTACTACATTAGAGCTCACAGTACTGTCTGTATACTACATTAGAGCTCACAGTACTCTCTGTTTACTACATTAGAGCTCACAGTACTCTCTGTATACTACATTAGAGCTCACAGTACTCTCTGTTTACTACATTAGAGCTCACAGTACTCTCTGTTTACTACATTAGAGCTCACAGTACTCTCTGTATACTACATTAGAGCTCACAGTACTCTCTGTTTACTACATTAGAGCTCACAGTACTCTCTGTTTACTACATTAGAGCTCACAGTACTCTCTGTATACTACATTAAGCCACAGTACTGTCTGTATACTACATTAGAGCTCCCAGTACTCTCTGTATACTACATTAGAGCTCACAGTACTCTCTGTTTACTACATTAGAGCTCCAGTACTCTCTGTATACTACATTAGAGCTCACAGTACTCTCTGTATACTACATTAGAGCTCACAGTACTCTCTGTTTACTACATTAGAGCTCACAGTACTCTCTGTTTACTACATTAGAGCTCACAGTACTCTCTGTATACTACATTAGAGCTCACAGTACTCTCTGTTTACTACATTAGAGCTCACAGTACTCTCTGTTTACTACATTAGAGCTCACAGTACTGTCTGTATACTACATTAGAGCTCACAGTACTGTCTGTACACTACATTAGAGCTCACAGTACTGTCTGTACACTACATTAGAGCTCACAGTACTCTCTGTACACTACATTAGAGCTCACAGTACTGTCTGTACACTACATTAGAGCTCACAGTACTGTCTGTACACTACATTAGAGCTCCCAGTACTCTCTGTATACTACATTAGAGCTCACAGTACTCTCTGTTTACTACATTAGAGCTCCAGTACTCTCTGTATACTACATTAGAGCTCACAGTACTCTCTGTTTACTACATTAGAGCTCACAGTACTCTCTGTTTACTACATTAGAGCTCACAGTACTCTCTGTTTACTACATTAGAGCTCACAGTACTCTCTGTTTACTACATTAGAGCTCACAGTACTCTCTGTTTACTACATTAGAGCTCACAGTACTCTCTGTATACTACATTAGAGCTCACAGTACTCTCTGTTTACTACATTAGAGCTCACAGTACTCTCTGTTTACTACATTAGAGCTCACAGTACTGTCTGTATACTACATTAGAGCTCACAGTACTCTCTGTACACTACATTAGAGCTCACAGTACTGTCTGTATACTACATTAAAGCTCACATTACTCTCTGTTACTACATTAGAGCTCACAGTACTCTATGTTTACTACATTAGAGCCCACAGTACTGTCTGTATACTACATTAGAGCTCACAGTACTCTCTGTTTACTACATTAGAGCCCACAGTACTGTCTGTATACTACATTAGAGCTCACAGTACTCTCTGTATACTACATTAGAGCTCACAGTACTCTCTGTTTACTACATTAGAGCTCACAGTACTCTCTGTTTACTACATTAGAGCTCACAGTACTGTCTGTATACTACATTAGAGCTCACAGTACTGTCTGTATACTACATTAGAGCTCACATTACTCTATGTTTACTACATTAGAGCTCACAGTACTCTCTGTTTACTACATTAGAGCTCACAGTACTCTATGTTTACTACATTAGAGCCCACAGTACTGTCTGTATACTACATTAGAGCTCACAGTACTCTCTGTTTACTACATTAGAGCCCACAGTACTGTCTGTATACTACATTAGAGCTCACAGTACTCTCTGTATACTACATTAGAGCTCACAGTACTCTCTGTTTACTACATTAGAGCTCACAGTACTCTCTGTTTACTACATTAGAGCTCACAGTACTGTCTGTATACTACATTAGAGCTCACAGTACTGTCTGTATACTACATTAGAGCTCACATTACTCTATGTTTACTACATTAGAGCTCACAGTACTCTCTGTTTACTACATTAGAGCTCACAGTACTCTATGTTTACTACATTAGAGCCCACAGTACTGTCTGTATACTACATTAGAGCTCACAGTACTCTCTGTTTACTACATTAGAGCTCACAGTACTCTATGTTTACTACATTAGAGCCCACAGTACTGTCTGTATACTACATTAGAGCTCACAGTACTCTCTGTACTACATTAGAGCTCACAGTACTCTCTGTTTACTACATTAGAGCTCACAGTACTCTCTGTTTACTACATTAGAGCTCACAGTACTCTCTGTACATTACATTAGAGCTCACAGTACTCTCTGTTTACTACATTAGAGCTCACAGTACTGTCTGTATACTACATTAGAGCTCACAGTACTCTCTGTTTACTACATTAGAGCTCACAGTACTCTCTGTTTACTACATTAGAGCTCACAGTACTCTCTGTTACTACATTAGAGCTCACAGTACTCTCTGTTTACTACATTAGAGCTCACAGTACTCTCTGTATACTACATTAGAGCCCACAGTACTGTCTGTATACTACATTAGAGCTCACAGTACTCTCTGTATACTACATTAGAGCTCACAGTACTCTCTGTTTACTACATTAGAGCTCACAGTACTCTCTGTTTACTACATTAGAGCTCACAGTACTGTCTGTATACTACATTAGAGCTCACAGTACTGTCTGTACACTACATTAGAGCTCACAGTACTGTCTGTACACTACATTAGAGCTCACAGTACTCTCTGTACACTACATTAGAGCTCACAGTACTGTCTGTATACTACATTAGAGCTCACATTACTCTATGTTTACTACATTAGAGCTCACAGTACTCTCTGTTTACTACATTAGAGCTCACAGTACTCTATGTTTACTACATTAGAGCCCACAGTACTGTCTGTATACTACATTAGAGCTCACAGTACTCTCTGTTTACTACATTAAGCTCACAGTACTCTATGTTTACTACATTAGAGCCCACAGTACTGTCTGTATACTACATTAGAGCTCACAGTACTCTATGTTTACTACATTAGAGCCCACAGTACTGTCTGTTTACTACATTAGAGCTCACAGTACTCTCTGTTTACTACATTTGAGCTCACAGTACTGTCTGTACACTACATTAGAGCTCACAGTACTCTCTGTTTACTACATTAGAGCTCACAGTACTCTATGTTTACTACATTAGAGCTCACAGTACCTCTGTACATTACATTAGAGCTCACAGTACTCTCTGTACACTATATTAGAGCTCACTGTACTGTCTGTATACTACATTAGAGCTCACAGTACTCTCTGTATACTACATTAGAGCTCACATTACTCTCTGTTTACTACATTAGAGCTCACATTACTCTATGTTTACTACATTAGAGCTCACATTACTCTCTGTTTACTACATTAGAGCTCACAGTACTCTCTGTTTACTACATTAGAGCTCACATTACTCTCTGTTTACTACATTAGAGCTCACAGTACTCTCTGTATACTACATTAGAGCTCACAGTACTCTCTGTTTACTACATTAGAGCTCACAGTACTCTCTGTTTACTACATTAGAGATCACAGTACTCTCTGTTTACTACATTAGAGCTCACAGTACTCTCTGTTTACTACACTAGAGATCACAGTACTCTCTGTATAATACATTAGAGCTCACAGTACTGTCTGTACACTACACTAGAGATCACAGTACTCTCTGTATAATACATTAGAGCTCACAGTACTGTCTGTACACTACACTAGAGATCACAGTACTCTCTGTATACTACATTAGAGCTCACAGTACTGTCTGTATACTACATTAGAGCTCACAGTACTCTCTGTATAATCATTAGAGCTCACAGTACTGTCTGTATACTACATTAGAGCTCACAGTACTGTCTGTATAATACATTAGAGCTCACAGTACTCTCTGTATAATACATTAGAGCTCACAGTACTCTCTGTATACTACATTAGAGCTCACAGTACTCTCTGTATACTACATTAGAGCTCACAGTACTGTCTGTATACTACATTAGAGCTCACAGTACTCTCTGTTTAATACATTAGAGCTAGTCTCTCTGTATACTACATTAGAGCTCACTGTACCCCCCCCCCCCCCCCCCCCGCAGGTATGCCAGTCTATACTTCTGCTGTGCAATCGAGCCTCAGGACAATGAGCTCATCACGCTGGAGATCATCCACAGATACGTGGAGCTGCTGGACAAATACTTCGGCAGTGTGAGTTTCTCCTCTTGTGTCCACCTGACTACATTCCCGTACAACAGACCTGCATGGGAAGAGTCTGTTGTTGCTCTCTTTAATGTGTTACTACTGCATGGGAAGAGTCTGTTGTTGCTCTCTTTAATGTGTTACTACTGCATGGGAAGAGTCTGTTGTTGCTCTCTTTAATGTGTTACTACTGCATGGGAAGAGTCTGTTGTTGCTCTCTTTAATGTGTTACTACTGCATGGGAAGAGTCTGTTGTTGCTCTCTTTAATGTGTTACTACTGCATGGGAAGAGTCTGTTGTTGCTCTCTTTAATGTGTTACTACTGCATGGGAAGAGTCTGTTGTTGCTCTCTTTTAGGGCTTTCACACCAACGCGGTTCCCGTTCTAGCTCCTCTAGAGCTTTTCTGGTTCGGAACCGGTTTTTTTTTCAGCCCCCGCTTTGTTCACACCGCCCAGAGCCCGAGTGGTGCTGCGTCATTGCGTCATCGTTTGCGTAATGACGTAACCGTTTACGTGCCTGCTTCATAAAGCCAAACCGCGCGGAAACCCCTAACATCGACAACAACAACAATGGCCGATTGTATTGAAGCACTACTCGTTTTGGTTTTGCTCTGTCAAAACGAAATGGAAGACATGGGACGACTTTACTACGAACTTTACACTCATCACATGCGACAATCAAAAGTTCTTTACGATCATCATCATCAACTTCAACGACGATTCCGTAGGAGAAAGAAGGTAAATATACGTCCTATTCAATAGTGTTGGAGCTAGCTGTTGTTAGCATCTGCATGTGCCAAGCTCAAAATACCCAGCTTTGCAGCATTAATTACTATGGTATAACATTAAAACTGATTCTCAATCTTATTTCCACAGATCATGTTGAAGCTGGCGGAAAGGCGGAGGTCGCGTGTTATTTGGACACAGCCCAGATCTTCTGACTGGTGGGACACCATTGCTTCAGACTTCTCCCTCAGCAATTCACGCAGAATTTCCACGTGTCCAGGGAGTCCTTTGACTACATCTGCAACCATGGTCAGCGGCGTTTTGGGGAGAAGAAACACAAATTACCGTCTGTGTATACCCATTAAAAAACGGGTTGCAATTGGAAGCTGGCCACCGGCGGTGAATACAGGACCATCAGCCATCTTTTCGGGGTAGGCCTAAGCACCGTTTGCATCTGTGTTCAGGATTTCTGCAGGACAACCATGGAAGTGCTGCTTCCACTACATATCACATTTCCTGATGTGGAGAAGTTGGTGGAAATGGTCACTTTTTTCAACAGACGTTGGAGAGCACCACAGTGTGTTGGTGCAATAAATGGAAGTCACATCCCTATTTTAGCACCACAAAATTATCCCAAGGACTATTATAACAGAAAAGGATGGCATTCTGTTGTTCTACAGGCTGTTGTTGATGGCAGGGGATGTTCTGGGATGTGTGTGTTGGCGACCCAGGTAGTGTACATGATGCTAGAGTGCTAAAACAATCCAATCTTTGGGTGGCTATCAGTGATGGAGTGTTGATAGGCCAAAACAAAATGACCATCTCTGGCTGTGATGTGGGACATTACCTGATTGGTGACCCAGCCTATCCAATGCAAAGATGGCTAATGAAACCATTTTTGGACACTGGGAGACTGACCCCTGAACAGCACACCTACGATTACAGGCTGAGCAGTGCACGGTCGGTTGTTGAGATGGCTTTTGGAAGGCTAAAAGGAAGATGGAGGTGCCTCCTAAAAAGGAACGACTGCGAGCTGGAGCTCAGCAAAATAATGACAGTGACTTGCTGTGTACTACACAACATATGTGAGGAACATAGCGACAACTTCACTGAAGATTGCAATGAACGTCTTGTGTACAACCAACCCCCTTTACACCCCTTTCCAGATAATGGTAGACAAGAAGGAGCTGACGTTAGATCTGCATTGATGGACTATTTCAACATGGGGGACCACTAATATTACTGCAGTTAAACCTGATCTATTTTGTATCATGCGTCTTTTTTTTTTACAATAAAATCACTGGATCAGACTTGAATTGTGTTTATTTTGTATACAAATCACAGAATGTAGATACAAAGGTATGAACAATATCCTTATAAAAAAAAGTGCATACCCAAACGGTTTAGTCTATATTCTTATAAAAAAAGTGCATACCCAAAAGGTTTAGACTATATTCTTTGGGGACTACTAATATTTCTGCAGTTAAACTTGATCTAATTGTATCATGCCTATCCTCTTTTTCAATAAAATCAATGGATCAGACATATGACTTTTTAATTCTTTTAATTTTATATACAAATCAAATAATGTCCATGCACCTCCTGAAGCATCGCCTGGCCCTGCTCCAGTAGCCTTTCGTCCTTCTCGTCACTCTTCTCCATATACAAGAGAAGGTCAGATGACGAATCCCGCTTCCTTTTAACTACAAAGGGAAAAATATAAAGTCAACACAGTATTCATGACATTTTATGAGATGTATATTATATACTGTGTAATGAAATGTTTTATTGTTATTATGGCTGCAGTTGCATAACTTGAACAACGACTACAATGACTACTATTTATGATAAATGCACATGGCAATAGGGAACAGTATTACTATTATGACCACTGTAAACCTTACCTGTTTGTGTCGGCCCACTGGCTGGGTTAGGGTCACCAGAGATTCCTGGGAAGAGCTGCTTGTGGCAAGAGGAGACCCTTGGCGAGCTACACGCCGACGGTAGTGGTGGTTCCGACACAGTACACTCCAAACCAGATATTTCTGTACAATACAATACAGCTTTATTTGTAGAGCACTTTAAACCTCCAGACCAAAGTGCTGTACAGCAAATAACAAACAAACATACAAAAGTAACTCAGCTCACACACCATAAAACAAGTACAAGGAAAAACAATAGACAATTTAAAAGCAATAAAAGCAACGCTCTAAAAGATGTTAATACGCTGAGGAGAAGAGGTGGGTTTTAAGAAGCGATTTAAAAGCAGGCAGTGTGGAGGCCTGTCTGATGAGCAGGGGCAGATCGTTCCACAGTGTGGAGGCCTGTCTGATGAGCAGGGGCAGATCGTTCCACAGTGTGGAGGCCTGTCTGATGAGCAGGGGCAGATCGTTCCACAGTGTGGAGCCTGTCTGATGAGCAGGGGCAGATCGTTCCACAGTGTGGGAGCCTGTCTGATGAGCAGGGGCAGATCGTTCCACAGTGTGGGAGCCTGTCTGATGAGCAGGGGCAGATCGTTCCACAGTGTGGGCCTGTCTGATGAGCAGGGGCAGATCGTTCCACAGTGTGGAGGCCTGTCTGATGAGCAGGGGCAGATCGTTCCACAGTGTGGGAGCCTGTCTGATGTGCAGGGGCAGATCGTTCCACAGTGTGGAGCCTGTCTGATGAGCAGGGGCAGATCGTTCCACAGTGTGGGAGCCTGTCTGATGAGCAGGGGCAGATCGTTCCACAGTGTGGGAGCCTGTCTGATGAGCAGGGGCAGATCGTTCCACAGTGTGGGAGCCTGTCTGATGTGCAGGGGCAGATCGTTCCACAGTGTGGAGGCCTGTCTGATGAGCAGGGGCAGATCGTTCCACAGTGTGGGAGCCTGTCTGATGAGCAGGGGCAGATCGTTCCACAGTGTGGGAGCCTGTCTGATGAGCAGGGGCAGATCGTTCCACAGTGTGGAGCCTGTCTGATGAGCAGGGGCAGATCGTTCCACAGTGTGGGAGCCTGTCTGATGAGCAGGGGCAGATCGTTCCACAGTGTGGGAGCCTGTCTGATGAGCAGGGGCAGATCGTTCCACAGTGTGGGAGCCTGTCTGATGAGCAGGGGCAGATCGTTCCACAGTGTGGGAGCCTGTCTGATGAGCAGGGGCAGATCGTTCCACAGTGTGGAGCCTGTCTGATGAGCAGGGGCAGATCGTTCCACAGTGTGGGAGCCTGTCTGATGAGCAGGGGCAGATCGTTCCACAGTGTGGGAGCCTGTCTGATGAGCAGGGGCAGATCGTTCCACAGTGTGGAGGCCTGTCTGATGAGCAGGGGCAGATCGTTCCACAGTGTGGGAGCCTGTCTGATGAGCAGGGGCAGATCGTTCCACAGTGTGGGAGCCTGTCTGATGTGCAGGGGCAGATCGTTCCACAGTGTGGAGCCTGTCTGATGAGCAGGGGCAGATCGTTCCACAGTGTGGGGCCTGTCTGATGAGCAGGGGCAGATCGTTCCACAGTGTGGGGCCTGTCTGATGAGCAGGGGCAGATCGTTCCACAGTGTGGAGGCCTGTCTGATGTGCAGGGGCAGATCGTTCCACAGTGTGGAGGCCTGTCTGATGAGCAGGGGCAGATCGTTCCACAGTGGGGAGCCTGTCTGATGAGCAGGGGCAGATCGTTCCACAGTGTGGGGCCTGTCTGATGTGCAGGGGCAGATCGTTCCACAGTGTGGAGCCTGTCTGATGTGCAGGGGCAGATCGTTCCACAGTGTGGAGCCTGTCTGATGTGCAGGGGCAGATCGTTCCACAGTGTGGGAGCCTGTCTGATGTGCAGGGGCAGATCGTTCCACAGTGTGGGAGCTGCTACAGAGAAGCAACGGCCCCCTCTGAGCTTTGACTTGGTTCTGGGCACATTCAGGAGCAGTTGATCAGCTGACCTGAGAGGGCGGTTGGGCGTGTAAGGGTGTAGCAGCTCAGAAAGATATGGTGGGGTCATGCCATTTAGGGATTTAAAAGTAAACAAAAGGATTTTGAAATGAATCCTAAAATGTATTGGCAGCCAGTGGAGCGAAGCCAAAATGGGGGAAATGGTCATATTTCCGTGTGCCAGTTAAAAGCCTTGCTGCGGCATTTGCACCCGCTGCAGACGAGCGAGGGAGGACCCACTGACCCCCATGTAGAGAGAGTTACAGTAATCCAGCCGAGTGGTGACAAAGGCGTGGATTACTGTCTCAAACTGCTGTCTGGAGAGAAAAGGTTTTACTTTGGCTAGCTGCCTCAGGTGATAAAAGCTTGTTTTTACCACAGATTTAATCTGACTCTCAAGTTTTAGTTCACGGTCCATTTTAAGCCAAGGTTCGTAATGGTGGGCTTGGTGTACTGAGCCAGGGAACCCAGGTCTACAGAAGTGGTGCCAGTGGTGCTACCAAAAACCATTACTTCTGTTTTTCCTTCATTTAGTTTTAGGAAGTTGCACCCCATCCAGGCCTTTATGTCCTCTAGGCACTTTAGCAGTGGGCTAATTGAGTAACCCTCCTTCTTTGTTAGTGGGACATAAATCTGGCTATCATCAGCATAGCAGTGGAATGCGATGCCGTGCTTTCTAAATATGGACCCAAGAGGGAGCAGATAGAGGGAGAATAGCAGGGGGCCTAATACTGAGCCCTGTGGGACCCCATACAGGAGTGGAGCAGAGGATGACTCGGAGTCACCAAGGCTGACAGAGAAAGTTCTGTCCTTCAGATATGACCTGAACCATTCCAGGGCTTTCCCCTCAATGCCCACCCACTGCTCCAAGCAGAGATCAGGATGTCATGGTCGACTGTATCGAAAGCAGCAGTTAGATCAATAAGTAGAAGCACAACGCAGTCCCCAGAGTCAGTAGATAAAAGGATGTCATTAAAAACTCTTAAAAGCGCTGTTTCAGTGCTGTGCATAGTTTTAAAACCGGATTGGAAAACCTCCAGTATATTGTTCTCTTCCAGAAAAAACATAATTTGACTGTAGACAACCTTCTCCAGGATTTTTGACATAAAAGGCATTTTGGAAATGGGCCTAAAATAGCCAGAACTGTGGGATCCAGACTGGGTTTTTTAATACGAGGTTGCACTACTGCATGCTTCAGGTTTTCAGGGACCTTCCCTGAGAGCAGACTGCTGTTTATAACTGCCAGCACAGATGGTCCAACAGTGGGGAAAACCTCTTTAAAGAGTCGAGGTGCGACAGGGTCATTTGGAGAACCAGAGGGCTTTAACTTGGAGACAATCTCCTGTACAAAAGACAGTGCTACAGGCTCAAACTGATTAAAGACAGCAGAGCACGGTGCAGGAACTGAGGGCTCGTTTGCAGGAGCAGAGATTTGAGCTCTAGTGGAGTTTACCTTATTAATAAAAAAGTAAAGAAAGTCTTCACAGGCCGCAGTAGAGGTCTCCATAACGGTATTCTGGGGGGCATTAAGGACCAAATCAATAGTCTGAAACAGAACACGTGGCTTGTGACGGTTTGACAGAAAGATGTCAGATAAATGTTTGCTTTTTGCCTCTTTCACAGTGATCTGATAGAGACGCCAACACTCCCTCAACATTTGAAATGAAACTTGCACTTTGTCCTTTTTCCATTTACGCTCAGCTCTACGGTCCTCAGCCCGAGTCGTGTCATTTCAAGGCTCAGATGAGTCCCGTACAGCCCGAGTCGTGTCATTTCACAAGGCTCAGATTGAGTCCCGTCGGACAGCCCGAGTCGTGTCATTTAACCAAGGCTCAGATTGAGTTTAGGTTGCCTGGTTTTTAAAGGAGCAACAGTGTCTATGGCAGCTTTGCAAGTGGAGTGAAACCATGAGCTCATCCGTTTCAGGTGACATAGGTTCCCGATTAACACAGTTCTGTTTAAAAGCGACAGAGAACTGACCAGCAGTGGATGGGTTAATAATGCGAGTGCTCCGAGGAGCAGCGCGCGGTTTAACAGTTTCACAAGCAAGACTCACATCAAATAATACAGGCATATGATCAGAGAAAAAGGCGTCACAAATCTCCAGGTTAAGAACAGGCAAACCATAAGATAAAAGAAGATCAAGTGTGTGTCCGCGTTCCTGCGTGGGGCCAGACACAGCCTGCACCAGATTAAAGGAATCAACAAGGTTTAAAAAGTCCTTTGCCATAGGTTTGTCGGGACAACACACATGAATATTAAAATCCCCAACAATAAGAACAATAAGATTTCAGCCAAGAAATCAGAGAAATCATTTAGAAATCCCTTATTGTATTTGGGAGGTCTATAGACCACAGCACACAGCACTGTATGAGAGCGACCGAGCTCGAACACGCTCAGTTCAAAGCTGCCGGCGAGAATGACAGTGAAAGTTGCTGGCATTTATAATCACTCTTAAAAACAGTTGCTATGCCTCCACCTCGGCCTGACGTCCGCGGAGAGTTAAAATAGCAGCAATGCTGCGGTACAAGTTTGGTAAACGCGCTGGACTCACCAATACTGAGCCATGTCTCAGTCACGAAGAGGAAGTCCAAACCCTTAGAAGTGAAGAAATCCTTTAGGACAAAAGTCTTGTTTGTTAGCGATCTTGCGTTGATCAGGCCAAACCTGGCAGGGGCCGGCAGATCGGCGGCGATAGAGGTCCGGGGAGCCCAACACAGAGACCTCAGGTTATGCAGATTAACCCCGCGGCAGCGGGGACGAGGGGAGCAGGTCCCGCGGTGCAGGAATGCCTCATCCGGTCCGACGACAGGTACCAGCCAGGCGTCGACAGGGTCCAGAAAACGTCTCGAAAAAGAGAGACGAGGCTCATACTCAGTATGAGAGAAAAGATGAGCTGAAGAAGCCTTCATTCTCACCAGTCGACCGCTGCGTTTTCCTCGGCCGTGGTGGCGTTTACGGCGGGTAGGTGGAGCCGGGGTGCGGCACAGGTAAACTAGTCCCCCTGATAATAACGGAGGCAGCGTTTTATCTCCACCATGAGTAGACTTTGCTGGATTAATGGCAGAAAACCGAAGGTCCAACAGTGTTTGGCGATCGTACACCAGTAGAGAGTTGACATTTTGCATTAAAAATGACACAAACAGTACAAAAACACACAGCGTTGGCAGCGACAGACGGCAGGCCACACACACTGGCGCTATCTTGCTTTTTTCCCCCGACACAATATAGATACAATATAAACACAATGAAAAAAAGTAGCCCTTCAACAAATCATAAATCGTTAGTGAGAAGAAAGAAGATACATTGGAGGCGTTAGCTGTCTTTGCCATGGGGATACCTTTGTTTATTATTGTTAGCATTAGCATGCTAGCGCTATTATTGGTTTGGATGCACTACCGGTAGCTGTAGTAGGTCAACTTTAGCTATTATTTCCAGGTCTGTCGATAGCTACATGGTTTAGTTTATGTTGTAAAACAAAAAGTCACAAATAAAACAAATGGGTAACTCACCGGCATCAAATGAGCTCCGCACATTCAGCGACTCGTCCTCCAACACAATCGACGAGAGAGAAAGCGAGTTCACTGTGGATCCAAAACCACTCGTCGGTCTGTCTCCGAGGACCTAGTCTAGCAAGTCAAAATGTGGACTTGTTTTCGGACGACCGCTGCCACTCCGTCCGAGGTCTCGCTTTTGGTCCCGATAATACTTCTTGACTTTTTTCAATTTGTTGCCAATCTGTTCAACGGTACGGTCAAAACCAGCGGTTGCCATCTCTCGCTGCAATTGTTGGAGAATTGCTTTGGACCGCGTGCTCCCCTCCAGCTTCCTCTGTACCTCTTCGGAAGACCAGATTGCCAGTAGGTAGCTGGTCTCTTCAGTGGACCACTGCTGCTTATTAAGTTTGAGGTTTTCCATCGTTGTATTCAAATTGGATAAAACGCAGGATTTTGTTGTTGTTCAGGAGGTTGATCCCGCCCCTGCCCCTGTTCTTGCTTCTAGACCGACAATTTTTTGGTGCTTGAAACGAACCGGATTCCGGAGCTTAGAGGCGGCTCCGCTGCGGTGTGAACGGGAAAAAACGGTGCTTTGCAGGCTCTAGCTCCGAACCGGCCCTGGAATCGCGTTGGTGTGAAAGCCCTATGTGATGTGTTACTACTGCATGGGAAGAGTGTGTGTTGCTCTCTGTGATGTGTTACTACTGCATGGGAAGAGTGTGTTGTTGCTCTCTGTGATGTGTTACTACTGCATGGGAAGAGTGTGTTGTTGCTCTCTGTGATGTGTTACTACTGCATGGGAAGAGTGTGTTGTTGCTCTCTGTGATGTGTTACTACTGCATGGGAAGAGTGTGTTGTTGCTCTCATTGATGTGTTACTACTGCAGGAAGAGTGTGTTGTTGCTCTCATTGATGTGTTACTACTGCATGGGAAGAGTGTGTTGTTGCTCTCATTGATGTGTTACTACTGCATGGGAAGAGTGTGTTGTTGCTCTCATTGATGTGTTACTACTGCATGGGAAAAGTGTGTTGTTCCTCTCTTTGATGTCTTAACACTGTCATCAGCATCAAGCTGGACCCTTTGAAGCTGTGGTGGAGAGGAGGACACTGAACAGGCTGTTGTCCATCATGGATAACCCCACCCATCCTCTCCACCTGCAGCTGGACAGACAGCGGAGCTCCTTCTCCAACAGACTGCTGCAGCTCCACTGTCACAAAGACCGATACAGGAAAACATTCCTGCCCACTGCAATATCTCTGTACAACAAATCACCTCTGGCTGGAAGAGAACTCTCTGCTCCATAGTTTCTCTTGGAATAAAACCACATAGTACATTTTACATATATATAATCTGTTCAATATTTAATATTCCATCTACCATATATTTATGTATATATAATACCTTGTTAAATTCAACATGTATATTTTCTACTTTCTTGTTTATTTCTTTGAATTTTTATTGTACAATGCCATGTCTTTTTATGCTGCTGCAACGCAAACATTTCCCAAATTGGGATCAATAAAGTACTATCTTATCTTCTTATCTTATCTTACTACTGCATGGGAAGAGTGTGTTGTTCCCTCTTTGATGTGTTACTAGTCTCTGATCAAAGTCCTCTGAAGTCCCAAAGCACAGGTCTTTGTTAAAAACAACGGCTGTTAGTTTGGTTGTACGGCAGATTTCTGGCACACATTGATTAAAGTATTTCTCATTCATGATTCTTCTTTGTGCACATCAGGTTTGTGAGCTGGACATTATTTTTAACTTCGAGAAGGCTTACTTCATCCTGGACGAGTTCCTGCTGGGCGGGGAAGCTCAGGAGACGTCCAAGAAGAACGTCCTGAAGGCCATCGAGCAGGCGGACCTGCTGCAGGAGGTCAGGACTCACACTCCGTGTTTCAATGCTTCCTCATGTTTCAATGCTTCATCATGTTCTAATGCTTCATCACGCTTCATCCTGCTTCATCATGTTCTAATGCTTCATCACGCTTCATCCTGTTTCAATGTTTCAATGCTTCATCCTGTTTCAATGTTCAATGCTTCATCCTGTTTCAATGTTTCAATGCTTCATCCTGTTTCATCATGTTCTAATGCTTCATCACGCTTCATCCTGTTTCAATGTTTCAATGCTTCATCCTGTTTCATGTTTCAATGCTTCATCCTGCTTCATCATGTTCTAATACTTCATCACGCTTCATCCTGTTTCAATGTTTCAATGCTTCATCCTGCTTCATCATGTTTCATTGCTTCATCCTGCTTCATCATGTTTCATTGCTTCATCCTGTTTCAATGTTTCAATGCTTCATCCTGCTTCATCATGTTTCAATGCTTCATCCTGCTTCATCATGTTTCAATGCTTCATCCTCCTTCATCCTGTTTCAATGCTTCATCACGTTATATCTCACACAGACGCCGCCCTCTACTGGACTCTATAGGTACTACTCTCAACCATGCTATGCAAGCATTCACCTACTGAGTTGCATAAATGTAGCCGGCCAGTCGGGGCGAGCCTACCTGATTGCGCGCGCAGGCCCACAGTATATAAGGCGGCTACGCCTCCTGACTGTCATCCTTTTCTCTTCAGCGAGCAGGACAACACCTGACAGAGGAAAGTAAAACGTTTGAAAGAAGAAGAAAGAAGTTATCATACCTTCATGGAGTCGCCACTTCTAGAGACCCGGGCCTGTCCTTCGTGCCCTGGCTTAATAGCGGGCGTCGATCCCCACCACCTCTGCTTCGAGTGTTTGGGGGACCAGGATATGGCCGAGGCAGTGCCATTCACATTCGCCATTCCAGCGGGGCGGATGGCTCCGTTTGCCGGGAGGAGGATGGCGAGGACTTCTCGTTGTTGGGCACTTCCGGGTCCAGCGTCCATGGAAGTCCACCGCCCAGGTCTGTCCTCTAGGACTTCCCCCTGGTGATGACCATGGCGGCGGAGCGTGGCAGCCCATCTGCTCCCACAGGCAGCAGGCTGGCCAGAGAACCTCTGTCCCACTGCTACGTGACAGGGCAGCTGCAAATAAACACGGGTGGGTTGGGCGATTATTTGGCCGCAGCATCGACCAAATTAATATCCTGGTCCACGGCGTGGCCGCCGCTGCTTGCCGTGTGATGTCCCTGGCCACAGTGGGATCACGCCGCATGGCACTTCCAAAAAAGACCGTGATGATCTCCTGGGAGCCCCCGTGTCTACGGAAGGGCTCTTTGGATCAATTTCCTCGGTCACGTGGATGAGGAGAAGTCGCAGCTTGGCCTATGCTGCTTCTTGCTCATCCTCATCCGCAGGACAGAGAAAAGGGGCTTTACTCCATGTACTTCCTGGTTTCCAAGAAGACAGGAGAGTTCAGACCCATTCTGGATCTCCGCAGCCTGAATCAGCACATTGCCTGCAAAAAGTTCCATATGTAAAACATTTCCTGGAACAAGTGCAGCCGTGCGATTGGTTCACAACCATCGACCTGAAGGACGCTTACTTTCATGTCGAAATTGCTCCAAAGCACAGAAAGTATTTGCGTTTGGCCTTCCAGCGGATAGCCTACGAGTACAACAGACTACCGTTAGGCTACTCCCTATCCCCACACACGTTCAGCAAATGTGTGGCCACAGCGCTTCAGCCGCTTTGCGACCATGGCATGAGGGTTTTCTTTTACAACCTCATAGTCATGGCCAGGTCCAGGCAAGGGGCAAACACAGCCCAATTGATCCAAGTGGGGATTGCGGTCAATCTGAAGAAGAGCAGTCCCATACCTCACCAGCAGGGAGTATCTGGGGATTCTGCTCGATGCAGGCAGACTACGTGCCACCCTGTCAGACAGCAGACAGGCATCCCTGCTTCAGGCAGTTTGCAGACTGCGACAGGGGCAACGGTGACAGCTTTGACCATCATGCAGACTCTGGGTCTCATGGCGGCTGCTCACCTCGTGGCCGCTGGGGTTACTGCATATGCGTCGCCTGCAGAGGTGGTTTGCCGGCCTTCGTTTAGATCCCAAGAGGCACAAACGACCCCTGAGGGTCACCCCCCCTCAGTGGAGGGCAACCTCCAATACTGGGGGTCCCCAAAGCATCTGCGGAGGGGAACTCCACTGGGGCGGGTGACCTCCTACATCACGGTGTTCACAGATGCATCCGTGACAGGATGGGGGGGGACCTGCCTACAGAGAGCTATAGGTGGTGGCTGGCCTCTGACAGAAACTCGGCACATCAACCTTCTGGAGCTACGGGCAGTAGTACTGCTCCTACAGCACTGCAAACCCTTACTACAGGGCAAATATGTGCTGGTGAGGAGCAACAACCGCACCACAGAGGCTTACATCAACAGGCAGGACGGATTCAGCTCCGCCGCCTTGTTTAGCACAGCGGAGAACCTGTGGTTGTGGGCCTCAGAGAATGTTATTATCTCTAAAGGCCCCCATATTCCGGGACTGAAGAACAGGGGGGCCGGCCTCATGTTAAGAGGCGGGCCCCTGCCAGACGAATGGTGGTTCTCCCTGGCTCGGCAGGACAATCCACCCTTGGGGGTGGACACGTTTGCACACGAGCCATGGTCAAGATAGCTGCTCTACGCCTTTCCACCGCAGGTGCAATAGGGGCGTTACCCACTCTGGGCCAACCTCTCCAGGCTTGGCTCCTGAGAGGGACAGGCCGAGAAGGGGTGGACTGTCTGACAATGTTACTCAGACTATCCAGGCAGCAAGAGCAGGATCCACCACAGCCTGTTACAGGACGAAGTGGTTGGGATTCCAGCGGTGGTGTGAAGAAAGGAGTCCAGAGCAGGTGTCTCAGACTCCAGGCCCGCGGGCCAGACGCGGCCCGCGAGACAGTTTCTCATGGCCCGGTTGTTGATATCACGTAATAGTGTTAATCTGGCCCGCGCGTTTACGTTTGCGCTTTTAGATTTTAATTTTATTTTTGGATTGATCCCGCTGCTGGCAGGGAACTGCTGCGCGCAGTTCCCTCGCCCCTCCCCCTCCCCCTCCGAGGGAACTCCGCCACACGTCAATCAAATGCGCGCAGCGGAATCAATCACAGAGTGATCCAAAAGTGACACAGAGTGGAAGGAAAATATATCGCCCAGTCATGTCTTCATCAAAACTTTCAGGGAAAAGAAAAGTCGATGATGACCACAGAAAATTTCAGGAGAAGTGGGAGACTGAATATTTTTTTGTCGAGTACAGGGGAAACGCAACGTGCCTTATATGCACAGAGAAAATCGCTGTATACAAGGAGTATAACGTCAAACGTCACTACTCAACTAAACATGCAGAGTATGCAAAATACCTGGGAGACGAGAGAGAGAAAAGAGTCACAGAGCTAAAAAAATGTCTATGGAAGCAACAAAATCTCTTCAAGAAAGGAAGCAATGAGGCTGATTTAGCAGTCGAAGCTAGCTATGTGGTGAGTGAGATGATTGCTAAGGCGGGAAAGCCGTTTACGGAAGGCGAGTTTGTAAAAAAGTGCATGTTGCAGGCTGCAAGTATAGTCTGTCCAGAAAAGAAGGGTCAGTTTAACAACATCAGCCTGTCAGCTAACACAGTGGCAGAGCGCATTTCTGACTTATCAAGTGACATATATGATCAGCTGTGCGACAAAGCCAAACTTTTCTGTGCATACTCTGTGGCTCTTGATGAGAGCACGGACATCACTGACACCGCTCAGCTCGCAATGTATGTCCGTGGTGTTGATGACAAGTTTGAAGTGACAGAGGAGTTGCTGACAGTGAAACCAATGCATGGCCAGACCACCGCTCAGGAGATATTCCAGCAACTGTGTGATGCCATTGCGGATATCGGTCTGCCATGGAAGAGGTTTGTTGGAATTACGACCGACGGAGCGCCATCAATGACAGGGAGGAAAAATGGGCTGGTGGCACTTGTTCAAAGAAAACTGGAGGAGGAGGGTGTGGAGGAGGCTATTGCTCTGCACTGCATTATCCATCAGCAGGCCCTTTGCAGCAAATGCTTGAAGTTTGACAATGTAATGTCTGTCGTTGTGAAATGCATCAACCATATCAGATCCAGGGGCTTAAAGCACCGCCAGTTCCGTGCTTTTTTGGAGGAAATTGAGTCAGAATATGAGGATGTGCTCTACTTCACAGAGGTACGTTGGCTCAGCAGGGGAAACGTCCTGAAGAGGTTTTTTGAGTTGAGAACAGAACTGAAAGTATTCATGCTGGAGAAGGGAGGGATGGCTGTTCCCGAGCTGAGTGATCCCAAATGGCTCATGGACTTAGCTTTTCTTGTTGACATCACGCAGGAGCTGAATGCACTGAATAAGAAGTTGCAGGGCCAGGGCCAGCTTGTCAGTGCAGCATATGACAATGTCAAAGCATTCTCTACAAAACTGGTGTTATGGAAAGCCCAGCTCCCTCAGAAAAACCTCTGCCATTTCCCAGCATGCAAGGCTCTCATGGACAGGGGCACAGCATTCAGTGGTGAGAAGTATGTTGATGCCATTGTGAAGCTACAGGAGGAATTTGATCAGCGGTTTGCAGACTTCAAGACACACAGAGCCACTTTCCAAATGTTTGCAGACCCCTTCTCCTTTGATGTGGAAAATGCCCCTGGTGTGCTTCAAATGGAGCTCATTGACCTGCAGTGCAATTCTGAGCTCAAAGCCAAGTTCAGGGAAGTGAATGGGAAAGCAGACAAGCTTGGACAGTTCATGAGAGAATTGCCCCCCTCCTTCCCTGAGCTTTCCAGGATGTTCAAGCGGACCATGTGCCTTTTTGGGAGCACATATATGTGTGAACAGCTCTTCTCCACCATGAACTTCAATAAGTCAAAGTACAGGTCCAGACTTACTGATGAACATCTTCAAGCCATACTAAGGGTTTCAACTGCTTCCTCCCTCAAACCAAATGTGGCTCAGCTGTGTGAGAGGAAGCGCTGCCAGGTCTCTACCAGCAAGGAGTAGGCAAGAGCAACTGTGAATAGTTATGTTGTGAAGAACCGTTCATGTTAAGAAGATGTTGAAGAACTGTTAATGTTGTATTTTTAATACATTTTTTGTGGAATACTTGAAGCGGCCCAGACTTGCCCAGACTCTACGTCCAGCGGCCCCCAGGTAAATGGAGTCTGAGACCCCTGGTCTAGAGCCTCTATCATGTACGTTGGGCTCTGTCCTATTTACAGATACTGGTGGACAGGGGGCTTGCTCATTCCACAATTAAGGTGTATGCAGCAGCCATCTCGTCCTGCCATGAGGGATTTGGCGGCAGGTCAGCCTTTAGTCAACCGCTTATAGCGCGTTTTTTGCAGGGGACAGCGCCCAGTGGTGCATGTCTCCACCCCGCAATGGGATCTGCCGTTGGTGCTCGAGGCTCTGGTCACAGAACCTTTTGAGCCTCTGGAGCTCTCCTGCCTGAAGGCGCTATCATTGAAAACAGCTTTGCTGCTTGCCTTGACTTCGGCCAGGAGAGTGTGCGAGCTGGCCGCTTTGTCGGTGCGCCCGGGTTGCCTTTTGATTCGGGGTGACCGTAGTGGGGCGACACTCAGACCGAACCCCTCCTTTGTTCCCAAGAACCTAAGGAGTTCGTTCAGGTCGAGGGCTATACAGTTAGACGGCTTTAGTCTTCCACCCCATATTGGGGACAGGGAGACTAATTTGCACCTCCTCGGCCCGGTGCGTGCGCTGGCATGTTATGTAGGGCGCACGGCTTCCATTAGGCGCACTGAACAGCTGTTTGTGTGCTTTGGGGATGGTGTGGCCGGTAAAGCTCTGTCCAAGAAACGCCTGACAGGATGGCTGCGAATGCATTTCACATGCCTATGGACAGGCGGGGAGAGCCTTCCCCACTGGGGTCTGTTCACACTCTACACGTGGTATGGCTGTATCAACAGCCTTGTTCAACGGCGTGAGTGTGGAGGATATATGCACAGCGGCATCTTGGCAACACAGGACTGGTGAGGGGGGGGGCTGTGGGTCAGTAGGTATCTGACCCCCCCCCCTGGACATAATGCACTTATGTTTTCCCATGCTTCTTAGGGACCCGGGAAACATGGTGCGCAGTAAGCCCCATACAGGGCTGGAGGACTCTCCCACTAGGGTCCATGGACACTCTGCACGAGGTAAGCGTGTGAGTGTGGGGGACATAGTGCACTTGCGTTCTTCCCGTGCTCCTTAGGGACCCGGGAGGCGTGGTGCGCAGTAAGCCCCATACAGGGCTGGAGGGCGCTCCCCGCTTGCCTGTGGACGGGCGGGGAGAGCCTTCCTCACTATTTTCCATGCACACTCTACACGAGGTAAGCGTTTGTGAGTGTGGGGGACATGGTGCAATTGCGTTCTCCCCATGCTCCTTAGGGACCTGGGGGGATGTAGTGCGCAGTGTTAGTCACTTGCGCTGGCACCTGCAGGGTGGAGCTATGGGCTTGTTCAGACCAATTAGGCTCTACCCAGCCAAGTAAGCTGCGGCCCCGACTTCTCCATGGTCACAACCGGATGAGAGGAAGTTGGGGTGCGGTGGCTGTTAACCAAAGGCCGGTCAGGGGCAGTGTGATGGGTCGATGTTGTTGGACGACAGGGCGTTTACCCATCAGGGCTCCACCCGCTGTACCCATAGAGTCCAGTAGAGGGCGGAGCCTGTGTGAGATATAACGGGGGGTTACGTATTGTAACCCTGGTTATATAAGCACAGGCGGAGCCCTTGACCTTGGGGCCCTGTCTTTCCTATGCCGCTCGCTGAAGAGAAAAGGATGACAGTCAGGAGGCGTAGCCGCCTTATATACTGTGGGCCTGCACGTGCATTCAGGTAGGCTCGCCCCGATTGGCCGGTTACGTTTATGCAACTCAGTAGGTGAATGCTCGCATAGCATGGTTGAGAGTAGTACCCATAGAGTCCAGTAGAGGGCTCCGCCTGTGCTTATATAACCAGGGTTACAATACGTAACCCCCCAATTCATCTTGTTTCAATGCTTCATCCTGCTTCATCATGTTTTAATGCTTCATCACGCTTCATCCTGTTTCAATGCTTCATCACGCTTCATCATGTTTTAATGCTTCATCATGCTTCATCCTGTTTCAATGCTTCATCATGCTTCATCATGTTTTAATGCTTCATCATGCTTCATCCTGTTTCAATGCTTCATCACGCTTCATCATGTTTTAATGCTTCATCATGCTTCATCCTGTTTCAATGCTTCATCATGTTTTAATGCTTCATCCTGTTTCAATGCTTCATCACGCTTCATCCTGTTTCAATGCTTCATCCTGTTTCAATGCTTCATCACGCTTCATCCTGTTTCAATGCTTCATCATGCTTCATCCTGTTTCAATGCTTCATCATGCTTCATCCTGTTTCAATGCTTCATCATGCTTCATCCTGTTTCAATGCTTCATCATGCTTCATCCTGTTTCAATGCTTCATCATGCTTCATCCTGTTTTAATGCTTCATCCTGTTTCAATGCTTCATCACGCTTCATCATGTTTTAATGCTTCATCATGTTTTAATGCTTCATCACGCTTCATCGTGTTTCAATGCTTCATCACGCTTCATCCTGTTTCAATGTTTCATACTTCATCATGTTTTAATGCTTCATCATGTTTTAATGCTTCATCATGCTTCATCATGCTTCATCATGCTTCATCATGCTTCATCGTGTTTCAATGCTTCATCACGCTTCATCCTGTTTCAATGTTTCATACTTCATCATGTTTTAATGCTTCATCATGTTTTAATGCTTCATCACGCTTCATCATGTTTAATGCTTCATCATGCTTCATCATGTTTTAATGCTTTCATGTTTTAATGCTTCATCATGCTTCATCATGTTTTAATGCTTCATCATGCTTCATCATGTTTTAATGCTTTATCATGTTTTAATGCTTCATCACGCTTCATCATGTTTTAATGCTTCATCATGCTTCATCCTGTTTCAATGCTTCATCACGCTTCATCCTGTTTCAATGTTTCATACTTCATCATGTTTTAATGCTTCATCATGTTTTAATGCTTCATCACGCTTCATCATGTTTTAATGCTTCATCATGTTTTAATGCTTCATCACGCTTCATCATGTTTTAATGCTTCATCATGCTTCATCATGTTTTAATGCTTCATCATGCTTCATCATGTTTTAATGCTTCATCATGTTTTAATGCTTCACGCTTCATCATGTTTTAATGCTTCATCATGTTTTAATGCTTCATCATGCTTCATCATGTTTTAATGCTTCATCATGCTTCATCATGTTTTAATGCTTCATCATGCTTCATCATGTTTTAATGCTTCATCATGTTTTAATGCTTCATCACGCTTCATCATGTTTTAATGCTTCATCATGTTTTAATGCTTCATCATGTTTTAATGCTTCATCATGTTTTAATGCTTCATCATGCTTTAATGCTTCATCATGTTTCATGCTTCATCATGTTTTAATGCTTCATCATGTTTCATGCTTCATCATGCTTTAATGTTTCATGCTTCATCATGTTTTAATGCTTCATCATGCTTTAATGCTTCATCATGTTTCATGCTTCATCATGTTTTAATGCTTCATCATGTTTTAATGCTTCATCATGTTTCATGCTTCATCATGTTTTAATGCTTCATCATGTTTTAATGCTTCATCATGTTTTAATGCTTCATCATGTTTCATGCTTCATCATGTTTCATCATGCTTCATCATGTTTTAATGCTTCATCATGTTTTAATGCTTCATCACGCTTCATCATGTTTTAATGCTTCACGCTTCATCATGTTTTAATGCTTCACGCTTCATCATGTTTAATGCTTCATCATGTTTAATGCTTCATCATGTTTTAATGCTTCATCATGTTTCATCATGTTTTAATGCTTCATCATGTTTTAATGCTTCATCATGTTTCATCATGTTTTAATGCTTCATCATGCTTTAATGCTTCATCATGTTTTAATGCTTCATCATGTTTTAATGCTTCATCATGTTTTAATGCTTCATCATGTTTTAATGCTTCATCATGCTTCATCATGTTTTAATGCTTCATCATGCTTCATCATGTTTTAATGCTTCATCATGCTTCATCATGTTTTAATGCTTCATCATGTTTTAATGCTTCATCATGCTTCATCATGTTTTAATGCTTCATCACGCTTCATCATGTTTTAATGCTTCATCATGCTTCATCATGTTTTAATGCTTCATCATGTTTTAATGCTTCATCATGCTTCATCATGTTTTAATGCTTCATCATGCTTCATCATGTTTTAATGCTTCACGCTTCATCATGTTTTAATGCTTCATCATGCTTCATCATGCTTTAATGCTTCATCACGCTTCATCATGTTTTAATGCTTCACGCTTCATCATGTTTTAATGCTTCATCATGCTTCATCATGTTTTAATGCTTCATCATGCTTCATCATGTTTTAATGCTTCATCATGCTTCATCATGTTTTAATGCTTCATCATGCTTCATCATGCTTCATCATGTTTCAATGCTTCATCATGCTTCATCATGTTTTAATGCTTCATCATGCTTCATCATGCTTCATCATGTTTTAATGCTTCATCATGCTTCATCATGCTTTAATGCTTCTTCACGCTTCATCATGTTTTAATGCTTCATCATGCTTCATCATGTTTTAATGCTTCATCATGCTTCATCATGCTTCATCATGTTTCAATGCTTCATCATGCTTCATCATGTTTTAATGCTTCATCATGCTTCATCATGCTTCATCATGTTTTAATGCTTCATCATGCTTCATCATGCTTTAATGCTTCTTCACGCTTCATCATGCTTTAATGCTTCTTCACGCTTCATCATGTTTTAATGCTTCACGCTTCATCATGTTTTAATGCTTCATCATGCTTCATCATGTTTTAATACTTCATCATGGTTCATCATGTTTTAATACTTCATCATGCTTCATCATGTTTTAATACTTCATCATGCTTCATCATGTTTTAATGCTTCATCATGCTTCATCATGTTTTAATACTTCATCATGGTTCATCATGTTTTAATACTTCATCATGCTTCATCATGTTTTAATACTTCATCACGCTTCATCATGTTTTAATACTTCATCATGCTTCATCATGTTTTAATACTTCATCATGCTTCATCATGCTTCATCATGTTTTAATACTTCATCATGCTTCATCATGTTTTAATACTTCATCACGCTTCATCATGCTTTAATACTTCATCATGTTTTAATACTTCATCATGCTTCATCATGTTTTAATACTTCATCATGCTTCATCATGCTTTAATACTTCATCACGCTTCATCATGTTTTAATACTTCATCATGCTTCATCATGTTTTAATACTTCATCACGCTTCATCATGTTTTAATACTTCATCACGCTTCATCATGCTTTAATACTTCATCATGCTTCATCATGTTTTAATACTTCATCATGCTTCATCATGTTTTAATACTTCATCATGCTTCATCATGCTTCATCATGTTTTAATACTTCATCATGCTTCATCATGCTTCATCATGTTTTAATACTTCATCATGCTTCATCATGTTTTAATACTTCATCATGCTTCATCATGTTTTAATACTTCATCATGCTTCATCATGCTTCATCCTGTTTCAATAATTCATCATGTTTCAATGCTTCATCATGTTTTAATGCTTCATCATGTTTCAATGCTTCATCATGTTTTAATACTTCATCATGTTTCATCATGCTTCATCATGTTTCATCATGCTTCATCATGTTTCAATGCTTCATCATGTTTCAATGCTTCATCATGTTTTAATACTTCATCATGTTTCATCATGCTTCATCATGTTTCATCATGCTTCATCATGCTTCATCATGTTTCAATGCTTCATCATGTTTCATCATGCTTCATCATGTTTCATCATGCTTTCTCATGCTTCATCATGTTTCATCATGCTTCATCATGTTTTAATGCTTCATCATGTTTCATCATGTTTTAATGCTTCATCATGCTTTAATGCTTCATCATGCTTCATCATGTTTTAATGCTTCATCATGTTTTAATGCTTCATCATGCTTCATCATGCTTCATCATGTTTTAATGCTTCATCATGTTTTAATGCTTCATCATGTTTTAATGCTTCATCATGCTTCATCATGTTTTAATGCTTCATCATGTTTTAATGCTTCATCATGTTTTAATGCTTCATCACGCTTCATCATGTTTTAATGCTTCATCATGCTTCATCATGCTTTAATGCTTCATCACGCTTCATCATGTTTTAATGCTTCACGCTTCATCATGTTTTAATGCTTCATCATGCTTCATCATGTTTTAATGCTTCATCATGCTTCATCATGTTTTAATGCTTCATCATGCTTCATCATGTTTAATGCTTCATCATGCTTCATCATGCTTCATCATGTTTCAATGCTTCATCATGCTTCATCATGCTTCATCATGTTTTAATGCTTCATCATGCTTCATCATGCTTTAATGCTTCTTCACGCTTCATCATGTTTTAATGCTTCATCATGCTTCATCATGCTTCATCATGTTTTAATGCTTCATCATGCTTCATCATGCTTCATCATGTTTTAATGCTTCATCATGCTTCATCATGCTTTAATGCTTCTTCACGCTTCATCACGTTTTAATGCTTCATCATGCTTCATCATGCTTTAATGCTTCTTCACGCTTCATCATGTTTTAATGCTTCATCATGCTTCATCATGCTTCATCATGTTTTAATGCTTCACGCTTCATCATGTTTTAATGCTTCATCACGCTTCATCATGTTTTAATACTTCATCATGGTTCATCATGTTTTAATGCTTCACGCTTCATCATGTTTTAATGCTTCTTCACGCTTCATCATGTTTTAATGCTTCATCCTGCTTCATCATGTTTTAATACTTCATCATGCTTCATCATGTTTTAATACTTCATCATGGTTCATCATGTTTTAATACTTCATCATGCTTCATCATGTTTTAATACTTCATCATGGTTCATCATGTTTTAATACTTCATCATGCTTCATCATGTTTTAATACTTCATCATGGTTCATCATGTTTAATACTTCATCATGCTTCATCATGTTTTAATGCTTCTTCACGCTTCATCATGTTTTAATGCTTCACGCTTCATCATGTTTTAATCCTTCTTCACGCTTCATCATGTTTAATACTTCATCATGCTTCATCATGTTTTAATACTTCATCATGGTTCATCATGTTTTAATACTTCATCATGCTTCATCATGTTTTAATACTTCATCACGCTTCATCATGCTTTAATACTTCATCATGCTTCATCATGTTTAATACTTCATCACGCTTCATCATGTTTTAATACTTCATCATGTTTTAATACTTCATCATGGTTCATCATGTTTTAATACTTCATCATGCTTCATCATGTTTAATACTTCATCATGGTTCATCATGTTTAATACTTCATCATGCTTCATCATGTTTTAATACTTCATCACGCTTCATCATGCTTTAATACTTCATCATGCTTCATCATGCTTTAATACTTCATCACGCTTCATCATGTTTTAATACTTCATCATGTTTTAATACTTCATCACGCTTCATCATGTTTTAATACTTCATCATGCTTCATCATGTTTTAATACTTCATCATGCTTCATCATGCTTCATCATGTTTTAATACTTCATCATGCTTCATCATGCTTCATCCTGTTTCAATAATTCATCATGCTTCATCATGTTTTAATACTTCATCATGTTTCAATGCTTCATCATGTTTCAATGCTTCATCATGTTTCATCATGTTTCAATGCTTCATCATGTTTTAATACTTCATCATGTTTCATCATGCTTCATCATGTTTTAATACTTCATCATGTTTCAATGCTTCATCATGTTTCAATGCTTCATCATGTTTTAATACTTCATCATGTTCATCATGCTTCATCATGTTTTAATACTTCATCATGTTTCAATGCTTCATCATGCTTCAATGCTTCATCATGTTTCAATGCTTCATCATGTTTCAATGCTTCATCATGTTTTTAATACTTCATCATGTTTCAATGCTTCATCATGTTTCAATGCTTCATCATGTTTTAATACTTCATCATGTTTCATCATGCTTCATCATGTTTCATCATGCTTCATCATGCTTCATCATGTTTCATCATGCTTCATCATGTTTCAATGCTTCATCATGTTTCAATGCTTCATCATGTTTTAATACTTCATCATGTTTCATCATGCTTCATCATGTTTCAATGCTTCATCATGTTTCATCATGCTTCATCATGCTTCATCATGCTTCATCATGCTTCATCATGTTTCAATACTTCATCATGTTTCATCATGCTTCATCATGTTTCATCATGCTTCATCATGCTTCATCATGTTTCAATGCTTCATCATGTTTCATCATGCTTCATCATGTTTCATCATGCTTTCTCATGCTTCATCATGCTTCATCATGTTTCATCATGCTTCATCATGCTTCATCATGTTTCATCATGCTTCATCATGTTTCAATGCTTCATCATGTTTCAATGCTTCATCATGTTTCAATGCTTCATCATGCTTCATCATGCTTCATCATGCTTCATCATGCTTCATCATGCTTCATCATGCTTCATCATGCTTCATCATGCTTCATCATGCTTCATCATGCTTCATCATGCTTCATCATGCTTCATCATGCTTCATCATGCTTCATCATGTTTCAATGCTTCATCATGCTTCATCATGCTTCATCATGCTTCATCATGCTTCATCATGCTTCATCATGCTTCATCATGCTTCATCATGTTTCAATGCTTCATCATGTTTCAATGCTTCATCATGTTTCAATGCTTCATCATGCTTCATCATGCTTCATCATGCTTCATCATGCTTCATCATGCTTCATCATGCTTCATCATGTTTCAATGCTTCATCATGCTTCATCATGCTTCATCATGCTTCATCATGTTTCATCATGCTTCATCATGCTTCATCATGCTTCATCATGCTTCATCATGCTTCATCATGCTTCATCATGCTTCATCATGCTTCATCATGTTTCAATGCTTCATCATGTTTTAATACTTCATCACGCTTCATCATGTTTCAATGCTTCATCATGCTTCATCATGCTTCATCATGCTTCATCATGTTTCAATGCTTCATCATGTTTTAATACTTCATCACGCTTCATCATGTTTCAATTGCTTCATCATGTTTCAATGCTTCATCATGCTTCATCATGCTTCATCATGCTTTATCATGCTTCATCATGCTTCATCATGTTTCAATGCTTCATCATGTTTCAATGCTTCATCATGTTTTAATACTTCATCATGTTTTAATACTTTCATCATGTTTCATCATGCTTCATCATGCTTCATCATGTTTCAATGCTTCATCATGTTTCAATGCTTCATCATGTTTTAATACTTCATCATGTTTTAATACTTCATCATGTTTTTAATACTTCATCATGCTTCATCATGTTTCAATGCTTCATCATGCTTCAATGCTTCATCATGTTTTAATACTTCATCATGCTTCATCATGTTTCAATACTTCATCATGCTTCATCATGTTTCAATACTTCATCATGTTTCAATACTTCATCATGTTTTAATACTTCATCACGCTTCATCATGTTTTAATACTTCATCATGTTTTAATACTTCATCATGTTCATCATGCTTCATCATGTTTTAATACTTCATAATGCTTCATCATGTTTCATCATGCTTCATCATGTTTTAATGCTTCATCATGTTTTAATACTTCATCATGCTTTAATACTTCATCATGCTTCATCATGTTTTAATACTTCATCACGCTTCATCATGTTTTTAATACTTCATCATGCTTCATCATGTTTTAATACTTTCATCATGCTTCACATGTTTTAATACTTCATCATGCTTCATCATGTTTTAATACTTCATCATGCTTCATCATGTTTTAATACTTCATCATGCTTCATCATGTTTTAATACTTCATCATGCTTCATCATGTTTTAATACTTCATCATGTTTCATCATGCTTCATCATGCTTCATCATGTTTCAATGCTTCATCATGCTTCAATGCTTCATCATGTTTTAATGCTTCATCATGCTTCATCATGTTTTAATACTTCATCATGCTTCATCATGTTTTAATACTTCATCATGCTTCATCATGTTTTAATACTTCTCATGCTTCATCATGTTTTAATACTTCATCATGCTTCATCATGTTTTAATACTTCTCATGCTTCATCATGTTTAATACTTCATCATGCTTCATCATGTTTTAATACTTCATCATGCTTCATCATGCTTCATCATGTTTTAATACTTCATCATGCTTCATCATGCTTCACCTGTTTCAATAATTCATCATGCTTCTCATGTTTTAATACTTCATCATGTTTCAATGCTTCATCATGTTTTAATACTTCATCATGCTTCATCATGCTTCATCATGTTTCATCATGCTTCATCATGCTTCATCATGTTTTAATACTTCATCATGTTTCAATGCTTCATCATGTTTCAATGCTTCATCATGCTTCATCATGCTTCATCATGCTTCATTATGTTTTCATCATGCTTCATCATGCTTCATCATGCTTCATCATGTTTCAATGCTTCAATCATGTTTTTAATACTTCATCACGCTTCATCATGTTTCATGCTTCATCATGTTTCATCATGTTTCATCATGCTTCATCATGCTTCATCATGCTTCATCATGCTTCCTCATGCTTCATCATGCTTCATCATGTTTCAATGCTTCATCATGTTTTAATACTTCATCACGCTTCATCATGTTTCAATGCTTCATCATGCTTCATCATGCTTCATCAATGCTTCATCATGCTTCATCATGCTTCATCATGCTTCATCATGTTTCAATG
>JAAKFY010000025.1:729218-755396 GCA_011823955.1 Dissostichus mawsoni
CATCATGTTTCAATGCTTCATCATGTTCAATGCTTCATCATGTTTAAATGCTTCATCGTTTTAATACTTCATCATGTTTTAATACTTCATCATGTTTCATCATGCTTCATCATGCTTCATCATGCTTCTCATGTTTCATCATGTTTCAATGCTTCATCATGTTCAATGCTTCATCATGTTTAAATGCTTCATCGTGTTTAATACTTCATCATGTTTTAATACTTCATCATGTTCATCATGCTTCATCATGCTTCATCATGCTTCATCATGCTTCATGCATGCTCATCATGCATTCATCATGCTTCATCATGCTTCATCATGCTTCATCATGTTTCATCATGTTTCAATGCTTCATCATGTTTCAAGCTTCATCATGTTTAAATGCTTCATCGTGTTTTAATACTTCATCATGTTTTAATACTTCATCATGTTTCATCATGCTTCATCATGCTTCATCATGCTTCATCATGCTTCATCATGCTTCATCATGCTTCATCATGCTTCATCATGTTTCATCATGTTTCAATGCTTCATCATGTTTCAATGCTTCATCATGTTTAAATGCTTCATCGTGTTTTAATACTTCATCATGTTTTAATACTTCATCATGTTTCAATGCTCATCATGCTTCATCATGTTTTAATACTT
This sequence comes from Dissostichus mawsoni, assembly GCA_011823955.1. NCBI lineage: Eukaryota > Metazoa > Chordata > Actinopteri > Perciformes > Nototheniidae > Dissostichus > Dissostichus mawsoni. Next base: position 729,867 of record JAAKFY010000025.1, read on the forward strand.
CATCATGCTTCATCATGTTTTAATACTTCATCACGCTTCATCATGTTTCAATACTTCATCATGTTTCATACTTCATCATGTTTTAATACTTCATCACGCTTCATCATGTTTTAATACTTCATCATGTTTTAATACTTCATCATGCTTCATCATGTTTTAATGCTTCATCATGTTTTAATACTTCATCATGCTTTAATACTTCATCATGCTTCATCATGTTTAATACTTCATCATGTTTTAATACTCATCATGCTTCATCATGTTTTAATACTTCATCATGTTTTAATACTTCATCATGTTTAATACTTCATCATGCTTCATCATGTTTTAATACTTCATCACGCTTCATCATGTTTTAATACTTCATCATGCTTCATCATGTTTAATACTTCATCATGCTTCATCATGTTTAATACTTCATCATGCTTCATCATGTTTTAATGCTTCATCATGTTTTAATACTTCATCATGTTTTAATGCTTCATCATGCTTCATCATGTTTTAATACTTCATCATGCTTCATCATGCTTCATCATGTTTTAATACTTCATCATGCTTCATCATGTTTTATACTTCATCATGCTTCATCATGTTTTAATACTTCATCATGTTTAATACTTCATCATGTTTTAATGCTTCATCATGTTTTAATGCTTCATCGTTTTAATGCTTCATCATGTTTTAATGCTTCATCATGTTTTAATACTTCATCATGTTTTAATACTTCATCATGCTTCATCATGTTTTAATGCTTCATCATGTTTTAATACTTCATCATGCTTTAATACTTCATCATGCTTCATCATGTTTTAATACTTCATCATGCTTCATCATGTTTAATACTTCATCATGTTTTAATACTTCATCATGTTTTAATACTTCATCATGCTTCATGTTTTAATACTTCATCATGCTTCTCATGTTTAATACTTCATCACGCTTCATCATGTTTTATACTTCATCATGTCATCATGTTTTAATACTTCATCATGCTTCATCATGTTTTAATACTTCATCATGCTTCATCTGTTCATCATGCTTCATCATGTTTTAATGCTTCATCATGTTTTAATACTTCATCATGTTTTAATACTTCATCATGTTTCAATGCTTCATCATGTTTCATCATGCTTCATCATGCTTCATCATGTTTTAATACTTCATCATGTTTTAATACTTCATCATGCTTCATCATGTTTCAATGCTTCATCATGCTTCAATGCTTCATCATGTTTTAATACTTCATCATGCTTCATCATGTTTTAATACTTCATCATGCTTCATCATGTTTTAATACTTCATCATGCTTCATCATGTTTAATACTTCATCATGCTTCATCATGTTTTAATACTTCATCACGCTTCATCATGTTTTAATACTTCATCATGTTTTAATACTTCATCATGCTCATCATGTTTTAATACTTCATCATGCTTCATCATGTTTCATCATGCTTCATCATGTTTTAATACTTCATCATGTTTTAATACTTCATCATGCTTCATCATGTTTCATCATGCTTCATCATGTTTTAATACTTCATCATGTTTTAATGCTTCATCATGCTTCATCATGTTTCATCATGCTTCATCATGTTTTAATACTTCATCATGCTTTAATACTTCATCATGCTTCATCATGTTTTAATACTTCATCATGCTTCATCATGTTTTAATACTTCATCAGCTTTAATACTTCATCACGCTTCATCATGTTTTAATACTTCATCATGCTTCATCATGTTTTAATACTTCATCATGCTTTAATACTTCATCATGCTTCATCATGTTTTAATACTTCATCATGCTTCATCATGTTTTAATACTTCATCATGCTTCATCATGTTTTAATACTTCATCATGCTTTAATACTTCATCACGCTTCATCATGTTTTAATACTTCATCATGCTTCATCATGTTTTAATACTTCATCATGCTTCATCATGTTTTAATACTTCATCATGCTTCATCATGTTTTAATACTTCATCATGCTTCATCATTTTAATACTTCATCACGCTTCATCATGTTTTAATACTTCATCACGCTTCATCATGTTTTAATACTTCATCACGCTTCATCATGTTTTAATACTTCATCATGCTTCATCATGTTTTAATACTTCATGCTTCATCATGTTTTAATACTTCATCATGCTTCATCATGTTTTAATACTTCATCATGCTTCATCATGTTTAATACTTCATCATGCTTCATCATGTTTAATACTTCATCATGTTTTAATACTTCATCATGCTTCATCATGTTTTAATACTTCATCAGCTTCATCATGTTTTAATACTTCATCATGTTTCATCATGTTTTAATACTTCATCATGTTTCATCATGTTTTAATACTTCATCATGCTTCATCATGTTTAATGCTTCATCATGTTTTAATACTTCATCATGCTTCATGTTTTAATACTTCATCATGCTTCATCATGTTTTAATACTTCATCATGTTTTAATGCTTCATCATGCTTCATCATGTTTAATGCTTCATCATGTTTTAATGCTTCATCATGTCATCATGTTTTAATACTTCATCATGCTTCATCATGTTTTAAATACTTCATCATGCTTCATCATGTTTTAATGCTTCATCATGCTTCATCATGTTTTAATACTTCATCATGCTTCATCATGTTTTAATACTTCATCATGCTTCATCATGCTTCATCATGTTTTAATACTTCATCATGTTTTAATACTTCATCATGCTTCATCATGTTTTAATACTTCATCATGCTTCATCATGTTTTAATGCTTCATCATGCTTCATCATGTTTCATCATGCTTCATCATGTTTAATGCTTCATCATTTTTAATGCTTCATCATGCTTCATCATGTTTTAATACTTCATCATGCTTCATCATGTTTTAATACTTCATCATGCTTCATCATGCTTCATCATGTTTTAATCTTCATCATGTTTTAATACTTCATCATGCTTCATCATGTTTTAATACTTCATCACGCTTCATCATGTTTCATCATGCTTCATCATGTTTTAATGCTTCATCATGTTTTAATGCTTCATCATTTTTAATACTTCATCATGCTTCATCATGTTTTAATACTTCATCATGCTTCATCATGTTTTAATACTTCATCATGCTTCATCATGTTTTAATACTTCATCACGCTTCATCATGTTTTAATGCTTCATCATGTTTTAATACTTCATCATGCTTCATCATGTTTTAATACTTCATCACGCTTCATCATGTTTTAATACTTCATCATGCTTCATCATGTTTTAATACTTCATCATGCTTCATCATGTTTTAATACTTCATCATGCTTCATCATGCTTCATCATGTTTTAATACTTCATCATGCTTCATCATGTTTAATACTTCATCATGTTTTAATGCTTCATCATGCTTCATCATGCTTCATCATGTTTTAATGCTTCATCATGTTTTAATACTTCATCATGCTTCATCATGTTTTAATACTTCATCACGCTTCATCATGTTTCATCATGCTTCATCATGTTTTAATGCTTCATCATGTTTTAATGCTTCATCATGTTTAATACTTCATCATGCTTCATCATGTTTTAATACTCATCATGCTTCATCATGTTTTAATACTTCATCACGCTTCATCATGTTTTAATGCTTCATCATGTTTTAATACTTCATCATGCTTCATCATGTTTTAATACTTCATCACGCTTCATCATGTTTTAATACTTCATCATGCTTCATCATGTTTTAATACTTCATCATGCTTCATCATGTTTTACTACTTCATCATGCTTCATCATGCTTCATCATGTTTTAATACTTCATCATGCTTCATCATGTTTTAATACTTCATCATGCTTCATCATGTTTTAATACTTCATCACGCTTCATCATGTTTTAATACTTCATCATGCTTCATCATGTTTTAATACTTCATCACGCTTCATCATGTTTTAATGCTTCATCATGTTTTAATACTTCATCATGCTTCATCATGTTTTAATACTTCATCATGCTTCATCATGTTTAATACTTCATCACGCTTCATCATGTTTTAATACTTCATCATGCTTCATCATGTTTTAATGCTTCATCATGTTTTAATACTTCATCATGTTTTAATACTTCATCATGCTTCATCATGTTTTAATACTTCATCATGTTTCATCATGTTTAATACTTCATCATGCTTCATCATGTTTTAATACTTCATCATTTCAATGCTTCATCATGTTTCATCATGTTTTAATACTTCATCATGCTTCATCATGTTTTAATACTTCATCATGCTTCATCATGTTTTAATACTTCATCATGCTTCATCATGTTTTAATACTTCATCATGCTTCATCATGTTTTAATACTTCATCATGCTTCATCATGTTTTAATGCTTCATCATGTTTTAATACTTCATCATGTTTAATACTTCATCATGCTTCATCATGTTTTAATACTTCATCATGCTTCATCATGTTTTAATACTTCATCATGTTTCAATGCTTCATCATGTTTCATCATGTTTTAATACTTCATCATGCTTCATCATGTTTTAATACTTCATCATGCTTCATCATGTTTTAATACTTCATCATGCTTCATCATGTTTTAATACTTCATCATGCTTCATCATGTTTTAATACTTCATCACGCTTCATCATGTTTTAATACTTCATCATGCTTCATCATGTTTTAATGCTTCATCATGTTTTAATACTTCATCATGTTTTAATGCTTCATCATGTTTTAATGCTTCATCATGCTTCATCATGTTTTAATACTTCATCATGCTTCATCATGTTTTAATACTTCATCATGCTTCATCATGTTTTAATACTTCATCACGCTTCATCATGTTTTAATACTTCATCATGCTTCATCATGTTTTAATACTTCATCACGCTTCATCATGTTTTAATACTTCATCATGTTTTAATACTTCATCATGCTTCATCATGTTTTAATGCTTCATCATGTTTTAATACTTCATCATGCTTCATCATGTTTTAATGCTTCATCATGTTTTAATACTTCATCATGCTTCATCATGTTTTAATGCTTCATCATGTTTTAATACTTCATCATGTTTTAATGCTTCATCATGTTTTAATGCTTCATCATGTTTTAATACTTCATCATGTTTTAATACTTCATCATGCTTCATCATGTTTTAATACTTCATCATGCTTCATCATGTTTTAATACTTCATCATGCTTCATCATGTTTTAATACTTCATCATGCTTCATCATGTTTTAATACTTCATCATGCTTCATCATGTTTTAATACTTCATCACGCTTCATCATGTTTTAATACTTCATCATGCTTCATCATGTTTTAATGCTTCATCATGTTTTAATACTTCATCATGTTTTAATACTTCATCATGTTTTAATACTTCATCATGTTTTAATACTTCATCATGCTTCATCATGTTTTAATGCTTCATCATGTTTTAATACTTCATCATGTTTTAATACTTCATCATGCTTCATCATGTTTTAATACTTCATCATGTTTTAATACTTCATCATGTTTTAATACTTCATCATGTTTAATACTTCATCATGCTTCATCATGCTTCATCATGTTTTAATACTTCATCATGCTTCATCATGTTTGAATGCATCATGTTTTAATACTTCATCATGTTTTAATACTTCATCATGCTTCATCATGTTTTAATACTTCATCACGCTTCATCATGTTTTAATACTTCATCATGTTTTAATACTTCATCATGCTTCATCATGTTTTAATACTTCATCACGCTTCATCATGTTTAATACTTCATCATGTTTTAATACTTCATCATGTTTTAATACTTCATCATGCTTCATCATGCTTCATCATGTTTTAATACTTCATCATGCTTCATCATGTTTTAATGCTCATCATGTTTTAATACTTCATCATGTTTTAATACTTCATCATGCTTCATCATGTCGCTGTCAGCTTTCATCTGAACACCAACTTCCCCATCAGCCAAACCTAAAAACCATATTCCTGATATTTTGTTCGTAAAACTCTTCATCAACTTTAGTTGGAATGAGATTTCCCTTCAGAAACAGTTGCTTTATTTCTGGTGATTTGTCTTCTATTTGCTGTTTGTCTTTGGTTTAGTTAAAGGAATTGCAGCTCACTGTTTCTCTGCCTGTCTCCTCTTTCCTGTGATTTCAGAACATAGACTTTCAGATGCGCCTGTTTGCAGGTACAGTTTCTAGAAACCCAGATACCCCTGCTTTAGTGTTACATCATTAGATCCACCAATCAGCAGTCAGTACCATCAGTAGATCCACCAATCAGTAGTCAGTACCATCAGTAGATCCACCAATCAGCAGTCAGTACCATCAGTAGATCCACCAATCAGTAGTCAGTACCATCAGTAGATCCACCAATCAGCAGTCAGTACCATCAGTAGATCCACCAATCAGTAGTCAGTACCATCAGTAGATCCACCAATCAGTAGTCAGTACCATCAGTAGATCCACCAATCAGTAGTCAGTACCATCAGTAGATCCACCAATCAGCAGTCAGTACCATCAGTAGATCCACCAATCAGTAGTCAGTACCATCAGTAGATCCACCAATCAGTAGTCAGTACCATCAGTAGATCCACCAATCAGTAGTCAGTACCATCAGTCGATCCACCAATCAGTAGTCAGTACCATCAGTAGATCCACCAATCAGTAGTCAGTACCATCAGTAGATCCACCAATCAGTAGTCAGTACCATCAGTAGATCCACCAATCAGCAGTCAGTACCATCAGTAGATCCACCAATCAGCAGTCAGTAATCAGTAGATCCACCAATCAGGAGTCAGTACCATCAGTAGATCCACCAATCAGCAGTCAGTGCCATCAGTAGATCCACCAATCAGTAGTCAGTGCCATCAGTAGATCCACCAATCAGTAGTCAGTGCCATCAGTAGATCCACCAATCAGTAGTCAGTTCCATTAACAACATTTTCATTAGTGTAATTTAGTTTCAGGGTAATTATTTAAACTTGTCAAATCTTTTGGCATTTAGGTTAAGTGGATGAAAAGAAACAATCATGTTTTTATTAAAGACAACGAAGTTGCCGTCCTTTAAAAAACCTAACCCTAACGCTCAAGTTTAATTTCTTTGGGATGGGGGGGTTAGGGTTCCAGGGTTCTCTGTGATTACAGGAAAACATACCTCAGGGGATTAGGTGGAGTTATTTTAATCAGCCTTGAATGAAACAGGAACTGCTGGTGAGAAGCTTATCGTCTTATAGCAATGAAAGAATAGTAGCTTCCTGTTGCTGTTCTCTTGACTTCCTGTCCTCATATCAACATGTTTGCCTCTCAGGTGTGATGGTCCCAAATCTGGTCTCTGAGTCCTCTGGGCTTTTCCAGAATTAGGCCTGCGGAGGTGAATACTGTGTGTTTGTGACGTAGGCCTGTAGTCAGACTAGTCAACTGTGAACGGACATCCCATAATATATGTTGTGTTGGAGACAGAGTGTCAGTGTGTGTTTGGTTGTTTGGTTCCCCTGTGTAACATTTCATAAGCTCCTCCTCCACCAGATGTTCTTATGTTTCCTGTTCGTATAGATCTGCCGTTCGGTGAGGAGACACTTCAATAAGCAGTGAAACAAAACAGTGGGGGGTGGATGTAACCATGTCATGTTGTACCAGGTGGATGTTACCAGGTGGATGTAACCACGTCATGTTGTACCAGGTGGATGTTACCAGGTCATGTTGTACCAGGTGGATGTTACCAGGTGGATGTTACCAGGTGGATGTAACCATGTGGATGTTACCACGTCATGTTGTACCAGGTGGATGTTACCAGGTGGATGTAACCATGTGGATGTTACCACGTCATGTTGTACCAGGTGGATGTTACCAGGTGGATGTAACCATGTGGATGTTACCACGTCATGTTGTACCAGGTGGATGTACCAGGTCATGTTGTACCAGGTGGATGTAACCACATCATGTTGTACCAGGTGGATGTTACCAGGTCATGTTGTACCAGGTGGATGTTACCAGGTGGAGTTACCAGGTCATGTTGTACCAGGTGGATGTTACCAGGTGGATGTTACCAGGTCATGTTGTACCAGGTGGATGTTACCACATCATGTTGTACCAGGTGGATGTAACCACGTCAAGTTGTACCAGGTGGATGTTACCACATCATGTTGTACCAGGTGGATGTTATCACGTCATGTTGTACCAGGTGGATGTTATCACGTCATGTTGTACCAGGTGGATATAACCAAGTCATGTTGTACCAGGTGGATGTAACCACGTCATGTTGTACAAGGTGGATGTTACCATGTCATGTGTACCAGGTGGATGTTACTAGGTCATGTTGTACCAGGTGGATGTAACCACGTCATGTTGTACCAGGTGGATGTTACCACATCATGTTGTACCAGGAGGATGTAACCACGTCATGTTGTGCCAGGTGGATGTTACCACGTCATGTTGTACCAGGTGGATGTAACCACATCATGTTGTACCAGGTGGATGTAACCACATCATGTTGTACCAGGTGGATGTTACCAGGTCATGTTGTACCAGGTGGATGTTACCACGTCATGTTGTAGGGCGGCTGTGGCACAGTGGATTAGAGCGTTGGTGTTCGGATCAGGGGAGCAGAGGTTCAAACCCCACTGCAGTCAGCATGTCGTTGTGTCCCTGGGCAAGACACTTCACCCCAAATTGCTCCTGTGGGGATTTCCCAACCGTATTGAGAAGGTAAGTCGCTTTGGATAAAAGCGTCTAACAAGTAACATGTAATGTCATGTTGTACCAGGTGGATGTTACTACGTCATGTTGTACCAGGTGGATGTAAACACGTCATGTTGTACCAGGGGATGTTACCACGTCATGTTGTACCAGGTGGATGGTAACTAGCTGGATGTTACTAGCTGGTATGTTACAAGCTGGATGTTACTAGGTGGATGTTATAGGTGGATGTTACTACGCTGGATGTTACTAGCTGGATGTTACTAGCTGGATGTTACAAGATGATATGTTAATAGGTGGATGTTACTAGCTGAATTTACAAGCTGGATGTTACTAGCTGGGTGTACTAGGTGGATGTTACTAGCTGGATGTACTAGCTGGATGTTACTAGTGGATGTTACAGGTGGATGTTACTACGGGATGTACTACGTGGATGTACTAGCTGGATGTTACTAGCTGAATGTACCAGGTGATATGTAATAGGTGGATGTTACTAGCTGAATGTTACTAGCTGAGTGTTACTAGCTGGATGTTACTAGCTGGATGTTACTAGGTGGATGTTACCAGGTGGATGTTACTACGTGGATGTTACTAAGTGGATGTTACTAGCTGGAGTTACTAGCTGAATGTTACCAGGGAATGTTAATAGGTGGATGTTACTAGCTGAATGTTACTAGCGGGGTTACTAGGTGGATGTTACAAGCTGGATGTTACTAGCTGGATGTTACTAGCTGGGTGTTACCAGGGGATGTTACTAGCTGGATGTTACCAGGTGGATGTTACTAGCTGGGGTTACTAGGTGGATGTTACTAGCTGGATGTTATAGCTGGATACTAGCTGGATGTACTAGCTGGATGTTAGGTGGATGTTACTAGCTGGATGTTAAGCTGGATGTTACTAGCTGGGTAAGGTGGATTACTAGCTGGATGTTACAGTGATGTTACTAGGGATGTTACTAGCTGGATGTTACTAGCTGATGTTACCAGGTGGCTGTACTAGGTGGATGACAGGTGGATGTTACTAGCTGAGCTATAGTGGATGTACTAGCTGGATGTTACTAGGTGGATGTTACTAGCTGGGTGTTACCAGGTGGATGTTACTAGCTGGATGTTACCAGATGGATGTTACTAGCTGGATGTTACCAGGTGGATGTTACTAGCTGGATGTTACTAGCTGGAAGTTACTAGCTGGATGTTACCAGGTGGATGTTTAGCTGGATGTTACCAGATGGATGTTACTAGCTGAATGTTACCAGGTGGATGTTACTAGCTGGATGTTACTAGCTGGATGTTACCAGGTGGATGTTACTAGCTGGATGTTACTAGCTGGATGTTACTAGCTGGATGTTACGAGCTGGATGTTACTAGCTGGATGTTACTAGGTGGATGTTACTATGGATGTTACTAGCTGGATGTTACTAGCTGGATTTACTTGCTGGATGTTACTAGGTGGATGTTACTAGCTGGATGTTACGAGCTGGATGTTACTAGCTGGATGTTACTAGCTGGATGTTACTTGCTGGATGTTACGAGCTGGATGTTACTAGGTGGATGTTACGAGCTGGATGTTACTAGCTAGATGTTACTAGCTGGATGTTACTAGGTGGATGTTACTAGCTGGATGTTACTAGCTGGATGTTACGAGCTGGATGTTACTTGCTGGATGTTACTAGGTGGATGTTACTAGCTGGATGTTACTAGCTGGATGTTACTAGCTGGATTTACTAGGTGGATGTTACTAGCTGGATGTTACTTGCTGGATGTTACTAGCTGGATGTTACGAGCTGGATGTTACTAGCTGGATGTTACTAGCTGGATGTTACTAGGTGGATGTTACCAGGTGATATGTTAATAGGTGGATGTTACTAGCTGAATGTTACTAGCTGGGTGTACTAGGTGGATGTTACAAGCTGGATGTTACTAGCTGGATGTTAATAGGTGGATGTTACAAGCTGAATGTTACAAGCTGGATGTTACTAGCTGGGTGTTACTAGGTGGATGTTACTAGCTGGATGTTACTAGCTGGATGTTACTAGCTGAATGTTACCAGGTGATATGTTAATAGGTGGATGTTACTAGCTGAATGTTACTAGCTGAGTGTTACTAGCTGGATGTTACTAGCTGGATGTTACTAGGTGGATGTTACCAGGTGGATGTTACTACGTGGATGTTACTAAGTGGATGTTACTAGCGATGTTACTAGCTGAATGTTACCAGGTGATATGTTAATAGGTGGATGTTACTAGCTGAATGTTACTAGCTGGGTGTTACTAGGTGGATGTTACAAGCTGGATGTTACTAGCTGGATGTTACTAGCTGGGTGTTACCAGGTGGATGTTACTAGCTGGATGTTACCAGGTGGATGTTACTAGCTGGGTGTTACTAGGTGGATGTTACTAGCTGGATGTTATTAGCTGGATGTTACTAGCTGGATGTTACTTGCTGGATGTTATTAGCTGGATGTTACTAGCTGGATGTTACTAGCTGGATGTTACTAGCTGGATGTTACAAGGTGAATGTTACCAGGTGGATGTTACTAGCTGGATGTTACTAGCTGGATGTTACTAGCTGGATGTTACTAGCTGGATGTTACCAGGTGGATGTTACTAGCTGGATGTTACTAGGTGGATGTTACTAGCTGGGTGTTACTAGGTGGATGTTACTAGCTGGATGTTACCAGATGGATGTTACTAGCTGGATGTTACAAGCTGGATGTTACTAGCTGAATGTTACCAGGTGGATGTTACTAGCTGGATGTTACTAGCTGGATGTTACTAGCTGAATGTTACTAGCTGGATGTTACTAGCTGGATGTTACTAGCTGGATGTTACTAGCTGAATGTTACCAGGTGGATGTTACTAGCTGGATGTTACTAGCTGGATGTTACTAGCTGGATGTTACTAGCTGGATGTTACCAGGTGGATGTTACTAGCTGAATGTTACCAGGTGGATGTTACTAGCTGAATGTTACCAGGTGGATGTTACTAGCTGGATGTTACTAGCTGGATGTTACTAGCTGGATGTTACCAGGTGGATGTTACTAGCTGGATGTTACCAGGTGGATGTTACTAGCTGGATGTTACCAGGTGGATGTTACTAGCTGGATGTTACTAGCTGGATGTTACTTGCTGGATGTTACTAGCTGGATGTTACGAGCTGGATGTTACTAGCTGGATGTTACTAGGTGGATGTACTAGCTGGATGTACTAGCTGGATGTTACTAGCTGGATGTTACTTGCTGGATGTTACTAGGTGGATGTTACTAGCTGGATGTTACGAGCTGGATGTACTAGCTGGATGTTACTAGCTGGATGTTACTTGCTGGATGTTACGAGCTGGATGTTACTAGGTGGATGTTACGAGCTGGATGTTACTAGCTAGATGTTACTAGCTGGATGTTACTAGGTGGATGTTACTAGCTGGATGTTACTAGCTGGATGTTACGAGCTGGATGTTACTTGCTGGATGTTACTAGGTGGATGTTACTAGCTGGATGTTACTAGCTGGATGTTACTAGCTGGATGTTACTAGGTGGATGTACTAGCTGGATGTTACTTGCTGGATGTTACTAGCTGGATGTTACGAGCTGGATGTTACTAGCTGGATGTTACTAGCTGGATGTTACTAGGTGGATGTTACCAGGTGATATGTTAATAGGTGGATGTTACTAGCTGAATGTTACTAGCTGGGTGTTACTAGGTGGATGTTACAAGCTGGATGTTACTAGCTGGATGTTATAGGTGGATGTTACTAGCTGAATGTTACAAGCTGGATGTTACTAGCTGGGTGTTACTAGGTGGATGTTACTAGCTGGATGTTACTAGCTGGATGTTACTAGGTGGATGTTACCAGGTGGATGTTACTACGTGGATGTTATACGTGGATGTTACTAGCTGGATGTTACTAGCTGAATGTTACCAGGTGATATGTTAATAGGTGGATGTTACTAGCTGAATGTTACTAGCTGAGTGTTACTAGCTGGATGTTACTAGCTGGATGTTACTAGGTGGATGTTACCAGGTGGATGTTACTACGTGGATGTTACTAAGTGGATGTTACTAGCTGGATGTTACTAGCTGAATGTTACCAGGTGATATGTTAATAGGTGGATGTTACTAGCTGAATGTTACTAGCTGGGTGTTACTAGGTGGATGTTACAAGCTGGATGTTACTAGCTGGATGTTACTAGCTGGTGTTACCAGGTGGATGTTACTAGCTGGATGTTACCAGGTGGATGTTACTAGCTGGTGTTACTAGGTGGATGTTACTAGCTGGATGTTATTAGTGGATGTTACTAGCTGGATGTTACTTGCTGGATGTTATTAGCTGGATGTTACTAGCTGGATGTTACTAGCTGGATGTTACTAGTGGATGTTACAAGGTGATGTTACCAGGTGGATGTTACTAGCTGGATGTTACTAGCTGGATGTTACTAGCTGGATGTTACTAGCTGGATGTTACCAGGTGGATGTTACTAGCTGGAGTTACTAGGTGGATGTTACTAGCTGGGTGTTACTAGGTGGATGTACTAGCTGGATGTTACCAGATGGATGTTACTAGCTGGATGTTACAAGCTGGATGTTACTAGCTGAATGTTACCAGGTGGATGTTACTAGCTGGATGTTACTAGCTGGATGTTACTAGCTGAATGTTACTAGCGGATGTTACTAGCTGGATGTTACTAGCTGGATGTTACTAGCTGGATGTTACTAGCTGGATGTTACTAGCTGGATGTTACTAGCTGGATGTTACCAGGTGGATGTTACTAGCTGAATGTTACCAGGTGGATGTTACTAGCTGAATGTTACCAGGTGGATGTTACTAGCTGGATGTTACTAGCTGGATGTTACTAGCTGGATGTTACCAGGTGGATGTTACTAGCTGGATGTTACCAGGTGGATGTTACTAGCTGGATGTTACCAGGTGGATGTTACTAGCTGGATGTTACTAGCTGGATGTTACTAGCTGAATGTTACCAGGTGGATGTTACTAGCTGAATGTTACAGGTGGATGTTACTAGCTGGATGTTACCAGATGGATGTTACTAGCTGGATGTTACCAGGTGGATGTTACTAGCTGGATGTTACTAGCTGGAAGTTACTAGCTGGATGTTACCAGGTGGATGTTACTAGCTGGATGTACCAGATGGATGTTACTAGCTGAATGTTACCAGGTGGATGTTACTAGCTGGATGTTACCAGGTGGATGTTACTAGCTGGATGTTACCAGGTGGATGTTACTAGCTGGATGTTACTAGGTGGATGTTACTAGCTGGATGTTACCAGATGGATGTTACTAGCTGGATGTACCAGGTGGATGTTATTAGCTGGATGTTACTAGCTGGATGTTACTAGCTGGATGTTACTAGGTGGATGTTACTAGCTGGATGTTACCAGGTGGATGTTACCAGGTGGATGTTACTAGCTGGATGTTACTAGGTGGATGTTACCAGGTGGATGTTACTAGCTGGATGTTACCAGTGGATGTTACTAGCTGGATGTTACCAGGTGGATGTTACTAGCTGGATGTTACTAGCTGGATGTTACTAGCTGGATGTTACTAGCTGGATGTTACTAGGTGGATGTTACTAGCTGGATGTTACCAGGTGGATGTTACCAGTGGATGTTACTAGCTGGATGTTACTAGCTGGATGTTACTAGCTGGATGTTACTAGGTGGATGTTACTAGCTGGATGTTACTTGCTGGATGTTACTAGCTGGATGTTACGAGCTGGATGTTACTAGCTGGATGTTACTAGCTGGATGTTACTAGGTGGATGTTACCAGGTGATAGTTAATAGGTGGATGTTACTAGCTGAATGTTACTAGCTGGGTGTTACTAGGTGGATGTTACAAGCTGGATGTTACTAGCTGGATGTTAATAGGTGGATGTTACTAGCTGAATGTTACAAGCTGGATGTTACTAGCTGGGTGTTACTAGGTGGATGTTACTAGCTGGATGTTACTAGCTGGATGTTACTAGGTGGATGTTACCAGGTGGATGTTACTAGCTGGATGTTACTAGCTGAATGTTACCAGGTGATATGTTAATAGGTGGATGTTACTAGCTGATGTTACTAGCTGAGTGTTACTAGCTGGATGTTACTAGCTGGATGTTACTAGTGGATGTTACCAGTGGATGTTACTACGTGGATGTTACTAGTGGATGTTACTAGCTGGATGTTACTAGCTGAATGTTACCAGGTGATATGTTAATAGGTGGATGTTACTAGCTGAATGTTACTAGCTGGGTGTTACTAGGTGGATGTTACAAGCTGGATGTTACTAGCTGGATGTTACTAGCTGGGTGTTACCAGGTGGATGTTACTAGCTGGATGTTACCAGGTGGATGTTACTAGCTGGGTGTTACTAGGTGGATGTTACTAGCTGGATGTTATTAGCTGGATGTTACTAGCTGGATGTTACTTGCTGGATGTTATTAGCTGGATGTTACTAGCTGGATGTTACTAGCTGGATGTTACTAGCTGGATGTTACAAGGTGAATGTTACCAGTGGATGTTACTAGCTGGATGTTACTAGCTGGATGTTACTAGCTGGATGTTACTAGCTGGATGTTACCTGGTGGATGTTACTAGCTGGATGTTACTAGGTGGATGTTACTAGCTGGGTGTTACTAGGTGGATGTTACTAGCTGGATGTTACCAGATGGATGTTACTAGCTGGATGTTACAAGCTGGATGTTACCAGGTGGATGTTACTAGCTGGATGTTACTAGCTGGATGTTACTAGCTGAATGTTACTAGCTGGATGTTACTAGCTGGATGTTACTAGCTGGATGTTACTAGCTGATGTTACTAGCTGGATGTTACTAGCTGAATGTTACCAGATGGATGTTACTAGCTGGATGTTACTAGCTGGATGACTAGCTGGATGTTACTAGCTGGATGTTACCAGGTGGATGTTACTGGAATGTTACCAGGTGGATGTTACTAGCTGGATGTTACTAGCTGGATGTTACTAGCTGGATGTTACCAGGTGGATGTTACTAGCTGGATGTTACCAGGTGGATGTTACTAGCTGGATGTTACCAGGTGGATGTTACTAGCTGGATGTTACTAGCTGGATGTTACTAGCTGAATGTTACCAGGTGGATGTTACTAGCTGAATGTTACCAGGTGGATGTTACTAGCTGGATGTTACCAGATGGATGTTACTAGCTGGATGTTACCAGGTGGATGTTACTAGCTGGATGTTACTAGCTGGAAGTTACTAGCTGGATGTTACCAGGTGGATGTTACTAGCTGGATGTTACCAGATGGATGTTACTAGCTGAATGTTACCAGGTGGATGTTACTAGCTGGATGTTACCAGGTGGATGTTACTAGCTGGATGTTACTAGCTGGATGTTACCAGGTGGATGTTACTAGCTGGATGTTACTAGGTGGATGTTACTAGCTGGATGTTACAGATGGATGTTACTAGCTGGATGTTACCAGGTGGATGTTATTAGCTGGATGTTACTAGCTGGATGTTACTAGCTGGATGTTACTAGGTGGATGTTACTAGCTGGATGTTACAGGTGGATGTTACCAGGTGGATGTTACTAGCTGGATGTTACTAGGTGGATGTTACCAGTGGATGTTACTAGCTGATGTTACCAGGTGGATGTTATTAGCTGGATGTTACTAGGTGGATGTTACTAGCTGGATGTTACCAGGTGGATGTTACCAGGTGGATGTTACTAGCGGATGTTACTAGCTGGATGTTACTAGATGGATGTTACCAGATGGATGTTACCAGGTGGATGTTATTAGCTGGATGTTACTAGCTGGATGTTACTAGCTGGATGTTACTAGGTGGATGTTACTAGCTGGATGTTACCAGGTGGATGTTACCAGTGGATGTTACTAGCTGGATGTTACTAGCTGGATGTTACTAGGTGGATGTTACTAGCTGGATGTTACCAGGTGGATGTTACTAGCTGGATGTTACCAGGTGGATGTTACTAGCTGGATGTTACCAGTGGATGTTACTAGCTGGATGTTACCAGGTGGATGTTACTAGCTGGATGTTACTAGGTGGATGTTACTAGCTGGATGTTACCAGGTGGATGTTACTAGTGGATGTTACCAGGTGGATGTTACTAGCTGGATGTTACCAGGTGGATGTTACTAGCTGGATGTTACCAGGTGGATGTTACTAGCTGGATGTTACCAGGTGGATGTTACTAGCTGGATGTTACTAGCTGGATGTTACTAGGTGGATGTTACTAGCTGGATGTTACCAGGTGGATGTTACCAGGTGGATGTTACTAGCTGGATGTTACTAGCTGGATGTTACCAGGTGGATGTTACTAGCTGGATGTTACTAGGTGGATGTTACCAGGTGGATGTTACTAGCTGGATGTTACTAGCTGGATGTTACTAGCTGGATGTTACTAGCTGGATGTTACCAGCTGGATGTTACTAGGTGGATGTTACTAGCAGGATGTTACTAGATGGATGTTACCAGGTGGATGTTACTAGCTGGATGTTACTACATGGATGTTACTAGCAGGATGTTACTAGCTGGATGTTACCAGGTGGATGTTACTAGCTGGATGTTACTAGCTGGATGTTACCAGTGGATGTTACTAGCTGGATGTTACCAGATGGATGTTACTAGCTGGATGTTACCAGGTGGATGTTATTAGCTGGATGTTACTAGCTGGATGTTACTAGCTGGATGTTACTAGGTGGATGTTACTAGCTGGATGTTACCAGGTGGATGTTACCAGGTGGATGTTACTAGCTGGATGTTACTAGGTGGATGTTACCAGGTGGATGTTACTAGCTGGATGTTACTAGCTGGATGTTACCAGGTGGATGTTACCAGGTGGATGTTACTAGCTGGATGTTACTAGGTGGATGTTACCATATCAGGTGTTTTTATTTCTCAGCTCTGTGCCTCTCTTTCCATCAGCACCGTCATGAGTACTTTGCTGTGCCTGTGTACTGAAGGTTGCCTCCACCCTCTTCCCTGCATGATGCACCCTCCACGATGCACCCTCCACCCTGCGTGATGCACCCTCCACCCTGCATGATGCAGCCTCCACCCTGCATGCTGAGTGTTTGGCCCCCTGAGCACCACCCTTTGTAAATCACATGATATTAGTTTACATGACATTGCCTGCAGCTGATGTAGAATCCTGCAGGAACTTTGACTCCAGACCAGACTAACCCTTTGAGCCGTGATATGAGGATTCTATGATAGTAATAATATCAGACTCCACCTTCAGAAAGCTGATCCAGGAATAAAGCTCCACCCTTCTCCAGGTTTAAATTCTGCTGCAGCAGTTTTAGATTCTCCATCAGCTTCACATTTTAATGTTCTTCAACAACAGTCAGTTTTATATTTCACATATTGAATTGTTTGCTGTGGACCTAAGAGTAACAGCTGATCAGATGTCTTTTTGGTTTCAGGCCGTTTTTCTAAATGTTGATGTAATGTTCATGTTGTCCAGCAGAGGCTGCAGTGCACCGGGTCTCAAACACTCTCCTCCTTACCTCCTTTATTCCTTTGTATTTTGGCCTATCAGGGCTTCCATACTTCCTTAATTTGTGTTTTTTTTATTTTCATTATTTCATCATCTTTATTTAGTGTTTCAGTTGCAAATTGGTGTTCATATTTTCACTTCAAATGTTATGTCATTACATTTTATGAATTGTTCCTGCTGTGATTTTTTACAAGTTTGGAAATCGGAGCAGTTCCAAGTCTCCTTGTAATCGTTAGGAGAAGCGTGCTAGGAATCTTACAAATGATTATAAGAGAAGCGACCACCAGACACCTGAGAGATGTTCACCTTTATAAATCTTTCAAATGATTCATACACCGTGAATAGGTCAGTTACATTCATTCATTGAAATGTTTTATATATATATTTCTTTTTAATTGTTGTTATTGTTATCATTATTATTATTATTATCATTATTATTATTATTATCATTATTATTATTATTATTATTATATACAGACCTGAAACACATTATATAATCCATATTCAGTGACTCTGATTATTAATAAACTGTTTATGATTATGTGTTGTTTAATCCGTCTGGTTTTTTAATCAGACTGCACACACACACACACACACACACACACACACACACACACACACACACACACACACACACACACACACACGCAGACGCACACGCACACGCACACGCACACACACAGACGCACGCACGCACGCACGCACGCACGCACGCACGCACGCACACCCACACACACACACACACACACACACACACACACACACACACACACACACACACACACACACACACACAGCTTCAACTTTACCAGCTTTGATAGCACTTTGATGCATCAATAATTATAAAACATATCATATTTATTATTATTATCTGCACAATGACTACTTTAACTATATTTTGATGATAATACTTTTCTACTTTTACTTGAGGAACCTTTTTAATGCAGGACTTTTACTGTAACAGAGTATTCCTACACTCTGGTACTTCTACTTTTACTCAAGTACAAGATCTGAGTACTTCTACTTTTACTCAAGTACAAGATCTGAGTACTTCTACTTTCACTCAAGTACAAGATCTGAGTACTTCTACTTTTACTCAAGTACAAGATATGAGTACTTCTATTCTTACTCAAGTACAAGATCTGAGTACTTCTACTTTCACTCAAGTACAAGATCTGAGTACTTCTACTTTTACTCAAGTACAAGATATGAGTACTTCTATTCTTACTCAAGTACAAGATCTGAGTACTTCTACTTTTACTCAAGTACAAGATCTGAGTACTTCTATTCTTACTCAAGTACAAGATCTGAGTACTTCTACTGTTACTCAAGTACAAGATCTGAGTACTTCCTCCACCACTGTTTATACATTTTAATATTGTAACACGTGCAGTTCCCCTCTCGGACAGCCGGTGGCAGCAGAGTTCAGTTTCTGCTCTTGTTATTAACCTGTTCTCCTGTTAGCCTCCTGTTAGCCTCAGTTAGCTTCAAATGTTTCCTTGGATCAGAGCAGGAGACACATGAAGCTAACCGAGGCTAACCGAGGCTAACTGAAGCTAACAGGAGTTGAATCACTGTTTCCTGGAGCCTCTGACGGAGGAGACTCGGGTTTCTGCACAGAGACAGCCGGGGATTCACTTTATGAAGTTGTTGGTTTGACTCTAAAAGTTTGAAAGATGCAGACTGTGAGACACGGAGCTGGGATTTATTAACCGGAGCTCCTGATCCCCGGTCCGGAGCCTCCCGTTCCCGGTCCGGAGCCTCCCGTTGCCCGGTCCGGAGCTCCCGAGCTCCCGAACTCCCGTTCCCCGGTCCGGAGCCTCCCGTTGTCCGGTCCGGAGCTCCCGAGCTCCCGAGCTCCCGTTCCCCGGTCCGGAGCCTCTCATTCCCCGGTCCGGAGCCTCCCGTTCCCCGGTCCGGAGCCTCTCGTTCCCCGGTCCGGTGCACCCGTTCCCCGGTCCGGAGCCTCTCGTTCCCTGGTCCGGAGCTCCCGTTGCCCGGTCCGGAGCCCCTGTTCTCTCCTGGAGCCTAAACACACGGTCACTCACAGGTAAGATCGGTCGTGTTAAACTATAACATATATAATGGATCAAGTAGTTTTATAGTTGGAGACAGTTAGATTCTGTGTGGATCAGTAAAGTGTGGGTCGGTGTTAGAGCCGGGCTCCGTGTATCTGCTGGAGAGGTTTCCATTTTTTATCATCAGTTTAATCAGCTGCAGAATTACACAGTAATAATTACACAGGTAACAATAACACAGGTTACAATAACACAGATATAAACAGGTAATAACAAAGATAATAACACAGGTAATAAGGGAGGGCGTGTGGCACAGTGGATAGTGTGTAGGTGTTCAGATCAGGGGGACACAGGTTCAAACACCACTGCAGTCAGCATGTCGTTGTGTCCCTGAGGCACTTCACCCCAAATTGCTCTTGTGGTGATTGTCCACAGTATTGAGTATGCAGTCGCTTTGGATAAAGCGTCTAACAAGTAACATGTAATGTAATAACACAGGGTAATAACACAGGGTAATAACACAGGGAAAACACAGGGTAATAACACAGGGTAATAACACAGGGTAATAACACAGGGTAATAATAACACAGTAATGTCGACGGTATAAATAAAGGTTGGTTGTTGCTGTCTGATCATGGTATTATTTGATGACTCATGTTACTGCCATGCTTATCAGGGTTTCAGATGCAGCTGGAAAATCATAAATGTATTTCTGATTAATTATTATAAAATGTGTACGCAATGTGTAAAACAGATGTTTTCAGAGTAAGAATTCAGCCTTCTTTTTAACATGTTTTGTTTACTTGCATTCTTATGTTGTATTATTTCATACATCTATTACAATATTTGCTCAAATTGACAGCAGGCATTACAGAGTCCTCCTCTTTAACAATGGAGAGGATTAAAACAAAAAAAGGTCAGAGCTAGCATTAACGTGATTATCAGAATCATCAAATCTTTAATGTGCTGTTTCTCCTCCAGCAGTCTGACACACAGTTACAAAGAAAGAGAACAACTATAGGAAGCAAAGACATCAGCAGGAGAGGACTCTTTAAAGTAGAGACACTACATACTGATATACACCTGAACATCATCAGGAGAGGACTCTTTAAAGTAGAGACACTACATACTGATATACACCTGAGCATCATCAGGAGAGGACTCTTTAAAGTAGAGACACTACATACTGATATACCCTGAGCATCAGCAGGAGAGGACTCTTTAAAGTAGAGACACTACATACTGATATACACCTGAACATCATCAGGAGAGGACTCTTTAAAGTAGAGACACTACATACTGATATACACCTGAACATCAGCAGGAGAGGACTCTTTAAAGTAGAGACACTACATACTGATATACACCTGAACATCAGCAGGAGAGGACTTTTAAAGTAGAGACACTACATATGATATACACCTGAACATCAGCAGGAGAGGACTCTTTAAAGTAGAGACACTACATACTGATATACACCTGAACATCAGCAGGAGAGGACTCTTTAAAGTAGAGACACTACATACTGATATACACCTGAACATCAGCAGGAGAGGACTCTTTAAAGTAGAGACACTACATACTGATATACACCTGAACATCAGCAGGAGAGGACTCTTTAAAGTAGAGACACTACATACTGATATACACCTGAACATCAGCAGGAGAGGACTCTTTAAAGTAGAGACACTACATACTGATATACACCTGAACATCAGCAGGAGAGGACTCTTTAAAGTAGAGACACTACTACTGATACACCTGAACATCAGCAGGAGAGGACTCTTTAAAGTAGAGACACTACATACTGATATACAGCTGAACATCAGCAGGAGAGAACTCTTTAAAGTAGAGATACTATATACTGATATACACCTGAACATCAGCTGGAGAGGACTCTTTAAAGTAGAGACACTACATACTGATACACACCTGAACATCAGCAGGAGAGGACTCTTTAAAGTAGAGACACTACATACTGATATACACCTGAACTCAGCAGGAGAGAACTCTTTAAAGTAGAGACACTACATACTGATATACACCTGAACATCAGCAGAGAGGACTCTTTAAAGTAGAGACACTACATACTGATATACCTGAACATCAGCAGGAGGACTCTTTAAAGTAGAGACACTACATACTGATATATACCTGAACATCAGCAGGAGAGGACTCTTTAAAGTAGAGACGCTACACTGATATACACCTGAACATCAGCAGGAGAGGACTCTTTAAAGTAGAGACACTACATACTGATATACACCTGAACATCAGCAGGAGAGAACTCTTTAAAGTAGACACTACACACTGATATACACCTGAACATCAGCAGAAGAGGACTCTTTAAGTAGAGACACTACATACTGATATACACCTGAACATCATCAGGAGAGGACTCTTTAAAGTAGAGACACTACATACTGATATACACCTGAACATCATCAGGAGAAGACTCTTTAAAGTAGAGACACTATATACTGATATACACCTGAACATCAGCAGGATAGGACTCTTTAAAGTAGAGACACTACACACTGATATACACCTGAACATCAGCAGGAGAGGACTCTTTAAAGTAGAGACACTACACACTGATATACACCTGAACATCAGCAGGAGAGGACTCTTTAA
This sequence comes from Dissostichus mawsoni, assembly GCA_011823955.1. Lineage (NCBI taxonomy): Eukaryota > Metazoa > Chordata > Actinopteri > Perciformes > Nototheniidae > Dissostichus > Dissostichus mawsoni. The sequence continues at coordinate 752,711 of JAAKFY010000025.1, forward strand.
AGTAGAGACACTACACTGATATACACCTGAACATCAGCAGAGAGGACTCTTTAAAGTAGAGACACTACACACTGATATACACCTGAACATCAGCAGGAGAGGACTCTTTAAAGTAGAGACACTACATACTGATACACCTGAACATCAGGAGAGGACTCTTTAAAGTAGAGACACTACATACTGATATACACCTGAACATCAGCAGGAGAGGACTCTTTAAAGTAGAGACACTACATACTGATATACACCTGAACATCAGCAGGAGGAGACTCTTTAAAGTAGAGACACTACATACTGATATCCTGAACATCAGCAGGAGAGGACTCTTTAAAGTAGAGACACTACATACTGATTACTCCTGAACATCAGCAGGAGAGGACTCTTTAAAGTAGAGACACTACATACTGATATACACCTGAACATCAGCAGGAAAGGACTCTTTAAAGTAGAGACACTACATACTGATATACACCTGAACATCAGCAGGAAAGGACTCTTTAAAGTAGAGACACTACATACTGATATACACCTGAACATCAGCAGGAAAGACTCTTTAAAGTAGAGACACTACATACTGATATACACCTGAACATCATCAGGAGAGGACTCTTTAAAGTAGAGACTACATACTGATATACACCTGAACATCAGCAGGAGAGGACTCTTTAAAGTAGAGACACTACATACTGATATACACTGAACATCAGCAGGAAGGACTCTTTAAAGTAGAGACACTACATACTGATATACACCTGAACATCAGCAGGAAGGACTCTTTAAAGTAGAGACACTACATACTGATATACACCTGAACATCAGCAGGAAGACTCTTTAAAGTAGAGACACTACATACTGATATACACCTGAACATCATCAGGAGAGGACTCTTTAAAGTAGAGACACTACATACTGATATACACCTGAACATCAGCAGGAGAGGACTCTTTAAAGTAGAGACACTACATACTGATATACACCTGAACATCAGCAGGAGAGGACTCTTTAAAGTAGAGACACTACATACTGATATACACCTGAACATCAGCAGGAGAGGACTCTTTAAAGTAGAGACACTACACACTGATATACACCTGAACATCAGCAGGAGAGGACTCTTTAAAGTAGAGACACTACATACTGATATACACCTGAACATCAGCAGGAGAGGACTCTTTAAAGTAGAGACACTACACACTGATATACACCTGAACATCAGCAGGAGAGGACTCTTTAAAGTAGAGACACTACATACTGATATACACCTGAACATCAGCAGGAGAGGACTCTTTAAAGTAGAGACACTACATACTGATATACACCTGAACATCAGCAGAGAGGACTCTTTAAAGTAGAGACACTACATACTGATATACACCTGAACATCAGCAGGAGAGGACTCTTTAAAGTAGAGACACTACACACTGATATACACCTGAACATCAGCAGAGAGGACTCTTTAAAGTAGAGACACTACATACTGATATACACCTGAACATCAGCAGGAGAGGACTCTTTAAAGTAGAGACACTACATACTGATATACACCTGAACATCAGCAGGAGAGAACTCTTTAAAGTAGAGACACTACATACTGATATACACCTGAACATCAGCAGAAGAGGACTCTTTAAAGTAGAGACACTACATACTGATATATACCTGAACATCAGCAGAGAGGACTCTTTAAAGTAGAGACACTACATACTGATATATACCTGAACATCAGCAGGAGAGGACTCTTTAAAGTAGAGACACTACACTGATATACACCTGAACATCAGCAGGAGAGGACTCTTTAAAGTAGAGACACTACATACTGATATACACCTGAACATCAGCAGGAGAGGACTCTTTAAAGTAGAGACACTACATACTGATATACACCTGAACATCAGCAGAGAGGACTCTTTAAAGTAGAGACACTACATACTGATATACACCTGAACATCATCAGGAGAGGACTCTTTAAAGTAGAGACACTACATACTGATATACACCTGAACATCAGCAGGAGAGACTCTTTAAAGTAGAGACACTACATACTGATATACACCTGAACATCAGCAGGAGAGGACTCTTTAAAGTAGAGACACTACACACTGATATACACCTGAACATCAGCAGGAGAGGACTCTTTAAAGTAGAGACACCACACTGATATACACCTGAACATCAGCAGAGAGGACTCTTTAAAGTAGAGACACTACATACTGATATACACCTGAACATCAGCAGGAGAGGACTCTTTAAAGTAGAGACACTACACACTGATATACACCTGAACATCAGCAGGAGAGGACTCTTTAAAGTAGAGACACTACATACTGATATACACCTGAACATCAGCAGGAGAGGACTCTTTAAAGTAGAGACACTACATACTGATATACACCTGAACATCAGCAGGAGAGGACTCTTTAAAGTAGAGACACTACATACTGATATACACCTGAACATCAGCAGGAGAGGACTCTTTAAAGTAGAGACACTACATACTGATATACACCTGAACATCAGCAGGAGAGGACTCTTTAAAGTAGAGACACTACATACTGATATACTCCTGACATCAGCAGGAGAGGACTCTTTAAAGTAGAGACACTACATACTGATATACACCTGAACATCAGCAGGAAGGACTCTTTAAAGTAGAGACACTACATACTGATATACACCTGAACATCAG
>JAAKFY010000025.1:756396-779832 GCA_011823955.1 Dissostichus mawsoni
AAACTCATAGAGTACAGTAGGTATCCTCATTATTAGACTCATAGAGTACAGTAGGGTATCCTCATTATTGAACTCATAGAGTACAGTAGGTTATCCTCATTATTAAACTCATAGAGTACAGTAGGTTATCCTCATTATTAAACTCATAGAGTACAGTAGGTTATCCTCATTATTAGACTCATAGAGTACAGTAGGTTATCCTCATTATTAGACTCATAGAGTACAGTAGGTTATCCTCATTATTAGACTCATAGAGTACAGTAGGTTATCCTCATTATTAGACTCATAGAGTACAGTAGGTTATCCTAATTATAGACTCATAGAGTACAGTAGGTTATCCTCATTATTAGACTCATAGAGTACAGTAGGGTATCCTCATTATTGAACTCATAGAGTACAGTAGGTTATCCTCATTATTAAACTCAGAGTACAGTAGGTATCCTCATTATTAGACTCATAGAGTACAGTAGGTTATCCTCATTATTAAACTCAGAGTACAGTAGGTTATCCTCATTATTAGACTCATAGAGTACAGTAGGGTATCCTCATTATTAAACTCATAGAGTACAGTAGGTTATCCTCATTATTAGACTCATAGAGTACAGTAGGTTATCCTCATTATTAGACTCATAGAGTACAGTAGGTTATCCTCATTATTAGACTCATAGAGTACAGTAGGTTATCCTCATTATTAGACTCATAGAGTACAGTAGGTTATCCTCATTATTAGACTCATAGAGTACAGTAGGATATCCTCATTATTAGACTCAGAGTACAGTGGGTTATCCTCATTAAACTCATAGAGTACAGTAGGTTATCCTCATTATTAGACTCATAGAGTACAGTAGGATATCCTCATTATTAGACTCATAGAGTACAGTAGGTTATCCTCATTATTAGACTCAGAGTACAGTAGGTATCCTCATTATTAAACTCATAGAGTACAGTAGTTATCCTCATTATTAGACTCATAGAGTACAGTAGGATATCCTCATTATTAGACTCAGAGTACAGTAGGTTATCCTCATTATTAGACTCAGAGTACAGTAGGTTATCCTCATTATTAAACTCATAGAGTACAGTAGGTTATCCTCATTATTAAACTCATAGAGTACAGTAGGATATCCTCATTATTAGACTCATAGAGTACAGTAGGTTATCCTCATTATTAGACTCAGAGTACAGTAGGTTATCCTCATTATTAAACTCATAGAGTACAGTAGGTTATCCTCATTATTAGACTCATAGAGTACAGTGGGTTATCCTCATTATTAAACTCATAGAGTACAGTAGGTTATCCTCATTATTAGACTCAGAGTACAGTAGGTTATCCTCATTATTAGACTCAGAGTACAGTAGGTTATCCTCATTATTAAACTCATAGAGTACAGTAGGTTATCCTCATTATTAAACTCATAGAGTACAGTAGGATATCCTCATTATTAGACTCATAGAGTACAGTAGGTTATCCTCATTATTAGACTCAGAGTACAGTAGGTTATCCTCATTATTAAACTCATAGAGTACAGTAGGTTATCCTCATTATTAGACTCATAGAGTACAGTGGGTTATCCTCATTATTAAACTCATAGAATACAGTAGGTTATCCTCATTATTAGACTCAGAGTACAGTAGGTTATCCTCATTATTAGACTCAGAGTACAGTAGGTTATCCTCATTATTAGACTCAGAGTACAGTAGGTTATCCTCATTATTAAACTCATAGAGTACAGTAGGTTATCCTCATTATTAGACTCATAGAGTACAGTAGGTTATCCTCATTATTAAACTCATAGAGTACAGTAGGTTATCCTCATTATTAGACTCAGAGTACAGTAGGTTATCCTCATTATTAAACTCATAGAGTACAGTAGGTTATCCTCATTATTAGACTCATAGAGTACAGTGGGTTATCCTCATTATTAGACTCATAGAGTACAGTAGGTTATCCTCATTATTAAACTCATAGAGTACAGTAGGTTATCCTCATTAGACTCATAGAGTACAGTAGGTTATCCTCATTATTAAACTCATAGAGTACAGTAGTTTATCCTCATTATTAAACTCATAGAGTACAGTAGGTTATCCTCATTATTAGACTCATAGAGTACAGTAGGTTATCCTCATTATTAAACTCATAGAGTACAGTAGGTTATCCTCATTATTAGACTCATAGAGTACAGTAGGTTATCCTCATTATTAAACTCATAGAGTACAGTAGGTTATCCTCATTATTAGACTCATAGAGTACAGTAGGTTATCCTCATTATTAGACTCATAGAGTACAGTAGGTTATCCTCATTATTAAACTCATAGAGTACAGTAGGTTATCCTCATTATTAGACTCAGAGTACAGTAGGTTATCCTCATTATTAAACTCATAGAGTACAGTAGGTTATCCTCATTATTAGACTCATAGAGTACAGTGGGTTATCCTCATTATTAGACTCATAGAGTACAGTAGGTTATCCTCATTATTAAACTCATAGAGTACAGTAGGTTATCCTCATTATTAAACTCAGAGTACAGTAGGTTATCCTCATTATTAAACTCAGAGTACAGTAGGTTATCCTCATTATTAAAAGAGTACAGTAGGTTATCCTCATTATTTAAACTCAGAGTACAGTAGGTGCTGCGGTCAGACTGCCATATGGTCCTGGGTTGGGGGGGGGGGGTAGCAGAGAGGGTCTTATATGATCAGATCAGCAGCATCAAGCTGTCGTCTGCCCCCCAGACACTGATTCAGGTTTAGTCATCTCCCGGATATTAATGAGATGAGCTTCCAGTTTTGTGGAGGAATCAATATTTCTCTACCAATTACCAACAACAGCTTTGGTTGTTGTTGTTGTTGTTGTTGTTGTTGCTGGTTGTTTGATATGTTGACGATGAATGATGGTGGGCTCTGTTTGGAGCCTGCAAGCCCCTTTAGACAATCATTGGAAAAGTTCACCTTGTAGAAGGCAGTAAAAAGTCATAGCATGGCTAACTACTGATTTACTTTGAGAGATTTGGTGAATCTCAATAGTCGGACAGATCCACAAAATGAATGTGGATTAAAGTAAAGGCGGTGGGAGGACAAAAGAGGCCCACATGGAGCTGGTCGTCCTCTCAGTCCGGTTACTGGGGCACCAGAGCCACACATGGCTGCCATTGGTATGCAAATTAGGGGTTTATTAGGCCTATCGTCCGGGTTACAGCCGGGAACACTCAGATATGTTGAAAGTGAATCTGGGGAGGGGGCTGGAGCTCCATTCACTTCAATGCATCCAGGTCCCAACCAGCCAGCATTCAAACAGCTCAGTGTGTGCTAAACATTTATGATTAAACTAAAATTACTTTATGAGAGGATTAAAACACAAGAGTAATTTACATTTGGAGAGTCTGCTGATCACGGCTTAACCTTAATGACTGTCCAACCTCACAAAGAGTGACGGGACAAAAACACAACAACAGAGTATTAAGTTATTAAGGTCATAAAGCAGATATATCTCAGTCCCCAGTTCCTCACTAACACACCCCAACACAAGAGGACCTCAGCTTCACACACACAGTTCACAAGAGATTTAAAAATATAGAATTTTCACTCACCGAACATCTGGACAATAAATTCAAAACAGACACAAAAGAAACGTGTCCCAAAAAAAGTTCATTAATAAAGCCGGGAGCTCTCTGCACACACACCCCTCACACACTGCACACACAACAGGAAGAGACACTCACACACACACACTGCAGCTCACACACACATTGTGGTTCACACACACGGCGGCCATGACTGAAACTCCAGCGGCAGTTTGACGGAGGGTGGAAGATCTCCTTCAGGATTACTGGAGTCACCCGGAGAGGGGGAGGAGGGGAAGAGGGGGAGGAAGTCCCCCAGCACTTCACCTCTTCTGATTGGCTGTGAGGGCTGATATACTAATCAGGGAGGACATGTCCACCCATCAGGCATTTCCACCATCACTATGGCAACAGGTGGCCCTGGGGTGAAGCTTCCACCTGACGGAGCAGCAGATGAAGCTTCATTATGTTTAGTTTATTCATTGTTTAATGAATTGAACACAGTTCAGTGTTTAAAGATCTCTTATCATGCTATTTTTAGGCATATATTATGGGTATCAGATATAAACACATATATAAAAACATGTCTATGATGTAAAACCACTTCAAGGATTCTCTCTGAAACAGTACGGAGCTCAAACTCTCTCTCTCTCTCAGGTTTACCTCAAGGTGAGTTCCTTTTGATTTCCTGCTTCTTCACACAGACTCTCTCCAGTACAGGTTAGCTCTGAGTGTTAGCATGCTAATGTAAACACAGACCATATTACTTCCAGAACACGTCTCATTGTTTCTGACAGCAACGTTTCTGATTGGCCCGTGGGTGTAAAGCCCGCCCAAATTTTAGTAATGTCGTCAAGACGCAGCAAATCTGGATCAGCTCCGTTGTTCCCCCGTTTTTAGAGATGTGGGTACGGAGGAAAGAGAGAGGACACTTTGTGAGTCTCCTGACACACCGGGGACACACCGGGGACACATGGTGATGTAGAGAAGACATCACTTTGTGAGTCTCCTGACACACCGGGGACACATAGTGATGTAGAGAAGACATCACTTTGTGAGTCTCCTGACACACAGGGGACACATGGTGATGTAGAGAAGACATCATTTGTGAGTCTCCTGACACACCGGGACACATGGTGATGTAGAGAAGACATCACTTTGTGAGTCTCCTGACACAAGGGACACATGGTGATGTAGAGAAGACATCACTTTGTGAGTCTCCTGACACACGGGGACACATGATGATGTAGAGAAGACATCACTTAGTGAGTCTCCTGACACACAGGGGACACATGGTGATGTAGAGAAGACATCACTTTGTGAGTCTCCTGACACACCAGGGACACATATTGATGTAGAGAAGACATCACTTAGTGAGTCTCCTGACACACAGGGGACACAAGGTGATTTAGAGAAGACATCACTTTGTGAGTCTCCTGACACAAGGGACACATGGTGATGTAGAGAAGACATCACTTTGTGAGTCTCCTGACACACCGGGGACACATGATGATGTAGAGAAGACATCACTTAGTGAGTCTCCTGACACACAGGGGACACATGGTGATGTAGAGAAGACATCACTTTGTGAGTCTCCTGACACACCAGGGACACATATTGATGTAGAGAAGACATCACTTTGTGAGTCTCCTGACACACAGGGGACACATGGTGATGTAGAGAAGACATCACTTTGTGAGTCTCCTGACACACAGGGACACATATTGATGTAGAGAAGACATCACTTTGTGAATCTCCTGACACACAGGGGACACATGGTGATGTAGAGAAGACATCACTTTGTGAGTCTCCTGACACACCAGGGACACATATTGATGTAGAGAAGACATCACTTTGTGAGTCTCCTGACACACAGGGGACACATGGTGATGTAGAAAAGACATCACTTTGTGAGTTTCGTGACACACCGGGGACACATGGTGATGTAGAGAAGACATCACTTTGTGAGTTTCGTGACACACCGGGACACATGGTGATGTAGAGAAGACATCACTTTGTGAGTTTCGTGACACACCGGGACACATATGGCGCATTTCCACTACAGTGCGGAGCGCGGTTTAAGCGTGCCGTGCCCGGCCCGTTTTTGGTTGCGTTTCCACTTAGCGTAGTTCCGGCTAACGGGTACTATTTCACAGTTTTTCTGGCCCCATAAAATGGAGGTTCTTTCCGGGCCAACAAGCGGCTGAGTCGGGCTGAGTATGCTAAACTAGAGAGAGAATCGCTGGCAAGGGGGCTACAACTACAACAACATGAACATATGTGACCGTGATTTAATTGTAATACACGTTTCAAATGATGCCGAAGTAACAACATACTGATACCGGTTAGTAAACACCATGAATTAATGCTTTGACAAGTCTGCAGACAGACGGCAGGAGAGACACCTTTTAAAATGCGTGTTGTCTAAATGGAGATCGGCTAAGCTAACGCAGTATATGCTCCGACCGTCCACACTCACAACAACGGCCTACACAGACATAAATAAAGCAGCGACTGTATTCTCCATGACACAGACAGGCTGTGGTTTGGACTTGTTTCACTTGTGTCTAGTTTCTGAACAGATATGAGGAGCTGTGAGCTCTGAGGGCTAACAGCTAACGGCTGATGTTGGTTTTCTGTGGTTCTCATTGAAGATGACGTCACGGCTCCGCCTACACTGCGTTACTATAGTTACTGCCCCAGCTACTAAACTGTAATGGAGACGCAGCATAAAGTGAGCCTGGCCTACCAAGGCCTAACTATACGTACTAAGCCGAGCGAGGCCCTGCAGTGGAAATGCGCCAATAGTGATGTAGAAAAGACATCAGAAAGTGACTGATAGGGGACCTTTAATGAATGTAATGAAAGTCTTCCCTAAGGCAACACTTATTAGTGTGAAAAACAAATGACAGCTCAAAGTATTTCTTTGCCTGGAATGTAAAGTTTTAAATAAAAATAAAAGTTGTTTGACGAGAGGGTTAGGCGTTACTCCCCGTCACTGACTTTGGAACAAACCAAAACTAAAAGAGGGGGGTGTCCTGAAGATAGAGATATAAGTGAATCTCTGAGCACTTCCTCAGCTGAAGGAAGCATAGGACACACACTACGTGATGTGTTTCAGGAACACCAAGAGCACTCAGCTCTGCACTGACGCCAGACTCAGTGACTGTAAACACAGAACCACCCTGACCCGGTACAGACTGTCAGTAAACACAGAACCACCCTGACCCGGTACAGACTGTCAGTAAACACAGAACCACCCTGACCCGGTACAGACTGTCAGTAAACACAGAACCACCCTGACCCGGTACAGACTGTCAGTAAACACAGAACCACCCTGACCCAGTACAGACTGTCAGTAAACACAGAACCACCCTGACCCAGTACAGACTGTCAGTAAACACAGAACCACCCTGACCCAGTACAGACTGTCAGTAAACACAGAACCACCCTGACCCGGTACAGACTGTCAGTAAACACAGAACCACCCTGACCCGGTACAGACTGTCAGTAAACACAGAACCACCCTGACCCAGTACAGACTGTCAGTAAACACAGAACCACCCTGACCCGGTACAGACTGTCAGTAAACACAGAACCACCCTGACCCAGTACAGACTGTCAGTAAACACAGAACCACCCTGACCCGGTACAGACTGTCAGTAAACACAGAACCACCCTGACCCAGTACAGACTGTCAGTAAACACAGAACCACCCTGACCCGGTACAGACTGTCAGTAAACACAGAACCACCCTGACCCGGTACAGACTGTCAGTAAACACAGAACCACCCTGACCCGGTACAGACTGTCAGTAAACACAGAACCACCCTGAACCGGTACAGACTGTCAGTAAACACAGAACCACCCTGACCCAGTACAGACTGTCAGTAAACACAGAACCACCCTGACCCGGTACAGACTGTCAGTAAACACAGAACCACCCTGACCCGGTACAGACTGTCAGTAAACACAGAACCACCCTGACCCGGTACAGACTGTCAGTAAACACAGAACCACCCTGACCCAGTACAGACTCAGTGACTGTCAGTAAACACAGAACCACCCTGACCCGGTACAGACTCAGTGACTGTCAGTAAACACAGAACCACCCTGACCCAGTACAGACTCAGTGACTGTCAGTAAACACAGAACCACCCTGACCCGGTACAGACTCAGTGACTGTCAGTAAACATAGAACCAAACCTTACCCGGTACAGACTGTCAGTAAACACAGAACCACCCTGACCCAGTACAGACTCAGTGACTGTCAGTAAACACAGAACCACCCTGACCCGGTACAGACTCAGTGACCGTCAGTAAACACAGAACCACCCTGATCCGGTACAGACTGTCAATAAACACAGAACCACCCTGACCCAGTACAGACTCAGTGACTGTCAGTAAACACAGAACCACCCTGACCCGGTACAGACTGTCAATAAACACAGAACCACCCTGACCCGGTAAAGACTCAGTGACTGTCAGTAAACACAGAACCACCTGACCCGGTACAGACTCAGTGACCGTCAGTAAACACAGAACCACCCTGACCCGGTACAGACTGTCAGTAAACACAGAACCACCCTGACCCAGTACAGACTCATCGACTGTCAGTAAACACAGAACCACCCTGACCCGGTACAGACTCAGTGACTGTCAGTAAACACAGAACCACTCTGACCCGGTACAGACTCAGTGACTGTCAGTAAACACAGAACCGCCCTGACCCGGTACAGACTCAGTGACTGTCAGTAAACACAGAACCACCCTGACCCGTTACAGACTGTCAATAAACACAGAACCACCCTGACCCGGTACAGACTCAGTGACTGTCAGTAAACACAGAACCACCCTGACCCGGTACAGACTCAGTGACTGTCAGTAAACACAGAACCACTCTGACCCGGTACAGACTCAGTGACTGTCAGTAAACACAGAACCGCCCTGACCCGGTACAGACTCAGTGACTGTCAGTAAACACAGAACCACCCTGACCCGTTACAGACTGTCAATAAACACAGAACCACCCTGACCCGGTACAGACTCAGTGACCGTCAGTAAACACAGAACCACCCTGACCCGGTACAGACTCAGTGACCGTCAGTAAACACAGAACCACCCTGACCCGGTACAGACTCAGTGACCATCAGTAAACACAGAACCACCCTGACCCGGTACAGACTCAGTGCACCTGAAACACACCCACACACTCTGACGATACACACCCGAAACACACCCACACTCTGACGAAACACACGTGATCACACACACACACACACACACACACACACACACACACACACACACACACACAACACATTGGTCGCTGCATGTGAACCCCTGCTGTCTGTAGAGACACCACCTTGGTTTGGAGAGTGATTTCAGAGATGTTGGTGTCAGTGACTAGATTTCTGTCTTCATGTAATGCTTGAATTGAATTAATGCTTAAACCCTGAGCGGGGAAGTGTGTGACGGTGTTTCAGAGCAGAGAGAGAATCAGCATTAACAGAAACACTGAAATATGTTCATGTTCACTGTCAGAAGAAGCCTTGAGTAGTCGTCCAACCACAACATGAGTAATCACACTGTGACGGACACACACACACACACACACACACACACACACTGGTGTTTGCAGATGCTATAGAGACTCTGTACAGATAAACTCTGAATGGACTCGTACAGCAGGATCTGTTACGTTATGATCCAGAGAGACAATGGAGCAGTGAGTCACTGACAGGCCTCAGGACTCATGAATCATAAACCAGATCTGAAGAGTCAATAAGGGGCAGAAACCATGAGGAAGCCTGCTGGGAAAACTATACAGGAGTATGATCACACAGGGGGGGGGGGGGGGTATTATTATCATAGTGATACTCATCTGATATCATCGTGATACTCATTTGATAGGATCAAAAAGAGAAAATATACAACTACTACCACACACACACACACCACACACACACACAGTTCATCACTGCGTCCTCAGATACAGATATGTATTGGAGGTGTTACCACCGTGTGGGGGGGGACCTACCTCTTCACCAGTTAAGTATACTGGTTTTAGAGGTGTTATAGTATACCTCTTCACCAGTTAAGTATACTGGTTTTAGAGGTGTTATAGTATACCTCTAAAACCAGTTAAGTATACTGGTTTTAGAGGTGTTATAGTATACCTCTAAAACCAGTTAAGTATACTGGTTTTAGAGGTGTTATAGTATACCTCTTCACCACCAGGCTCAGGCTCCGGGGGACCCCTTCACCAGGCAGATAGCTTCCTGTCTGAAGCCGCTCAGAGGAATCTCGTTAATGTTGACCAGCTCGTCTCCAACCTGCAGACTCACAGCGGCCGCCTTGCTGTCCTCCTCCACCTGCAGCACACACACACACACACACACACACACATTATAATACACACATACAATATTATAAATACAGCACAGTAACACACCTTTTAATAAATAATAAAGTAGTGGAAATACTCAGCGAATGATGTCAGGTTACTATATATCTGTGACTATATAATGACATTGTATTGGATGCCTTTCTGCAAAGGTAACGCCTGAAATCATATGAATTACTTCTGATTGGCCACAGACCAACACACCCCCTCCCTCCTCTGTAACAGTGTAAAGGGGGGGGGGGGGTTAGGGCGTCTGGCTGGGTTCCTGAGCTGCTCCTGATATGGTTGTGTTTCTGTGTTTCTGTGTTTTGTGGAGACATGAATCACTGATGTATTAACAGTGAGAGCTTTTCCTGGAACACGTTGAATCATTAACAGGCTCTCCGGGCTCTGCAGGTGAATCAGTGTTTCTGGTGGAGCAGGTGAGGTGTGAGACAGGTGAGGTGTGAGACAGGTGAGGTGTGAGACAGACAGGTGAGGTGTGAGACAGGCAGGTGAGGTGCGAGGCAGGCAGGTGAGGTGTGAGACAGGCAGGTGAGGTGCGAGACAGGCAGGTGAGGTGTGAGACAGACAGGTGAGGTGTGAGACAGGCAGGTGAGATGTGAGACAGGCAGGTGAGGTGTGAGACAAGTGAGGTGTGAGACAGGCAGGTGAGGTGTGAGAGAGGCAGGTGAGGTATGAGACAGGTGAGGTGTGAGACAGGTGAGGTGTGAGACAGGTGCGGTGTGAGACAAGTGAGGTGTGAGACAGACAGGTGAGGTGTGAGACAGGCAGGTGAGGTGTGAGACAGACAGGTGAGGTGTGAGACAGGTGAGGTGTGAGACAGGCAGGTGAGGTGTGAGACAGGTGAGGTGTGAGACAGGTGAAGTGTGAGACAGGCAAGTGAGGTGTGAGACAGGCAGGTGAGGTGAGACAAGTGAGGTGAGACAGGCAGGTGAGGTGCGAGACAGGCAGGTGAGGTGTGAGACAGACAGGTGAGGTGTGAGACAGGCAGGTGAGATGTGAGACAGACAAGTGAGGTGTGAGACAGACAGGTGGGTGTGAGACAGGTGAGTGTGTGAGACAGGTGAGGTGTGAGACAGGTGAGGTGTGAGACAGGTGAGGTGTGAGACAAGTGAGGTGTGAGACAGACAGGTGAGGTGTGAGACAGACAGGTGGGGTGTGAGACAGGTGAGGTGTGAGACAAGTGAGGTGTGAGACAGGTGAGGTGTTAGACAGGCAGGTGAGGTGTGAGACAAGTGAGGTGTGAGACAGGCAGGTGAGGTGTGAGACAGACAGGTGAGGTGTGAGACAGGCAGGAGGTGGTGTGAGACAAGTGAGGTGTGAGACAGGCAGGTGAGGTGTGAGACAGACAGGTGGGGTGTGAGACAGGTGAGGTGTGAGACAAGTGAGGTGTGAGACAGGTGAGGTGTAAGGCAGGCAGGTGTGAGGTGTGAGACAAGTGAGGTGTGAGACAGGCAGGTGAGGTGTGAGCCAGACAGGTGAGGTGTGAGACAGGCAGGTGAGGTGTGAGACAGACAGGTGAGGTGTGAGACAGACAGGTGAGGTGTGAGACAGGCAGGTGAGGTGAATACATCTGTTTCTAATATTGTGTTCCGAAGGAGCTCTAATAGTCTGTATGTTCAGCTCTGTGCAGAGGCTGTAGCACGGTGTGTTAAATCCACACACACACACACACACCCACACACACACACACACACACACACACACACACACACACACACACACACACACACACTTATCAAACAGTGTTGAACTGCTGGAGGTTTATAAATAGCTGGTTCAGACTGAAGCAGAGAGAAACACTGATGTGTAGCTCCAAAGAACACTTCAGTTTAAAATCTCACAACAGAAGAGTGTTCTACCTGCTGTAGAACATGAGGGGCTTCTGTCAGGACCTCAGCAGTTTAACCCTTACCCTTTTACTGAAGACAAGTCTACAGGAAGCCTGGCTCCCTGCAGGAAGACATTCAGAGGATAACTTCAGCAAAGTGTCGAGAGGCAGATTATAAAAAACACAAATAAAGAGCGTGTTTACTCAGCTTCACAGGATTCATCATGTTTCCCAGTCAGCCCTTATCACCACCCCACCCATAATCACTACAGTGCAGCCATCCTGAGGACCCCCAGAATAACCTCCTGTCTCTGTGGGGTCTGAAGGAAGGATGACTGATGTCCTGACTGATTTCCTGACAGCCAGCTGACGGAGGCTTCAGTCAAAATGAAGCTGCAGCCAAAGATTATTTTCATTATCAAACTATAAAATATCAGGAAATGGTGATACTGTTCGTCCCAGCACTCTGTGAGTCCTGGAGACTTCCTCAGGCAGCACTGAGTCCTAACAATACTGTCCTCTGTCTCTGTCCTCAGGATCATTCAGGAGTGCTTTGGGTTTTAGATGGAGCTGCTTCATTGGGAAAGCGTTGCTCACCCTAACCCTAACCCTAACCCTAACACTAACCCTAACCTAACCCTAACCCTAACCCCTAACCTAACCCAACCCTAACCCTAACCCCTAACCCTAACCCAACCCTAACCCAACCCTAACCCTAACCCTAACCCTAACCCAACCCTAACCCACCCTAACCCCTAACCCTAACCCAACCCTAACCCCTAACCCACCCTAACCCCTAACCCTAACCCAACCCTAACCCCTAACCCTAACCCAACCCTAACCCAACCCTAACCCCTAACCTAACCTAACCCCTAACCCTAACCCAACCCTAACCCTAACCAACCCTAACCCTAACCCTAACCCTAACCCTAACCCAACCCACCCTAACCCTAACCCTAACCCTAACCCTAACCCTAACCCCTAACCCTAACCCCTAACCCTAACCCTCTGTGCTGTTAATTGACTCAATCTTTTAAAATCCGCCGGCTCCCGTCACCACTATGTTAATGATGGATGTTGAACATTATAAAGTGTTTGCCCAACCCTAAACACATTACGTTGTGTGTCTGACATGTTGAGGCTCAACAGGGTACGGCTGAATGTGATTCTTTAAACCAGCCTTCGTCTGATCAACATAATAATTCCTACACTAATCATTTGAATAGCTTCATGATTCAGTGTATGAATCACCTCAGGCCTGCAGGTTGAGCAACCCAGAAACCGTCAGATCCAAGAGTAATCCAACCAGTTTACCTCAGGGTTTATCCTCTGAGAGCAGAGGCTTATTGACAGCATGTACATTTCTTATTAACAGCATGTACATGTTCTTATTAACAGCATGTATATGTTCTTATTACAGCATGTACATGTTCTTATTGACAGCATGTATATGTTCTCTATTAACAGCATGTACATGTTCTTATTAACAGCATGTACATGTTCTTATTAACAGCATGTACATGTTCTTATTGACAGCATGTACATGTTCTTATTGACAGCATGTACATGTTCTTATTGACAGCATGTACATGTTCTTATTGACAGCATGTACATGTTCTTATTAACAGCATGTACATGTTCTTATTAACAGCATGTACATGTTCTTATTAACAGCATGTATATGTTCTTATTGACAGCATGTATGTTCTTATTGACAGCATGTACATGTTCTTATTAACAGCATGTACATGTTCTTATTAACAGCATGTACATGTTCTTATTAACAGCATGTACATGTTCTTATTAACAGCATGTACATGTTCTTATTGACAGCATGTATGTTCTTATTGACAGCATGTACATGTTCTTATTAACAGCATGTACATGTTCTTATTGACAGCATGTACATGTTCTTATTGACAGCATGTACATGTTTCTTATTAACAGCATGTACATGTCTTATTGACAGCATGTACATGTTCTTATTGAATGAGATCCTGGCACAGGGAATATATGTTGGAGCTGCATGCCCAGCTGTCTTGTGTAAAACTGGATTATATAACTTTATTGAGAGTAAGGACGTTAAGTCCATGAAAACCTTGAGCAGGTCCTGAGCTATGAGAGGAATGCTGAGAATTTTAATTAGAGCCAGGATTTCAGTTTTCTACTCAAACTCTGAACCTCTCATCCAACTCTGGGCCTTCATTATCTTTCATTAATGCAAGAAGATGGATAATTTTACCTCAGATTGTATAGAAGTCTATGAGAAATGTTCCTACTTCTCCTACGTCCACATTTTCAGACAGGGAAACACTTTTGTCAGTGCTAAACAGAGTAAGGTTTGTAGACATATAGACTGTAAGGAGAATAGTACTTTATATCAGGGGTGCCCACACTTTTTCAGCTTGGAAGCTACTTTTAAAAGGACCAAGCCCAAATGATCTACATACAGGGCTACAGTGGCTAATAGTGCGCCGCATTTGCGCTTCAGATGAGGAGGTGAGGCCCCCTTATAACTGCATGAACCCGTATGGCACAATACAACTCAGACTGCTTACCTGTACGTCAATCAAGTGGCAAATGCCATAGTAAGGAGGATGATAGAATAACTTTTTAAAAACAAAAACATTTTTTATTTTATGCCATGCGATCTACCCACACTACACTTGCGATCGACCGGTCGATCGCGATCGACGTATTGGGCACCCCTGCTTTATGAACAACAATAACAAAGAGTTATTCTCCTATATTCCTCACTGCTCCTGGTAGACCCAACTGCCTCCAACCAGAAACCAACCGAGCAAGAATCATCAGGACGGTCCAGCTAACATCTGCTAACAACCAGAAACTAACCCAGCACAGAATCATCAGGACGGTCCAGCTAACAGCTACTAACAACCAGAAACTAACCCAGCACAGAATCATCAGGACGGTCCAGCTAACATCTACTAACAACCAGAAACTAATCCAGCACAGAATCATCAGGACGGTCCAGCTAACATCTACTAACAACCAGAAACTAATCCAGCACAGAATCATCAGTACGGTCCAGCTAACATCTACTAACAACCAGAAACTAATCCAGCACAGCAACATCAGGACGGTCCAGCTAACATCTACTAACAACCAGAAACTAACCCAGCACAGAAACATCAGACGGTCCAGCTAACATCTACTAACAACCAGAAACTAACCCAGCACAGAATCATCAGGACGGTCCAGCTAACATCTACTAACAACCAGAAACTAACCCAGCACAGAAACTCAGGACGGTCCAGCTAACATCTACTAACAACCAGAAACTAACCAGCACAGAAACATCACGACGGTCCAGCTAACATCTACTAACAACCAGAAACTAACCCAGCACAGAATCATCAGGACGGTCCAGCTAACATCTGCTAACAACCAGAAACTAACCCAGCACAGAAACATCAGGACGGTCCAGCTAACATCTGCTAACAACCAGAAACTAACCCAGCACAGAAACATCAGGACGGTCCAGCTAACATCTACTAACAACCAGAAACTAACCCAGCACAGAAACATCAGGATGGTCCAGCTAACAGCTACTAACAACCAGAAACTAACCCGCACAGAATCATCAGGACGGTCCAGCTAACATCTACTAACAACCAGAAACTAACCCAGCACAGAAACATCAGGACGGTCCAGCTAACATCTACTAACAACCAGAAACTAACCGAGCACAGAATCATCAGGACGGTCCAGCTAACATCTACTAACAACCAGAAACTAACCCAGCACAGAATCATCAGGACGGTCCAGCTAACATCTACTAACAACCAAAACTAACCGAGCACAGAAACATCAGGACGGTCCAAGCTAACATCTGCTAACAACCAGAAACTAACCCAGCACAGAAACATCAGGACGGTCAAGCTAACATCTACTAACAAACAGAAACTAACCGAGCACAGAATCATCAGGACGGTCCAGCTAACATCTACTAACAACCAGAAACTAACCGAGGACAGAAACATCAGGACGGTCCAGCTAACATCTACTAACAACCAGAAACTAACCCAGCACAGAAACATCAGGACGGTCCAGCTAACATCTACTAACAACCAGAAACTAAACGAGCACAGAATCATCAGGACGGTCCAGCTAACATCTACTAACAACCAGAAACTAACCGAGCACAGAAACATCAGGACGGTCCAGCTAACATCTACTAACAACCAGTAACTAACCCAGCACAGAAACATCAGGACGGTCCAGCTAACATCTACTAACAACCAGAAACTAATCCAGCACAGAATCATCAGGACGGTCCAGCTAACATCTACTAACAACCAGAAACTAACCAGCACAGAAACATCAGGACGGTCCAGCTAACATCTACTAACAACCAGAAACTAACCAGCACAGAAACATCAGGACGGTCCAGCTAACATCTACTAACAACCAGAAACTAACCCAGCACAGAACATCAGGACGGTCCAGCTAACATCTACTAACAACCAGAAACTAACCGCACAGAAACATCAGGACGGTCCAGCTAACATCTACTAACAACCAGAAACTAACCCAGCACAGAAACATCAGGACGGTCCAGCTAACATCTACTAACAACCAGAAACTAACCCAGCACAGAATCATCAGGACGGTCCAGCTAACATCTGCTAACACTAGGGCTGCAACGATTAGTCGACATAATCGACGACGTCGATCATAAAAATTCGTCGACGCGGAATTTTAGTGTCGACGCGTCGTATAAAAACAATCAGAGAGCCGGTAACGTTAATTCAAAACTGCGCAAATGTTCATTTGTAACTGCAATGCACTACAGGAAGTGCTGGGGGCAGTATACTCTCCATTGTCTGCCATGACTGCATTCTGTACTAACAACAAAGAAGAAAGAATACGAACGATGGCGGAAAGGAGAGAGAATGAGGGTGATGAAGAGCTCAAAAAAGCGAGACCGAGAGTTTCGAAAGTGTGGGAGTATTTCACAGACGACAAGCCAAAGAAGTCAGTGAAATGCAGAATTTGTAAAGGGGAATTGGCATTCCACGGCAGCACTACAGCGATGCACGCATTTAAAACGCAAGCACCCTGGAACCGTGATGACTGCTACTTTGGATCATGGGTAAGTTTGAGCTAGTTAGCCATAGTCATGTTTACGTTAGCTTACATGTTGGAAAACAGAACGTCTCATGGTTAATGCTTGCTAAGCAAACGCTATTTCAGTTATGTTGAGGCTGCGTGTCCACCAACGAGCTGCTAAACAGCGCCAAGCTTACAGCGTAGTAGAGCACCCTAGAGCTTTATGGACGCTGTAATTAATTCCAAACTTAAAATAATAATTAACAAGGGTCTGCGAAATGACAAGAATAAAATGCGATTGAATTCGTATTTATAATGATTTTCAGACTTTCAATAATAGCATTAATACATCAATTCAACATGGTAGTCAGTTCAATTTGTTTTAAGTCCTTAATTCGTTGTTTTAGACGAAGAGCATTTAACAATTTCAATTCATATGTTCATTTGATTATATCTTTATCTATTTCATGTACTATATACACATATACTCAATGTGGCAGTGTCACAATCTTACTTCGCTAGTCAGTCTGCAAAAACACGACACTCGGTGCTAACGTGAGCTGTCTAGCCTAGTCAACTAGCTTTCCCATGGTTTAACGTTAATGGCATTAGGCAGTACACCATCTAAGATAAACTGATACTATAGCCTACCAATTCTGATGATAATTAATACAGCTTGATGTTTTGTTCTCTTTCTATTGTAGTCCAAAGCAAAGGTGTTTGGATGAGTTTGTCCTGAAGAGAGGCTCATGCACCCAGCCCCCACACAGCCCCAACAGAACCGCGGTGCTGGGGCAGAGGCTGCTACTTTGAGTAACGTTTACATTATTTGCACATCTTTACTTTCAAACTTGCACTTTAATTTGTATTATTTATTTTGTTTTCATTATGATTTTTTTGTATTTATGTTATTCAAATACATTTGATTAAACAAGTTCAAAGTTCAAATTCAAATGTTTCATGAGTCATTATTTTAATTTTCTATGGGATCATGTTATGTTAAGGCAGAGGGACTGGACAACAGGGTGACATTCACAGGTGTGCAGACTTGAGGTAAAACATGCACTGGAGCCCGGAAAAGGAGCCGTGCCCACAGGAAGCAGAGATGGAGGGTGTGACAGAAATAATCGTTAGATTAGTCGACTAATCGAAAAAATAATCGACCGATTAGTCGACTACCAAAATAATCGTTAGTTGCAGCCCTACTAACAACCAGAAACTAATCCAGCACAGAATCATCAGGACGGTCCAGCTAACATCTACTAACAACCAGAAACTAACCAGCACAGAATCATCAGGACGGTCCAGCTAACATCTGCTAACAACCAGAAACTAATCCAGCACAGAATCATCAGGACGGTCCAGCTACATCTGCTAACAACCAGAAACTAACCCAGCACAGAAACATCAGGACGGTCCAGCTAACATCTACTAACAACCAGAAACTAATCCAGCACAGAAACATCAGGACGGTCCAGCTAACATCTGCTAACAACCAGAAACTAATCCAGCACAGAATCATCAGGACGGTCCAGCTAACATCTACTAACAACCAGAAACTAATCCAGCACAGAATCATCAGGACGGTCCAGCTAACATCTGCTAACACCAGAAACTAACCAGCACAGAATCATCAGGACGGTCCAGCTAACATCTACTAACAACCAGAAACTAATCCAGCACAGAATCATCAGGACGGTCCAGCTAACATCTACTAACAACCAGAAACTAACCAGCACAGAAACATCAGGACGGTCCAGCTAACATCTACTAACAACCAGAAACTAACCAGCACAGAATCATCAGGACGGTCCAGCTAACATCTACTAACAACCAGAAACTAACCAGCACAGAATCATCAGGACGGTCCAGCTAACATCTACTAACAACCAGAAACTAATCCAGCACAGAATCATCAGGACGGTCCAGCTAACATCTACTAACAACCAGAAACTAACCCAGCACAGAAACATCAGGACGGTCCAGCTAACATCTACTAACAAACCAGAAACTAACCCAGCACAGAATCATCAGGACGGTCCAGCTAACATCTACTAACAACCAGAAACTAACCAGCACAGAATCATCAGGACGGTCCAGCTAACATCTACTAACAACCAGAAACTAACCGAGCACAGAATCACATCAGGACGGTCCAGCTAACATCTACTAACAACCGAAACTAACCAGCACAGAAACATCAGGACGGTCCAGCTAACATCTACTAACAACCAGAAACTAACCAGCACAGAACATCAGGACGGTCCAGCTAACATCTACTAACAACCAGAAACTAAACCCAGCACAGAATCATCAGGACGGTCCAGCTAACATCTACTAACAACCAGAAACTAACCCAGCACAGAATCATCAGGACGGTCCAGCTAACATCTACTAACAACCAGAAGTAAACCAGCACAGAAACATCAGGACGGTCCAGCTAACATCTACTAACAACCAGAAGTAAACCAGCACAGAAACATCAGGACGGTCCAGCTAACATCTACTAACAACCAGAAAGTAAACCAGCACAGAAACATCAGGACGGTCCAGCTAACATC
This sequence comes from Dissostichus mawsoni, assembly GCA_011823955.1. Classification (NCBI taxonomy): domain Eukaryota; kingdom Metazoa; phylum Chordata; class Actinopteri; order Perciformes; family Nototheniidae; genus Dissostichus; species Dissostichus mawsoni. Next base: position 775,832 of record JAAKFY010000025.1, read on the forward strand.
TACTAACAACCAGAAACTAATCCAGCACAGAATCATCAGGACGGTCCAGCTAACATCTACTAACAACCAGAAACTAACCCAGCACAGAATCATCAGGACGGTCCAGCTAACATCTACTAACAACCAGAAACTAATCCAGCACAGAATCATCAGGACGGTCCAGCTAACATCTACTAACAACCAGAAACTAATCCAGCACAGAATCATCAGGACGGTCCAGCTAACATCTACTAACAACCAGAAACTAACCGAGCACAGAAACATCAGGACGGTCCAGCTAACATCTACTAACAACCAGAACTAACCGAGCACAGAATCATCATCAGGACGTCCAGCTAACATCTACTAACAACCAGAAACTAATCCAGCACAGAATCATCAGGACGGTCCAGCTAACATCTACTAACAACCAGAAACTAATCAGCACAGAATCATCAGAACGGTCCAGCTAACATCTACTAACAACCAGAAACTAATCCAGCACAGAATCATCAGGACGGTCCAGCTAACATCTACTAACAACCAGAAACTAATCCAGCACAGAATCATCAGGACGGTCCAGCTAACATCTACTAACAACCAGAAACTAATCCAGCACAGAATCATCAGAACGGTCCAGCTAACATCTACTAACAACCAGAAACTAATCCAGCACAGAATCATCAGGACGGTCCAGCTAACATCTACTAACAACCAGAAACTAATCCAGCACAGAATCATCAGAACGGTCCAGCTAACATCTACTAACAACCAGAAACTAATCCAGCACAGAATCATCAGGACGGTCCAGCTAACATCTACTAACAACCAGAAACTAATCCAGCACAGAATCATCAGGACGGTCCAGCTAACATCTACTAACAACCAGAAACTAATCCAGCACAGAATCATCAGGACGGTCCAGCTAACATCTACTAACAACCAGAAACTAACCGAGCACAGAAACATCAGGACGGTCCAGCTAACATCTACTAACAACCAGAACTAACCCAGCACAGAAACATCAGGACGGTCCAGCTAACATCTACTAACAACCAGAAACTAAACCGAGCACAGAATCATCAGGACGGTCCAGCTAACATCTACTAACACCAGAACTAATCCAGCACAGAATCATCAGGACGGTCCGCTAACCTACTAACAAACCAGAAACTAACCGAGCACAGAAACATCAGGACGGTCCAGCTAACATCTGCTAACAACCAAAAACTAACCCAGCACAGAATCATCAGGACGGTCCAGCTAACATCTACTAACAACCAGAAACTAACCAGCACAGAATCATCAGGACGGTCCAGCTAACATCTCTAACAACCAGAAAGTAAACCAGCACAGAAACATCAGGACGGTCCAGCTTACATCTACTAACAACCAGAAACTAACCGAGCACAGAATCATCAGGACGGTCCAGCTAACATCTACTAACAACCAGAAACTAACCCGCACAGAATCATCAGGACGGTCCAGCTAACATCTACTAACAACCAGAAAGTAAACGCACAGAAACATCAGGACGGTCCAGCTAACATCTGCTAACAACCAGAAACTAATCCAGCACAGAATCATCAGGACGGTCCAGCTAACATCTACTAACAACCAGAAACTAACCGAGCACAGAAACATCAGGACGTCCAGCTAACATCTACTAACAACCAGAAACTAACCCAGCACAGAATCATCAGGACGGTCCAGCTAACATCTACTAACAACCAGAAACTAACCGAGCACAGAATCATCAGGACGGTCAGCTAACATCTACTAACAACCAGAAACTAACCCAGCACAGAATCATCAGGACGGTCCAGCTAACATCTACTAACAACCAGAACTAACCCAGCACAGAAACATCAGGACGGTCCAGCTAACTCTGCTAACAACCAGAAACTAATCCACACAGAATCATCAGGACGGTCCAGCTAACATCTACTAACAACCGAAACTAACCGAGCACAGAACATCAGGACGGTCCAGCTAACATCTACTAACAACCAGAAACTAACCGAGCACAGAATCATCAGGACGGTCCAGCTAACATCTACTAACAACCAGAAAGTAACCAGCACAGAACATCAGGACGGTCCAGCTAACATCTACTAACAACCAGAAACTAACCAGCACAGAAACATCAGGACGGTCCAGCTAACATCTACTAACAACCAGAAACTAACCGAGCACAGAATCATCAGGACGGTCCAGCTAACATCTACTAACAACCAGAAAGTAACACAGCACAGAATCATCAGGACGGTCCAGCTAACATCTGCTAACAACCAGAAACTAACCCAGCACAGAATCATCAGGACGGTCCAGCTAACATCTCTAACAACCAGAAAGTAAACCAGCACAGAAACATCAGGACGGTCCAGCTAACATCTACTAACAACCAGAAACTAACCCAGCACAGAATCATCAGGACGGTCCAGCTAACATCTACTAACAACCAGAAACTAACCGAGCACAGAATCATCAGGACGGTCCAGCTAACATCTGCTAACAACCAGAAACTAAACCAGCACAGAATCATCAGGACGGTCCAGCTAACATCTACTAACAACCAGAAACTAACCGAGCACAGAAACATCAGGACGGTCCAGCTAACATCTGCTAACAACCAGAAACTAATCCAGCACAGAATCATCAGGACGGTCCGCTAACATCTACTAACAACCAGAAACTAACCGAGCACAGAATCATCAGACGGTCCAGCTAACATCTACTAACAACCAGAAACTAACCCAGCACAGAATCATCAGGACGGTCCAGCTAACATCTACTAACAACCAGAAACTAACCGAGCACAGAAACATCAGGACGGTCCAGCTAACATACTAACAACCAGAAACTAACCCAGCACAGAACATCAGGACGGTCCAGCTAACATCTACTAACAACCAGAAACTAACCCAGCACAGAAACATCAGGACGGTCCAGCTAACATCTACTAACAACCAGAAACTAACCCAGCACAGAATCATCAGGACGGTCCAGCTAACATCTCTAACAACCAGAAACTAACCAGCAGAATCATCAGGACGGTCCAGCTAACATCTACTAACAACCAGAAACTAAACCACACAGAATCATCAGGACGGTCCAGCTAACATCTACTAACAAACCAGAAACTAATCCAGCACAGAATCATCAGGACGGTCCAGCTAACATCTGCTAACAACCAGAAACTAATCCAGCACAGAATCATCAGGACGGTCCAGCTAACATCTACTAACAACCAGAAACTAACCCAGCACAGAACATCAGGACGTCCAGCTAACATCTACTAACAACCAGAAACTAACCCAGCACAGAAACATCAGGACGGTCCAGCTAACAGCTACTAACAACCAGAAACTAACCGAGCACAGAATCATCAGGACGGTCCAGCTAACATCTACTAACAACCGAAACTAACCCAGCACAGCAACATCAGGACGGTCCAGCTAACATCTACTAACAACCAGAAACTACCGAGCACAGAATCATCAGGCGGTCCAGCTAACATCTACTAACAACCAGAAACTAACCGAGCACAGAATCATCATGACGGTCCAGCTAACATCTGATAACAAACAGAACTAACCCAGCACAGAATCATCAGGACGGTCCAGCTAACATCTGCTAACAACCAGAAACTAACCCAGCACAGAATCATCAGGACGGTCCAGCTAACATCTACTAACAAACAGAAACTAACCCAGCACAGAAACATCAGACGGTCCAGCTAACATCTACTAACAAACAGAAACTAACCCAGCACAGATCATCAGGACGGTCCAGCTAACATCTACTAACAAACGAAAACTAACCCAGCACAGAATCATCAGGACGGTCCAGCTAACATCTGCTAACAACCAGAAACTAACCGAGCACAGAAACATCAGGACGGTCCAGCTAACATCTACTAACAACCAGAAAGTAACCCAGCACAGAATCATCAGGACGGTCCAGCTAACATCTACTAACAACAAAACTACCCAGCACAGAAACATCAGGACGGTCCAGCT
>JAAKFY010000025.1:780832-820832 GCA_011823955.1 Dissostichus mawsoni
TCATGTTTCAAAGCTTCATCATCTTCATCTGTTTCAATGCTTCATCATGTTTCATATATGCTTCATCATGTTTTAATACTTCATCATGTTAATACTTCATCATGCTTCATCATGTTTCAATGCTTCATCATGTTTAATACTTCATCATGTTTCAATGCTTCATCATGTTCAATGCTTCATCATGTTTTAATACTCATCATGCTTTAATACTTCATCATGTTTCAATGCTTCATCATGTTTCAATGCTTCATCGTGTTTTAATACTTCATCATGTTTTAATACTTCATCATGTTTCAATGCTTCATCATGTTTCAATGCTTCATCATGTTTTAATACTTCATCATGTTTCAATGCTTCATCATGTTTCAATGCTTCATCATGTTTTAATACTTCATCATGTTTTAATACTTCATCATGCTTTAATACTTCATCATGTTTCAATGCTTCATCATGCTTATCATGTTTTAATACTTCATCATGTTTTAATACTTCATCATGCTTCATCATGTTTTAATACTTCATCATGCTTCATCATGTTTCATCATGCTTCATCATGCTTCATCATGCTTCATCATGCTTCATCATGCTTCATCATGCTTCATCATGTTTTAATACTTCATCACGCTTCATCATGTTTCAATGCTTCATCATGTTTAAATGCTTCATCATGTTTAATACTTCATCATGTTTTAATACTTCATCATGTTCATCATGTTTCATGCTTCATCATGCATCATGTTTTAATACTTCATCATGTTTTAATGCTTCATCATGCTTCATCATGTTTTAATACTTCATCACGCTTCATCATGTTCAATACTTCATCATGTTTCAATAATTCATCATGTTTTAATACTTCATCATGCTTCATCATGTTTTAATACTTCATCATGCTTCATCATGTTTTAATACTTCATCATGTTTTAATACTCATCATGCTTCATCATGTTTTAATACTTCATCATGCTTCATCATGTTTCATCATGCTTCATCATGTTTCATCATGCTTCATCATGTTTTAATACTTCATCATGCTTCATCATGTTTTAATACTTCATCATGTTTTAATACTTCATCATGCTCATCATGTTTCAATGCTTCATCATTTTTAATACTTCATCATGTTTCAATGCTTCATCATGTTTTAATACTTCATCATGTTTCAATGTTCATCATGTTTCAATGCTTCATCATGTTTTAATACTTCATCATGCTCATCATGTTTCATCATGCTTCATCATGTTTAATACTTCATCATGCTTCATCATGTTTTAATACTTCATCATGTTTTAATACTTCATCATGCTTCATCATGTTTTAATACTTCATCATGCTTCATCATGTTTTAATGCTTCATCATGTTTTAATACTTCATCATGCTTTAATACTTCATCATGTTTCATCATGTTTAATATTCCATGTTTCATCATGTTTTAATACTTCATCATGTTTTAATACTTCATCATGCTTCATCATGTTTCAATGCTTCATCAGTTTTAATACTTCATCATGTTTCAATGCTTCATCAGTTTCAATGCTTCATCATGCTTCATCATGTTTCAAGCTCATCATGTTTCATCATGCTTCATCATGTTTAATACTTCATCATGTTTTAATACTTCATCATGCTTCATCATGTTTCAATGCTTCATCATGTTTTAATACTTCATCATGTTTCAATGCTTCATCATGTTTCAATGCTTCATCATGCTTCATCATGTTTCAATACTCATCATGCTTAATACTTCATCATGTTTCAATGCTTCATCATGTTTCAATGCTTCATCGTGTTTAATACTTCATCATGTTTCAATGCTTCATCATGTTTCAATGCTTCATCATGTTTCAATGCTTCATCATGCTTCATCATGTTTCAATACTTCATCATGCTTTAATACTTCATCATGTTTCAATGCTTCATCATGTTTCAATGCTTCATCATGCTTCATCATGTTTCAATACTTCATCATGCTTTAATACTTCATCATGTTCAATGCTTCATCATGTTTCAATACTTCATCATGTTTTAATACTTCATCTGTTTCAATGCTTCATCATGTTTCAATGCTTCATCATAATTCATCATGTTTCAATACTTCATCATGCTTTAATACTTCATCATGTTTCAATGCTTCATCATGTTTCAATGCTTCATCGTGTTTTAATACTTCATCATGTTTTAATACTTCATCAGTTTCAATGCTTCATCATGTTTCAATGCTTCATCATGTTTAATACTTCATCATGTTTCAATGCTTCATCATGTTTCAATGCTTCATCATGTTTAATACTTCATCATGTTTAATACTATCAATGCTTTAATACTTCATCATGTTCAATGCTTCATCATGCTTCATCATGTTTTAATACTTCATCATGTTTTAATACTTCATCATGCTTCATCATGTTTTAATACTTCATCATGCTTCATCATGTTTCATCATGCTTCATCATGCTTCATCATGCTTCATCATGCTTCATCATGCTTCATCATGCTTCATCATGTTTTAATACTTCATCACGCTTCATCATGTTTCAATGCTTCATCATGTTTAAATGCTTCATCATGTTTTAATACTTCATCATGTTTTAATACTTCATCATGCTTCATCATGTTTCAATGTTCATCATGCTTCATCATGTTTTAATACTTCATCATGTTTTAATGCTTCATCATGCTTCATCATGTTTTAATACTTCATCACGCTTCATCATGTTTCAATACTTCATCATGTTTCAATAATTCATCATGTTTTAATACTTCATCATGCTTCATCATGTTTTAATACTTCATCATGCTTCATCATGTTTTAATACTTCATCATGTTTAATACTTCATCATGCTTCATCATGTTTTAATACTCATCATGCTTCATCATGTTTCATCATGCTTCATCATGTTTCATCATGCTTCATCATGTTTTAATACTTCATCATGCTTCATCATGTTTTAATACTTCATCATGTTTTAATACTTCATCATGCTTCATCATGTTTTAATACTTCATCATGCTTCATCATGTTTTAATACTTCATCATGTTTTAATACTTCATCATGCTTCATCATGTTTTAATACTTCATCATGCTTCATCAGTTTTAATACTTCATCATGCTTTAATACTTCATCATGCTTCATCATGTTTTAATACTTCATCATGTTTAATACTTCATCATGCTTCATCATGTTTTAATACTTCATCACGCTTCATCATGTTTTAATACTTCATCACGCTTCATCATGTTTTAATACTTCATCATGCTTCATCATGTTTTAATACTTCATCATGCTTCATCATGTTTCAATGCTTCATCACGCTTCATCATGTTTCATCATGCTTCATCATGTTTCATCATGTTTTAATACTTCATCATGCTTCATCATGTTTTAATGCTTCATCATGTTTCATCATGTTTAATACTTCATCATGTTTAATACTTCATCACGCTTCATCATGTTTTAATACTTCATCACGCTTCATCATGTTTTAATACTTCATCATGCTTCATCATGTTTTAATACTTCATCATGCTTCATCATGTTTTAATACTTCATCATGCTTCATCATGTTTCATCATGCTTCATCATTTTAATGCTTCATCATGTTTTAATACTTAATCATGTTTAATACTTCATCATGCTTCATCATGTTTTAATGCTTCATCATGCTTCATCATGTTTTAATGCTTCATCATGTTTTAATACTTCATCATGTTTCATCATGTTTCATCATGCTTCATCATGTTTTAATGCTTCATCATGCTTCATCATGTTTTAATGCTTCATCATGTTTTAATACTTCATCATGTTTCATCATGTTTCATCATGCTTCATCATGTTTTAATACTTCATCATGTTTTAATACTCATCATGCTTCATCATGTTTCATCATGCTTCATCATGCTTCATCATGTTTCATCATGCTTCATCATGCTTCATCATGCTTCATCATGTTCATCATGCTTCATCATGCTTCATCATGTTTTAATACTTCATCATGTTTTAATACTTCATCATGTTTCAATGCTTCATCATGCTTCAATGCTTCATCATGTTTTAATACTTCATCATGTTTTAATACTTCATCATGTTCAATGCTTCATCATGCTTCAATGCTTCATCATGTTTTAATACTTCATCATGCTTCATCATGTTTTAATACTTCATCATGCTTCATCATGTTTTAATACTTCATCATGCTTCATCATGTTTTAATACTTCATCATGTTTTAATACTTCATCAGCTTCATCATGTTTTAATACTTCATCATGCTTCATCATGTTTTAATACTTCATCATGCTTCATCATGTTTTAATACTTCATCATGTTTTAATACTTCATCATGCTTCATCATGTTTTAATACTTCATCATGTTTTAATACTTCATCATGCTTTAATACTTCATCATGCTTCATCATGTTTCATCATGCTTCATCATGTTTTAATGCTTCATCATGTTTTAATACTTCATCATGCTTTAATACTTCATCATGCTTCATCATGTTTAATACTTCATCACGCTTCATCATGTTTTAATACTTCATCACGCTTCATCATGTTTTAATACTTCATCATGCTTCATCATGTTTTAATGCTTCATCATGTTTTAATGCTTCATCATGCTTCATCATGTTTTAATGCTTCATCATGTTTTAATGCTTCATCATGCTTCATCATGTTTTAATACTTCATCATGCTTCATCATGTTTTAATACTTCATCATGCTTCATCATGTTTTAATACTTCATCATGTTTTAATACTTCATCATGTTTTAATGCTTCATCATGCTTCAATGCTTCATCATGTTTTAATACTTCATCATGTTTTAATACTTCATCATGTTTTAATGCTTCATCATGTTTCATCATGCTTCATCATGTTTTAATGCTTCATCATGTTTTAATGCTTCATCATGCTTCATCATGTTTTAATACTTCATCATGCTTCATCATGTTTTAATACTTCATCATGCTTCATCATGCTTCATCATGTTTTAATACTTCATCATGTTTTAATGCTTCATCATGTTTTAATGCTTCATCATGCTTCATCATGTTTTAATACTTCATCATGCTTCATCATGTTTCATCATGCTTCATCATGCTTCATCATGTTTTAATACTTCATCATGTTTTAATACTTCATCATGCTTCATCATGTTTTAATACTTCATCATGCTTCATCATGTTTTAATACTTCATCACGCTTCATCATGTTTCATCATGCTTCATCATGTTTTAATGCTTCATCATGTTTTAATGCTTCATCATGCTTCATCATGTTTTAATGCTTCATCATGTTTTAATACTTCATCACGCTTCATCATGTTTTAATGCTTCATCATGTTTTAATACTTCATCACGCTTCATCATGTTTTAATGCTTCATCATGTTTTAATGCTTCATCATGCTTCATCATGTTTTAATACTTCATCACGCTTCATCATGTTTTAATACTTCATCATGCTTCATCATGTTTTAATACTTCATCATGCTTCATCATGTTTTAATACTTCATCATGCTTCATCATGCTTCATCATGTTTTAATACTTCATCACGCTTCATCATGTTTTAATACTTCATCATGTTTTAATACTTCATCATGCTTCATCATGTTTTAATACTTCATCATGCTTCATCATGTTTTAATACTTCATCATGCTTCATCATGTTTTAATACTTCATCATGCTTCATCATGTTTTAATACTTCATCATGCTTCATCATGTTTTAATGCTTCATCATGTTTTAATACTTCATCATGCTTCATCATGTTTTAATACTTCATCATGCTTCATCATGTTTTAATGCTTCATCATGTTTTAATACTTCATCATGCTTCATCATGTTTTAATACTTCATCATGCTTCATCATGTTTTAATACTTCATCATGCTTCATCATGTTTTAATACTTCATCATGCTTCATCATGTTTTAATACTTCATCATGCTTCATCATGTTTTAATACTTCATCACGCTTCATCATGTTTTAATGCTTCATCATGTTTTAATACTTCATCATGCTTCATCATGTTTTAATACTTCATCACGCTTCATCATGTTTTAATACTTCATCATGCTTCATCATGTTTTAATACTTCATCATGCTTCATCATGTTTTAATGCTTCATCATGTTTTAATACTTCATCATGCTTCATCATGTTTTAATGCTTCATCATGTTTTAATACTTCATCATGTTTTAATACTTCATCATGTTTTAATACTTCATCATGTTTTAATACTTCATCATGTTTTAATACTTCATCATGCTTCATCATGTCGCTGTCAGCTTTCATCTGAACACCAACTTCCCCATCAGCCAAACCTAAAAACCATATTCCTGATATTTTGTTCGTAAAACTCTTCATCAACTTTAGTTGGAAATGAGATTTCCCTTCAGAAACAGTTGCTTTATTTCTGGTGATTTGTCTTCTATTTGCTGTTTGTCTTTGGTTTAGTTAAAGGAATTGCAGCTCACTGTTTCTCTGCCTGTCTCCTCTTTCCTGTGATTTCAGAACATAGACTTTCAGATGCGCCTGTTTGCAGGTACAGTTTCTAGAAACCCAGATACCCCTGCTTTAGTGTTACATCATTAGATCCACCAATCAGTAGTCAGTACCATCAGTAGATCCACCAATCAGTAGTCAGTACCATCAGTAGATCCACCAATCAGTAGTCAGTACCATCAGTAGATCCACCAATCAGCAGTCAGTACCATCAGTAGATCCACCAATCAGGAGTCAGTACCATCAGTAGATCCACCAATCAGTAGTCAGTACCATCAGTAGATCCACCAATCAGTAGTCAGTACCATCAGTAGATCCACCAATCAGCAGTCAGTACCATCAGTAGATCCACCAATCAGGAGTCAGTACCATCAGTAGATCCACCAATCAGTAGTCAGTACCATCAGTAGATCCACCAATCAGCAGTCAGTACCATCAGTAGATCCACCAATCAGCAGTCAGTACCATCAGTAGATCCACCAATCAGTAGTCAGTACCATCAGTAGATCCACCAATCAGTAGTCAGTACCATCAGTAGATCCACCAATCAGCAGTCAGTACCATCAGTAGATCCACCAATCAGCAGTCAGTACCATCAGTAGATCCACCAATCAGCAGTCAGTACATCAGTAGATCCACCAATCAGCAGTCAGTACCATCAGTAGATCCACCAATCAGCAGTCAGTACCATCAGTAGATCACCAATCAGGAGTCAGTACCATCAGTAGATCCACCAATCAGCAGTCAGTGCCATCAGTAGATCCACCAATCAGTAGTCAGTTCCATTAACAACATTTTCATTAGTGTAATTTAGTTTCAGGGTAATTATTTAAACTTGTCAAATCTTTTGGCATTTAGGTTAAGTGGATGAAAAGAAACAATCATGTTTTTATTAAAGACAACGATAGTTGCCGTCCTTTAAAAAACCTAACCCTAACGCTCAAGTTTAATTTCTTTGGGATGGGGGGTTAGGGTTCCAGGGTTCTCTGTGATTACAGGAAAACATACCTCAGGGGATTAGGTGGAGTTATTTTAATCAGCCTTGAATGAAACAGGAACTGCTGGTGAGAAGCTTATCGTCTTATAGCAATGAAAGAATAGCAGCTTCCTGTTGCTGTTCTCTTGACTTCCTGTCCTCATATCAACATGTTGCCTCTCAGGTGTGATGGTCCCAAATCTGGTCTCTGAGTCCTCTGGGCTTTTCCAGAATTAGGCCTGCGGAGGTGAATACTGTGTGTTTGTGACGTAGGCCTGTAGTCAGACTAGTCAACTGTGAACGGACATCCCATAATAATGTTGTGTTGGAGACAGAGTGTGTGTCAGTGTGTGTTTGGTTCCCCTGTGTAACATTTCATAAGCTCCTCCTCCACCAGATGTTCTTATGTTTCCTGTTCGTATAGATCTGCCGTTCGGTGAGGAGACACTTCAATAAGCAGTGAAACAAAACAGTGGGGGGTGGATGTAACCATGTCATGTTGTACCAGGTGGATGTTACCAGGTGGATGTAACCACGTCATGTGTACCAGGTGGATGTTACCAGGTCATGTGTACCAGGTGGATGTTACCAGGTGGATGTTACCAGGTGGATGTTACCAGGTGGATGTAACCATGTGGATGTTACCACGTCATGTTGTACCAGGTGGATGTTACCAGGTGGATGTAACCATGTGGATGTTACCACGTCATGTTGTACCAGGTGGATGTTACCAGGTGGAGTAACCATGGGATGTTACCACGTCATGTTGTACCAGGTGGATGTTACCAGGTCATGTTGTACCAGGTGGATGTAACCACATCATGTTGTACCAGGTGGATGTTACCAGGTCATGTTGTACCAGGTGGATGTTACCAGGTGGTATGTTACCAGGTCATGTTGTACCAGGTGGATGTTACCAGGTGGATGTTACCAGGTCATGTTGTACCAGGTGGATGTTACCACATCTTGGTACCAGGTGGATGTAACCACGTCAAGTTGTACCAGGTGGATGTTACCACATCATGTTGTACCAGGTGGATGTTATCACGTCATGTTGTACCAGGTGGATGTTATCACGTCATGTTGTACCAGGTGGATGAACCAAGTCATGTTGTACCAGGTGGATGTAACCACGTCATGTTGTACAAGGTGGATGTTACCATGTCATGTTGTACCAGGTGGATGTTACTAGGTCATGTTGTACCAGGTGGATGTAACCACGTCATGTTGTACCAGGTGGATGTTACCACATCATGTTGTACCAGGAGGATGTAACCACGTCATGTTGTGCCAGGTGGATGTTACCACGTCATGTTGTACCAGGGGATGTAACCACATCATGTTGTACCAGGTGGATGTAACCACATCATGTTGTACCAGGTGGATGTTACCAGGTCATGTTGTACCAGGTGGATGTTACCACGTCATGTTGTAGGGCGGCTGTGGCACAGTGGATTAGAGCGTTGGTGTTCGGATCAGGGGAGCAGAGGTTCAAACCCCACTGCAGTCAGCATGTCGTTGTGTCCTGGGCAAGACACTTCACCCAAATTGCTCCTGTGGGGATTTCCCACCGTATTGAGAAGGTAAGTCGCTTTGGATAAAAAGCGTCTAACAAGTAACATGTAATGTCATGTTGTACCAGGTGGATGTTACTACGTCATGTTGTACCAGGTGGATGTAACCACGTCATGTTGTACCGGTGGATGTTACCACGTCATGTTGTACCAGGTGGATGGTACTAGCTGGATGTTACTAGCTGGATGTTACAAGCTGGATGTTACTAGGTGGATGTTACTAGGTGGATGTTACTAGCTGGATGTTACTAGGTGGATGTACAGGTGATATGTTAATAGGTGGATGTTACTACGTGGATGTTACTAGCTGGATGTTACTAGCTGGATGTTACTAGCTGGATGTTACCAGGTGATATGTTAATAGGTGGATGTTACTAGTGAATGTTACAAGTGGATGTTACTAGCTGGGTGTTACTAGGTGGATGTTACTAGCTGGATGTTACTAGCTGGAGTTACTAGCTGGATGTTACTAGGTGGATGTTACCAGGTGGATGTTACTACGTGGATGTTACTACGTGGATGTTACTAGCTGGATGTACTAGCTGAATGTTACCAGGTGATATGTTAATAGGTGGATGTTACTAGCTGAATGTTACTAGCTGAGTGTTACTAGCTGGATGTTACTAGCTGGATGTTACTAGGTGGATGTTACCAGGTGGATGTTACTACGTGGATGTTACTAAGTGGATGTTACTAGCTGGATGTTACTAGCTGAATGTTACCAGGTGATATGTTAATAGGTGGATGTTACTAGTGAATGTTACTAGCTGGGTGTTACTAGGTGGATGTTACAAGCTGGATGTTACTAGCTGGATGTTACTAGCTGGGTGTTACCAGGTGGATGTTACTAGCTGGATGTTACAGGTGGATGTTACTAGCTGGGTGTTACTAGGTGGATGTTACTAGCTGGATGTTATTAGCTGGATGTTACTAGCTGGATGTTACTTGCTGGATGTTATTAGCTGGATGTTACTAGCTGGATGTTACTAGCTGGATGTTACTAGCTGGATGTTACAAGGTGAATGTTACCAGGTGGATGTTACTAGCTGGATGTTACTAGCTGGATGTTACTAGCTGGATGTTACTAGCTGGATGTTACCAGGTGGATGTTACTAGCTGGATGTTACTAGGTGGATGTTACTAGCTGGATGTTACAAGCTGGATGTTACTAGCTGGATGTTACAGGTGGATGTTACTAGCTGGATTACTTGCTGGATGTTACTAGCTGGGTGTTACTAAGTGGATGTTACTAGCTGGATGTTACCAGATGGATTTACTAGCTGGATGTTACAAGCTGGAGTTACTAGCTGAATGTTACCAGGTGGATGTTACTAGCTGGATGTTACTAGCTGGATGTTACTAGCTGGATGTTACTAGCTGAATGTTACTAGCTGGATGTTACTAGCTGGATGTTACTAGCTGGATGTTACTAGCTGGATGTTACCAGGTGGATGTTACTAGCTGGATGTTACAAGCTGGATGTTACTAGCTGAATGTTACCAGGTGGATGTTACTAGCTGGATGTTACTAGCTGGATTTACTAGCTGGATGTTACTAGCTGAATGTTACCAGGTGGATGTTACTAGCTGGATGTTACAGATGGATGTTACTAGCTGGATGTTACCAGGTGGATGTTACTGCTGGATGTTACTAGCTGGAAGTTACTAGCTGGATGTTACAGGTGGATGTTACTAGCTGGATGTTACCAGATGGATGTTACTAGCTGAATGTTACCAGGTGGATGTTACTAGCTGGATGTTACTAGCTGGATGTTACCAGGTGGATGTTACTAGCTGGATGTTACTAGCTGGATGTTACTTGCTGGATGTTACTAGCTGGATGTTACGAGCTGGATGTTACTAGCTGGATGTTACTAGCTGGATGTTACTAGGATGTTACTAGTGGATGTTACTAGCTGGATGTTACAAGCTGGATGTTACTAGCTGGATGTTACCAGATGGATGTTAACTAGCTGGATGTTACAAGCTGGATGTTACTAGCTGAATGTACAGGTGGATGTTACTAGCTGGATGTTACTAGCTGGATGTTACTAGCTGGATGTTACTAGCTGAATGTTACCAGGTGGATGTTACTAGCTGGATGTTACCAGATGGATGTTACTAGCTGGATGTTACCAGGTGGATGTTACTAGCTGGATGTTACTAGCTGGAAGTTACTAGCTGGATGTTACCAGGTGGATGTTACTAGTGGATGTTACCAGATGGATGTTACTAGCTGAATGTTACCAGGTGGATGTTACTAGCTGGATGTTACTAGCTGGATGTTACCAGGTGGATGTACTAGTGGATGTTACTAGCTGGATGTTACTTGCTGGATGTTATAGCTGGATGTTACGAGCTGGTGTATAGCTGGATGTTACTAGCTGGATGTTACTAGTGATGTTACTAGCTGGATGTTACTAGCTGGATGTACTAGGTGGATGTTATAGCTGGATGTCACTTGCTGGATGTTACTAGCTGGATGTTACTAGCTGGATGTTACTAGGTGGATGTACAGGTGATAGTTAATAGGTGGGATGTTACTAGCGAATGTACTAGCTGGGTGTTACTAGGTGGATGTTACAAGCTGGATGTTACTAGCTGGATGTTAATAGGTGGATGTTACTAGCTGAATGTTACAAGCTGGATGTTACTAGCGGGTGTTACTAGGTGGATGTTACTAGCTGGATGTTACTAGCTGGATGTTACTAGCTGGATGTTACTAGGTGGATGTTACCAGGTGGATGTTACTAGTGGATGTTACTACGTGGATGTTACTAGCTGGATGTTACTAGCTGAATGTTACCAGGTGATATGTTAATAGGTGGATGTTACTAGCTGAATGTTACTAGCTGAGTGTACTAGCTGGATGTTACTAGCGGATGTTACTAGCTGGATGTTACAAGGTGAATGTTACCAGGTGGATGTTACTAGCTGGATGTTACTAGCTGGATGTTACTAGCTGGATGTTACTAGCTGGATGTTACCAGTTGGATGTTACTAGTGGATGTTACTAGGTGGATGTTACTAGCTGGATGTTACAAGCTGGATGTACTAGCTGGATGTTACCAGGTGGATGTTACTAGTGGATGTTACTTGCTGGATGTTACTAGCTGGGTGTACTAAGTGGATGTTACTAGCTGGATGTTACCAGATGGATGTTACTAGCTGGATGTTACAAGCTGGAGTTACTAGCTGAATGTTACCAGGTGGAGTTACTAGCTGGATGTTACTAGCTGGATGTTACTAGCTGGATGTTACTAGCTGAATGTTACTAGCTGGATGTTACTAGCTGGATGTTACTAGCTGGATGTTACTAGCTGGATGTTACCAGGTGGATGTTACTAGCTGGATGTTACAAGCTGGATGTTACTAGCTGAATGTTACCAGGTGGATGTTACTAGGGATGTTACTAGCTGGATGTTACTAGCTGGATGTTACTAGCTGAATGTTACAGGTGGATGTTACTAGCTGGATGTTACCAGATGGATGTTACTAGCTGGATGTTACCAGTGGATGTACTAGGATGTTACTAGCTGGAAGTTACTAGGATGTTACCAGGTGGATGTTACTAGCTGGATGTTACCAGATGGATGTTACTAGCTGAATGTTACAGGTGGATGTTACTAGTGGATGTTACTAGCTGGATGTTACCAGGTGGATGTTACTAGCTGGATGTTACTAGCTGGATGTTACTTGCTGGATGTTACTAGCTGGATGTTACGAGCTGGATGTTACTAGCTGGATGTTACTAGCTGGATGTTACTAGCTGGATGTTACTAGCTGGATGTTACTAGCTGGATGTTACAAGCTGGATGTTACTAGCTGGATGTACCAGATGGATGTTACTAGCTGGATGTTTACAAGCTGGATGTTACTAGCTGAATGTTACCAGGTGGATGTTACTAGCGCGATGTACTAGCTGGATGTTACTAGCTGGATGTTACTAGCTGAATGTTACCAGGTGGATGTTACTAGCTGGATGTTACCAGATGGATGTTACTAGCTGGATGTTACCAGGTGGATTACTAGCTGGATGTTACTAGCTGGAAGTTACTAGCTGGATGTTACCAGGTGGATGTTACTAGCTGGATGTTACCGATGGATGTTACTAGCTGAATGTTACCAGGTGGATGTTACTAGCTGGATGTTACTAGCTGGATGTTACAGGTGGATGTTACTAGCTGGATGTTACTAGCTGGATGTTACTTGCTGGATGTACTAGCTGGATGTTACGAGCTGGATGTTACTAGCTGGATGTTACTAGCTGGATGTTACTAGCTGGATGTTACTAGCTGGATGTTACTAGCTGGATGTTACTAGGTGGATGTTACTAGCTGGATGTCACTTGCTGGATGTTACTAGCTGGATGTTACTAGATGGATGTACTAGGTGGATGTTACCAGGTGATATGTTAATAGGTGGATGTTACTAGCTGAATGTTACTAGCTGGGGTTACTAGGTGGATGTTACAAGCTGGATGTTACTAGCTGGATGTTAATAGGTGGATGTTACTAGCTGAATGTTACAAGCTGGATGTTACTAGCTGGGTGTTACTAGGTGGATGTTACTAGCTGGATGTTACTAGCTGGATGTTACTAGCTGGATGTTACTAGGTGGATGTTACCAGGTGGATGTTACTACGTGGATGTTACTACGTGGATGTTACTAGCTGGATGTTACTAGCTGAATGTTACCAGGTGATATGTTAATAGGTGGATGTTACTACTGGATGTTACTAGCGTGATGTTACTAGCTGGATGTTACTAGCTGAATGTTACTAGGTGATGTTAGGTGGATGTTACTACTGGATGTTACTAGCTGGATGTTACTAGCTGGATGTTACTAGCTGGATGTTACCAGGTGGATGTTACTAGTGGATGTTACTAGCTGGATGTTACTAGCTGGATGTTACTAGGTGGATGTTACCAAGCTGGATGTTACTAGCTGGATGTTACTAGCTGGGTGTTACCAGGTGGATGTTACTAGCTGGATGTTACTAGTGGATGTTACTAGCTGGGTTTACCAGGTGGATGTTACTAGCTGGATGTTATAGCTGGATGTTACTAGCTGGATGTTACTTGCTGGATGTTACTAGCTGGATGTTACTAGCTGGATGTTACTAGCTGGATGTTACTAGCTGGATGTTACAGCTGAATGTTACCAGGTGGATGTTACTAGCTGGATGTTACTAGCTGGATGTTCTAGCTGGATGTTACTAGCTGGATGTTACCAGGTGGATGTTACTAGCTGGATGTTACTAGGTGGATGTTACTAGCTGGGTGTTACTAGGTGGATGTTACTAGCTGGATGTTACCAGATGGATGTTACTAGCTGGATGTTACAAGCTGGATGTTACTAGCTGAATGTTACCAGGTGGATGTTACTAGCTGGATGTTACTAGCTGGATGTTACTAGCTGAATGTTACTAGCTGGATGTTACTAGCTGGATGTTACTAGCTGGATGTTACTAGCTGAATGTTACCAGGTGGATGTTACTAGCTGGATGTTACTAGCTGGATGTTACTAGCTGGATGTTACCAGGTGGATGTTACTAGCTGATGTTACCAGGTGGATGTTACTAGCTGAATGTTACCAGGTGGATGTTACCAGGTGGATGTTACTAGCTGGATGTTACTAGGTGGATGTTACTAGCTGGATGTTACCAGATGGATGTTACTAGCTGGATGTTACCAGGTGGATGTTATTAGCTGGATGTTACTAGCTGGATGTTACTAGCTGGATGTTACTAGGTGGATGTTACTAGCTGGATGTTACCAGGTGGATGTTACCAGGTGGATGTTACTAGCTGGATGTTACTAGGTGGATGTTACCAGGTGGATGTTACTAGCTGGATGTTACCAGGTGGATGTTATTAGCTGGATGTTACTAGGTGGATGTTACTAGCTGGATGTTACCAGGTGGATGTTACCAGGTGGATGTTACCAGGTGGATGTTACTAGCTGGATGTTACTAGCTGGATGTTACCAGATGGATGTTACCAGATGGATGTTACCAGGTGGATGTTACTAGCTGGATGTTACTAGCTGGATGTTACCAGGTGGATGTTACTAGCTGGATGTTACTAGGTGGATGTTACCAGGTGGATGTTACTAGCTGGATGTTACTAGCTGGATGTTACTAGCTGGATGTTACTAGCTGGATGTTACCAGCTGGATGTTACTAGGTGGATGTTACTAGCAGGATGTTACTAGCTGGATGTTACCAGGTGGATGTTACTAGCTGGATGTTACTACGTGGATGTTACTAGCAGGATGTTACTAGCTGGATGTTACCAGGTGGATGTTACTAGCTGGGATGTTACTAGCTGGATGTTACCAGGTGGATGTTACTAGCTGGATGTTACCAGATGGATGTTACTAGCTGGATGTTACCAGGTGGATGTTATTAGCTGGATGTTACTAGCTGGATGTTACTAGCTGGATGTTACTAGCTGGATGTTACCAGGTGGATGTTTTAGCTGGATGTTACTAGCTGGATGTTACTAGCTGGATGTTACTAGGTGGATGTTACTAGCTGGATGTTACCAGGTGGATGTTACCAGGTGGATGTTACTAGCTGGATGTTACTAGGTGGATGTTACCAGGTGGATGTTACTAGCTGGATGTTACTAGCTGGATGTTACCAGGTGGATGTTACCAGGTGGATGTTACTAGCTGGATGTTACTAGGTGATGTTACCATATCAGGTGTTTTTATTTCTCAGCTCTGTGCCTCTCTTTCCATCAGCACCGTCATGAGTACTTTGCTGTGCCTGTGTACTGAAGGTTGCCTCCACCCTCTTCCCTGCATGATGCACCCTCCACGATGCACCCTCCACCCTGCGTGATGCACCCTCCACCCTGCATGATGCAGCCTCCACCCTGCATGCTGAGTGTTTGGCCCCCTGAGCACCACCCTTTGTAAATCACATGATATTAGTTTACATGACATTGCCTGCAGCTGATGTAGAATCCTGCAGGAACTTTGACTCCAGACCAGACTAACCCTTTGAGCCGTGATATGAGGATTCTATGATAGTAATAATATCAGACTCCACCTTCAGAAAGCTGATCCAGGAATAAAGCTCCACCCTTCTCCAGGGTTTAAATTCTGCTGCAGCAGTTTTAGATTCTCCATCAGCTTCACATTTTAATGTTCTTCAACAACAGTCAGTTTTATATTTCACATATTGAATTGTTTGCTGTGGACCTAAGAGTAACAGCTGATCAGATGTCTTTTTGGTTTCAGGCCGTTTTTCTAAATGTTGATGTAATGTTCATGTTGTCCAGCAGAGGCTGCAGTGCACCGGGTCTCAAACACTCTCCTCCTTACCTCCTTTATTCCTTTGTATTTTGGCCTATCAGGGCTTCCATACTTCCTTAATTTGTGTTTTTTTTATTTTCATTATTTCATCATCTTTATTTAGTGTTTCAGTTGCAAATTGGTGTTCATATTTCACTTCAAATGTTATGTCATTACATTTTATGAATTGTTCCTGCTGTGATTTTTTACAAGTTTGGAAATCGGAGCAGTTCCAAGTCTCCTTGTAATCGTTAGGAGAAGCGTGCTAGGAATCTTACAAATGATTATAAGAGAAGCGACCACCAGACACCTGAGAGATGTTCACCTTTATAAATCTTTCAAATGATTCATACACCGTGAATAGGTCAGTTACATTCATTCATTGAAATGTTTTATATATATTTCTTTTTAATTGTTGTCATTATTATCATTATTATTATTATTATCATTATTATTATTATTATCATTATTATTATTATTATTATTATATTATATACAGACCTGAAACACATTATATAATCCATATTCAGTGACTCTGATTATTAATAAACTGTTTATGATTATGTGTTGTTTAATCCGTCTGGTTTTTTAATCAGACTGCACACCACACACACACACACACACACCACACCACACACACACACACACACACACACCACACACACACACGCACACGCACGCAGACGCACACGCACACACACAGACGCACACGCGCACGCACGCACGCACGCACACACAACACACACCACACACACACACACACACACACACACCACACACACACACACAGCTCTCAACTTTACCAGCTTTGATAGCACTTTGATGCATCAATAATTATAAAACATATCATATTTATTATTATTATCTGCACAATGACTACTTTAACTATATTTTGATGATAATACTTTTCTACTTTTACTTGAGGAACCTTTTTAATGCAGGACTTTACTGTAACAGAGTATTCCTACACTCTGGTACTTCTACTTTTACTCAAGTACAAGATCTGAGTACTTCTACTTTTACTCAAGTACAAGATCTGAGTACTTCTACTTTCACTCAAGTACAAGATCTGAGTACTTCTACTTTTACTCAAGTACAAGATATGAGTACTTCTATTCTTACTCAAGTACAAGATCTGAGTACTTCTACTTTCACTCAAGTACAAGATCTGAGTACTTCTACTTTTACTCAAGTACAAGATATGAGTACTTCTATTCTTACTCAAGTACAAGATCTGAGTACTTCTACTTTTACTCAAGTACAAGACCTGAGTACTTCTATTCTTACTCAAGTACAAGATCTGAGTACTTCTACTGTTACTCAAGTACAAGATCTGAGTACTTCCTCCACCACTGTTTATACATTTTAATATTGTAACACGTGCAGTTCCCCTCTCGGACAGCCGGTGGCAGCAGAGTTCAGTTTCTGCTCTTGTTATTAAACCTGTTCTCCTGTTAGCCTCCTGTTAGCCTCAGTTAGCTTCAAATGTTTCCTTGGATCAGAGCAGGAGACACATGAAGCTAACCGAGGCTAACGAGGCTAACTGAAGCTAACAGGAGTTGAATCACTGTTTTCCTGGAGCCTCTGACGGAGGAGACTCGGGTTTCTGCACAGAGACAGCCGGGGATTCACTTTATGAAGTTGTTGGTTTGACTCTAAAAGTTTGAAAGATGCAGACTGTGAGACACGGAGCTGGGATTTATTAACCGGAGCTCCTGATCCCCGGTCCGGAGCCTCCCGTTCCCGGTCCGGAGCCTCCCGTTGCCGGTCCGGAGCTCCCGAGCTCCCGAACTCCCGTTCCCCGGTCCGGAGCCTCCCGTTGTCCGTCCGGAGCTCCCGAGCTCCCGAGCTCCCGAGCTCCCGTTCCCCGGTCCGGAGCCTCTCATTCCCCGGTCCGGAGCCTCCCGTTCCCGGTCCGGAGCTCTCGTTCCCCGGTCCGGTGCACCCGTTCCCCGGTCCGGAGCCCTCGTTCCCTGGTCCGGAGCTCCCGTTGCCCGGTCCGGAGCCCCTGTTCTCTCCTGGAGCCCTAAACACACGGTCACTCACAGGTAAGATCGGTCGTGTTAAACTATAACATATATAATGAATCAAGTAGTTTTATAGTTGGAGACAGTTAGATTCTGTGTGGATCAGTAAAGTGTGGGTCGGTGTTAGAGCCGGGCTCCGTGTATCTGCTGGAGAGGTTTCCATTTTTTATCATCAGTTTAATCAGCTGCAGAATTACACAGTAATAATTACACAGGTAACAATAACACAGGTTACAATAACACAGATATAAACAGGTAATAACAAAGATAATAACACAGGTAATAAGGGAGGGCGTGTGGCACAGTGGATAGTGTGTAGGTGTTCAGATCAGGGGGACACAGGTTCAAACACCACTGCAGTCAGCATGTCGTTGTGTCCCTGAGGCACTTCACCCCAAATTGCTCCTGTGGTGATTGTCCACAGTATTGAGTATGTTAGTCGCTTTGGATAAAAGCGTCTAACAAGTAACATGTAATGTAATAACACAGGGTAATAACACAGGGTAATAATAACACAGTAATGTCGACGGTATAAATAAAGGTTGGTTGTTGCTGTCTGATCATGGTATTATTTGATGACTCATGTTACTGCCATGCTTATCAGGGTTTCAGATGCAGCTGGAAAATCATAAATGTATTTCTGATTAAATTATTATAAATGTGTACGCAATGTGTAAAACAGATGTTTTCAGAGTAAATTCAGCCTTCTTTTTAACTGTTTTGTTTACTTGCATTTCTTATGTTGTATTATTTCATACATCTATTACAATATTTGCTCAAATTGACAGCAGGCATTACAGAGTCCTCCTCTTTAACAATGGAGAGGATTAAAAGAAAAAAAGGTCAGAGCTAGCATTAACGTGATTATCAGGAATCATCAAATCTTTAATGTGCTGTTTCTCCTCCAGCAGTCTGACACACAGTTACAAAGAAAGAGAACAACTATAGGAAGCAAAGACCCATCAGCAGGAGAGGACTCTTTAAAGTAGAGACACTACATACTGATATACACCTGAACATCATCAGGAGAGGACTCTTTAAAGTAGAGACACTACATACTGATATACACCTGAGCATCATCAGGAGAGGACTCTTTAAAGTAGAGACACTACATACTGATATACACCTGAGCATCAGCAGGAGAGGACTCTTTAAAGTAGAGACACTACATACTGATATACACCTGAACATCATCAGGAGAGGACTCTTTAAAGTCGAGACACTACATACTGATATACACCTGAACATCAGCAGGAGAGGACTCTTTAAAGTAGAGACACTACATACTGATATACACCTGAACATCAGCAGGAGAGGACTCTTTAAAGTAGAGACACTACATACTGATATACACCTGAACATCAGCAGGAGAGGACTCTTTAAAGTAGAGACACTACATACTGATATACACCTGAACATCAGCAGGAGAGGACTCTTTAAAGTAGAGACACTACATACTGATATACACCTGAACATCAGCAGGAGAGGACTCTTTAAAGTAGAGACACTACATACTGATATACACCTGAACATCAGCAGGAGAGGACTCTTTAAAGTAGAGACACTACATACTGATATACACCTGAACATCAGCAGGAGAGGACTCTTTAAAGTAGAGACACTACATACTGATATACACCTGAACATCAGCAGGAGAGAACTCTTTAAAGTAGAGACACTACATACTGATATACACCTGAACATCAGCAGCAGAGGACTCTTTAAAGTAGAGACACTACATACTGATATACCTGAACATCAGCAGGAGAGACTCTTTAAAGTGAGACACTACATACTGATATACCTGAACATCAGCAGGAGAGGACTCTTTAAAGTAGAGACACTACACACTGATATACACCTAAACATCAGCAGGAGAGGACTCTTTAAAGTAGAGACACTACATACTGATATACACCTGAACATCAGCAGGAGAGGACTCTTTAAAGTAGAGACACTACATACTGATATACACCTGAACATCAGCAGGAGAGGACTCTTTAAAGTAGAGACACTACATACTGATATACACCTGAACATCAGCAGGATAGGACTCTTTAAAGTAGAGACGCTACATACTGATATACACCTGAACATCAGCAGGAGAGGACTCTTTAAAGTAGAGACGCTACATACTGATATACACCTGAACATCAGCAGGAGAGGACTCTTTAAAGTAGAGACACTACATACTGATACACCTGAACATCAGCAGGAGAGGACTCTTTAAAGTAGAGACACTACACTGATATACACCTGAACATCAGCAGGAGAGGACTCTTTAAGTAGAGACACTACATACTGATATACACCTGAACATCAGCAGGAGAGACTCTTTAAAGTAGAGACACTATACTATATACACCTGAACATCAGCAGGATAGGACTCTTTAAAGTAGAGACACTACACACTGATATACACCTGAACATCAGCAGGAGAGGACTCTTTAAAGTAGAGACACTACACACTGATATACACCTGAACATCAGCAGGAGAGGACTCTTAAAGTAGAGACACTACATACTGATATACACCTGAACATCAGCAGGAGAGGACTCTTTAAAGTAGAGACACTACACACTGATATACACCTGAACATCAGCAGGAGAGGACTCTTTAAAGTAGAGACACTACATACTGATATACACCTGAACATCAGCAGGAGAGGACTCTTTAAAGTAGAGACACTACATACTGATATACACCTGAACATCAGCAGGAGAGGACTCTTTAAAGTAGAGACACTACATACTGATATACACCTGAACATCAGCAGGAGAGGACTCTTTAAAGTAGAGACACTACATACTGATATACTCCTGAACATCAGCAGGAGAGGACTCTTTAAAGTAGAGACACTACATACTGATATACTCCTGAACATCAGCAGGAGAGGACTCTTTAAAGTAGAGACACTACATACTGATATACACCTGAACATCAGCAGGAAAGGACTCTTTAAAGTAGAGACACTACATACTGATATACACCTGAACATCAGCAGGAAAGGACTCTTTAAAGTAGAGACACTACATACTGATATACACCTGAACATCAGCAGGAAAAGACTCTTTAAAGTAGAGACACTACATACTGATATACACCTGAACATCAGCAGGAGAGGATTCTTTAAAGTAGAGACACTACATACTGATATACACCTGAACATCAGCAGGAGAGGACTCTTTAAAGTAGAGACACTACATACTGATATACACCTGAACATCAGCAGGAGAGGACTCTTTAAAGTAGAGACTACATACTGATATATACCTGAACATCAGCAGGAGAGGACTCTTTAAAGTAGAGACACTACATACTGATATACACCTGCACATCAGCTGGAGAGGACTCTTTAAAGTAGAGACACTACATACTGATATACACCTGAACATCATCAGGAGAGGACTCTTTAAAGTAGAGACACTACATACTGATATACACCTGCACATCAGCAGGAGAGGACTCTTTAAAGTAGAGACACTACATACTGATATACACCTGAACATCATCAGGAGAGGACTCTTTAAAGTAGAGACACTACATACTGATATACACCTGCACATCAGCAGGAGAGGACTCTTTAAAGTAGAGACACTACATACTGATATACACCTGAACATCAGCAGGAGAGGACTCTTTAAAGTAGAGACACTACATACTGATATATACCTGAACATCAGCAGGAGAGGACTCTTTAAAGTAGAGACACTACATACTGATATACACCTGCACATCAGCTGGAGAGGACTCTTTAAAGTAGAGACACTACATACTGATATACACCTGAACATCAGCAGGAGAGGACTCTTTAAAGTAGAGACACTACATACTGATATACACCTGAACATCAGCAGGAGAGGACTCTTTAAAGTAGAGACATTACACACTGATATACACCTGAACATCAGCAGGAGAGGACTCTTTAAAGTAGAGACACTACATACTGATATACACCTGAACATCAGCAGGAGAGAACTCTTTAAAGTAGAGACACTACATACTGATATACACCTGAACATCAGCAGAAGAGGACTCTTTAAAGTAGAGACACTACATACTGATATATACCTGAACATCAGCAGGAGAGGACTCTTTAAAGTAGAGACACTACATACTGATATACACCTGAACATCAGCAGGAGAGAACTCTTTAAAGTAGAGACACTACATACTGATATACACCTGAACATCAGCAGAAGGGGACTCTTTAAAGTAGAGACACTACATACTGATATACACCTGAACATCAGCAAGAGAGGACTCTTTAAAGTAGAGACACTACATACTGATATACACCTGAACATCAGCAGGAGAGGACTCTTTAAAGTAGAGACACTACATACTGATATACACCTGAACATCAGCAGGAGAGGACTCTTTAAAGTAGAGACACTACATACTGATATACACCTGAACATCAGCAGGAGAGGACTCTTTAAAGTAGAGACACTACACACTGATATACACCTGAACATCAGCAGGAGAGGACTCTTTAAAGTAGAGACACTACACACTGATATACACCTGAACATCAGCAGGAGAGGACTCTTTAAAGTAGAGACACTACATACTGATATACACCTGAACATCAGCAGGAGAGGACTCTTTAAAGTAGAGACACTACACACTGATATACACCTGAACATCAGCAGGAGAGGACTCTTTAAAGTAGAGACACTACATACTGATATACACCTGAACATCAGCAGGAGAGGACTCTTTAAAGTAGAGACACTACAACTGATATACACCTGAACATCAGCAGGAGAGGACTCTTTAAAGTAGAGACACTACACACTGATATACACCTGAATATCAGCAGGAGAGGACTCTTTAAAGTAGAGACACTACACACTGATATACACCTGCACATCAGCAGGAGAGGACTCTTTAAAGTAGAGACACTACACTGATATACACCTGAACATCAGCAGGAGAGGACTCTTTAAAGTAGAGACACTACATACTGATATACACCTGAACATCAGCAGGAGAGGACTCTTTAAAGTAGAGACACTACATACTGATATACACCTGAACATCAGCAGGAGAGGACTCTTTAAAGTAGAGACACTACATACTGATATACACCTGAACATCAGCAGGAGAGGATCTTTAAAGTAGAGACACTACATACTGATATACACCTGAACATCAGCAGGAGAGGACTCTTTAAAGTAGAGACACTACATACTGATATACACCTGAACATCATCAGGAGAGGACTCTTTAAAGTAGAGACACTACATACTGATATACACCTGAACATCATCAGGAGAGGACTCTTTAAAGTAGAGACACTACATACTGATATACACCTGCAATCATCAGCAGGAGAGGACTCTTTAAAGTAGAGACACTACATACTGATATACACCTGAACATCAGCAGGAGAGGACTCTTTAAAGTAGAGACACTACATACTGATATACCTGAACATCAGCAGGAGAGGACTCTTTAAAGTAGAGACACTACATACTGATATACACCTGCACATCAGCTGGAGAGGACTCTTTAAAGTAGAGACACTACATACTGATATACACCTGAACATCAGCAGGAGAGGACTCTTTAAAGTAGAGACACTACATACTGATATACACCTGAACATCAGCAGGAGAGGACTCTTTAAAGTAGAGACTTACACACTGATATACACCTGAACATCAGCAGGAGAGGACTCTTTAAAGTAGAGACACTACATACTGATATACACCTGAACATCAGCAGGAGAGACTCTTTAAAGTAGAGACACTACATACTGATATACACCTGAACATCGGCAGAAGAGGACTCTTTAAAGTAGAGACACTACATACTGATATACACCTGAACATCAGCAGGAGAGAACTCTTTAAAGTAGAGACACTACATACTGATATACACCTGAACATCAGCAGAAGGGGACTCTTTAAAGTAGAGACACTACATACTGATATACACCTGAACATCAGCAAGGAGGACTCTTTAAAGTAGAGACACTACATACTGATATACACCTGAACATCAGCAGGAGAGGACTCTTTAAAGTAGAGACACTACATACTGATATACACCTGAACATCAGCAGGAGAGGACTCTTTAAAGTAGAGACACTACATACTGATATACACCTGAACATCAGCAGGAGAGGACTCTTTAAAGTAGAGACACTACACTGATATACACCTGAACATCAGCAGGAGAGGACTCTTTAAAGTAGAGACACTACACACTGATATACACCTGACATCAGCAGGAGAGGACTCTTTAAAGTAGAGACACTACATACTGATATACACCTGAACATCAGCAGGAGAGGACTCTTTAAAGTAGAGACACTACACACTGATATACACCTGAACATCAGCAGGAGAGGACTCTTTAAAGTAGAGACACTACATACTGATATACACCTGAACATCAGCAGGAGAGGACTCTTTAAAGTAGAGACACTACATACTGATATACACCTGAACATCAGCAGGAGAGGACTCTTTAAAGTAGAGACACTACACCTGATATACACCTGAATCAGCAGGAGAGGACTCTTTAAAGTAGAGACACTACACTGATATACACCTGCACATCAGCAGGAGGACTCTTTAAAGTAGAGACACTACACACTGATATACACCTGAACATCAGCAGGAGAGGACTCTTTAAAGTAGAGACACTACATACTGATATACACCTGAACATCAGCAGAGAGGCTCTTTAAAGTAGAGACACTACATACTGATATACACCTGAACATCAGCAGAGAGCTCTTTAAAGTAGAGACACTACATACTGATATACACCTGAACATGCAGGAGAGGACTCTTTAAAGTAGAGACACTACATACTGATATACACCTGAACATCAGCAGGAGAGGACTCTTTAAAGTAGAGACACTACATACTGATATACACCTGAACATCAGCAGGAGAGGACTCTTTAAAGTAGAGACGCTACATACTGATATACACCTGAACATCAGCAGGAGAGGACTCTTTAAAGTAGAGACACTACATACTGATATACACCTGAACATCATCAGGAGAGGACTCTTTAAAGTAGAGACACTACATACTGATATACACCTGAACATCATCAGGAAGGACTCTTTAAAGTAGAGACACTATATACTGATATACACCTGAACATCAGCAGGATAGGACTCTTTAAAGTAGAGACACTACACACTGATATACACCTGAACATCAGCAGGAGAGGACTCTTTAAAGTAGAGACACTACACTGATATACACCTGAACATCAGCAGGAAGGACTCTTTAAAGTAGAGACACTACATACTGATATAAACCTGAACATCAGCAGGAGAGGACTCTTTAAAGTAGAGACACTACATACTGATATACACCTGAACATCAGCAGGAGAGGACTCTTTAAAGTAGAGACACTACATACTGATATACACCTGAACATCATCAGGAGGACTCTTTAAAGTAGAGACACTACATACTGATATACACCTGAACATCATCAGGAGAGGACTCTTTAAAGTAGAGACACTACATACTGATATACACCTGAACATCAGCAGGAGAGGACTCTTTAAAGTAGAGACACTACATACTGATATACACCTGAACATCAGCAGGAGAGGACTCTTTAAAGTAGAGACGCTACATACTGATATACACCTGAACATCAGCAGGAGAGGACTCTTTAAAGTAGAGACGCTACATACTGACATACACCTGAACATCAGCAGAGAGGACTCTTTAAAGTAGAGACACTACACACTGATATACACCTGAACATCAGCAGGAGAGGACTCTTTAAAGTAGAGACACTACATACTGATATACACCTGAACATCAGCAGGAGAGGACTCTTTAAAGTAGAGACACTACATACTGATATACACCTGAACATCAGCAGGAGAGGACTCTTTAAAGTAGAGACACTACATACTGATATACACCTGAACAACATCAGGAGAGGACTCTTTAAAGTAGAGACACTACATACTGATATACACCTGAACACATCAGGAGAGGACTCTTTAAAGTAGAGACACTATATACTGATATACACCTGAACATCAGCAGGATAGGACTCTTTAAAGTAGAGACACTACACTGATATACACCTGAACATCAGCAGGAGAGGACTCTTTAAAGTAGAGACACTACACACTGATATACACCTGAACATCAGCAGGAGAGGACTCTTTAAAGTAGAGACACTACATACTGATATAAACCTGAACATCAGCAGGAGAGGACTCTTTAAAGTAGAGACACTACATACTGATATACACCTGAACATCAATAGGAGAGGACTCTTTAAAGTAGAGACACTACATACTGATATACACCTGAACATCATCAGGAGAGGACTCTTTAAAGTAGAGACACTACATACTGATATACACCTGAACATCATCAGGAGAGGACTCTTTAAAGTAGAGACACTACATACTGATATACACCTGAACATCAGCAGGAGAGGACTCTTTAAAGTAGAGACACTACATACTGATATACACCTGAACATCAGCAGGAGAGGACTCTTTAAAGTAGAGACACTACATACTGATATACACCTGAACATCAGCAGGAGAGGACTCTTTAAAGTAGAGACACTACATACTGATATACACCTGAACATCAGCAGGAAGGACTCTTTAAAGTAGAGACACTACATACTGATATACACCTGAACATCAGCAGGAGAGGACTCTTTAAAGTAGAGACACTACATACTGATATACACCTGAACATCAGCAGGAGAGGACTCTTTAAAGTAGAGACACTACATACTGATATACACCTGAACATCAGCAGGAGGACTCTTTAAAGTAGAGACACTACATACTGATATACACCTGAACATCAGCAGGAGAGGACTCTTTAAAGTGAGACGCTACATACTGATATACACCTGAACATCAGCAGGAGAGGACTCTTTAAAGTAGAGACGCTACATACTGATATACACCTGAACATCAGCAGGAGAGGACTCTTTAAAGTAGAGACGCTACATACTGATATACACCTGAACATCAGCAGAGAGGACTCTTTAAAGTAGAGACACTACATACTGATATACACCTGAACATCAGCAGGAGAGGACTCTTTAAAGTAGAGACACTACATACTGATATACACCTGAACATCAGCAGGAGAGGACTCTTTAAAGTAGAGACACTACATACTGATATACACCTGAACATCAGCAGGAGAGGACTCTTTAAAGTAGAGACACTACATACTGATATACACCTGAACCTCAGCAGGAGAGGACTCTTTAAAGTAGAGACACTACATACTGATATACACCTGAACATCAGCAGGAGAGGACTCTTTAAAGTAGAGACACTACATACTGATATACACCTGAACATCAGCAGGAGAGGACTCTTTAAAGTAGAGACACTACATACTGATATACACCTGAACATCAGCAGGAGAGGACTCTTTAAAGTAGAGACACTACATACTGATACACACCTGAACATCAGCAGAGGACTCTTTAAAGTAGAGACACACATACTGATAACACCTAACATCAGCAGGAGAGGACTCTTTAACATAAAGTCTGCAACTGCAGAAATTGTTTAATGTCTGCTGGAGTTTATGCAGGTAATGTTTACGTGTGGTGGTTTATGAAAATGTGCACTTTCAGTAATATTTAGTCTTTGTGTAATAACAGTATTTACGTCTGCAGTGAGCTTTGACACAGTCTGAGAGACGGACACACACACACCTGTCTCTGGACTGACTGGATCCAGAGGAGCAGGGTCTGCTCGGTTCTAACTGTGTTTGTGTTTGATTAATGCTGTCTTTGTTTCCTCTCAGCAGTAGCATGGAGTCCGGTCCTCAGTACTCAGAGGCAGGCAGCGTTTGGCATGTGATGCAGAGAGAGGTTCATCAGAGAGATGTTCATCAGAGAGACGTTCCTCACAGAGATGTTCCTCACAGAGACGTTCCTCACAGAGATGTTTCCTCACAGAGACGTTCCTCACAGAGAAGCAGAGAGCTGCAGGCTGCTGGAGGTTTTCCTCTCAGGAGGAGCTCCATGGGGCTTCACTCTCAGGGGAGGACTGGAGCATCAAGAGCCTCTGATCATCACCAAGGTGACCGCTGGGAAACACTCTGTTTAACACACTGAGAGGTTCTCCATAACACACACACTGAGAGGTTCTCCATAACACACACACTGAGAGGTTCTCCATAACACACACACTGAGAGGTTCTCCATAACACACCACTGAGAGGTTCTCCATAACACACACATCTGAGAGGTTCTCCATAACACACACATCGAGAGGTTCTCCATAACACACGCATCTGAGAGGTTCTCCATAACACACACATCTGAGAGGTTCTCCATAACACACACATCGAGAGGTTCTCCATAACACACATCGAGAGGTTCTCCATAACACACACACTGAGAGGTTCTCCATAACACACACACTGAGAGGTTCTCCATAACACACACACTGAGAGGTTCTCCATAACACACACATCGAGAGGTTCTCCATAACACACTCATCGAGAGGTTCTCCATAACACACACATCGAGAGGTTCTCCATAACACACACACTGAGAGGTTCTCCATAACACACCATCGAGAGGTTCTCCATAACACACTCATCGAGAGGTTCTCCATAACACACACACTGAGAGGTTCTCCATAACACACATCGAGAGGTTCTCCATAACACACGCATCTGAGAGGTTCTCCATAACACACACATCTGAGAGGTTCTCCATAACACAAACATCTGAGAGGTTCTCCATAACACACACATCTGAGAGGTTTCTCCATAACACACCATCTGAGAGGTTCTCCATAACACACACACTGAGAGGTTCTCCATAACACACACACTGAGAGGTTCTCCATAACACACACATCTGAGAGGTTCTCCATAACACACACATCGAGAGGTTCTCCATAACACACGCATCTGAGAGGTTCTCCATAACACACACATCTGAGAGGTTCTCCATAACACACATCGAGAGGTTCTCCATAACACACACATCGAGAGGTTCTCCATAACACACACACTGAGAGGTTCTCCATAACACACACTGAGAGGTTCTCCATAACACACACACTGAGAGGTTCTCCATAACACACACATCGAGAGGTTCTCCATAACACACTCATCGAGAGGTTCTCCATAACACACACACTGAGAGGTTCTCCATAACACACACTGAGAGGTTCTCCATAACACACACATCGAGAGGTTCTCCATAACACACGCATCTGAAGGTTCTCTCCATAACACACGCATCTGAGAGGTTCACCATGTGGGTGGTGGGTGTGTGTGTGTGTGTGTGTGTGTGTGTGTGTGTGTGTGTGTGTGTGTGTGTGTGTGTGTGTGTGTGTGTGTGTGTGTGTGTGTGTGTGTGTACTGAAACAGTGACAGGAGTCCATCACATATCAGAGCTGATGTTGTGGAGGTGATTGTTACTGTGGGTTCTGCAGCTGATCTGTGGAGAGAGTGCATCTAAAGCATGTTCTGTGTTCTAGCAGAAACTGACCACAGCACATGTTCTGTGTGGATCAGCTGCTCTGACCCTCAGTGTTAGCACAGTGAGAGGAAGGCAGCCTATCAGCTCACTGTGTTCGATGTGTAATGATTAACTTCAGGTAGTGACCTGGTTAAACACCTGCTGGTCGGGGCTGCTTTGGTTGGGTTCCTAGTTTCTGTGTTGACCCGTCTGAGGTCCAAAGTCCGACTCACATGACCGAAACTCGGATATCAGCTGCATGTTTCCTCTGTTAATATCACTGAAGGTAAGCGAACATGTTTGCATCTGATGGTGAGAATCTAAAGTATTTCACCTGTATTATCACAACCTCTGAAGATGTGTTCTCTGGTAGCTCACTGAGTTCGGTTTGCTCTCGCTGATGGTTAGCAGATGTTAGCTGGACCGTCCTGATGATTCTGTGCTCGGTTAGTTTCTGGTTGTTAGTAGATGTTAGCTGGACCGTCCTGATGTTTCTGTGCTGGGTTAGTTTCTGGTTGTTAGTAGATGTTAGCTGGACCGTCCTGATGATTCTGTGCTGGGTTAGTTTCTGGTTGTTAGCAGATGTTAGCTGGACCGTCCTGATGATTCTGTGCTGGATTAGTTTCTGGTTGTTAGTAGATGTTAGCTGGACCGTCCTGATGATTCTGTGCTGGGTTAGTTTTCTGGTTGTTAGCAGATGTTAGCTGGACCGTCCTGATGTTTCTGTGCTGGGTTAGTTTCTGGTTGTTAGCAGATGTTAGCTGGACCGTCCTGATGATTCTGTGCTGGATTAGTTTCTGGTTGTTAGTAGATGTTAGCTGGACCGTCCTGATGTTTCTGTGCTGGGTTAGTTTCTGGTTGTTAGCAGATGTTAGCTGGACCGTCCTGATGATTCTGTGCTCGGTTAGTTTCTGGTTGTTAGTAGATGTTAGCTGGACCGTCCTGATGTTTCTGTGCTGGATTAGTTTCTGGTTGTTAGTAGATGTTAGCTGGACCGTCCTGATGTTTCTGTGCTGGGTTAGTTTCTGGTTGTTAGCAGATGTTAGCTGGACCGTCCTGATGATTCTGTGCTGGATTAGTTTCTGGTTGTTAGTAGATGTTAGCTGGACCGTCCTGATGATTCTGTGCTGGGTTAGTTTCTGGTTGTTAGCAGATGTTAGCTGGACCGTCCTGATGTTTCTGTGCTGGGTTAGTTTCTGGTTGTTAGCAGATGTTAGCTGGACCGTCCTGATGATTCTGTGCTGGATTAGTTTCTGGTTGTTAGTAGATGTTAGCTGGACCGTCCTGATGATTCTGTGCTGGGTTACTTTCTGGTTGTTAGTAGATGTTAGCTGGACCGTCCTGATGATTCTGTGCTCGGTTAGTTTCTGGTTGTTAGTAGATGTTAGCTGGACCGTCCTGATGTTTCTGTGCTCGGTTAGTTTCTGGTTGTTAGTAGATGTTAGCTGGACCGTCCTGATGTTTCTGTGCTCGGTTAGTTTCTGGTTGTTAGCAGATGTTAGCTGGACCGTCCTGATGTTTTCTGTGCTCGGTTAGTTTCTGGTTGTTAGCAGATGTTAGCTGGACCGTCCTGATGTTTCTGTGCTCGGTTAGTTTCTGGTTGTTAGTAGATGTTAGCTGGACCGTCCTGATGATTCTGTGCTGGTTAGTTTTCTGGTTGTTAGTAGATGTTAGCTGGACCGTCCTGATGATTCTGTGCTGGTTAGTTTCTGGTTGTTAGTAGATGTTAGCTGGACCGTCCTGATGTTCTGTGCTCGGTTAGTTTCTGGTTGTTAGCAGATGTTAGCTGGACCGTCCTGATGATTCTGTGCTGGGTTAGTTTCTTGTTTGTTAGTAGATGTTAGCTGGACCGTCCTGATGTTCTGTGCTCGGTTAGTTTTCTGGTTGTTATCAGATGTTAGCTGGACCGTCCTGATGATTCTGTGCTGGGTTAGTTTCTGTTTGTTATCAGATGTTAGCTGGACCGTCCTGATGATTCTGTGCTGGTTAGTTTCTGTTTGTTAGTAGATGTTAGCTGGACCGTCCTGATGATTCTGTGCTGGGTTAGTTTCTGTTTGTTAGTAGATGTTAGCTGGACCGTCCTGATGATTCTGTGCTGGGTTAGTTTCTGTTTGTTAGTAGATGTTAGCTGGACCGTCCTGATGATTCTGTGCTGGGTTAGTTTCTGGTTGTTAGTAGATGTTAGCTGGACCGTCCTGATGATTCTGTGCTGGGTTAGTTTCTGGTTGTTAGTAGATGTTAGCTGGACCGTCCTGATGATTCTGTGCTGGGTTAGTTTCTGGTTGTTAGTAGATGTTAGCTGGACCGTCCTGATGATTCTGTGCTGGGTTAGTTTCTGTTTGTTAGTAGATGTTAGCTGGACCGTCCTGATGTTTCTGTGCTGGGTTAGTTTCTGTTTGTTAGTAGATGTTAGCTGGACCGTCCTGATGATTCTGTGCTGGGTTAGTTTCTGGTTGTTAGCAGATGTTAGCTGGACCGTCCTGATGATTCTGTGCTGGGTTAGTTTCTGTTTGTTATCAGATGTTAGCTGGACCGTCCTGATGATTCTGTGCTCGGTTAGTTTCTGGTTGTTAGTAGATGTTAGCTGGACCGTCCTGATGATTCTGTGCTGGATTAGTTTCTGGTTGTTAGCAGATGTTAGCTGGACCGTCCTGATGATTCTGTGCTGGTTAGTTTCTGGTTGTTAGTAGATGTTAGCTGGACCGTCCTGATGTTTCTGTGCTCGGTTAGTTTCTGGTTGTTAGTAGCTGTTAGCTGGACCGTCCTGATGATTCTGTGCTGGTTTAGTTTCTGGTTGTTAGTAGATGTTAGCTGGACCGTCCTGATGATTCTGTGCTCGGTTAGTTTTCTGGTTGTTAGTAGATGTTAGCTGGACCGTCCTGATGATTCTGTGCTGGTTAGTTTCTGGTTGTTAGTAGATGTTAGCTGGACCGTCCTGATGATTCTGTGCTGGTTAGTTTCTGGTTGTAGTAGATGTTAGCTGGACCGTCCTGATGATTCTGTGCTGGTTAGTTTCTGGTTGTTAGTAGATGTTAGCTGGACCGTCCTGATGATTCTGTGCTGGTTAGTTTCTGGTTGTTAGTAGATGTTAGCTGGACCGTCCTGATGATTCTGTGCTCGGTTAGTTTCTGTTGTTAGTAGATGTTAGCTGGACCGTCCTGATGATTCTGTGCTGGTTAGTTTCTGGTTGTTAGTAGATGTTAGCTGGACCGTCCTGATGATTCTGTGCTCGGTTAGTTTCTGGTTGTTAGTAGATGTTAGCTGGACCGTCCTGATGATTCTGTGCTGGTTAGTTTCTGGTTGTTAGCAGATGTTAGCTGGACCGTCCTGATGTTCTGTGCTCGGTTAGTTTCTGGTTGTTAGTAGATGTTAGCTGGACCGTCCTGATGATTCTGTGCTGGTTAGTTTCTGGTTGTTAGCAGATGTTAGCTGGACCGTCCTGATGTTCTGTGCTCGGTTAGTTTCTGGTTGTTAGTAGATGTTAGCTGGACCGTCCTGATGATTCTGTGCTGGTTAGTTTCTGGTTGTTAGCAGATGTTAGCTGGACCGTCCTGATGTTCTGTGCTCGGTTAGTTTCTGGTTGTTAGTAGATGTTAGCTGGACCGTCCTGATGATTCTGTGCTGGTTAGTTTCTGGTTGTTAGTAGATGTTAGCTGGACCGTCCTGATGTTTCTGTGCGGTTAGTTTCTGGTTGTTAGTAGATGTTAGCTGGACCGTCCTGATGATTTCTGTGCTGGGTTTAGTTTCTGGTTGTTAGTAGATGTTAGCTGGACCGTCCTGATGATTCTGTGCTGGGTTAGTTTCTGGTTGTTAGCAGATGTTAGCTGGACCGTCCTGATGATTCTGTGCTGGTTACTTTCTGGTTGTTAGTAGATGTTAGCTGGACCGTCCTGATGATTCTGTGCTCGGTTAGTTTCTGGTTGTTAGTAGATGTTAGCTGGACCGTCCTGATGTTCTGTGCTGGGTTAGTTTCTGGTTGTTAGTAGATGTTAGCTGGACCGTCCTGATGTTCTGTGCTGGTTACTTTCTGGTTGTTAGTAGATGTTAGCTGGACCGTCCTGATGTTTCTGTGCTGGTTAGTTTCTGGTTGTTAGTAGATGTTAGCTGGACCGTCCTGATGATTCTGTGCTCGGTTAGTTTCTGGTTGTTAGTAGATGTTAGCTGGACCGTCCTGATGATTCTGTGCTCGGTTAGTTTCTGGTTGTTAGTAGATGTTGCTGGACCGTCCTGATGTTTCTGTGCCGGTTAGTTTCTGGTTGTTAGTAGATGTTAGCTGGACCGTCCTGATGATTCTGTGCTGGATTAGTTTCTGGTTGTTAGCAGATGTTAGCTGGACCGTCCTGATGTTTCTGTGCTGTTACTTTCTGGTTGTTAGTAGATGTTAGCTGGACCGTCCTGATGATTCTGTGCTGGGTTAGTTTCTGGTTGTTAGTAGATGTTAGCTGGACCGTCCTGATGATTCTGTGCTGGGTTAGTTTCTGTTTGTTATCAGATGTTAGCTGGACCGTCCTGATGATTCTGTGCTCGGTTAGTTTCTGGTTGTTAGTAGATGTAAGCTGGACCGTCCTGATGTTTCTGTGCTGGTTTACTTTCTGGTTGTTAGTAGATGTTAGCTGGACCGTCCTGATGATTCTGTGCTGGGTTAGTTTCTGGTTGTTAGTAGATGTTAGTGGACCGTCCTGATGATTCTGTGCTGGGTTAGTTTTTGGTTGTTAGCAATGTTAGAGGACCGTCCTGATGTTTCTGTGCTCGGTTAGTTTTCGGTTGTTAGTAGATGTTAGCTGGACCGTCCTGATGATTCTGTGCTGGATTAGTTTCTGGTTGTTAGTAGATGTTAGCTGGACCGTCCTGATGATTCTGTGCTCGGTTAGTTTCTGGTTGTTAGTAGATGTTAGCTGGACCGTCCTGATGTTTCTGTGCTGGGTTAGTTTCTGGTTGTTAGTAGATGTTATGCTGGACCGTCCTGATGTTTCTGTGCTCGGTTAGTTTCTGGTTGTTAGTAGATGTTAGCTGGACCGTCCTGATGATTCTGTGCTGGATTAGTTTCTGGTTGTTAGTAGATGTTAGCTGGACCGTCCTGATGATTCTGTGCTGGATTAGTTTCTGGTTGTTAGTAGATGTTAGCTGGACCGTCCTGATGATTCTGTGCTGGATTAGTTTCTGGTTTTAGTAGATGTTAGCTGGACCGTTCTGATGATTCTGTGCTGGATTAGTTTCTGGTTGTTAGTAGATGTTAGCTGGACCGTCCTGATATTTCTGTGCTGGTTTACTTTCTGGTTGTTAGTAGATGTTAGCTGGACCGTCCTGATGATTCTGTGCTGGGTTAGTTTTTGGTTGTTAGCAGATGTTAGCTGGACCGTCCTGATGTTTCTGTGCTCGGTTAGTTTCTGGTTGTTAGTAGATGTTAGCTGGACCGTCCTGATGATTCTGTGCTGGATTAGTTTCTGGTTGTTAGTAGATGTTAGCTGGACCGTCCTGATGATTCTGTGCTGGATTAGTTTCTGGTTGTTAGTAGATGTTAGCTGGACCGTCCTGATGATTCTGTGCTCGGTTAGTTTCTGGTTGTTAGTAGATGTTAGCTGGACCGTCCTGATGTTTCTGTGCTCGGTTAGTTTCTGGTTGTTAGTAGATGTTAGCTGGACCGTCCTGATGATTCTGTGCTGGATTAGTTTCTGGTTGTTAGTAGATGTTAGCTGGACCGTCCTGATGATTCTGTGCTGGATTAGTTTCTGGTTGTTAGTAGATGTTAGCTGGACCGTCCTGATGATTCTGTGCTGGGTTAGTTTCTGGTTGTTAGTAGATGTTAGCTGGACCGTCCTGATGATTCTGTGCTGGATTAGTTTCTGGTTGTTAGTAGATGTTAGCTGGACCGTCCTGATGTTTCTGTGCTGGTTTACTTTCTGGTTGTTAGTAGATGTTAGCTGGACCGTCCTGATGTTCTGTGCTGGTTTACTTTCTGGTTGTTAGTAGATGTTAGCTGGACCGTCCTGATGTTTCTGTGCTGGTTTACTTTCTGGTTGTTAGCAGATGTTAGCTGGACCGTCCTGATGATTCTGTGCTGGGTTAGTTTCTGGTTGTTAGTAGATGTTAGCTGGACCGTCCTGATGATTCTGTGCTGGTTAGTTTCTGGTTGTTAGTAGATGTTAGCTGGACCGTCCTGATGTTTCTGTGCTGGGTTAGTTTCTGGTTGTTAGTAGATGTTAGCTGGACCGTCCTGATGTTTCTGTGCTGGGTTAGTTTCTGGTTGTTAGTAGATGTTAGCTGGACCGTCCTGATGTTCTGTGCTCGGTTAGTTTCTGGTTGTTAGTAGATGTTAGCTGGACCGTCCTGATGATTCTGTGCTGGGTTAGTTTCTGGTTGTTAGTAGATGTTAGCTGGACCGTCCTGATGATTCTGTGCTGGGTTAGTTTCTGGTTGTTAGTAGATGTTAGCTGGACCGTCCTGATGTTTCTGTGCTGGTTAGTTTCTGGTTGTTAGTAGATGTTAGCTGGACCGTCCTGATGATTCTGTGCTGGATTAGTTTCTGGTTGTTAGTAGATGTTAGCTGGACCGTCCTGATGATTCTGTGCTGGATTAGTTTCTGGTTGTTAGCAGATGTTAGCTGGACCGTCCTGATGTTTCTGTGCTGGATTAGTTTCTGGTTGTTAGTAGATGTTAGCTGGACCGTCCTGATGATTCTGTGCTGGATTAGTTTCTGGTTGTTAGCAGATGTTAGCTGGACCGTCCTGATGATTCTGTGCTGGGTTAGTTTCTGGTTGTTAGTAGATGTTAGCTGGACCGTCCTGATGTTTCTGTGCTGGGTTAGTTTCTGGTTGTTAATAGATGTTAGCTGGACCGTCCTGATGATTCTGTGCTGGATTAGTTTCTGGTTGTTAGCAGATGTTAGCTGGACCGTCCTGATGATTCTGTGCTGGGTTAGTTTCTGGTTGTTAGTAGATGTTAGCTGGACCGTCCTGATGTTTCTGTGCTGGGTTAGTTTCTGGTTGTTAGTAGGGCTGCAACTAACGATTATTTTGGTAGTCGACTAATCGGTCGATTATTTTTTCGATTAGTCGACTAATCTAACGATTATTTCTGTCACACCTCCATCTCTGCTTCCTGTGGGCACGGCTCCTTTTCCGGGCTCCAGTGCATGTTTTACCTCAAGTCTGCACACCTGTGAATGTCACCCTGTTGTCCAGTCCCTCTGCCTTAACATAACATGATCCCATAGAAAATTAAAATAATGACTCATGAAACATTTGAATTTGAACTTTGAACTTGTTTAATCAAATGTATTTGAATAACATAAATACAAAAAAATCATAATGAAAACAAAATAAATAATACAAATTAAAGTGCAAGTTTGAAAGTAAAGATGTGCAAATAATGTAAACGTTACTCAAAGTAGCAGCCTCTGCCCCAGCACCGCGGTTCTGTTGGGGCTGTGTGGGGGCTGGGTGCATGAGCCTCTCTTCAGGACAAACTCATCCAAACACCTTTGCTTTGGACTACAATAGAAAGAGAACAAAACATCAAGCTGTATTAATTATCATCAGAATTGGTAGGCTATAGTATCAGTTTATCTTAGATGGTGTACTGCCTAATGCTATGAACGTTAAACCATGGGAAAGCTAGTTGACTGGCTAGACAGCTCACGTTAGCACCGAGTGTCGTGTTTTTGCAGACTGACTAGCGAAGTAAGATTGTGA
The DNA here is from genome assembly GCA_011823955.1 of Dissostichus mawsoni. Taxonomy (NCBI): domain Eukaryota; kingdom Metazoa; phylum Chordata; class Actinopteri; order Perciformes; family Nototheniidae; genus Dissostichus; species Dissostichus mawsoni. Next base: position 818,384 of record JAAKFY010000025.1, read on the forward strand.
CACTGCCACATTGAGTATATGTGTATATAGTACATGAAATAGATAAAGATATAATCAAAAGAACATATGAATTGAAATTGTTAAATGCGCTTCGTCTAAAACAACGAATTAAGGACTTAAAACGAATTGAACTGACTACCATGTTGAATTGATGTATTAATGCTATTATTGAAAGTCTGAAAATCATTATAAATACGAATTCAATCGCATTTTTTCTTGTCATTTCGCAGACCCTTGTTAATTATTATTTTAAGTTTGGAATTAATTACAGCGTCCATAAAGCTCTAGTGTGCTCTACTACGCTGTCAGCTTGGCGCTGTTTAGCTGCTCGTTGGTGGACACGCAGCCTCAACATAACTGAAGTAGCGTTTGCTTAGCAAGCATTAACCATGAGACGTTCTGTTTTCCAACATGTAAGCTAACGTAAACATGACTATGGCTAACTAGCTCAAACTTACCCATGATCCAAAGTAGCAGTCATCACGGTTCCAGGGTGCTTGCGTTTTAAATGCTCGTGCATCGCTGTAGTGCTGCCGTGGAATGCCAATTCCCCTTTACAAATTCTGCATTTCACTTCTTTGGCTTGTCTACTGTGAAATACTCCCACACTTTCGAAACTCTCGGTCTCGCTTTTTTGAGCTCTTCATCACCCTCATTCTCTCTCCTTTCCGCCATCGTTCGTATTCTTTCTTCTTTGTTGTTAATACAGAATGCAGTCATGGCAGACAATGGAGAGTATACTGCCCCCAGCACTTCCTGTAGTGCATTGCAGATACAAATGAACATTTGCGCAGTTTTGAATTAACGTTACCGGCTCTCTGATTGTTTTTATACGACGCGTCGACACTAAAATTCCGCGTTGACGAATTTTTATGATCAACGTCGTCGATTATGTCGACTAATCGTTGCAGCCCTAGTTGTTAGCATGTTAGCTGGACCGTCCTGATGATTCTGTGCTGGGTTAGTTTCTGGTTGTTAGTAGATGTTAGCTGGACCGTCCTGATGTTTCTGTGCTGGGTTAGTTTCTGGTTGTTAGTAGATGTTAGCTGGACCGTCCTGATGTTTCTGTGCTCGGTTAGTTTCTGGTTGTTAGTAGATGTTAGCTGGACCGTCCTGATGATTCTGTGCTCGGTTAGTTTCTGGTTGTTAGTAGATGTTAGCTGGACCGTCCTGATGATTCTGTGCTCGTTTAGTTTCTGGTTGTTAGTAGATGTTAGCTGGACCGTCCTGATGTTTCTGTGCTGGGTTAGTTTCTGGTTGTTAGTAGATGTTAGCTGGACCGTCCTGATGTTTCTGTCCTCGGTTAGTTTCTGGTTGTTAGTAGATGTTAGCTGGACCGTCCTGATGATTCTGTGCTCGGTTAGTTTCTGTTTGTTAGTAGATGTTAGCTTGACCGTCCTGATGTTTCTGTGCTGGGTTAGTTTCTGGTTGTTAGTAGATGTTAGCTGGACCGTCCTGATGTTTCTGTGCTCGGTTAGTTTCTGGTTGTTAGTAGATGTTAGCTGGACCGTCCTGATGATTCTGTGCTCGTTTAGTTTCTGGTTGTTAGTAGATGTTAGCTGGACCGTCCTGATGATTCTGTGCTGGGTTAGTTTCTGGTTGTTAGTAGATGTTAGCTGGACCGTCCTGATGTTTCTGTCCTCGGTTAGTTTCTGGTTGTTAGTAGATGTTAGCTGGACCGTCCTGATGATTCTGTGCTCGGTTAGTTTCTGTTGTTAGTAGATGTTAGCTTGACCGTCCTGATGTTTCTGTGCTGGGTTAGTTTCTGGTTGTTAGTAGATGTTAGCTGGACCGTCCTGATGATTCTGTGCTCGGTTAGTTTCTGGTTGTTAGCAGATGTTAGCTGGACCGTCCTGATGATTCTGTGCTGGGTTAGTTTCTGGTTGTTAGTAGCTGTTAGCTGGACCGTCCTGATGTTTCTGTGCTGGGTTAGTTTCTGGTTGTTAGTAGATGTTAGCTGGACCGTCCTGATGTTTCTGTGCTGGGTTAGTTTCTGGTTGTTAGCAGATGTTAGCTGGACCGTCCTGATGTTTCTGTGCTGGGTTAGTTTCTGGTTGTTAGTAGATGTTAGCTGGACCGTCCTGATGTTTCTGTGCTGGGTTAGTTTCTGGTTGTTAGTAGATGTTAGCTGGACCGTCCTGATGATTCTGTGCTCGGTTAGTTTCTGGTTGTTAGTAGATGTTAGCTGGACCGTCCTGATGTTGCTGTGCTGGGTTAGTTTCTGGTTGTTAGTAGATGTTAGCTGGACCGTACTGATGATTCTGTGCTGGATTAGTTTCTGGTTGTTAGTAGATGTTAGCTGGACCGTCCTGATGATTCTGTGCTGGGTTAGTTTCTGGTTGTTAGTAGATGTTAGCTGGACCGTCCTGATGATTCTGTGCTGGGTTAGTTTCTGGTTGTTAGTAGCTGTTAGCTGGACCGTCCTGATGATTCTGTGCTGGGTTAGTTT
>JAAKFY010000025.1:825832-873332 GCA_011823955.1 Dissostichus mawsoni
TCATTCGCTGAGTATTTCCACTACTTTATTATTTATTAAAAGGTGTGTTACTGTGCTGTATTTATAATATTGTATGTGTGTATTATAATGTGTGTGTGTGTGTGTGTGTGTGTGTGCTGCAGGTGGAGGAGGACAGCAAGGCGGCCGCTGTGAGTCTGCAGGTTGGAGACGAGCTGGTCAACATTAACGAGATTCCTCTGAGCGGCTTCAGACAGGAAGCTATCTGCCTGGTGAAGGGGTCCCACCGGAGCCTGAGCCTGGTGGTGGTGAAGAGGTATACTATAACACCTCTAAAACCAGTATACTTAACTGGTTTTAGAGGTATACTATAACACCTCTAAAACCAGTATACTTAACTGGTTTTAGAGGTATACTATAACACCTCTAAAACCAGTATACTTAACTGGTTTTAGAGGTATACTATAACACCTCTAAAACCAGTATACTTAACTGGTTTTAGAGGTATACTATAACACCTCTAAAACCAGTATACTTAACTGGTTTTAGAGGTATACTATAACACCTCTAAAACCAGTATACTTAACTGGTGAAGAGGTAGGTCCCCCCCCCACACGGTGGTAACACCTCCAATACATATCTGTATCTGAGGACGCAGTGATGAACTGTGTGTGTGTGTGTGTGTGTGTGTGTGTGTGTGTGTGTGTGTGTAGTAGGTTGTATATTTTCTCTTTTTGATCCTATCAGATGAGTATCACTATGATAATAATACCCCCCCCCCCCGCCTGTGTGATCATACTTCTGTATAGTTTTCCCAGCAGGCTTCCTCATGGTTTCTGCCCCTTATTGACTCTTCAGATCTGGTTTATGATTCATGAGTCCTGAGGCCTGTCAGTGACTCACTGCTCCATTGTCTCTCTGGATCATAACGTAACAGATCCTGCTGTACGAGTCCATTCAGAGTTTATCTGTACAGAGTCTCTATAGCATCTGCAAACACCAGTGTGTGTGTGTGTGTGTGTGTGTCCGTCACAGTGTGATTACTCATGTTGTGGTTGGACGACTACTCAAGGCTTCTTCTGACAGTGAACATGAACATATTTCAGTGTTTCTGTTAATGCTGATTCTCTCTCTGCTCTGAAACACCGTCACACACTTCCCCGCTCAGGGTTTAAGCATTAATTCAATTCAAGCATTACATGAAGACAGAAATCTAGTCACTGACACCAACATCTCTGAAATCACTCTCCAAACCAAGGTGGTGTCTCTACAGACAGCAGGGGTTCACATGCAGCGACCAATGTGTGTGTGTGTGTGTGTGTGTGTGTGTGTGTGTGTGTGTGTGTGTTGTGTGTGTGTGTGTGTGTGTGTGTGTGTGTGTGATCACGTGTGTTTCGTCGTCAGAGTGTGGGTGTGTTTCGGGTGTGTATCGTCAGAGTGTGTGGGTGTGTTTCAGGTGCACTGAGTCTGTACCGGGTCAGGGTGGTTCTGTGTTTACTGATGGTCACTGAGTCTGTACCGGGTCAGGGTGGTTCTGTGTTTACTGACGGTCACTGAGTCTGTACCGGGTCAGGGTGGTTCTGTGTTTACTGACGGTCACTGAGTCTGTACCGGGTCAGGGTGGTTCTGTGTTTATTGACAGTCTGTAACGGGTCAGGGTGGTTCTGTGTTTACTGACAGTCACTGAGTCTGTACCGGGTCAGGGCGGTTCTGTGTTTACTGACGGTCACTGAGTCTGTACCGGGTCAGGGTGGTTCTGTGTTTATTGACAGTCTGTAACGGGTCAGGGTGGTTCTGTGTTTACTGACAGTCACTGAGTCTGTACCGGGTCAGGGCGGTTCTGTGTTTACTGACAGTCACTGAGTCTGTACCAGGTCAGAGTGGTTCTGTGTTTACTGACAGTCACTGAGTCTGTACGGGTCAGGGTGGTTCTGTGTTTACTGACAGTCACTGAGTCTGTACGGGTCAGGGTGGTTCTGTGTTTACTGACAGTCACTGAGTCTGTACTGGGTCAGGGTGGTTCTGTGTTTACTGACGGTCACTGAGTCTGTACCGGGTCAGGGTGGTTCTGTGTTTACTGACAGTCACTGAGTCTTTACCGGGTCAGGGTGGTTCTGTGTTTACTGACAGTCACTGAGTCTGTACCGGGTCAGGGTGGTTCTGTGTTTACTGACAGTCATGAGTCTGTACTGGGTCAGGGTGGTTCTGTGTTTATTGACAGTCTGTACCGGATCAGGGTGGTTCTGTGTTTACTGACGGTCACTGAGTCTGTACTGGGTCAGGGTGGTTCTGTGTTTACTGACAGTCTGTACCGGGTCAGGGTGGTTCTGTGTTTACTGACAGTCACTGAGTCTGTACTGGGTCAGGGTGGTTCTGTGTTTACTGACAGTCTGTACCGGGTAAGGTTTGGTTCTGTGTTTACTGACAGTCACTGAGTCTGTACTGGGTCAGGGTGGTTCTGTGTTTACTGACAGTCTGTACCGGGTCAGGGTGGTTCTGTGTTTACTGACAGTCTGTACTGGGTCAGGGTGGTTCTGTGTTTACTGACAGTCTGTACCGGGTCAGGGTGGTTCTGTGTTTACTGACAGTCTGTACGGGGTCAGGGTGGTTCTGTGTTTACTGACAGTCTGTACTGGGTCAGGGTGGTTCTGTGTTTACTGACAGTCTGTACCGGGTCAGGGTGGTTCTGTGTTTACTGACAGTCTGTACCGGGTCAGGGTGGTTCTGTGTTTACTGACAGTCTGTACTGGGTCAGGGTGGTTCTGTGTTTACTGACAGTCTGTACCGGGTCAGGGTGGTTCTGTGTTTACAGTCACTGAGTCTGGCGTCAGTGCAGAGCTGAGTGCTCTTGGTGTTCCTGAAACACATCACGTAGTGTGTCCTATGCTTTCCTTCAGCTGAGGAAGTGCTCAGAGATTCACTTATATCTCTATCTTCAGGACACCCCCCTCTTTTAGTTTTGGTTTGTTCCAAAGTCAGTGACGGGGAGTAACGCCTAACCCTCTCGTCAAACAACTTTTATTTTTATTTAAAACTTTACATTCCAGGCAAAGAAATACTTTGAGCTGTCATTTGTTTTTCACACTAATAAGTGTTGCCTTAGGGAAGACTTTCATTACATTCATTAAAGGTCCCCTATCAGTCACTTTCTGATGTCTTTTCTACATCACTATTGGCGCATTTCCACTGCAGGGCCTCGCTCGGCTTAGTACGTATAGTTAGGCCTCGTTAGGACTGTCTCACTTTATGCTGCGTCTCCATTACAGTTTAGTAGCTGGGGCAGTAACTATAGTAACGCAGTGTAGGCGGAGCCGTGACGTCATCTTCAATGAGAACCACAGAAAAACAACATCAGCCGTTAGCTGTTAGCCCTCAGAGCTCACAGCTCCTCATATCTGTTCAGAAACTAGACACAAGTTAAACAAGTCCAAACCACAGCCTGTCTGTGTCATGGAGAATACAGTCGCTGCTTTATTTATATCTGTATAGGCCGTTGTTGTGAGTGTGGACGGTCGGAGCATATACTGCGTTAGCTTAGCCGAACTCCATTTAGACAACACGCATTTTAAAAGGTGTCTCTCCTGCCGTCTGTCTGCAGACTTGTCAAAGCATTAATTCATGGTGTTTACTAACCGGTATCAGTATGTTGTTACTTCGGCATCATTTAGAAACGTGTATTACAATTAAATCACGGTCACATCTGTTCATGTTGTTGTAGTTGTAGCCCCCTTGCCAGCGATTCTCTCTCTAGTTTAGCATACTCAGCCCGACTCAGCCTGGTTGTTGGCCCGGAAAGAACCTCCATTTTATGGGGCCAGAAAAACTGTGAAATAGTACCCGTTAGCCGGAACTACGCTAAGTGGAAACGCAACCAAAAACGGGCCGGGCACGGCACGTTTAAACCGCGCTCCGCACTGTAGTGGAAATGCGCCATATGTGTCCCGGTGTGTCACGAAACTCACAAAGTGATGTCTTCTCTACATCACCATGTGTCCCCGGTGTGTCAGGAACTCACAAAGTGATGTCTTCTCTACATCACCATGTGTCCCGGTGTGTCAGGAACTCACAAAGTGATGTCTTTCTACATCACCATGTGTCCCCGGTGTGTCAGGAGACTCACAAAGTGATGTCTTCTCTACATCACCATGTGTCCCCGGTGTGTCAGGAGACTCACAAAGTGATGTCTTCTCTACATCACCATGTGTCCCCGGTGTGTCAGGAGACTCACAAAGTGATGTCTTCTCTACATCACCATGTGTCCCCTGTGTGTCAGGAGACTCACAAAGTGATGTCTTCTCTACATCATATGTGTCCCCGGTGTGTCAGGAGACTCACAAAGTGATGTCTTCTCTACATCACCATGTGTCCCCGGTGTGTCAGGAGACTCACAAAGTGATGTCTTCTCTACATCACCATGTGTCCCCGGTGTGTCAGGAGACTCACAAAGTGATGTCTTCTCTACATCACCATGTGTCCCCGGTGTGTCAGGAGACTCACAAAGTGATGTCTTCTCTACATCACCATGTGTCCCCGGTGTGTCAGGAGACTCACAAAGTGATGTCTTCTCTACATCACCATGTGTCCCCGGTGTGTCAGGAGACTCACAAAGTGATGTCTTCTCTACATCATATGTGTCCCTGGTGTGTCAGGAGACTCACAAAGTGATGTCTTCTCTACATCACCATGTGTCCCCTGTGTGTCAGGAGACTCACAAAGTGATGTCTTCTCTACATCACCATGTGTCCCCTGTGTCAGGAGACTCACAAAGTGATGTCTTCTCTACATCACTATGTGTCCCCGGTGTCAGGAGACTCACAAAGTGATGTCTTCTCTACATCAATATGTGTCCCTGGTGTCAGGAGACTCACTAAGTGATGTCTTCTCTACATCACCATGTGTCCCCGGTGTGTCCCCGGTGTGTCAGGAGACTCACAAAGTGTCCTCTCTCTTTTCCTCCGTACCCACATCTCTAAAAACGGGGGAACAACGGAGCTGATCCAGATTTGCTGCGTCATGACGACATTACTAAAATTTGGGCGGGCTTTACACCACCCACCCAATCAGAAACGTTGCTGTCAGAAACAATGAGACGTGTTCTGGAAGTAATATGGTCTGTGTTTACATTAGCATGCTAACACTCAGAGCTAACCTGTACTGGAGAGAGTCTGTGAAGAAGCAGGAAATCAAAAGGAACTCACCTTGAGGTAAACCTGAGAGAGAGAGAGAGTTTGAGCTCCATGCTGTTTCAGAGAGAATCCTTGAAGTGGTTTTACATCATAGACATGTTTTTTATATATGTGTTTATATCTGATACCCATAATATATGCCTAAAAATAGCATGATAAGAGATCTTTAAACACTGAACTGTGTTCAATTCATTAAACAATGAATAAACAAACATAATGAAGCTTCATCTGCTGCTCCGTCAGGTGGAAGCTTCACCCCCAGGGCCACCTGTTGCCATAGTGATGGTGGAAATGCCTGATGGGTGGACATGTCCTCCCTGATTAGAATATCAGCCCTCACAGCCAATCAGAAGAGGTGAAGTGCTGGGGGACTTCCCCCCCTCCCCCTCTTCCCCCTCCTCCCCCTCTCCGGGTGACTCCAGTAATCCTGAAGGAGATCTTCCACCCTCCGTCAAACTGCCGCTGGAGTTTCAGTCATGGCCGCCGTGTGTGTGAACCACAATGTGTGTGTGAGCTGCAGTGTGTGTGTGTGAGTGTCTCTTCCTGTTGTGTGTGCAGTGTGTGAGGGGTGTGTGTGCAGAGAGCTCCCGGCTTTATTAATGAACTTTTTTTGGGACACGTTTCTTCTTTGTGTCTGTTTTGAATTTATTGTCCAGATGTTCGGTGAGTGAAAATTCTATATTTTTAAATCTCTTGTGAACTGTGTGTGTGAAGCTGAGGTCCTCTTGTGTTGGGGTGTGTTAGTGAGGAACTGGGGACTGAGATATATCTGCTTTATGACCTTAATAACTTAATACTCTGTTGTTGTGTTTTTGTCCCGTCACTCTTTGTGAGGTTGGACAGTCATTAAGGTTAAGCCGTGATCAGCAGACTCTCCAAATGTAAATTACTCTTGTGTTTTAATCCTCTCATAAAGTAATTTTAGTTTAATCATAAATGTTTAGCACACACTGAGCTGTTTGAATGCTGGCTGGTTGGGACCTGGATGCATTGAAGTGAATGGAGCTCCAGCCCCCTCCCCAGATTCACTTTCAACATATCTGAGTGTTCCCGGCTGTAACCCGGACGATAGGCCTAATAAACCCCTAATTTGCATACCAATGGCAGCCATGTGTGGCTCTGGTGCCCCAGTAACCGGACTGAGAGGACGACCAGCTCCATGTGGGCCTCTTTTGTCCTCCCACCGCCTTTACTTTAATCCACATTCATTTTGTGGATCTGTCCGACTATTGAGATTCACCAAATCTCTCAAAGTAAATCAGTAGTTAGCCATGCTATGACTTTTTACTGCCTTCTACAAGGTGAACTTTTCCAATGATTGTCTAAAGGGGCTTGCAGGCTCCAAACAGAGCCCACCATCATTCATCATCAACATATCAAACAACCAGCAACAACAACAACAACAACAACAACAACCAAAGCTGTTGTTGGTAATTGGTAGAGAAATATTGATTCCTCCACAAAACTGGAAGCTCATCTCATTAATATCCGGGAGATGACTAAACCTGAATCAGTGTCTGGGGGGCAGACGACAGCTTGATGCTGCTGATCTGATCATATAAGACCCTCTCTGCTACCCCCCCCCCCAACCCAGGACCATATGGCAGTCTGACCGCAGCACCTACTGTACTCTGAGTCTAATAATGAGGATAACCTACTGTACTCTTTTAATAATGAGGATAACCTACTGTACTCTGAGTTTAATAATGAGGATAACCTACTGTACTCTGAGTTTAATAATGAGGATAACCTACTGTACTCTGAGTTTAATAATGAGGATAACCTACTGTACTCTGAGTTTAATAATGAGGATAACCTACTGTACTCTGAGTTTAATAATGAGGATAACCTACTGTACTCTGAGTTTAATAATGAGGATATCCTACTGTACACTATGAGTATAATATAAGTTTAATAATGAGGATTATCTACGAGTTTAATTACATGTTACTTGTTAGACGCTTTTATCCAAGCGACTTACATACTCAATATGTGGACAATCCCCACAGGAGCAGTTAGGGGTGAAGTGTCTCAGGGACACAACGACATGCTGACTGCAGTGGGGTTTGAACCTGTGACCCCTGATCCCAACACCAAGGCTCTATCCACTGCGCCACACGCCTCCCTTTAATAATGCGGATACAACCTACTGCTACTATGAGTCTAATAATGAGGATAACCTACTGTACTCTATGAGTCTAATAATGAGGATAACCTACTGTACTCTATGAGTCTAATAATGAGGATAACCTACTGTACTCTATGAGTCTAATGAGGATAAACTACTGTACTCTGAGTTTAATAATGAGGATAACCTACTGTACTCTATGAGTTTAATAATGAGGATAACCTACTGTACTCTATGAGTCTAATAATGAGGATAACCTACTGTACTCTATGAGTCTAATAATGAGGATAACCTACTGTACTCTATGAGTCTAATAATGAGGATAACCCACTGTACTCTATGAGTCTAATAATGAGGATAACCTACTGTACTCTATGAGTCAATAATGAGGATACCTACTGTACTCTATGAGTCAATAATGAGGATAACCCTACTGTACTCTATGAGTCTAATAATGAGGATAACTACTGTACTCTATGAGTTCAATAATGAGGATACCCTACTGTACTCTATGAGTCTAATAAGAGGATAACCTACTGTACTCTATGAGTTCAATAATGAGGATACCTACTGTACTCTATGAGTCTAATAATGAGGATACCCTACTGTACTCTATGAGTTCAATAATGAGGATACCCTACTGTACTCTAGAGTCTAATAATGAGGATAACCTACTGTACTCTATGAGTCTAATAATGAGGATAACCTACTGTACTCTATGAGTTCAATAATGAGGATAACCTACTGTACTCTATGAGTCTAATAATGAGGATAACCCACTGTACTCTATGAGTCTAATAATGAGGATAACCTACTGTACTCTATGAGTTCAATAATGAGGATACCCTACTGTACTCTATGAGTTCAATAATGAGGATACCTACTGTACTCTATGAGTCTAATAATGAGGATAACCTACTGTACTCTATGAGTTCAATAATGAGGATACCTACTGTACTCTATGAGTCTAATAATGAGGATAACCTACTGTACTCTATGAGTTCAATAATGAGGATACCTACTGTACTCTATGAGTCTAATAATGAGGATACCCTACTGTACTCTATGAGTTCAATAATGAGGATACCCTACTGTACTCTATGAGTCTAATAATGAGGATAACCTACTGTACTCTATGAGTCTAATAATGAGGATAACCTACTGTACTCTATGAGTTCAATAATGAGGATAACCCTACTGTACTCTATGAGTCTAATAATGAGGATAACCTACTGTACTCTATGAGTTAAATAATGAGGATACCCTACTGTACTCTATGAGTTTAATAATGAGGATAACCTACTGTACTCTATGAGTCTAATAATGAGGATAACCTACTGTACTCTATGAGTCTAATAATGAGGATAAACCTACTGTACTCTATGAGTTCAATAATGAGGATACCTACTGTACTCTATGAGTCTAATAATGAGGATACCCTACTGTACTCTATGAGTCTAATAATGAGGATAACCTACTGTACTCTATGAGTCTAATAATGAGGATAACCTACTGTACTCTATGAGTCTAATAATGAGGATAACCTACTGTACTCTATGAGTTTAATAATGAGGATAACCTACTGTACTCTATGAGTTCAATAATGAGGATAACCTACTGTACTCTATGAGTCTAATGAGGATAACCTACTGTACTCTATGAGTCTAATAATGAGGATAACCTACTGTACTCTATGAGTCTAATAATGAGGATAACCTACTGTACTCTATGAGTCTAATAATGAGGATAACCTACTGTACTCTATGAGTCTAATAATGAGGATAACCTACTGTACTCTGAGTTTAATAATGAGGATAACCTACTGTACTCTATGAGTCTAATAATGAGGATAACCTACTGTACTCTATGAGTCTAATAATGAGGATAACCTACTGTACTCTATGAGTTTAATAATGAGGATAACCTACTGTACTCTATGAGTCTAATAATGAGGATAACCTACTGTACTCTATGAGTCTAATAATGAGGATAACCTACTGTACTCTGAGTTTAATAATGAGGATAACCTACTGTACTCTATGAGTCTAATAATGAGGATAACCTACTGTACTCTATGAGTCTAATAATGAGGATAACCTACTGTACTCTATGAGTCTAATAATGAGGATACCTACTGTACTCTATGAGTTTAATAATGAGGATAACCTACTGTACTCTATGAGTCTAATAATGAGGATAACCTACTGTACTCTATGAGTCTAATAATGAGGATAACCTACTGTACTCTATGAGTCTAATAATGAGGATAACCTACTGTACTCTATGAGTTTAATAATGAGGATAACCTACTGTACTCTATGAGTCTAATAATGAGGATAACCTACTGTACTCTATGAGTTTAATAATGAGGATAACCTACTGTACTCTATGAGTCTAATAATGAGGATAACCTACTGTACTCTATGAGTCTAATAATGAGGATAACCTACTGTACTCTATGAGTTTAATAATGAGGATAACCTACTGTACTCTATGAGTTTAATAATGAGGATAACCTACTGTACTCTATGAGTCTAATAATGAGGATAACCTACTGTACTCTATGAGTCTAATAATGAGGATAACCTACTGTACTCTGAGTTAATAATGAGGATAACTACTGTACTCTATGAGTTAATAATGAGGATAACCTACTGTACTCTATGAGTTTAATAATGAGGATAACCTACTGTACTCTATGAGTCTAATAATGAGGATAACTACTGTACTCTGAGTCTAATGAGGATAACCTACTGTACTCTGAGTTTAATAATGAGGATAACCTACTGTACACTATGAGTCTAATGAGGATAACTACTGTACTCTATGAGTCTAATAATGAGGATAACCTACTGTACTCTATGAGTCTAATAATGAGGATAACCTACTGTACTCTATGAGTTTAATAATGAGGAACCTACTGTACTCTATGAGTCTAATGAGGATAACTACTGTACTCTATGAGTCTAATAATGAGGATAACCTACTGTACTCTGAGTTTAATAATGAGGATAACCTACTGTACTCTATGAGTAATGAGGATAACTACTGTACTCTATGAGTCTAATAATGAGGATAACCTACTGTACTCTATGAGTTAATAATGAGGATAACCTACTGTACTCTATGAGTTTAATAATGAGGATAACCTACTGTACTCTATGAGTTTAATAATGAGGATAACCTACTGTACTCTATGAGTCAATAATGAGGATAACCTACTGTACTCTATGAGTCTAATAATGAGGATAACCTACTGTACTCTGAGTTAATAATGAGGATAACCTACTGTACTCTGAGTTTAATAATGAGGATAACCTACTGTACTCTGAGTTAATAATGAGGATAACCTACTGTACTCTGAGTTTAATAATGAGGATAACCTACTGTACTCTATGAGTCTAATGAGGATAACCTACTGTATCTGAGTTTAATAATGAGGATAACCTACTGTACTCTATGAGTCTAATAATGAGGATAACCTACTGTACTCTATGAGTTAATAATGAGGATAACCTACTGTACTCTATGAGTTCAATAATGAGGATAACCTACTGTACTCTATGAGTCTAATAATGAGGATAACCTACTGTACTCTATGAGTTTAATATGAGGATAACCTACTGTACTCTATGAGTTTAATAATGAGGATAACCTACTGTACTCTATGAGTTTAATAATGAGGATAACCTACTGTACTCTATGAGTTTAATAATGAGGATAACCTACTGTACTCTATGAGTTAATAATGAGGATAACCTACTGTATTCTGAGTTTAATAATGAGGATAACCTACTGTACTCTATGAGTTCAATAATGAGGATAACCTACTGTACTCTATGAGTCTAATAATGAGGATAACCTACTGTACTCTGAGTTTAATAATGAGGATAACCTACTGTACTCTGAGTTTAATAATGAGGAACCTACTGTACTCTGAGTTTAATAATGAGGATAACCTACTGTACTCTATGAGTCTAATGAGGAAACCTACTGTATTCTGAGTTTAATAATGAGGATAACCTACTGTACTCTATGAGTCTAATAATGAGGATAACCTACTGTACTCTATGAGTCTAATAATGAGGATAACCTACTGTACTCTGAGTTTAATAATGAGGATAACCTACTGTACTCTGAGTTTAATAATGAGGATAACCTACTGTACTCTGAGTTAATAATGAGGATAACCTACTGTACTCTGAGTTTAATATGAGGATAACCTACTGTACTCTATGAGTCTAATAATGAGGATAACCTACTGTACTCTGAGTCTAATAATGAGGATAACCTACTGTACTCTGAGTTTAAAATGAGGATAACCTACTGTATTCTGAGTTTAATAATGAGGATAACCTACTGTACTCTGAGTTAATAATGAGGATAACCTACTGTACTCTGAGTTAATAATGAGGATAACCTACTGTACTCTATGAGTCTAATAATGAGGATAACCTACTGTACTCTATGAGTCTAATAATGAGGATAACCTACTGTACTCTGAGTTTAATAATGAGGATAACCTACTGTACTCTATGAGTCTAATAATGAGGATAACCTACTGTATCTCTGAGTCTAATAATGAGGATAACCTACTGTACTCTGAGTTAATAATGAGGATAACCTACTGTACTCTGAGTTTAATAATGAGGATAACCTACTGTACTCTATGAGTTTAATAATGAGGATAACCTACTGTATTCTGAGTTTAATAATGAGGATAACCTACTGTACTCTATGAGTTCAATAATGAGGATAACCTACTGTATTCTGAGTTAATAATGAGGATAACCTACTGTACTCTATGAGTCTAATAATGAGGATAACCTACTGTACTCTGAGTTTAATAATGAGGATAACCTACTGTACTCTATGAGTCTAATAATGAGGATAACCTACTGTATTCTGAGTTAATAATGAGGATAACCTACTGTACTCTATGAGTCTAATAATGAGGATAACCTACTGTACTCTGAGTTAATAATGAGGATAACCACTGTACTCTATGAGTCTAATAATGAGGATAACCTACTGTACTCTATGAGTCTAATAATGAGGATAACCTACTGTACTCTATGAGTCTAATGAGGATAACCTACTGTACTCTGAGTCTAATAATGAGGATAACCTACTGTACTCTATGAGTCTAATAATGAGGATAACCTACTGTACTCTATGAGTCTAATAATGAGGATAACCTACTGTACTCTATGAGTCTAATAATGAGGATAACCTACTGTATTCTGAGTCTAATAATGAGGATAACCTACTGTACTCTATGAGTTAATAATGAGGATAACCTACTGTATTCTGAGTCTAATAATGAGGATAACCTACTGTACTCTGAGTTTAATAATGAGGATAACCTACTGTACTCTGAGTTTAATAATGAGGATAACCTACTGTACTCTATGAGTCTAATGAGGATAACCTACTGTACTCTGAGTTTAATAATGAGGATAACCTACTGTACTCTATGAGTCTAATAATGAGGATAACCTACTGTACTCTGAGTCTAATAATGAGGATAACCTACTGTACTCTGAGTTTAATAATGAGGATAACCTACTGTACTCTGAGTTTAATAATGAGGATAACCTACTGTACTCTATGAGTCTAATAATGAGGATAACCTACTGTACTCTATGAGTCTAATAATGAGGATAACCTACTGTACTCTATGAGTCAATAATGAGGATAACCTACTGTACTCTATGAGTTAATAATGAGGATAACCTACTGTACTCTGAGTTTAATAATGAGGATAACCTACTGTACTATGAGTTTAATAATGAGGATAACCTACTGTACTCTATGAGTCTAATAATGAGGATAACCTACTGTACTCTGAGTCTAATAATGAGGATAACCTACTGTACTCTATGAGTTCAATAATGAGGATAACCTACTGTACTCTGAGTTTAATAATGAGGATAACCTACTGTACTCTGAGTTTAATAATGAGGATAACCTACTGTACTATGAGTCTAATAATGAGGATAACCTACTGTACTCTCTGAGTCTAATAATGAGGATAACCTACTGTACTCTATGAGTTCAATAATGAGGATAACCTACTGTACTCTATGAGTTTAATAATGAGGATAACCTACTGTACTCTGAGTTCAATAATGAGGATAACCTACTGTACTCTGAGTTAATAATGAGGATAACCTACTGTACTCTATGAGTCTAATAATGAGGATAACCTACTGTACTCTGAGTCTAATAATGAGGATAACCTACTGTACTCTATGAGTTCAATAATGAGGATAACCTACTGTACTCGAGTTCAATAATGAGGATAACCTACTGTACTCTGAGTCTAATAATGAGGATAACCTACTGTACTCTGAGTTAATAATGAGGATAACCTACTGTACTCTATGAGTTAATAATGAGGATAACCTACTGTACTCTGAGTTAATAATGAGGATAACCTACTGTACTCTATGAGTTAATAATGAGGATAACCTACTGTACTCTAGTTTAATAATGAGGATAACCTACTGTACTCTATGAGTCTAATATGAGGATAACCTACTGTACTCTATGAGTCTAATAATGAGGATAACCTACTGTACTCTGAGTCTAATAATGAGGATAACCTACTGTATTCTGAGTCAATAATGAGGATAACCTACTGTACTCTGAGTTAATAATGAGGATAACCTACTGTACTCTATGAGTCTAATAATGAGGATAACCTACTGTACTCTATGAGTCTAATAATGAGGATAACCTACTGTACTCTATGAGTCTAATAATGAGGATAACCTACTGTACTCTGAGTCTAATAATGAGGATAACCTACTGTACTTATGAGTCTAATAATGAGGATAACCTACTGTACTCTATGAGTCTAATAATGAGGATAACCTACTGTACTCTATGAGTCTATAATGAGGATAACCTACTGTACTCTGAGTCTAATAATGAGGATAACCTACTGTACTCTATGAGTTAATAATGAGGATAACCTACTGTACTCTGAGTTAATAATGAGGATAACCTACTGTACTCTGAGTTTAATAATGAGGATAACCTACTGTACTCTATGAGTTAATAATGAGGATAACCTACTGTACTCTATGAGTCTAATAATGAGGATAACCTACTGTACTCTGAGTTTAATAATGAGGATAACCTACTGTACTCTATGAGTTCAATAATGAGGATAACCTACTGTACTCTATGAGTTAATAATGAGGATAACCTACTGTACTCTATGAGTCTAATAATGAGGATAACCTACTGTACTCTATGAGTCTAATAATGAGGATAACCTACTGTACTCTATGAGTCTAATAATGAGGATAACCTACTGTACTCTATGAGTCTAATAATGAGGATAACCTACTGTACTCTGAGTTTAATAATGAGGATAACCTACTGTACTCTGAGTTAATAATGAGGATAACCTACTGTACTCTGAGTTAATAATGAGGATAACCTACTGTACTCTGAGTTTAATAATGAGGATAACCTACTGTACTCTATGAGTCTAATAATGAGGATAACCTACTGTACTCTGAGTCTAATAATGAGGATAACCTACTGTACTCTATGAGTCTAATAATGAGGATAACCTACTGTACTCTGAGTCTAATAATGAGGATAACCTACTGTACTCTGAGTCTAATAATGAGGATAACCTACTGTACTCTATGAGTCTAATAATGAGGATAACCTACTGTACTATGAGTTTAATAATGAGGATAACCTACTGTACCCTATGAGTCTAATAATGAGGATAACCTACTGTATTATGAGTCTAATAATGAGGATAACCTACTGTACTCTATGAGTCTAATAATGAGGATAACCTACTGTACTCTGATTTAATAATGAGGATAACCTACTGTACTCTGAGTCTAATAATGAGGATAACCTACTGTACTCTATGAGTCTAATAATGAGGATAACCTACTGTACTCTATGAGTCTAATAATGAGGATAACCTACTGTACTCTGAGTCTAATAATGAGGATAACCTACTGTACTCTGAGTCTAATAATGAGGATAACCCACTGTACTCTGAGTTTAATAATGAGGATAACCTACTGTACTCTGAGTTTAATAATGAGGATAACCTACTGTATTCTGAGTTTAATAATGAGGATAACCTACTGTACTCTGAGTTTAATAATGAGGATAACCACTGTACTCTGAGTTTAATAATGAGGATAACCTACTGTACTCTATGAGTCTAATAATGAGGATAACCTACTGTACTCTGAGTTTAATAATGAGGATAACCTACTGTACTCTATGAGTTTAATAATGAGGATAACCTACTGTACTCTATGAGTTAATAATGAGGATAACCTACTGTACTCTATGAGTCTAATAATGAGGATAACCTACTGTACTCTATGAGTCTAATAATGAGGATAACCTACTGTACTCTATGAGTCTAATAATGAGGATAACCTACTGTACTCTATGAGTCTAATGAGGATAACCTACTGTACTCTGAGTTTAATAATGAGGATAACCTACTGTACTCTATGAGTTTAATAATGAGGATAACCTACTGTACTCTGAGTTAATAATGAGGATAACCACTGTACTCTGAGTTTAATAATGAGGATAACCACTGTACTCTATGAGTTAATAATGAGGATAACCTACTGTACTCTATGAGTCTAATAATGAGGATAACCTACTGTACTCTATGAGTCAATAATGAGGATAACCTACTGTACTCTATGAGTCTAATAATGAGGATAACCTACTGTACTCTGAGTTCTAATAATGAGGATAACCTACTGTACTCATGAGTTTAATAATGAGGATAACCTACTGTACTCTGAGTTTAATAATGAGGATAACCTACTGTACTCTATG
Organism: Dissostichus mawsoni; assembly: GCA_011823955.1. Classification (NCBI taxonomy): domain Eukaryota; kingdom Metazoa; phylum Chordata; class Actinopteri; order Perciformes; family Nototheniidae; genus Dissostichus; species Dissostichus mawsoni. Next base: position 841,955 of record JAAKFY010000025.1, read on the forward strand.
AGTTTAATAATGAGGATAACCTACTGTACTCTATGAGTTAATAATGAGGATAACCTACTGTACTCTGAGTCTAATAATGAGGATAACCTACTGTACTCTATGAGTCTAATAATGAGGATAACCTACTGTACTCTATGAGTCTAATAATGAGGATAACCTACTGTACTCTGAGTTAATAATGAGGATAACCTACTGTACTCTGAGTCTAATAATGAGGATAACCTACTGTACTCTGAGTTAATAATGAGGATAACCTACTGTACTCTATGAGTTTAATAATGAGGATAACCTACTGTACTCTGAGTTTAATAATGAGGATAACCTACTGTACTCTATGAGTTCAATAATGAGGATAACCTACTGTATTCTGAGTTTAATAATGAGGATAACCTACTGTACTCTATGAGTCTAATAATGAGGATAACCTACTGTACTCTATGAGTCTAATAATGAGGATAACCTACTGTACTCTATGAGTCTAATAATGAGGATAACCTACTGTACTCTGAGTTAATAATGAGGATAACCTACTGTACTCTATGAGTCTAATAATGAGGATAACCTACTGTACTCTATGAGTCTAATAATGAGGATAACCTACTGTACTCTATGAGTCTAATAATGAGGATAACCTACTGTACTCTATGAGTCTAATAATGAGGATAACCTACTGTACTCTATGAGTCTAATAATGAGGATAACCTACTGTACTCTATGAGTCTAATAATGAGGATAACCTACTGTACTCTATGAGTCTAATGAGGATAACCTACTGTACTCTATGAGTCTAATAATGAGGATAACCTACTGTACTCTGAGTCTAATAATGAGGATAACCTACTGTACTCTATGAGTCTAATAATGAGGATAACCTACTGTACTCTGAGTTAATAATGAGGATAACCACTGTACTCTATGAGTCTAATAATGAGGATAACCTACTGTACTCTATGAGTCTAATAATGAGGATAACCTACTGTACTCTATGAGTTAATAATGAGGATAACCTACTGTACTCTATGAGTCTAATAATGAGGATAACCTACTGTACTCTATGAGTCTAATAATGAGGATAACCTACTGTACTCTATGAGTCTAATAATGAGGATAACCTACTGTACTCTATGAGTCTAATAATGAGGATAACCTACTGTACTCTATGAGTCTAATAATGAGGATAAACTGTACTCTATGAGTCTAATAATGAGGATAACCTACTGTACTCTGAGTTAATAATGAGGATAACCTACTGTACTCTATGAGTCTAATAATGAGGATAACCTACTGTACTCTATGAGTCTAATAATGAGGATAACCTACTGTACTCTGAGTTTAATAATGAGGATAACCTACTGTACTCTATGAGTAATAATGAGGATAACCTACTGTACTCTATGAGTCTAATAATGAGGATAACCTACTGTACTCTGAGTTAATAATGAGGATAACCTACTGTACTCTATGAGTCTAATAATGAGGATAACCTACTGTACTCTGAGTCTAATAATGAGGATAACCTACTGTACTCTGAGTTAATAATGAGGATAACCTACTGTACTCTATGAGTTTAATAATGAGGATAACCTACTGTACTCTATGAGTCTAATAATGAGGATAACCTACTGTACTCTATGAGTTAATAATGAGGATAACCTACTGTACTCTATGAGTCTAATAATGAGGATAACCTACTGTACTCTATGAGTCTAATAATGAGGATAACCTACTGTACTCTATGAGTCTAATAATGAGGATAACCTACTGTACTATGAGTCTAATAATGAGGATAACCTACTGTACTCTATGAGTCTAATAATGAGGATAACCTACTGTACTCTATGAGTCTAATAATGAGGATAACCTACTGTACTCTATGAGTCTAATAATGAGGATAACCTAATAATAATAATACATTTTATTTATATAGCGCTTTTCACAACTCAAAGACGCTTTACAGTATGAGGGAGGGTAGACAAACAAGGACAGGCAAACAAATAAATATAGTAAAATAAAAAACAAAAAAGGCAGTCAAGAGGAAGTTGATTGAGAGGGGGGGGGGCTTATGGGTAGACAGAGTTGAAAAGATGTGTTTTGAGGCGGGACTGAAAGACTGTGAGGGACTCAGAGTCACGAAGATCTTGGGGGAGGGAATTCCAGAGCCTAGGAGCTGCCACTGAGAAGGCTCTGTCCCCAAAGCTGCAGAGTGTGGATGTGGGAATGGATAGGAGTCCGGCTGCGGTGGATCTGAGGGACCGTGGGGGTTGATAAGGAGTGAGAAGGTTTGTGAGATAAGGGGGGGCCAGATGGTGGAGTGCTTTGTAGGTGAGGACCAGAATTTTGTAGTTGATGCGATGGGAGACAGGAAGCCAGTGGAGGTCTTTGAGGACTGGGGTGATGTGATGCCATGATTTGGTATGCGTAAGGAGACGTGCAGCTGCATTTTGAACCCGTTGGAGTCTGTTGAGGGATGTAGTGCTGATGCCGTAAAGAAGTGAGTTGCAGTAGTCAAGGCGGGAGGAAATGAAGGCATGGATTAGTCGTTCGGCTGCGGGGCGGGTGAGAGAGGGTAGGATTTTTGCAATATTGCGGAGGTGGAAAAATGAGGTTTTGGCGGATGTGAGGTTCGAGGGAGAGGGTGGGGTCAAAGATTACGCCAAGGTTGCGTGCCTGATTGGAGGGGGAAACAATGGTGCCATCGATGGTGAGTGTTATGTTAGTGACCTTGCTGAGGGTGGATTTGGAGCCGATTAGGAGGAGTTCTGTTTTGTTGCTGTTCAGTTTGAGGAGGTTATGTTGCATCCAAGTTTTAATAGCTGTCAGACAGGAATCGATGTGGGTAAGGGGTGGGTTATGGAGGGATTTGGTGCTGAGGTAGATCTGAGTGTCATCAGCATAGCAGTGGAAGTCCAGGTTGAAGTGGCGGAGTATCTGACCGAGGGGGAGGATGTAAATGATGAAGAGGAGGGGGCCAAGTACTGATCCTTGAGGAACGCCTTGGGTGACTGAGGCTGTGGCAGAGGAGTGGTTGGGGAGGGAGATGAAGTGGGATCGTTCAGTGAGGTAGGACTGGAGCCATCTGAGTGCAATACCTTCAATACCAATGTCCCTGAGTCGGGTGAGCAGGATGTTGTGGCTCACGGTATCGAAGGCTGCACTCAGGTCGAGGAGGATGAGAATATTGAGGGAACCAGTGTCAGCAGAGGTGAGGAGGTCATTGAGGACTTTGACGAGTGCAGTTTCTGTACTGTGGTGAGGACGAAATCCAGACTGAAGGGGTTCGTAAAGCTGGTTGGTTTGGAGATGGCAGTGAATTTGTTTGGCTACAATGCGTTCAAGAGTTTTTGAGAGGAATGGTAGGTTGGAGATGGGGCGGTAATTAGTGAGGGAGGAGGGATCAAGACCGGTTTTTTGAGGATTGGAGTAACGGCAGCAGTTTTGAAGGCAGAGGGGACGGTTCCATGGGACAGCGAGGAGTTGAAAAGGTTAGCAAGATAGGGGCAGAGGACGGGGAGGCAGGACTTCAGGAGAGGAGTGGGTAGAGGGTCAAGGGAGCAGGTTGTGGGATTTGAGGAACCGATCAGATGGAGTATTTCAAGTGGGGTAACCAGGTTGAACTGGGAGAGGCGGCGCTGGGGAGGAGTCAGGAGGTCAAGGGAGATGGGGGGAGAAGTGGTAGCGGTGGAGGTTGGGGGAGATGCTTGTATATCAGATGGAGCTGAGAAGGAGTGGTTAATGGCGTTAATTTTGTCTGCGAAAAACTGGAGGAATGAGCTGCAAGTAGCGGAAGTAGAAGTAGGGAGGTTATCAGCAGGGTTTGAAGAGCTTGTTAACTGTGGAGAAGAGGGTCCTGGGGTTACGGGAGGGGTCAGTGAAGATGTTGGAGAGGTAGGTAGATTTAGCGGCAATAAGAGCATCTTTGTATGCATTGAGATGGAGTTTGTAGCTTATGTAATGGACTGTGAGGGATGATTTCTTTGAAAGACGTTCAAGTTGGCGGCCTCGCTGCTTCATTTTACGGAGTGTGGGTGTGAACCAGGGTGAGGAGGTCTTGAAAGTAACCTACTGTACTCTATGAGTCTAATGAGGATAACCTACAAGTTCAATAATGAGGATAACCTACTGTACTTTAGGAGTTCAATAATGAGGATAACCTACTGTACACCATAAGTCTGATAATGAGGATAACCTATGAGTCTGATAATGAGGATAACCTATGAGTCTGATATGAGGATAATCTATGAGTCTGATAGTTGATTTATCAACCATCCATGGCAGTTATACCAGTGTCAAGGAGGGGGGGGGGGGGAAATTACATCTTGTAGGACAACAGAGCCACATCATGAATACTTTCTCAGTGTGCACAGAATCTGCAGAATCTCACAAACAGTTGACCTGTCTGAGTTCTCAGTGTGTGTGTGTGTGTGTTCCTCCCCCTGCTGGCAGGAATATGAAAATGATGGATATAGTTGCTCAGAAAACACCCTCTGAGGATGATGTGAATGTGGCGAGAAGTTTTCTCACGAAGATTTTACGAAGTTCCATGAGGTACGGTTCTGTGGCTTCATCAGTAGCTCCTCTTCATCAGTAGCTCCTCTTCATCAGTAGCTCCTCTTCCTCCCTGTGATCACATACATCATGTTTCCAGAGATTACATTACATTGCATTTAGCAATTTAGATTTAGATCATCCTCAGCGGCCTGTGATTCATCCCATTAGGTGTGTGTGTGTGTGTGTGTGTGTGTGTGTGTGTGTGTGTGTGTGTGTGTGTGTGTGTGTGTGTGTGTGTGTGTGTGTGTGTGTGTGTGTGTGTGTGTGTGTGTGTGTGTGTGTGTGTGTGTGTGTGTGTGTGTGTGTGTGTGTGTGTGTGTGTTGTAAACACATGGTCAGTGTCTGTGAAGGAAGTGAAATGGTTGATGTGTTCCCTGTCCTTGTCATATGTTCTCTTCACCTTTTGTACGTATGCAAATAGTCCATGTGATGAAAATGTTTTGAATAGGGAGATGTGGCTATAATAATGGATATAAAAAATGACAGCCACCTTTTAGCTCAGTATAAATTCACTTTTTTGTTGCTATTTAAAAAGTCATGCTTATTTATTTTTATGGAAATTGAGTGAATTCAAAATGCCACACAAATCCCAGTGTCATTATAAATACAGAAAAAGAAGAAGATATTTTAGAAATGTACTTTGGTTGTGTTGCTGCCTGCAGTAGGGACTTCCTGTTCTGTGATTAATGTGATAGAATATATAATATAAGATAATATAATGTCATGTAATGTGTCTGCATCTGCGCTCTCTGCAGGAGGAACCAGCCAATCAGCCGGCCTCACTCCTGGCACTCCACCAAGTTCAACGAGAACCAATCAGAGACTGCCAAACCTCAGGCTCCACCCACGCAGGTGTGGCACACCATAAATGATGCCAGGTAACTGTCCAGCCTCAGGTATCAAGCGCTTCAGATAATCTGTGTGAGGGCTGAAAATATATCCATCTCCCTTTATTTTTTCTGGATTATCTGAGAAAATGTTTGGTCTATAAAATGAGAAAGTAGATCCCTCAGTGATCAGCTGTAGGTCTTTAACAGAAAGTAGATCCCTCAGTGATCAGCTGTAGGTCTTTAACAGAAAGTAGATCCCTCAGTGATCATCTGTAGTTCTTTAACAGAAAGTAGATCCCTCAGTGATCATCTGTAGTTCTTTAACAGAAAGTAGATCTCTCAGTGATCATCTGTAGTTCTTTAACAGAAAGTAGATCCCTCAGTGATCATCTGTAGTTCTTTAACAGAAAGTAGATCCCTCAGTGATCAACTGTAGGTCTTTAACAGAAAGTAGATCCCTCAGTGATCACCTGTAGTTCTTTAATAGAAAGTAGATCCCTCAGTGATCAGCTGTAGGTCTTTAACAGAAAGTAGATCCTCAGTGATCAGCTGTAGGTCTTTAACAGAAAGTAGATCTCTCAGTGATCAGCTGTAGTTCTTTAACAGAAAGTAGATCCCTCAGTGATCATCTGTAGTTCTTTAACAGAAAGTAGATCCCTCAGTGATCAACTGTAGTTCTTTAACAGAAAGTAGATCCCTCAGTGATCACTGTAGTCTTTAATAGAAAGTAGATCCCTCAGTGATCACTGTAGTTCTTTAATAGAAAGTAGATCCCTCAGTGATCATCTGTAGTTATTTAACAGAAAGTAGATCCCTCAGTGATCATCTGTAGTTCTTAACAGAAAGTAGATCCCTCAGTGATCATGTAGGTCTTTAACAGAAAGTAGATCCCTCAGTGATCATCTGTAGTTCTTTAACAGAAAGTAGATCCCTCAGTGATCATCTGTAGTTCTTTAACAGAAAGTAGATCCCTCAGTGATCATCTGTAGTTCTTTAACAGAAAGTAGATCTCTCAGTGATCATCTGTAGGTCTTTAACAGAAAGTAGATCCCTCAGTGATCATCTGTAGGTCTTTAACAGAAAGTAGATCCCTCAGTTGATCTCATGTTGTCTGCTCTCTAGCTCCTCCTCAGATCTGTCCTCTGGTTGGGATCAGACCCCCCCGCTCAGAGTGTCCGATCAGTTCAGTTCCCACGGCAGCATGGACAGCTTAGACCAGGTCCCCCCCCCTCTGGCCCTCTTTCCCCCCCAACCAGCAGCATGGAGGAGCATCTGGGGGGGAAGCGAGACTCGGCATACAGCTCCTTCTCCACCAGCTCGGGACGCCTGACTACACCCTTTACAGGAGCATCGCGGCCTCCACGGAGAACGTGGTTCATCAGGTGAGTCAGTGGGAGGCGGGGGGGAGGAACCCCAGGACCCCCCCGAGCCTGAGGGAGGGCCACAGGCCGGAGGATAAGCTGGCCTACTTCCAGATGCCGGGCCTCCCCTCTGCACAGACCGACGACCCGGCCCGGCACTCGACCTCCAGCAGAACCAGCTTAGGCCCGGTCTGGCATGTCCCGGAGAAAAAGAAGACCTCCTCCCCCTCTCCCCCCCGCCCCCCCCGCCTGCTCGCAGCGACAGCTTTGCTGCCACTAAAGTTCATGAGCGAGGCCTTATACCCCCTACCCTGCAGGCCCTGAACCACACAAGGCTTTCACTGAGAGCCGCCGCGCTCACAACCCGCCGTCATCTGAAGCACCGAACCAGAACCAGAACGAGTGTAGCTCCAACAGGCATCCGCCCATCAGAGACACCACAGTGACAAGAGCACTTTCTACCCTCAGACCTGGACTGTCTCCGTCCCAAAGCCTCCTACCGCAGGGGGGTCTTACTGCAGCATGCAGGACCTGCAGGACCTGAACACCAACAGTTCTGCACCCTGCGGTCAGAACCAGAGCAGGATCCTCAGCTCCTCTGAACAGATCTCTGACAGCAGCCGGTACTACTGTGTCACCACACAGAATAATCCCCCCCTGTCAGGAAGGAGCCTCAGCACAGACCCCCCAGCTGTCAGCCTGCAGACCACCAGCCTGAAGACTCAGGCCCCCCAACACTCCCCTCACAGCAAAGACAGTAATGGATACAACATTATCCAGGTGACCACAGGGCTGGAAACCAAACCCAGCCCTGAGGACCGGGGGCTGCAGAGTTATCCTGCGAGCAGACCCCCCGAACAGAGGAGGTCTCTGCCCCCACAGGACTTCAGACATCAGGTCAGCAACAAGATCTGCCCCCAGGACACCCCCATGCTTCACTCCCTGTCCATGGATGCTGCCGGGCAAACTGAGAAAACGAGAGTCCTGAACCCTGAGGAGTCCATTGAAGACCAGCAGGCGTGGCGCAGCGACCGCTTTGCCACCACTCTGAGGAACCAGATCCAGATGAGGAGAGCCAATCTGCAGAAGAGCACCAGCAGCCTTCCTGGTAACGAGGCTGACGAGGACCAGGAGGTCTGGAGGCCTGAAGGAGACCCTCCGTCCTCTGCAGACAGATCCTTCACCAGCTCCTACAAGGACCACCTGAAGGAAGCACAAGCCAGGGTGCTCAAGGCCACATCTTTCAGGAGGAGAGACCTGGTTTTACTAGAGGCCCCTGCAGCTGAGGCCTCACAGAACTACAGGAAGGAGGGTCCCCCTTTGCCCACAGTTTCTGAATCTGTGATGGGTAAAACACTCGGGGGTCCGGTGACCCGCATTGGGGGCCGTAAGCGGTTTCCTGCAGAGAAGAAGGTCAGGTCTTTCTCTGAGCCGGACAAAATCCACCAAGTTGGGGTGAAGGAAGATCCTCCTTGCAATGAAAGCTCCTTACTGGACCAAAATAAGCTCCTCAGTGGGAAACCAGTTCTCCACAGCACCCCTGCAGAGATCCTCTGAGACCAGGGCCCGAGGTCTCTGCTGGACCCCTGAACCAAAGGAGGACTCAGTGAGGGTCCTGAACCAGGGAGACCTGCACATCAGCCGGTCCTAGACCAGCACCTAGTCCTGGACCAGCAGCGACTTGGCACCTTTGCTGAGTACGAGGCCCAGTGGAACACACAGAAGAACGTCCAGGAAACCAGGTCCTCGGGTCGGTACCGATCAGCAGAGAACATCCTGGACCCGGAGGGGAGGAGGAACCCCACCTGCCTCCACGAGAGGTCCAGATCCAGTCCTTCAGCCCAAAGGTCCGGACAGGTGAGTCTCCTGAAGGACTTTAGGAAATCTGTCTTTCAAGTCAAGTGATTTTTAAATACATTTTGAAACAGATATGATTTTTGTATTTTTCAAACATACGAGCAAAATGTATAATAAATAAAAACGAGGTAATTGACAGAATATTACAAACAAACAAACTCACCAAAGAGGAAGTTGTTCAGGTCTTAAAGCAGCTTTTTACGGGTGCTGGAGATCTTAACGAAGTAGGGTTGTGGTTATGGTGATTCAACAAAGTGAGCCCGAAGACATCTGCTAAAGTTTGGAGAAGCTGCCCACAATAGTCCCAGAGTGATATTAAAACAGATATACTGTCAGAACAAACAGGATGCAGTTGACTTATTCAAATCTGATCCCACATCAGTCTAAGGGTGCTTTCACACCTAATAGTCCGTTTTCTGGTGCGCACCAGACGACAGTTTGTTACATTGTTTCATTTTTCAGAAGGTTCGGTTTGCGTTCACACTGGCAAAAACTCAAATGGACTATAAACTGTGACCGGAAATGCTGTTCAACAATTGGTCAGACATGAAGCGGGTAAAAACCACAGGTAAACACGGAAATCGCGGTGCTTTTTTTTCAGATTTTGAACACCTCCGCATTTTTATGGACCTTCTCCAACAGTTGAGAATTGTTCTCCTCTGCCCAGATATCCAGGAGGCGTCTGTGTTCCTCATAGCTCCACGTTTGTCCCCTGCCGCTCATTTTTCCACCAGTTGCACAACAGGAAATGACGCGCAAATACTACACTTCCTTTGTTTTGGTGCGGACTGCGTTCACACCAGCAATGAACCGCTCCAGAGTTCGCAAGCAAGCTTTCCGAGACCACCTATTTTAGCGGACCAGAGTCCGGTTGTTTAGATCACTTAAGAGGTCTCGGATTGTGTTCACACCGACCCAAATGAACCGCACCAAGCGGCTAAACGCACCAGGGTTCGATTCAACCGGACTATAAACGGCTGGTGTGAACGCACCCTAAGCTGATTTCAGAGTTCTGCAGACTTAATAAAACGTGGATAGAAACATAAATGATATATGTATGGCTCATTAACACAGAGTGATCAGAACAAGAGGCCTGGTGGCTGTAACTGTGTCATAAAGACAAACAGCACTGAAGGAGCAGGAAGGAGCCAAGTCAAATATTAATGTTTGTTCTTCGAGACACCCTGAGCTAAGAGCGGCAGCAACACTCTCTATTCACTATTACTATTATATTGCTAACTATAAGTCTACCTTCAACAAGGAAGCTGCAGCCACACGCTGACCACTCTCTGTTCTCTATTATATTATACCACTAACACAACTGAAAACCAGGAAGCTGCAGCACCAGCCGCTCTGTTTCTGTGTGGGGGGGGGTTCAGCACAACGGACTCACTGTTTGTTCATCTGTATTCACAGAGGATTCAAGTTCCTGCTGAACAGTCTGAGACAGAATACTCCCGGACCGAAAGCAAAGCTGCGGCAGCAGGGTGAGTAAATCTAATGTACCTGCAGCAGGGTGAGTAAATCTAATGTACCTGCAGCAGGGTGAGTAAATCTAATGTACCTGCAGCAGGGTGAGTAAATCTAATGTATGCAGCAGGGAGAGTAAATCTAATGTACCTGCAGCAGGGTGAGTAAATCTAATGTACCTGCAGCAGGGAGAGTAAATCTAATGTACCTGCAGGGTGAGTACATCTAATGTACATGCAGCAGGGTGAGTACATCTAATGTACCTGCAGCAGGGAGAGTACATCTAATGTACCTGCAGCAGGGTGAGTACATCTAATGTACCTGCAGCAGGGTGAGTACATCTAATGTACCTGCAGCAGGGGAGTACATCTAATGTACCTGCAGCAGGGTGAGTACATCTAATGTACATGCAGCAGGGTGAGTACATCTAATGTACCTGCAGCAGGGAGAGTACATCTAATGTACCTGCAGCAGGGAGAGTACATCTAATGTACATGCAGCAGGGTGAGTAAATCTAATGTACCTGCAGCAGGGAGAGTACATCTAATGTACCTGCAGCAGGGTGAGTACATCTAATGTACATGCAGCAGGGTGAGTACATCTAATGTACCTGCAGCAGGGTGAGTACATCTAATGTACCTGCAGCAGGGAGAGTAAATCTAATGTACCTGCAGCAGGGTGAGTACATCTAATGTACATGCAGCAGGGTGAGTAAATCTAATGTACCTGCAGCAGGGTGAGTAAATCTAATGTACCTGCAGCAGGGTGAGTACATCTAATGTACCTGCAGCAGGGTGAGTAAATCTAATGTACCTGCAGCAGGGTGAGTACATCTAATGTACCTGCAGCAGGGTGAGTACATCTAATGTACCTGCAGCAGGGTGAGTAAATCTAATGTACCTGCAGCAGGGTGAGTAAATCTAAGGTACCTGCAGCAGGGTGAGTAAATCTAATGTACCTGCAACAGGGTGAGTACATCTAATGTACCTGCAGCAGGGTGAGTACATCTAATGTACCTGCAGCAGGGTGAGTACATCTAATGTACCTGCAGCAGGGAGAGTAAATCTAATGTACCTGCAGCAGGGTGAGTACATCTAATGTACCTGCAGCAGGGTGAGTAAATCTAATGTACCTGCAGCAGGGTGAGTACATCTAATGTACCTGCAGCAGGGAGAGTACATCTAATGTACATGCAGCAGGGTGAGTACATCTAATGTACCTGCAGCAGGGTGAGTACATCTAATGTACATGCAGCAGGGAGAGTAAATCTAATGTACCTGCAGCAGGGAGAGTAAATCTAATGTACCTGCAGCAGGGAGAGTACATCTAATGTACCTGCAGCAGGGTGAGTACATCTAATGTACATGCAGCAGGGTGAGTACATCTAATGTACCTGCAGCAGGGAGAGTAAATCTAATGTACCTGCAGCAGGGAGAGTACATCTAATGTACATGCAGCAGGGTGAGTACATCTAATGTACCTGCAGCAGGGTGAGTAAATCTAATGTACCTGCAGCAGGGAGAGTACATCTAATGTACATGCAGCAGGGTGAGTACATCTAATGTACATGCAGCAGGGAGAGTAAATCTAATGTACCTGCAGCAGGGTGAGTAAATCTAATGTACCTGCAGCAGGGAGAGTAAATCTAATGTACCTGCAGCAGGGAGAGTACATCTAATGTACCTGCAGCAGGGTGAGTACATCTAATGTACATGCAGCAGGGTGAGTACATCTAATGTACCTGCAGCAGGGTGAGTACATCTAATGTACCTGCAGCAGGGAGAGTAAATCTAATGTACCTGCAGCAGGGTGAGTACATCTAATGTACATGCAGCAGGGTGAGTAAATCTAATGTACCTGCAGCAGGGTGAGTAAATCTAATGTACCTGCAGCAGGGTGAGTACATCTAATGTACCTGCAGCAGGGAGAGTAAATCTAATGTACCTGCAGCAGGGTGAGTACATCTAATGTACATGCAGCAGGGTGAGTAAATCTAATGTACCTGCAGCAGGGTGAGTAAATCTAATGTACCTGCAGCAGGGTGAGTACATCTAATGTACCTGCAGCAGGGTGAGTAAATCTAATGTACCTGCAGCAGGGTGAGTACATCTAATGTACCTGCAGCAGGGTGAGTACATCTAATGTACCTGCAGCAGGGTGAGTAAATCTAATGTACCTGCAGCAGGGTGAGTAAATCTAAGGTACCTGCAGCAGGGTGAGTAAATCTAATGTACCTGCAACAGGGTGAGTACATCTAATGTACCTGCAGCAGGGTGAGTACATCTAATGTACCTGCAGCAGGGTGAGTACATCTAATGTACCTGCAGCAGGGAGAGTAAATCTAATGTACCTGCAGCAGGGTGAGTACATCTAATGTACCTGCAGCAGGGTGAGTAAATCTAATGTACCTGCAGCAGGGTGAGTACATCTAATGTACCTGCAGCAGGGAGAGTACATCTAATGTACCTGCAGCAGGGTGAGTACATCTAATGTACCTGCAGCAGGGTGAGTAAATCTAATGTACCTGCAACAGGGTGAGTACATCTAATGTACCTGCAGCAGGGTGAGTACATCTAATGTACCTGCAACAGGGTGAGTACATCTAATGTACCTGCAGCAGGGTGAGTACATCTAATGTACCTGCAGCAGGGTGAGTACATCTAATGTACCTGCAGCAGGGTGAGTACATCTAATGTACCTGCAACAGGGTGAGTACATCTAATGTACATGCAGCAGGGTGAGTACATCTAATGTACCTGCAACAGGGTGAGTACATCTAATGTACCTGCAACAGGGTGAGTACATCTAATGTACCTGCAGCAGGGTGAGTACATCTAATGTACCTGCAACAGGGTGAGTACATCTAATGTACATGCAGCAGGGTGAGTACATCTAATGTACCTGCAGCAGGGTGAGTACATCTAATGTACCTGCAGCAGGGTGAGTACATCTAATGTACATGCAGCAGGGTGAGTACATCTAATGTACCTGCAGCAGGGTGAGTACATCTAATGTACATGCAGCAGGGTGAGTACATCTAATGTACCTGCAACAGGGTGAGTACATCTAATGTACCTGCAGCAGGGTGAGTACATCTAATGTACATGCAGCAGGGTGAGTACATCTAATGTACCTGCAACAGGGTGAGTACATATAATGTACCTGCAACAGGGTGAGTACATCTAATGTACCTGCAGCAGGGTGAGTACATCTAATGTACATGCAGCAGGGTGAGTAAATCTAATGTACCTGCAGCAGGGTGAGTACATCTAATGTACCTGCAGCAGGGATAGTACATCTAATGTACCTGCAGCAGGGTGAGTACATCTAATGTACATGCAGCAGGGTGAGTACATCTAATGTACATGCAGCAGGGAGAGTACATCTAATGTACCTGCAGCAGGGAGAGTACATCTAATGTACCTGCAGCAGGGAGAGTACATCTAATGTACATGCAGCAGGGAGAGTACATCTAATGTACCTGCAGCAGGGAGAGTACATCTAATGTACCTGCAGCAGGGAGAGTACATCTAATGTACCTGCAGCAGGGATAGTACATCTAATGTACCTGCAGCAGGGTGAGTACATCTAATGTACCTGCAGCAGGGTGAGTACATCTAATGTACCTGCAGCAGGGTGAGTACATCTAATGTACCTGCAGCAGGGAGAGTACATCTAATGTACCTGCAGCAGGGAGAGTACATCTAATGTACCTGCAGCAGGGTGAGTACATCTAATGTACCTGCAGCAGGGTGAGTACATCTAATGTACCTGCAGCAGGGTGAGTACATCTAATGTACCTGCAGCAGGGTGAGTACATCTAATGTACCTGCAGCAGGGTGAGTAATCTAATGTACCTGCAGCAGGGTGAGTACATCTAATGTACCTGCAGCAGGGTGAGTACATCTAATGTACCTGCAGCAGGGTGAGTAAATCTAATGTACCTGCAGCAGGGAGAGTACATCTAATGTACCTGCAGCAGGGTGAGTAAATCTAATGTACCTGCAGCAGGGTGAGTAATCTAATGTACCTGCAGCAGGGAGAGTACATCTAATGTACATGCAGCAGGGTGAGTACATCTAAGTACCTGCAGCAGGGTGAGTACATCTAATGTACCTGCAGCAGGGAGAGTACATCTAATGTACCTGCAGCAGGGTGAGTACATCTAATGTACCTGCAGCAGGGAGAGTACATCTAATGTACCTGCAGCAGGGAGAGTACATCTAATGTACCTGCAGCAGGGTGAGTACATCTAATGTACCTGCAGCAGGGAGAGTACATCTAATGTACCTGCAGCAGGGAGAGTACATCTAAGGAATGCCCACAGTATGGACTGTTGTTAGTCTAACAGGTGACATGTGATGTAATGGTGTGTGTGTGTGTGTGTGTGTGTGTGTGTCACAGGCCCCCTCAGCCGGAGGACCACACCGAGCTGCCCCCCCTCCCCTCTCCCCCCCTCCCCTCTCCCCCCCTCATGGAGGATCAGTGCCCCCTTCTCCTCGCTTCTCCCCCCAGAGACTCAGCGAAGCCCCCCCCCAGGAGGAAGACGGGGACAGGTATAGTCTTTATACAATAATCATCATTAACCACAGCTGTGAGATCAGGGTCTCTTACTTGGGTGGTCTTCATGGAGCCCTTTAAAGGGGGGTTCCTCTGTGACAGCCTGGGGGGGGGCATCAGCCAACATGCACCTGTCAGTAGAGAAGCTTCCTGCAGCTGAAGACCTGAATGAGGTCTGGATCCACTATGAGTGAAGCTGCTGTAACCTGAACCTGATCCTGAATCTGAATGTGTGTTTAGGGGGCAGCGTCTGACAGGAAGTAGACCCTCTGCAGGGACCAGGGTCCCCGTCAGGATCCTGCATTCAGGGGGGGGCAGCGACACCTGTCCATACCTGCAGCAACCTGATCCCCCCACTGTTGAAGCTCCTGGGGGCCTCGCTGGTCTGGGCTCTGCAGGCCAGGACTCACACTGCAGTGCATTCAGCCGACACACTGACCCCCCCACAGGGACCACCTGACCCCACCCCAGATCACATGACCTCCAACAGTTTGCCACCAGGGCCTGCCCTGCAGAGAGGGGGAGACCTCTGGGGCTTTGGGAGAGAAGAACTCTGGGGGGTCGGGGGGGGAGACTCCGGGTCTGTCTGAGGACCAGAGGAGGGAGGCGCTGGCCCGGGTCATCGTGGGGAAAGATAAATCTCTGGCTGAGGTTCTGGACCGCAGCCACATGAAGACCACCATGGACCTGATGGAGGGCATCTTCCCTGGGGGGGGGCAGCTGCTGGAGGGAGGGAACCAGCGCAGGAAGGTCCCCCCCAAACAGCCTTCGGGCCCCCCTGCTGAGACCAGGTGAGACTCCCTGTAGACCAGGTCTCTGAGAGACTGATGATGATGTAAGGAGGTGCAGTGAGGATCAGGTTCAGTGAGGATCAGGAGGATCAGGTTCAGTGAGGATCAGGAGGATCAGGTTCAGTGAGGATCAGATTCAGTGAGGATCAGGAGGATCAGGTTCAGTGAGGATCAGGTTCAGTAAGGATCAGGAGGATCAGGTTCAGTGAGGATCAGATTCAGTGAGGATCAGGTTCAGTGAGGATCAGGAGGATCAGGTTCAGTGAGGATCAGGAGGATCAGGTTCAGTGAGGACAGATTCAGTGAGGATCAGGAGGATCAGGTTCAGTGAGGATCAGGTTCAGTGAGGATCAGGAGGATCAGGTTCAGTGAGGTTCAGGTTCAGTAAGGATCAGGAGGATCAGGTTTAGTGAGGATCAGGTTCAGTGAGGCTCAGGTTCAGTGAGGTTCAGGTTCAGTGAGGATCAGGAGGATCAGGTTCAGTGAGGTTCAGGTTCAGTAAGGATCAGGAGGATCAGGTTCAGTGAGGATCAGATTCAGTGAGGATCAGGTTCAGTGAGGATCAGGTTCAGTGAGGATCAGGTTCAGTGAGGATCAGGAGGATCAGGTTCAGTGAGGTTCAGGTTCAGTGAGGATCAGGAGGATCGGTTCAGTGAGGATCAGGTTCAGTGAGGATCAGATTCAGTGAGGATCAGGTCAGTGAGGATCAGGAGGATCAGGTTCAGTGAGGATCAGGTTCAGTGAGGATCAGGAGGATCAGGTTCAGTGAGGATCAGGTTCAGTGAGGTTCAGGATCAGGAGGTTCAGTGAGGATCAGGAGGATCAGGTTCAGTGAGGTTCAGGTTCAGTGAGGTTCAGGTTCAGTGAGGATCAGGAGGATCAGGTTCAGTGAGGATCAGGTTCAGTGAGGTTCAGTGAGGTTCAGGATCAGTGAGGATCAGGATCAGGAGGTTCAGGTTCAGTGAGGATCAGGAGGATCAGGTTCAGTGAGGTTCAGGATCAGTGAGGATCAGGAGGATCAGTTCAGTGAGGATCAGGTTCAGTGAGGTTCAGGATCAGGAGGTTCAGGTTCAGTGAGGATCAGGAGGATCAGGTTCAGTGAGGATCAGGAGGATCAGGTTCAGTGAGGTTCAGGTTCAGTGAGGATCAGGTTCAGTGAGGTTCAGGTTCAGTGAGGTTCAGGATCAGTGAGGATCAGGAGGATCAGGTTCAGTGAGGATCAGGTTTAGTGAGGTTCAGGTTCAGTGAGGTTCAGGATCAGTGAGGATCAGGAGGATCAGGTTCAGTGAGGATCAGGTTCAGTGAGGTTCAGGATCAGTGCGGATCAGGAGGATCAGGTTCAGTGAGGATCAGGTTCAGTGAGGATCAGGTTCAGTGAGGTTCAGGATCAGTGAGGATCAGGAGGATCAGGTTCAGTGAGGATCAGGTTCAGTGAGGTTCAGGATCAGGAGGATCAGGTGCAGCGAAGCAGTCTTTGTTGAGAAGGATCACAGTCAGGATCACGGACCCCCCCATTATCCCACACAAACTAAACACACTAGCGACTTAAAAATGTTAATTATTCATGAGGAGTTTATTATTATTAATTATTCATGAGGAGTCTGTCTTTCAGGGAGCAGGACAGCATGGCAGCATCCGTCTCCATGGTAACCAGCTCGTCCTATTACAGCACATCTGCTCCTAAAGCCGAGCTCCTCAACATGATGAAGGACATGAGGGAGGAAGAGGAGGAAGAGGAAGAGCTGGACTTGAGGAGGAGCTGGACATCGACCTGGCCTTCAAGAAGGTACCAGCCCATAACACATCTTATTAGGAGTGTATTTCCTGCTCCTGTATTTCACTTCCTGTTCCTGTATTTCACTTCCTGCTCCTGTAGTTCACTTCCTGTTACTGTATGTAACTTCCTGTCCCTGTATGTAACTTCATGGCCATTTCTCAATGTCGAGTAAACTGCTGCAGAGCCACTATTTCAGTATACTACGTCATCGAGTGGCGCGAATGCTGGGCATTTAACATGCATTTAAACAGTCCTTCGGCGCCACCCGATGACGTGGTATACATTACATTACATTACATTACATTCCATTACATGTCATTTGTTAGACGCTTTTATCCAAAGCGACTTACATACATTCAGTACTGTGGACAATCCTCACAGGAGCACTTTGGGGTGAAGTGTCTCAGGGACACAACGACATGCTGACTGCAGTGGGACTCGAACTTGGTACCCCCTGATTCGAAGTCCAGCACTCTACCCACTGAGCCACAGCCGCCCCACTACTTGAAATAGTGGCTCTGCAGCAGGTTTACTCCTGTATGTAACTTCCTATCCCTTTATGTAACTTCCTGTTCCTGTATGTAACTTCCTGTTCCTGTATGTAACTTACTATCCCTGTATGTAACTTCCTGTTCCTGTATGTAACTTCCTATCCCTGTATGTAACTTCCTATCCCTGTATGTAACTTCCTGTTCCTGTATGTAACTTCCTATCCCTTTATGTAACTTCCTGTTCCTGTATGTAACTTCCTATCCCTGTATGTAACTTCCTGTTCCTGTATGTAACTTCCTGTTCCTGTATGTAACTTCCTGTTCCTGTATGTAACTTCCTATCCCTGTATGTAACTTCCTATCCCTTTATGTAACTTCCTGTTCCTGTATGTAACTTCCTATCCCTGTATGTAACTTCCTGTTCCTGTATGTAACTTCCTATCCCTGTATGTAACTTCCTATCCCTGTATGTAACTTCCTGTTCCTGTATGTAACTTCCTATCCCTGTATGTAACTTCCTATCCCTTTATGTAACTTCCTGTTCCTGTATGTAACTTCCTATCCCTTTATGTAACTTCCTGTTCCTGTATGTAACTTCCTATCCCTGTATGTAACTTCCTGTTCCTGTATGTAACTTCCTATCCCTTTATGTAACTTCTGTTCCTGTATGTAACTTCCTATCCCTGTATGTAACTTCCTATCCCTGTATGTAACTTCCTATCCCTGTATGTAACTTCCTATCCCTGTATGTAACTTCCTGTTCCTGTATGTAACTTCCTATCCCTTTATGTAACTTCCTGTTCCTGTATGTAATTTCCTGTTCCTGTATGTAACTTCCTATCCCTTTATGTAACTTCCTGTTCCTGTATGTAACTTCCTATCCCTTTATGTAACTTCCTGTTCCTGTATGTAACTTCCTATCCCTGTATGTAACTTCCTGTTCCTGTATGTGACTTCCTGTTCCTGTATGTAACTTCCTATCCCTGTATGTAACTTCCTGTTCCTGTATGTAACTTCCTATCCCTGTATGTAACTTCCTATCCCTGTATGTAACTTCCTATCCCTGTATGTAACTTCCTATCCCTTTATGTAACTTCCTATCCCTGTATGTAACTTCCTATCCCTGTATGTAACTTCCTATCCCTGTATGTAACTTCCTATCCCTGTATGTAACTTCCTATCCCTGTATTTACCTTCCTGTCCCTGTATGTAACTTCCTGTTCCTGTATGTAACTTCCTGTTCCTGTATGTAACTTCCTGTTCCTGTATGTAACTTCCTATCCCTGTATGTAACTTCCTATCCCTGTATTTACCTTCCTGTCCCTGTATGTAACTTCCTGTTCCTGTATGTAACTTCCTGTTCCTGTATGTAACTTCCTGTTCCTGTATGTGACTTCCTATCCCTTTATGTAACTTCCTGTCCCTGTATGTAACTTCCTGTTCCTGTATGTAACTTCCTGTCCCTGTATGTGACTTCCTATCCCTTTATGTAACTTCCTGTTCCTGTATGTAACTTCCTGTTCCTGTATGTAACTTCCTGTCCCTGTATGTAACTTCCTGTTCCTGTATGTAACTTCCTATCCCTGTATGTAACTTCCTATCCCTGTATTTACCTTCCTGTCCCTGTATGTAACTTCCTGTTCCTGTATGTAACTTCCTGTTCCTGTATGTAACTTCCTGTTCCTGTATGTGACTTCCTATCCCTTTATGTAACTTCTGTCCCTGTATGTAACTTCCTGTTCCTGTATGTAACTTCCTGTCCCTGTATGTGACTTCCTATCCCTTTATGTAACTTCCTGTTCCTGTATGTAACTTCCTGTTCCTGTATGTAACTTCCTGTTCCTGTATGTAACTTCCTGTTCCTGTATGTAACTTCCTATCCCTGTATGTAACTTCCTATCCCTGTATGTAACTTCCTGTTCCTGTATGTAACTTCCTGTTCCTGTATGTAACTTCCTATCCCTGTATGTAACTTCCTGTTCCTGTATGTAACTTCCTATCCCTGTATGTAACTTCCTATCCCTGTATGTAACTTCCTATCCCTGTATGTAACTTCCTATCCCTTTATGTAACTTCCTGTCCCTGTATGTAACTTCCTATCCCTGTATGTAACTTCCTATCCCTTTATGTAACTTCCTATCCCTGTATGTAACTTCCTATCCCTGTATGTAACTTCCTATCCCTGTATGTAACTTCCTATCCCTGTATGTAACTTCCTATCCCTGTATTTACCTTCCTGTCCCTGTATGTAACTTCCTGTTCCTGTATGTAACTTCCTGTTCCTGTATGTAACTTCCTGTTCCTGTATGTAACTTCCTGTCCCTGTATTTACCTTCCTGTCCCTGTATGTAACTTCCTATCCCTGTATGTAACTTCCTATCCCTGTATTTACCTTCCTGTCCCTGTATGTAACTTCCTGTTCCTGTATGTGACTTCCTATCCCTGTATTTACCTTCCTGTCCCTGTATGTAACTTCCTGTTCCTGTATGTAACTTCCTGTTCCTGTATGTAACTTCCTGTTCCTGTATGTAACTTCCTATCCCTGTATGTAACTTCCTATCCCTGTATTTACCTTCCTGTCCCTGTATGTAACTTCCTGTTCCTGTATGTAACTTCCTGTTCCTGTATGTAACTTCCTGTTCCTGTATGTGACTTCCTATCCCTTTATGTAACTTCCTGTCCCTGTATGTAACTTCCTGTTCCTGTATGTAACTTCCTGTCCCTGTATGTGACTTCCTATCCCTTTATGTAACTTCCTGTTCCTGTATGTAACTTCCTGTTCCTGTATGTAACTTCCTGTCCCTGTATGTAACTTCCTATCCCTGTATGTAACTTCCTGTTCCTGTATGTAACTTCCTATCCCTGTATGTAACTTCCTATCCCTTATGTAACTTCCTATCCCTTTATGTAACTTCCTGTTCCTGTATGTAACTTCCTGTCCCTGTATGTAACTTCCTGTTCCTGTATGTAACTTCCTGTCCCTGTATTTACCTTCCTGTCCCTGTATGTAACTTCCTGTTCCTGTATGTAACTTCCTGTTCCTGTATGTAACTTCCTATCCCTGTATGTAACTTCCTGTTCCTGTATATAACTTCCTGTTCCTGTATGTAACTTCCTGTTCCTGTATTTACCTTCCTGTCCCTGTATGTAACTTCCTGTTCCTGTATGTAACATCCTGTTCCTGTTTTACCTTCCTGTCCCTGTATGTAACTTCCTATCCCTGTATGTAACTTCCTGTTCCTGTATGTAACTTCCTGTCCCTGTATGTAACTTCCTGTTCCTGTATTTACCTTCCTGTCCCTGTATGTAACTTCCTGTCCCTGTATGTAACTTCCTGTTCCTGTATGTAACTTCCTGTCCTGTATGTAACTTCCTGTTCCTGTATGTAACTTCCTGTCCCTGTATGTAACTTCCTGTTCCTGTATTTACCTTCCTGTCCCTGTATGTAACTTCCTGTTCCTGTATGTAACTTCCTGTTCCTGTATGTAACTTCCTGTTCCTGTATGTAACTTCCTGTTCCTGTATGTAACTTCCTGTCCTGTATGTAACTTCCTGTTCCTGTATTTACCTTCCTGTCCCTGTATGTAACTTCCTGTCCCTGTATGTAACTTCCTGTTCCTGTATGTAACTTCCTGTCCCTGTATGTAACTTCCTGTTCCTGTATGTAACTTCCTGTCCCTGTATGTAACTTCCTGTTCCTGTATTTACCTTCCTGTCCCTGTATGTAACTTCCTGTCCCTGTATGTAACTTCCTGTTCCTGTATGTAACTTCCTGTTCCTGTATGTAACTTCCTGTTCCTGTATTTACCTTCCTGTCCCTGTATGTAACTTCCTGTCCCTGTATGTAACTTCCTGTTCCTGTATGTAACTTCCTGTTCCTGTATGTAACTTCCTGTCCCTGTATGTAACTTCCTGTCCCTGTATTTACCTTCCTGTCCCTGTATGTAACTTCCTGTTCCTGTATGTAACTTCCTGTTCCTGTATTTACCTTCCTGTCCCTGTATGTAACTTCCTGTTCCTGTATTTACCTTCCTGTCCCTGTATGTAACTTCCTGTTCCTGTATGTAACTTCCTGTTCCTTTATTACCTTCCTGTCCCTGTATGTAACTTCCTGTCCTGTATTTACCTTCCTGTCCCTGTATGTAACTTCCTGTTCCTGTATGTAACTTCCTGTTCCTGTATTTACCTTCCTGTCCCTGTATGTAACTTCCTGTTCCTGTATGTAACTTCCTGTTCCTTTATTTACCTTCCTGTTCCTGTATGTAACTTCCTGTATTTACCTTCCTGTCCCTGTATGTAACTTCCTGTTCCTGTATGTAACTTCCTGTTCCTGTATGTAACTTCCTGTTCCTGTATTTACCTTCCTGTCCCTGTATGTAACTTCCTGTTCCTGTATGTAACTTCCTGTCCCTGTATGTAACTTCCTGTCCCTGTATTTACCTTCCTGTCCCTGTATGTAACTTCCTGTTCCTGTATGTAACTTCCTGTTCCTGTATTTACCTTCCTGTCCCTGTATGTGACTTCCTGTTCCTGTATGTAACTTCCTGTCCCTGTATTTACCTTCCTGTTCCTGTATGTAACTTCCTGTTCCTGTATTTACCTTCCTGTCCCTGTATGTAACTTCCTGTTCCTGTATTTACCTTCCTGTTCCTGTATGTAACTTCCTGTTCCTGTATTTACCTTCCTGTCCCTGTATGTAACTTCCTGTTCCTGTATTTACCTTCCTGTCCCTGTATGTAACTTCCTGTTCCTGTATTTACCTTCCTGTCCCTGTATGTAACTTCCTGTTCCTGTATTTACCTTCCTGTCCCTGTATGTAACTTCCTGTTCCAGTATTTACCTTCCTGTTCCTGTATGTAACTTCCTGTTCCTGTATTTACCTTCCTGTCCCTGTATGTAACTTCCTGTTCCTGTATTTACCTTCCTGTCCCTGTATGTAACTTCCTGTTCCTGTATGTAACTTCCTGTTCCTTTATTTACCTTCCTGTCCCTGTATGTAACTTCCTGTTCCTGTATTTACCTTCCTGTTCCTGTATGTAACTTCCTGTTCCTGTATTTACCTTCCTGTCCCTGTATGTAACTTCCTGTTCCTGTATGTAACTTCCTGTTCCTGTATGTAACTTCCTGTTCCTTTATTTACCTTCCTGTCCCTGTATGTAACTTCCTGTTCCTGTATTTACCTTCCTGTCCCTGTATGTAACTTCCTGTTCCTGTATGTAACTTCCTGTTCCTTTATTTACCTTCCTGTCCCTGTATGTAACTTCCTGTTCCTGTATTTACCTTCCTGTCCCTGTATGTAACTTCCTGTCCCTGTATGTAACTTCCTGTCCCTGTATGTAACTTCCTGTCCCTGTATGTAACTTCCTGTTCCTGTATGTAACTTCCTGTCCCTGTATGTAACTTCCTGTCCCTGTATGTAACTTCCTGTCCCTGTATGTAACTTCCTGTTCCTGTATGTAACTTCCTGTCCCACAGCAGCAGCTGATGCAGAGCCTCAGCAGGAAGCTGTCTGTGCTGCAGGAGGCACAGCAGAGCCTGCAGGAGGACGTGCAGGACAACAATGCGCTGGGGGGGGCAGTGGAGGCTCAGGTGCAGCTGCTCTGCAAACCCAACGAGATCGAAAAGTTCCGCATGTTTGTGGGAGACCTGGACAAGGTGGTGAGTCTCCTGCTGTCTCTGTCGGGACGCCTGGCGAGGGTGGAGAACGCCATCGACAGCCTGGAGGAGGAGGCGCCCCCCCAGGAGAGGGTGAGACATATACACATATATATATATATATATATACATATACATATACATATATATAGAAGGGCGCCCCCCACGAGAGGGTGAGACATATACACATATATATATACATATATATAGAAGGGCGCCCCCCCACGAGGGTGAGACATATACACATATATATATATACACATATATATAGAAGGGCGCCCCCCCACGAGAGGGTGAGACATATACACATATATATATACACATATATATAGAAGGGCGCCCCCCACGAGAGGGTGAGACATATACACATATATATATATACATATACATATATATAGAAGGGCGCCCCCCCACGAGAGCGTGATGAGACATATACACATATATATATATACATATACATATATATAGAAGGGCGCCCCCCCACGAGAGCGTGAGACATATACACATATATATATATACATATACATATATATAGAAGGGCGCCCCCCCACGAGAGCGTGAGACATATACACATATATATATATATACATATACATATATATAGAAGGGCGCCCCCCCACGAGAGCGTGAGACATATACACATATATATATATACATATACATATATATAGAAGGGCGCCCCCCCACGAGAGGGTGAGACATATACACATATATATATATATATATATATACGTATACATATAGGAGGTGCCCCCCCAGGAGAGGGTGAGACATATACACATATATATATACATATACATATATATAGAAGGGCGCCCCCCCACGAGAGGGTGAGACATATACACATATATATATATATATAAGTATACATATAGGAGGTGCCCCCCCAGGAGAGGGTGAGACATATACACATATATATATATATATATACATATACATATATATAGAAGGGCGCCCCCCCATGAGAGGGTGAGACATATACACATATATATATATATATACGTATACATATAGGAGGTGCCCCCCCAGGAGAGGGTGAGACATATACACATATATATATACATATATATATAGAAGGGCGCCCCCCCACGAGAGGGTGAGACATATACACATATATATATATATATATACGTATACATATAGGAGGTGCCCCCCCAGGAGAGGGTGAGACATATACAGCCTGTTTCCTTACCTTTCAAAAGGTGCCACATTAGTGGGATGAGCAGCAGAGCGGAGTGAGTGGGTGAAGTGGGACAAACCTCCTCTGCTCGGCACTAGCAGACTGGACTTTCAAACTGTATAAGATTTGTTGCCAAGAAGCATTTTTACAACAAAGAAATCATGTACCAAAAACAAATGTCTTTACTTTTTGTGTTAAGTTTATATAGATATATATCGATGTATATATATATATACACATAGATAAGAGAAGTCTTTGTCTCCTGTCTCCTGGCAGCGCCTGCTGACGGACAAGAGGAATGTTCTGATCCGGCAGCACGAGGATGCCAAGGAGCTGAAGGAGAACCTGGACCGGAGGGAGCGTCTGGTGTTTGACATCCTGTCGCTGCACCTCCATCAGGACCTCCTCACCGACTACCAGCACTTTGTGAAGATGAAGTCAGCGCTCCTCATCGAGCAGCGCAAGCTGGAGGACAAGATCAAGCTGGGGGAGGAGCAGCTCCGGGGTCTGAAGGAGAGCCTGGAAAACCGGACCTCCTTCTGAAGGAGAGCCTGGAGAACCGGACCTCCTTCTGATGGAGAGCCTGGAGAACCGGACCTCCTTCTGAAGGAGAGCCTGGAGAACCGGACCTCCTTCTGAAGGAGAGCCTGGAGAACCGGACCTCCTTCTGAAGGAGAGCCTGGAGAACCGGACCTCCTTCTGAAGTAGAGTCTGAGAGGAACTGTGAGGAGACTTGGGTTGTAGTAGCGGCTGGTGTCCAGCAGAGGGAAGCAGAGGACTCATTAGAGACCCTGAAGAACTCCTCCTGCAGCCCCTCCTCCTCCCCTCCTCCTCCTCCTCCTCCTCCTCCTCCTCTCTCCTGCACAATTAGGGCTGCATTCATATGTTCTCAGAGAAATGGAGAAAAGGAGCTCCAGACTTTATGTGAACTCTTCAGAACAAACTGAACTCTGGGATGAGTTTAAAGACTGTGGGAACATTTCTGTAGCGTCCATGTTGTTTCCAGCCGAGGCGTCCCTGAACGCACCACCTGCAGTTTGCTTTGTTTCCACGTCTACGTTTTTTAGTAATTTATTGTAGCCTGTTGGATCCGAGCAGGAGGGAAAGTGTCTCATCTTCATCACGCTGTGTCAAAATGTTGTCATGTTCCACTCACTTTATTCCCCCCCCCCAAAGCAGCTGCTAACAGGAGGTAAAGATGGTGGATGTGAAAGCACTTGTTGGGCTTCAGTGAACAGAACAGAGCTCTTCACATTCAGACCCCCAGACCTCCAGACCCTCCAGACCTGGACTCAAGTGAAGTCCATCTGAAGTGCCTGTCGGGGGGGGGGGGGTAATATTTCTGATCAAGTGTTCTGTTGTGTTGCTCACATTACAGATGCTAAACATGTCGTTACGAGATACATTTCAACACTAAAGATGTTTTGGATTTCAATCCTCCCACCTGTGTTTCCCATGATGCATCACTGCTGCTGCTCCTTATTTCAAAATAAAAGCTTCTGCTGAATCGTGTGATGGTGTCCAAGTCACTCATTAACCTCCACGCCTCCTCCGATAAGAGCTGGAGACTTTGGAGTGTCTTTGAGAGTCAGCAGTTTCTGACAGCAGGACTCCGGATTAATGAAGAGGCCGATCCAGAGGAATCAGCAGGAGGTAACGGGGGGGGGGGGGGGGGTCCACATTTAAAGGACCATCAATAACTCCTGAGGAAGAGTTTCAACATTATGCTTCATTTTATTTAGAGAAAGTTTAATTATCAGTATAGATATATTACCTGATGTGTTGAGGTACGCGAAACAAACAAAATGTGCAGGCTGCAGGCGAGATCTAGAGGACTGTCAACGGATTCATATGAACTGCCACAATATTTTATAACTTTCATGATTCTATGTTTTTTTATTGATCTTAAAACTGCACAGAACAAAGCACAGAATAATTAGCTTCCTGTGGTAGAGGTTATTTCTGATGAAATAGTTCAGTATGGATTCAGCAGTTTGTGTAATATTAATAAAGAGGGGTCGCTCTCAGACATTCAAAAAGAGGTTTATTATTAATGGTGAACTCATAAAACCTATAATGATGTTTATTGTTTTGTAAGGATATTTTGTACTTTTTAATGAATGTATTATAAAAGTCATACATGTTGTACACAGGTGAATGAAACATGTGTAACTAACAGATATCCCCATGAAAGCCACCAACTTCATAACTGACACTAACACAATTATTTTGTATTACAGGTTATGTTTAAATATGCTAATAAGGCATCATTCAATGCTAACTGTTGTTGTGCAAACACAAACCGAGTGAAATGAACTCCTGGCTGTGATCAGAATCAAGTCTTTCAGTATTATTATGTAGTAGTTTCATCCGAGAGATTAGCTTAGGTTTATAATTGTGCACACATTAGCACAGGAAGAGAAATGAAGCTAATATATAATACTTTTTAAGAAGAGATTTCAAAAACATTTATAAAAATAAATAAATTAACAAAACATGGAGCGCAATAAGAATATGAAAAATAAAACATGCATCTGGTTAAACAGGCTGAGCTGTGGGTTAAAGAAGCACAAAGATGCGGAGATGATGGAGATACAGAGGTGTTCAGGTTCAGTCTGCAGAGATGATGGAGATACAGAGGTGTTCAGGTTCAGTCTGCAGAGATGATGGAGATACAGAGGTGTTCAGGTTCAGTCTGTAGAGATGATGGAGATACAGACTTGTTCAGGTTCAGTCTGCAGAGATGATGGAGATACAGAGGTGTTCAGGTTCAGTCTGCAGTGATGATGGAGATACAGAGGTGTTCAGGTTCAGTCTGCAGAGAGGATGGAGATACAGAGGTGTTCAGGTTCAGTCTGCAGAGATGATGGAGATACAGAGGTGTTCAGGTTCAGTCTGCAGAGATGATGGAGATACAGAGGTGTTCAGGTTCAGTCTGTAGAGATGATGGAGATACAGACTTGTTCAGGTTCAGTCTGCAGTGATGATGGAGATACAGAGGTGTTCAGGTTCAGGCTGTAGAGATGATGGAGATACAGAGGTGTTCAGGTTCAGTCTGCAGTGATGATGGAGATACAGAGGTGTTCAGGTTCAGTCTGCAGAGAGGATGGAGATACAGAGGTGTTCAGGTTCAGTCTGCAGAGAGGATGGAGATACAGAGGTGTTCAGGTTCAGTCTGTAGAGATGATGGAGATACAGAGGTGTTCAGGTTCAGTCTGTAGAGATGATGGAGATACAGAGGTGTTCAGGTTCAGTCTGCAGAGAGGATGGAGATACAGAGGTGTTCAGGTTCAGTCTGCAGAGAGGATGGAGATACAGAGGTGTTCAGGTTCAGTCTGCA
Organism: Dissostichus mawsoni; assembly: GCA_011823955.1. Classification (NCBI taxonomy): domain Eukaryota; kingdom Metazoa; phylum Chordata; class Actinopteri; order Perciformes; family Nototheniidae; genus Dissostichus; species Dissostichus mawsoni. The sequence goes on from JAAKFY010000025.1 coordinate 869,815, forward strand.
GAGAGGATGGAGATACAGAGGTTCATGTTCAGTCTGCAGAGAGGATGGAGATACAGAGGTGTTCAGGTTCAGTCTGCAGAGAGGATGGAGATACAGAGGTGTTCAGGTTCAGTCTGCAGAGAGGATGGAGATACAGAGGTGTTCAGGTTCAGTCTGCAGAGAGGATGGAGATACAGAGGTGTTCAGGTTCAGTCTGCAGAGATGATGGAGATACAGAGGTGTTCAGGTTCAGTCTGCAGAGATGATGGAGATACAGAGGTGTTCAGGTTCACTCTGTAGAGATGATGGAGATACAGAGGTGATCAGGTTCAGTCTGTAGAGATGATGGAGATACAGAGGTGTTCAGGTTCACTCTGTAGAGATGATGGAGATACAGAGGTGTTCAGGTTCACTCTGTAGAGATGATGGAGATACAGAGGTGATCAGGTTCAGTCTGTAGAGATGATGGAGATACAGAGGTGTTCAGGTTCACTCTGTAGAGATGATGGAGATACAGAGGTGTTCAGGTTCAGTCTGCAGAGATGATGGAGATACAGAGGTGATCAGGTTCAGTCTGTAGAGATGATGGAGATACAGAGGTGTTCAGGTTCAGTCTGTAGAGATGATGGAGATACAGAGGTGTTCAGGTTCAGTCTGCAGAGATGATGGAGATACAGAGGTGTTCAGGTTCAGTCTGTAGAGATGATGGAGATACAGAGGTGTTCAGGTTCAGTCTGCAGAGATGATGGAGATACAGAGGTGTTCAGGTTCACTCTGTAGAGATGATGGAGATACAGAGGTGTTCAGGTTCAGGCTGCAGAGATGATGGAGATACAGAGGTGTTCAGGTTCAGCTGTAGAGATGATGGAGATACAGAGGTGTTCAGGTTCACCCTGCAGAGATGATGGAGATACAGAGGTGTTCAGGTTCAGTCTGCAGAGAGGATGGAGATACAGAGGTGTTCAGGTTCAGTCTGCAGAGATGATGGAGATACAGAGGTGTTCAGGTTCAGTCTGCAGAGAGGATGGAGATACAGAGGTGTTCAGGTTCAGTCTGCAGAGATGATGGAGATACAGAGGTGTTCAGGTTCAGTCTGCAGAGAGGATGGAGATACAGAGGTGTTCAGGTTCACTCTGTAGAGATGATGGAGATACAGAGGTGTTCAGGTTCAGTCTGCAGAGATGATGGAGATACAGAGGTGTTCAGGTTCACTCTGTAGAGATGATGGAGATACAGAGGTGTTCAGGCTCAGTCTGCAGAGATGATGGAGATACAGAGGTGTTCAGGTTCAGTCTGCAGAGATGATGGAGATACAGAGGTGTTCAGGTTCATGGTGCAGAGTAGTTCCTCCTTTAGTCGGAGGACAGAAAAAGCTTCATCATGAGCTCCTGATTAAAGTGTTTTTTATTTCCTCTTTCCATCACAGCTGTGTCTGTTTGTGTTTGAGCGCTCCGGCTCTGGTTCAGCGTTAGCATGAAGTACGTGGCTCACACGGCCCACTGGCAGTTCCTCGGCCTCATGTTTGGGGTTCTGGCCTGGATCCTCACCGTCGCCACCACCGGCCTCAACGAGTGGCGTCTGTGGTTCGTGTCTGACGTGTCCGTGGTCACCTCGGGCGTGGCCTGGGTGGGCATCTGGAGAGCCTGTTTCTACAGCCACGCCCTCCCCGCCATCGAGAACTGTCGGAGCATCAGCCTCTCGGACAGCTTCGCCCCGGCAGAGATCCCCGTCGCCCAGGTGAGTCCCACAGAGATGATAGGGAATAGGAGTCATGGCGCGTTATGTGGCAGTGCGGCCATCTTTGGAGGATACAATACAATAAAGCTTTATTTATAAAACACTTTAAAACCTCCAGACCAAAGTGCTGTACAGTCAAATAAACAAAACAAACTAACATACAAAAATCCCACAGCTAAGCTCACAAACCATGAAACAAGTATAGGTAAAAACAATAGACAATTTAAAAGCAACAAAAGCAACAATCTACAAGATGTCAAAACGCTAAGGAGAAGAGGTGGGTTTTAATAGCATCAAAGTTAGCAGAAAAGTTAGACAACCGCACGATAATCATAAAAAATATCGGAATCTTCAGAATCAGAACACTTTATTCATCCCGGGCGACAAATTGGGTTTTGTGACAGTTGCTCCATTTTACAATAAATTAAAATAGAAGATAATAGTTAAATGAAAAAAAAAAAATGTAAACAGAAGAAGTTCAAGTTAAACTGCAACATTGAACTTTAATATGAAAATGTGTATTGACAGTATGTACAGTGATGTTTCAGCTGTAATCCAGATAATAAAGATTATTTCTGGTTGATATTTAATAATAATGTGCTAAGTTCCTGCAGACTGTGTGGTGTATATATGACTGAATCTCTGTGCAGGTGCTGATGGTTTCGGCGCTGGTCTGCGGTCTGCTGGGGAACCTAAGCGCGGCAGCAGCCATGAGGACGGTGTACTTCTCAATGAAGGATCGCAGAAATGTTGGGACGCTCTTCAGGCTGGCGGGGGGCTGTACCTGCTGACAGGGGCCTGCAGCTCGGTGCCGCTGCTGTGGAACATGCACTCGGTTCTGAGCAACAGAACCATCCACTTCCCTCCGGACTTTCTCCTCCCTGCAGCGCCGGCTCGGCAGCAGCTCGGCGCTGCCATTATCGTGGGTCTTTTCGCCTCCGCCCTGATGCTCGTCAGGGGTGCTGTTCCTCTGCTACAGATACGCCTGGGAGGCGCTGGGAGACTTCAGGGAGCCAGAAACAAGACCAGAACAGAAGTCTGGACTACCCAACGGAGACCAGCGGGGCCGAGATAATCCAGCATTTCTCAGAGAAGACAACTCATAAGTGGAAACAACTCATCAAAAACTCTTCACTAACTTAAATTCATGGATCTTCATCTTTTCCATCAGGGCAAAATAGTCCTGGACAGAAGAAACGTTTTTAAATGACAGAGCAGCTGAATCACTGCATCTCTTATTGATCTGAAGAAGTACAGTTTTAGAAAAGAATCAAGGAAAACATCTCAAATGTAATTGGTGTAGTGGTCAGGTGTAGATGGTAAGACTCTATGAAGGTTCATCAAACAGGGCAACCGTCCGGACAGGACAGACAGAGAAAGCCATGTTGTATTGTTGTATTGCACATTCATTCTGAATTACAGCTGTGATTAAAAAATCCCGGTGACTACGTCCACCTCTTATACTCAGAGTCTTGCTTCAGTGTTTGTAATCCTGCAGCTTTATCAGTGTGCCATCGGCTCACCACAGAGTTTTCCTCGTTCAGCAGCAGATATACAGATATGAAATTAACATACTTTTATTCAAACATAAATATTTTTTATTAATGTTTACAGTTCTCTCTTAAGCTGCTAAATGCTCTGCTGATAGCCTGGAGCTAACACTGTTAGCGCTGCGGCAGCAGGATTTTTATGTTTCACACTGAAATCAGTTTCTGTGAGCAGGAGTATAGACAAACAGGATCATTCAGATGAACCTGGTTGGGGGGGGGGGGGGGGGGGGGGGGTTCGGACCAGGGTTTATA
>JAAKFY010000025.1:878332-977463 GCA_011823955.1 Dissostichus mawsoni
AGGTGGTGGTCCCGGTGCAGGTCTACAGGTCTAGAGGTGGTGATCCCGGTGAAGGTCTACAGGTGTACAGGTGGTGGTCCCGGTGCAGGTCTAGAGGTGTACAGGTGGTGGTCCCGGTGCAGGTCTTCAGGTCTAGAGGTTTACAGGTGGTGGTCCGGGTGCAGGTCTATAGGGCTACAGGTGTACAGGTGGTGGTCCCGGTGCAGGTCTACAGGTCTAGAGGTTTACAGGTGGTGGTCCTGGTGCAGGTCTACAGGTCTAGAGGTTTACAGGTGGTGGTCCTGGTGCAGGTCTACAGGTCTAGAGGTTTACAGGTGGTGGTCCTGGTGCAGGTCTACAGGTCTAGAGGTTTACAGGTGGTGGTCCCGGTGCAGGTCTACAGGTCTAGAGGTGTACAGGTGGTGGTCCCGGTGCAGGTCTACAGGTCTAGAGGTGTACAGGTGGTGGTCCTGGTGCAGGTCTACAGGTCTAGAGGTGTACAGGTGGTGGTCCTGGTGCAGGTCTACAGGTCTAGAGGTCTACAGGTGGTGGTCCCGGTGCAGGTCTACAGGTCTAGAGGTGTACAGGTGGTGGTCCTGGTGCAGGTAAGTTGTCGTACTCTAAACGTATTCGGATCGCTTCTTGAAGGACACATCGGTGCACATCACCTGGTACCTGCGCTGCAGCGCCGGCTCAGTTTCCCCCCCTGGTGAACACCAGCAGGCCGAGACCAGCAGCAGCCCGGCCACCACCAGCAGGAACCCTCCCGCCCAGCCGATGAATAGAGCGTCTCCAAACTCCCACCGAGGAACCACATCCGGCACTTTATCGTCAAAGAAATGCATGACGGCCAAGTGTGCCATGTAGGACACTGGGACGAGACACAGCACTCCAGACACGACCCCCAGCACCCCCCCTATGCTGGTCAAAATCCTCTTGGGGCCCCCCCTGCAGCTGTTCACCATGTGGAGTCCAGGCGTCGCTACCAGCAGTCCCAGCAAGCCCACGGCCAGCGAAGCACACATGAGGATACGAGACAGCTTCAGGTCTCTGGAGAGGCCCAGCAGGCTGTCGTAGGCCCGGCACTCCATCCCCCCCACGTCCTGCACCACACAGGTCTCCACAGGCCCAGCTCGTAGCTCTCCACCGGCAGCAGGGCGGTGGACATGGTTAGCCACTGCGGCAGGAGGGTAGATGCTAACACGCAGAGCCACGCCGCCACGAACAGCAGCATGGCCAGCAGCTCCAGAGCGCAGGAGTCCATGTCCCTCACTTCTTCTTCTGCTCTTCAGATGAGAGGCTGCCGGAGACGAGGAGACGAGAGGCTGCTGGAGACGAGAGGCTGCTGGAGACGAGAGGCTGCTGGAGACGAGAGGCTGCTGGAGACGAGAGGCTGCTGGAGACGAGAGGCTGCTGGAGACGAGAGGCTGCTGGAGACGAGAGGCTGCTGGAGACGAGAGGCTGCCGGAGACGAGAGGCTGCCGGAGACGAGAGGCTGCCGGAGACGAGAGGCTGCTGGAGACGAGAGGCTGCCGGAGAGGCTGCTAATTAGAGGAAATAGCTCGCTCAGAGCTCCTTCTCTGCTCCCACTCCTCAGAGTTTCCTCTCGGGGGGAGGAACAGACCTCCTGCTGCACCAATGGGCAGCGAGGCGACCACAGGGGGGGACATTAGATGCAGGCAGGATATTATGTGTTGCATGTTTATGCATCCTGTGTGACCTTAAAGTTAAACCCTAAAGACGGGATTTTATTCATTAAAAAGACAAGCTTCTCATGAACCGGGCTGCAAGAAGACTTTTATTCTGTGTGATGGACATTACTTTAGGAAGCTGTCTTCTTTGTCTTTATCTTATTAAAGGCAAAACCAGATAAAAAACCTGTTGAAGAATTTATTTGAAGTTGTTACTTCATAAACCATTTAGAATATTTAATAATGCAAACTCATAGACGTAATTATGAATATACCATAGAAGTTAATTGATGTAATAAGTATACAATATCAGGTTAATAAGGAATGTGTGATATTTTATATGTTTGATGATGATGTGTGTGAGCCTCTGTCTGCATGTGACTGAAACAGAGCTGCTGATTGTTGCTCTGTGGGAGGAAATGAACAAACAACAGAAATGCACAGATAAGATCCTCTGGAGAACAAAACGCTCAGCTGACTTCACACACACACACACACACACACACACACACACACACACACACACACACACACACACACACACACACACACAGACACAGACACAGACACAGACACAGACACACACACACACACACACACACACACACACACACACACAGACACACACACACACACACACACACACACACACACACACACACACACACACACAGACACACACACACACACACACACACACACACACACACACACACACACACAGACACACAGACACACACACACACAGACACACACACACACACACACACACACACACACACACAGACACACACACACACACACACACACACACACACACACACACACAACACACACACACACACACACAGACACACAGACACACACACACACACACACACACACACAGACACACAGACACACACACACACACACAGACACACACACACACACACACACACACACACACACACAGAGACACAGACACAGACACACACACACACACACACACACACAGACACACAGACACACACACACACACACAGACACACAGACACACACACACACACACACACACACACACACAGACACACACACACACACACACACACACACACACACACAGACACAGACACAGACACAGACACAGACACAGACACAGACACAGACACACACACACACACACACACACACACACACACACACACACACACACACACACACACACACACACACAGACACAGACACAGACACAGACACAGACACAGACACACACACACACACACACACACACACACACACACACACAGACACAGACACAGACACAGACACAGACACAGACACACACACACACACACACACACACACACACACACACACACACAGACACACACACACACACACACACACACACAGACACACACACACACACACACACACACACACACACACACACACACACACACACACACACCACTGTTCTGCTTTGAGCAGAGAGAAGCTCCATCAGCTCGAGTCACTACTTCTAGAGCTGATGGACTGCAACTATTAGAAATCTTGTATAAAAATGAATTGTTAAATCTAATAGAATACAGAATAAAGGATGAGTACATTGTATGCAAGTTTTAACATATATGTTTCAGATAAATACATATACGTTACATCCAACTATAAACTGTCAATGCAAATCATGTCATGCATGTTAGGGTTAGGTTTATAACATTTCTCATGGACTTCCCCACTCAGTCCATCAAGACCCGAGCAGTTATACAGAAGTCCAAGGCAAGGCACGGGCCGGCGCATCTCGGTCAAAGTAATCCCTAGCCATATGAACTTTGACCCTAAGAGATAGAGGTAAGAAACAGAGGTGAAGAGGCACAACGTATCTACGTCAATGCACTCCCCTGCCTGTCTAGGCTTCTCTGTACCCCGTTACCCTCTACGAGGCCATAGACCAGGAGAGGGAAACGGGGTGTGGGGGTAAGGGATAAGGGGTTTAGGGTGAAAAGCAGCGGTAAGAAGTGGAAGAAGATGCTTTTAAGGTACTTTTCTTTCCTTTTTTTTATATTTTCTTGTTGTCTTATCTCTTTTTGTCTTATTCAGGGGTATATGGTTGAGGAGAAATACAAAAAACGCTAGTAAGGTCAGTCCAGTCAAAGTGATGTTTGACTTCTAGATTGGAAAATATGGGAACCAAACTAGTCATTTTATATTTATTTTATTATAACATTATTAATATTAAAATATGTAAAATCTAATTGTATTCGACACATCATCAGTAGTGGACCTCGGGATCATTGAGTTTTTCGGCCATTATCACTAGACATCCTCACCCCAGGGAGGCCCTGCCGGGGTTCATCAAATCCCCTTTTTTTTTTGGAGAAGGAAGGTCTTAAGTTGTAAGACAATTGCCTGTGTCCCATACAATGCACGACTACAGGAAATGACAAAATAATATTAAAGTAATGTTAAAATAATATTAAAATAATATTAAAATAATATTAAAATAATATTAAAATAATATTAAAATAATATTAAAGTAATATTAAAGTAATATTAAAATAATATTAAAGTAATGTTAAAATAATATTAAAGTAATATTAAAGTAATATTAAAATAATATTAAAATAATATTAAAATAATATTAAAGTAATATTAAAATAATATTAAAGTAATATTAAAGTAATATTAAAGTAATATTAAAATAATATTAAAATAATATTAAAATAATATTAAAATAATATTAAAGTAATATTAAAGTAATATTAAAATAATATTAAAATAATATTAAAGTAATATTAAAATAATTAGGTTAGGTTTCGATGTAATATAGATGCATATAATCCAACCCTAACAAACAGGTGGGGGAGGCTACCCGGACCCTCTTCAGTGCGGTGATTATTCGAGGCGCTTCCTGAGATCCGTCAAGGCGGAGGTCGGCCGGACTTTTACTGAGAGATATCAAGACACCTCCACTCGGCCGTCCGGTCCTGCCCTCATCCCGCTGATTACCACTTACTCCAGCAGCCTGGGAAGCCTCCTCAGTGGCCTTAAAGCCAACTTCGAGGGGGCGAGGGCGGACTGTGACGCGCTGAGGGGGTGTCGGCTGATCTCCGCCTACCGCAGGAACAAGAACCTGAAAGACCTGTTAGTCCACACTAAACTCAAGGATAACAGTGTCCGGGCTAGGGAGGCGCCTCGAATGTCTGAGGTTGGTTTCATCTGCTCCCCCACATTTTTAACCCCTTCTCAAAGCTCGGAGCTAACCTCGGGCGGGCCCTGCGGCCTACAACCAAGAATGCGGTTTATGCCGTCAGGTGCAGGGCCTGCCACAAGCTCTATGTGGGGGAGACGCGGCATGAGATCAGCCTCAGGATAAAACAACATTTATACAGAATAAATAACGGTTACGGTACGAGCGTTCTCTACCTTCATTTTAAACTCCATGGCCCAGAGAACCTCCAGTCTTTGGGCCTGGAGAGCAGCGGGAGCTGGACCACGGCACAGCGACAGGCAGCGGAGAGGAGGTGGATTCATCGCCTCAAAACAATAGACCCTACAGGCCTCAATGAAAAATATCAGTGATGGGTCTGCCTGCTTTTTATCAGATGGTTTTTAAATCTCTTTTACACATTTTAAAATGATTACTTACCTTTTTTAAGACTTGTAACTTGACAGGTCCCTCCTGTCCTCCCCTCCGGATGCTTTTAGACCCCCTCTCTGCGGTGATGGCAAACCAGAAGTTCCATCCTATTTCAAATGTGTATCTTTTATATATATATATATATATATATATATTACCTAATTGGATTGCTTTTTAAATAATGTAGCTTTTTTAATTAACTATTTAAATATATTTATCAATGTATTATATTTATATTGTAGTATTTATCTGTGTAATAATTATTTATTATTTATACATATTTCCTATCCTTATTTTATAAATCCTCCTCATCTGGACTCTTTTATGAATTTTAAATGCATATTTTATTTTATTTTTTATTATTATTATTATTACCATTTTATACATTTTTCTTACATTTTATCTATTATTATTTATATTTTACATATCACAGTTTATTCTATGTTTGCACTGTATTGCATGTTTCTTGTGTCATTAGGTTTAAAATGAGGAGATTATATCTTTTATTATTTTTGATATATTATGAATCCCCGTTTCCTATTTAAACATTGTTTATATTGTTTTGTTTATATGTTAGTTATTACTTTCCATTTCTAAATGGATGTTGGAGCCTCCCGCAGGGAAACACCCTGAAATAACCCCTTAATAAAGTATTTCTAAACATCATCCGAGGCGTGTCCCATGTCTCACCTGCACCCCCCTCTAGACCTCGGCCTGGGTTTTAAACACTTTTAGGGACACTTGGTTGACTTTATTTTAAGATATTTCCCCTCCCCGTGTGCCTACTAACCCGTGTGTATTTTATATTTTACATTTTACATATTTGTTTTATATTATACATATTTTAACATTTGGGTTGATGTGATTTTTATTAAAAGCACTTGTTTTTAAAAGCACTTATTTTTTAAAGCACTTTTATTTATTTCATTTTTTAACACAAATTTTACCTGCATGCCGATTTTAAACAAAGTCAACCTCGGTCCTTTTAGCCAGATGTTTTTAATCCACTTGCCGGGTCTTTTAACAGATGTCTTTTATCAGATGTCTTTTATCCCTTTTATTGCGTTTTCTTACATTTTTTTAACACAGACCAAACAGGGCTTCTATAAACTTGTATTGGTTTTACTACAGGAGTTTTTAAATAGGTGCTAACCAAGCGGCAAACTCTGGGGCAGAGCCGGGAGGGCAATAAGGAAGTGCCTCAAACTGCAGTTCCTCTAGTGGCCAGTAGGAGCAGTCTGCATAGACCCCCATGTTAAAATGCCCAACTTTACAGCAGAAATAAACATGTTTACATCGTGGTTCAAAAAACCATATTCTCTGTATAGTTAGATTCCCCCTTCGTGACAACTGTCTGGGGGGTGCATTTTTTCTCAACTCATCTGTTTAATTATTATTCAGTCTTAAAGTTATGCATAAATTAGGGCGTGGTCACTTTGAGTGACAGGTCTGTCAAGTGACTGCTGCTGTTAGCTTCTTGTCTCTCTGCTAGCTGCTCCGTGAAGCTACAGGGACTCTGCCTGCTCAGTTCATCCGGGGGACACAACTTGAACTCGGCCGTGTTTGTTTGTTCTTCATGCTTATATATCGGACTCTTGTGACTCGCTCTGCGGTTCAAACAGACGGTGCATGAATGCAGTTTTGCGGTAAGTGAAATTCGAGTACTTTATTCATGTGTTTATGATTTTAATCAGCTACGTAATGAATGTTAAGGCTTGGGTTAGCGTGTAAGGCAGTGGTAGCTAGCTACATCTGTGCTAACGATGGTAATTGTAGCACAAACGGCTTCTGTTTGAGGTTGGTAAAATAAGGTCATCCTTGTAAGTTAGAGAGATATTTTATGAGGAAGGTAACTTTATGCATCGCTAAGGTTCATTTAAATTCGCTATGCTCGATTATGTAGACAAGCTAACGTCAATGTTGAAGAGCGGCGTACTGTATGTGAAATCAACCTCACAATAAGATGTGTGTATTACAAATATTAATGTCATATTTCAAGATGATTTCTTAGATATTACAATATGGTTTGTTGAGCTGGAGTTCATTATTGAGCTTACACGTCAACGTCACAGACATTTCTGAAGAACGAACCCAAACCTTGTTGTTTTTATTAATTGTATTACCAAATTGGAATCAAACCAATAGCATTGGTAAAACCAATGCTTACTATTTATTTGATTGTGGCTGTAGAACGTGAACATGTTGCTCTTAATGCCTGCAATTAAGGACAATAAATAGCCTACTCAATGCTTTAGGGATGATTTGTTAAAAATATTAGATCAGACGTAATGTGTGCTTCAGTTCAAATTAAGCTTATTCATTGCATTCCATTTGTTCTTCCAAAGTTACAGTAAAATAAAAAGGACCCTGACTCGGACAATACACAATCCAACATGTTCAACAGAAGAGAACAAGTTATATTGTTTGTACACATGGTTCTTTACACATATATCTGTTAGTTTAAAGTGTCCAGGTGATGCAGACAGGCTGAACCAGAGAGAGAGAGAGAACTGGACTCAGCACTGATCATCAGCACAGGTACAAAGACTCCTTTTCACACTGTACAAAGAATCAAGAAAGATATTGGTTTAAATAAATGAAGTATTGACTTTAATACACTGATATACATTCCATTAAACAATACTAAATACTCGATCACCTACACATCAGTGAAGTTGAGGGTTTTTTCCATGCTAAAGTTTACATTTAGAAGTTAACAAGCAACATGACTTTGTCAGCTTTCTAATGTAATGTATTGAAGGCAAAGCTATTTAACACGTAGTGAGAACTGCTGCTATTTATCTCTCTATTGTCTGTAAAAAACGTGGTCAAAGTGATCCTTCCAGAGCCAACAGAGCAAGTTCTACAGCACTACGTTTTGATAACAGTTCCATATTATTTAGATGATAAAATATATTTCAATGTTGATGAACTTCATACTGTTCATTCATCATCTGATTGTCTTTGTAGCTCACTGTTGAAATAAAAAAAACACATTACAATTACAAAATAATGATATCTAGAGCCCCTAAACACACACACACACACACACACACACACACACACACACACACACACACACACACACACACACACACACACACACACACACACACACACACACACACACACACACACACACACACCTCTTTCATAAATAACACACTTGTTCTGCAATAATATGTTTTATGTTTCCTGTAATTGTTGTTAGGAAAGGACATGCCTGAAAGACACGACTCAGCATGTTCTCCTTCTCTGAGGGTCAAGAAGAACATCCAAGAGGAACATTAAAAGCTGGTGTAGAGAGGCGTGTGGAGCCTTGGTGTTGGGATCAGGGGTCACAGGTTCAAACCCCACTGCAGTCTGCATGTCGTTGTGTCCCTGAGACACTTCACCCCAAAGTGCTCCTGTGGGGATTGTCCACAGTATTGAGTATGTGAGTCGCTTTGGATAAAAAGCGTCTAACAAGTAACATGTAATGTAATGAGATTTAAGACCAGTACAGGACATTCACTATGAAACTACTTTTATTGTGAAAACAAAGATCTTCACACCGAATATTTTTGTAGTCTATCAGGACCATCATTTGTTTGTGACGCTGCACCTCAGAGAAGGTGTGGTTATTGTCAGGCTTATAAAGTGTGGTGAAAAACGTAGTCAGCTGATTGAATGCACCTAGCGTTAGGTTTTAAGATTCTGAAGTATTCTGCTAAAAACTCAATAACTTAGATTATTATTTATAGTTTTGCTGAATAGTTTCATGTCCGCTTACCTTAGAAACGTAAAATGCGACGGCAGTGTGCAGACGGGGAGCATGTTAGCTTAGCTTGGTAGCCTCAGCTAGCTCTGGAACTTCCAGCTCGGTAACACGAGGTCCCGCCTCGGCTCCGCCTCTTTGCCCTTATTTGGAGCAGGTGAGAGTCAGACTCTGACGTCACTGTTACGCCGCCTACTTTAGGCTTCTCGGCAACTCTGCAGAATCCTATGGGTGACGTCACGGACCCTACGTCCATTTATATATACAGTCTATGGTGCTAACCCAAAACCCTAACCAAGGCACTGCTATGGGAAAGAAGTTTGCTCCTGCCTATGCTAACATTTTCATGGCAGAGTGGGAAACTTCTGTCCTGTCCTCCTGACAAAAAAACTCCCACATATTATTTTAGATATCTGGATGACATCTGGGGCGTGTGGTCTCACTCAAAGGAGGATTTGATTTATTTGTTGTCACCACCACATTCAAAGGAATTATCTTCCATAAAACCCATAAATTGGATGCTAAAGTATTTTTTAAGGAGACAGACACCCACGCCCTGCTCCACAAAGCCCCCATCCGAAGCACACTTATGCGAGATTGTTTAAATCACATCTTTTGAGATTCCATAGAATATGCAGTGACCAAGAGGATTTTAAAATGGCCACCAAAACGCTTTTTAATAAAGCATTGACCACTAGAGGGTACTCTCGTTCCTTTCTGAGAAAATCCTTTAAAACTTTTCAACAGACCAAACCCTGTCTGGTCTCCTCCATATTGCCTTTTATCACTACATATTCCCAGTCAGCTGTTAAACTAGTCAGAGTCATCAAATCCAACTTTCAAAACATTATAGGAAAAACTGACATTTTGCAAGACCACAGTATAATTGCAGCGTTTAGGAAAAACAGAAACCTGCATTCTTACCTGGTCAAAGCAAAGATACAACCCATGTTGACCCCAAAATCCAGGGGTCACAGGGAATGTTTTCAGCACCAGATCTGGTTGTGCAGCAAATACAACAACAATGTTTATAAAACACACGGTCTGGGCAGCCTACAATCAAAAAACTGTGTCTACCTTATTACATGTAAACATTGTGGATTACAGTATGTGGGTAAAACTGGTAACACAATTTTTATAAGGTTCACTCAAATAAATATAACATTTTCAGAAGAAAAAACACACTTACCCCATTAGTTACTCACTTCCTGCTCCATGGATGGCAATCCGTTCAAGCAACGGTCCTGGAGTCCAATTCCAGATGGACGGTGGCCCAGAGACGCAGGTGTGAGAGACTTTGGATAGCCAGGTTCGACACAGTGTACCCCAGGGGCCTGAATGAGAGATAGACATGCCTCGATGTGTGCCTCGATTGAATCCTGTTGCTATTCAAAATCTTGAACGCCTAACAAACCACAGTTAAATGTGGTTGATGGGCTGCGTTGGCCGGCTCAGAGGCAGGAACCGCTACGCAGTGTCCTTTGTCGCCGCAAGACTCCCCTGCCTCTGACCCATCCAACTCATACTTACCTGGCAGGGGAGATACCATGATCACCAAGGTGGTTCACCCAGGGCGAGGCTCGGCCATTGCACCCAGGCTATGCTGACCACTGAGAATGGCAATCGGCCTTATCGAAGAGCAATTGTAAGTGACGCCATTGGCCCACATTTTTAAAATGACATTTGACCTATTGACCTACATAACCACGGATCATTTACAGAATGGCAATGAGGATATTAGCTCCCTCATGTGGTCAAAGTGTGATGTGAACACCTTCATGTTGTTGTCAATCAATCAGTTTATGTAGTTATAAACAGGGTGCACATAACTTTTTTGCCCTGGTTCTCAAAGGAGCACCTGGAGATGTTGCTCGGTGCGCATCCTTAAAATGAAATAAACCGGACCTTTTGAGGGGTACTTGACTTTATGAACAGGGGGGGGTGCGCTAGTGAGCACGCAGCAGGGTTACTGTGCGGAGCGCATAAAGCAGACCCTTCACGCGATAGCGAGGGGTAGAGTGAGGGTATAACCCACACATAGGGTACATTGGGAAACCCTGCTATCTTACCAGTTCTTATGCAACTCGCAAATATCTCTCTCTCTCTTTTCTATCTCTCTTCTCTCTTTTTTCTCTCTCTCTCTCTCTCTCTCTCTCTCTTTTCTCTCTCTCTCTCAAAGTTGGCGCCTTTTTTCAAATGATCCGGTGCTCTTTTTTGGCGGGGGGTGCGCATGCGCACCTGTGCACCAGTTATGTGCAGCCCTGGTTATAAATATACTAGGTCTATTTTCACCAAATGTATTAAGAAGTGAGCACCTTGCATTTAATTGAGTGCTCTTATGAGGTGAATCCAGAAGATAGCATTACTGTTTTCTATCATTAAATGTCATTTCACAATGACTTTTTTATACTTATTTATGAGCATTAACAATATGTATGTATTCAATATGTGTGAAATTGGACCTTTAAAATGTGCTATATTTATTATGATATAATGATGCTATAACAACACAATATCAACTATTCTTTTTTAAAGTATATAATTGTTGTGATTTATTCCCATTACTGTAGTGTTTTTTTTCCAATCAGATGTGAGAATTCTTTCTTCTCCCTAATGACATTTATTTACATGTCACTGCTATCTTTGTAAAGGCACAGACTTTTGTATTATTTGTATCTATTCCATATGTGTGTATTTGTATAAATAAGTTCTACATAATTCATGATATGTATTCATTAATGTACTTATTGTTTCCATTGAAATAAAGCTTATTTCATTCAAATAAATGTGTCTTTTCTTCAGTGACATATCTTTATGGATTTCCTTATGACTTGAGAGTCTGATTTTAAAAGTGGTTTAAGATTTTCTGATTCTGACTCAAGCAACTTAAATGTTTGCTTTTGGGCAAAGTCATCTGAACATTTTGTACTGTGCAAGTAATGTGGCACTCCTTTGTCCCTATATTTAGATAAACAAATGAATCCCCATTATTGCATTTAATAATTTATATTTCACGACTCACTGTTACTGTAGCACTGACCACTTTATTGTATAAAGTGCATTCAATTGAAAACACCATAGTGTTACAGTTAAATTATGTACAATTATAAACACAATGATGTACAAAAAACTATTTAGACTTTTTACATTAATGACGTACATATGAATGATAATGATAACACAGCAAGTTGAAAAACATTAAAAGGACTATTTACAATATTTACATAGCAACAGGTCATTGCTTCAACGTGTCAACAACAGATGTAAAATGTTCAAAGCTGTTGTACACCGTGTTCTCCAGACCCTTTGATGGAGAGATCCTCTTCACAGCGCAGAAGACTTTCCTTTGTATTTTTTGTGCCCCTGGGTGGGTTGGCCACAGCATGTGCACGCCGGCAGCTTTTGAACCCGGGACACTTTGGCTCCTACTCCTGAGGGCTCGTCCATCACCTTGCGCTTGTACAGCGTAGATCTTGCCCAGGATGAAGGACTGCACTCAAGAGTAGCCGGTATTTCAGGCATTGTTGGGTGGACAGACACATCCAGACCAGCAACAGACGGGGTTGCCTGAATGACAGGCAGTAAGGGCATTGAGGAGGGGCCAGCAATGACTGGGGTCGGCTGGCAGGCAGGATGGGGCCAGGGAAAAAGGATCTCACAGGTCTTGTGATGGTACTGGTGGCAGGCAGTATGGGAGGTTTCTAATGTCCAGCAATCCCTGGGACTGACTCACTGACAGGCAGGATGGGCCTTGTGGAGGGGCCAGCAATCACCCGGGTTGCTGTGGATGGAGAGGGGGGAGGGCAAAGGTCTGGGGGCTGGGGTTGGTCTTACAGGCCATGGCAGTGACACAGGTGGCAGTGATGTCTGAGGGTGTGAGAAAGGCATGATGTCCCTCCTTCCCTTCAGGAAGCGCCCTGCCGTGCTGGGTGTTGGCACGTACTGCATCAGGGGGTAGTCTGGTGGAGGGAGGACTGCTGGCTGGTGTGGGGCTGGAGGCAAGTCAGCAGAGGAAACAGAAGTGTTCTTGGAGAGCATCTCTGGCTGATTGGTTGCACGCAGGTTGAGGAGGCGCTCTTGAGCACAGATGAAGTCATGCACCGTCTTGATGTTGATCTTTGGCAGAGGAAAGCCTGCTTTACACAAGACTGGATCGTCCACCAAAACCCGGTGCTGGATTCTCTAATAAGCCTTCAAGATGGTGCTCTTTGGGCTTTTGCGATAACCCTGTGGTGACTTCAACCACAGCAGTTCACCAGTGTGTACATTAACCTGTTGTTCTGAGCACTGATGTCTTGTTGTGCTGGTGCGTAGCGAATGCCCATCTTAACACGCTGTATCACAGCAGCACGCCATCAACAAGGTTGTCTCTTTTAGTGCGGCAGTACATGTTGCCCCAGTGCATTCTGTACAACTGGTTGAACTTCTGCTGCTGTTTGTCATGGTCCTCCACTGCATTCCAGGCAGCCAGGATCGTGTTCCTCTGCACGGTGACAAGTGACAGCTTGTCCTCTACGAGACCAATCTCCACCAGCATGTTGTGCGTAGACGGCTCTGCTAAGATTGTTCCCTAGTTTAGGTTTTATGTTATGTGTTTAACATAAAGGATTTGCCACTCAGGGTCTTGTCAAAGAAGCTCGCTCCAAGGTTTGTGGGTCCATTTCCTGTCACAAAAATAATTAATCCTGTATCTGTCCGTCTCCGTCTGCCCAGGTCACTACGGGTTCATCCAACGTTCCACGTCAGCCGCATCAAGCCGGTTCTGGACAGTCCCGTGGTTCCACCCTCCAAACCCCCCCCCCCCCCGTGTTGTTGATGGCAGTCCGGTGTACTCTGTCAAACGTCTCCTGTCAGTGAGAAAACGAGGCCGAGGTCGTCAATTCCTGGTTGATTGGGAGGGCTACGGTCCTGAAGAACGGTCCTGGGTCCCGTCCAGTTTTATCGTGGGCAAAGACCTAATCGAGGACTACTACAGGTGTCATCCGGAGGTCCCTGGGCCGTCGGGTGTCGTCCCTAGAGGGGAGGGTACTGTTGTGCGTAGACGGCTCTGCTAAGATTGTTCCCTAGTTTAGGTTTTATGTTATGTGTTTAGATAGGTTCCTGTTTTATTTTTGATAGTCTTGTCTACCCTCATGTGTCTAAAGTACATTTTACTTTTCTGTTTTCCCGCTGTTGTGATTGTCTAATTGTCTTCACCTGGTGTTGTCTGTCTAGTATATATAGTTCTCGTCTTCCCCTGTCTCGTTGCCAGATTGTCTTGTGTGTTCCAAGCATTCCAGCGTTAAGATAATTTGTCATTGTCATATAGTTATCGTCCATAGAGAGTTAGATTAAGTAAGTATTTTTGTATTAGTTTTTGTAGTTTTTGATAGTATAGGTTAGACAGTTTATTGAGTGTTTGTTTTGTCGCTTTATGTATTCAGTGTGTTATGACCTGTTTACATTAAAACACTTTATTTTGATACTTTGTTTGTCTCTGTTTCGTGCATTTAATTCCACGCCTTTGTACAGCGTTAACACAGCAGTGAGCAGAACCTCTATAATTCTCGAAGCCGGGAAGAGGGTTTTGACTGCAGGCATCCTCCTGTTAAAGAAATGACATACAAATGTGGTAAGTTGAAATGGATACATGATCCAGCAATCCGTGCATTTTAATTTCATTCTAGAAGACACCAAGTAACTTACAAAAGCGGGCGGGTTGACAGTGGAGGTTTCGCCTCTGACGAGTGTGATGTGTGGCAGGATGGCATCCAGCACATTCTCATGTGACTCCCCATCGCTCTGGTACGCCTCGTCTGCCTCAGGATCTGGAGTGGGCTGCCCGGGCTGAACTACCTCCTCATCTGGACTGGGGCCATCATTGATGATGTCCTCCAGTGTAAAGGGGCCGGATTCACCAGTGCTCTGGCTGAAAAGGTACTCCAACCCCAGCAGCTCGTTGGAATCCACATTAGTAGGGCCTGTGATGCCGTCCCTTGCCACCAAACACGGCATCAGAGCTCCTGTCGCAGTTCCAGCGTGCGATGCCACTTATCAGGTAAACCTGATATGGCCGTGCTGCATAATGGGGACGTCAGAAGAGGAGGTAGAGTAACGGAAAGCTTTAATTGAATTGTTGTGTAAATGTTAGTATTTTATTATTTTCACCAAATCCATCATTAGATGCAACAAAAAGAAAAGAGATGGGCAGGCAACGTGTGACATCTACAGATCAGTCATTTTTTTTTAAAAGAAGGATTTTCTCGCCCTTTACATTTATTTGCTGCTCTCTTGTAATGAGGACCCTTTTTAAAAAAGCTTCGATATTTTGATTATTACTGAGCTTGGGAAATGCTTATCTGCAATCTGGAATAACATTCAGAACAATTTGTATGCATAGGCCAATTTAAATGATTAATTTTCTCCAATTTGACATGTTCTATTTCAAGAGGATTCATTTGCTTTTAATTCTAACTGCTTTCCAGTTCCTACGCTTTTGAAATTGTACTTTTATTGCTTTTTATTATTAGACATATATTATTGTTATTATTAATTAAAGCGACTACACTTGTGTACCTGGGATCATGTGAGGCAGAAACTTGTGGAATCCCTCCAGGCTCTTGCTTCCACGCAGACATTTATAATAGGGCAGGTCCACATTGTTGATAGTTATGGTACGGGCCACCCTATACATGTTCATGCCTGGTGGATCCTGGATGCACTCCAGGTGTCTCTGCTGCCCTACCCACATCTCATGAATGGCTCCTGTAAAGGCACATACATACAGTTTGTTATTCTCACTTTATATGCTACATCATCTGTATTGAAGCTGCAATAATGTTTTTGTATGAGATCTTATATATACCAGGTGTTTTAAAGAGTCTCACTCCACTCTGGTCGAGCCCAGCTGGGCCCTTTAGCTCTTCAATGGCCAGGTGGATGAGTAGGAATGTTTCCTGAGCTCCGAGTGTGACCCTCCGCACATGGTGTTGCAACTGATCCCTGGTGATTTACAGGCGGACAACATCCTCGTCTGTGACGGACCTACATTTGTCCGGCCCCTTGGCTCTGACAGCCTTGATGAGCAGCTCTAGATCAGTGCGGTTGTAGGCCAGCACTGCCCCAGCAAGAGCGGACTTGAACACAGCATACTTGCTGTGTGATTCCGTGCGTATGGCTGCGTCAAACCGGTGGATCCAGTGGAAGATGTCCAGATGCACAACCATACCACCGTCAAACCAAGCCTGGAACATTGTCTCCACAGATGTAGGGCCCTGAGCACGACAACACCCACGGTCAATGTACAGGATTTTAGGAACCGGTTGATTGGCCAGCCGGAACCTTTCCATGACTCCAAGGCACATGGGTTGCAGCTTCTGTTTGGACTCCTCGCAAGTCAGCACAAAATGAGCTATCTGGGAGTACTCATGTCCGATGCTGGTAAACCAGTCGGCTGAGCCACGTCCCTGCCCAGACAGCTTCTTCACCACTGAAATGTATTTAAAATAAATGAATTATTATTATTATTATTTAAAGTAAGGTTCCACCGAGATTTGAACTAGGATCGCTGGATTCAGAGTCCAAAGTGCTTACCATTACACCATGGAACCACACGGAATGTCGGCACAATGCCGGCACAATGCCGGCACAATGTCCGCACAATGTATAGTTTTATGTGGGAGTTGTTTTTTAATGAAACGGCTGTGATATTAAGTAAGTAAAGAGTCTTCCCTGACCGGGAATCGAACCAGGGCCGCGGCAGTGAGAGCGCCGAATCCTAGCCACTAGACCACCAGGGAATGCTGTATCTGTATGTGAAGCTTGTGAAACGGAATGCATGGAATGTATGACTGCTGGCAACGGGAGAGTAGTGAAAACAGCTCCAGTAGGGTTCAATATCTACCTGTTAACAGTAATGTAATGTAGTGTGGAGGTAAAGGGCAGAGTGAGCCAGTTACCACTCATCCCCTTGTTTCTTCACAAAGTTTCCGTGGGAGCCTGGCTTTTTTTAGTCTTTGAGTCTTTGCTGGGCCTTTTTAACGCGGTGTGATGTGTTGGAGGTCCTTGTAAGATGTTTTGACATAATGACTTCAAGAGACTTGAAGTTCTCCACGCCTTCCACTTCACCATACATATGGTGGACTTCCTTCTTTGTTTTCCTGCAGTCAATCGTCAACTCCTTGGTTTTAGAGGTGTTAAGGACCAGGTTGTTTTCCTAACGCCACTCAGATTATTCCCTTGACTTGACTAGATAGACTTATTCTCAAGTCACTCTTCATCTTCTATATTGAAACCACTATCCTGCTACAAGATCCTCCTGAGATGTAGAAGCTGGCTTTTTTCAGGGTACTCAAAGAAAGGTTCCACAGAGATTTGAACTCTGATCGCTGGATTCAGAGTCCAGAGTGCTAACCATTACACCATGGAACCACATAAAATGTCCACATTGTATACAAAGAGATGGTATCTTTACACAGAGACTCAGACATGTAACTAACTCATCTCTCTAACGCTTCACCTTCAACTGCAAACTGCACCAGTATGTGCCAAGGTCATAGATCGTTGAAACAAACAGAACAATATCCTTTGAAGCAGAGAGGCAATTTTGTGCTCAACAGACCACACCTCTCCTATGCCTGGCTGCGGCCCAAGATGTGTTGTTTTGGCTCCTCGAATTACTCATAGGGCTCTTCCCAAATCTTGACAATTTCCCCATCCAGGGTCAGTAGACGAGTGAATGTTGAAGCTTTGCAAGACAACTGTTGTTTGATGATTACTTTCCGCATCAATACACAGGCTGAACAATTTAAGCTTGTACGCACACCTCCATAGCTCAGTTGGAGGATTGGAGGACTATAGGTTGATAATCGCAGCAACGTTTGCATCGGCTACACTTTAGCACTTGTGATAATGGATGCATCGTCTTATGTAAATATGGCCTTGTAAACAGGGTTAAAATGGACAGAGAATGGATCTGCTGATCCAAAGCATTTACAATTAGCAGAGAATGGTTTCAATCCATCGACCTCTGGGTTATGGGCCCAGCACGCTTCTGCTGCGCCATTCTGCTCGATGTTTAGCAATCCAAGGCTGGCAAAAATGTACTGTACTCATTGTCGACCTTTTCAATGTTCAACCTTGACAAAGGCAGCGCATACCAGATCCAATCGTTCTTCTTTACCTTTTGCAATAGAGGCCCTTACAAAATACAATTCCAGGTGTTTTGCCTTTTATGTTCATTGTGTTTGAGGCACTGATGATAGTCTGTTGAGTAAGCATGTAAGGGAATTCTCCACATTATGGACAGAGCTAACATGGGATTTCTCCCGCAATTGTACAAATGTCCTCTCAATTGGATTGAGACGTCCAATTCATATGCAAATTCACGCCAATTCTCCAGCCAGTGGCAGGAGAATTATGAAAGTTACAAAAAATGCAATATACACATTTTCCAGCAGGGGGAGCTCTAAGACCATGTAATTTCTTTGCCGCACTTGGGAAAAAATTAGGAAACATGTTACTAGGATTAAACGTGCTTTAAACGGGCAAACAAGTGTGCCTGGCCCCCAAACGTTGTGGGTGTGCTACAACGGGTACCAACTGTCACTATACCAAGTTTGTAATCCCTGCAACTTTTATAAATATTTGACATTGTCCAAATGTCTCAATTTTCACACCAATACATCATATGGTGGCCTATATATCACCGTTCAAATATCAGCTCCCTCTGTCAATGCATTGCGGAAATATGAGCCTGTCTAATTGATGGACTTTTTTTTGCATTGAAACGGTCCCTGTGGTTTTCAAACTTTCTGCCCATATCATGGAGAATTTTCTCTGGAAATCCAAAGCGCAGGGCATAATCATTGAACAGTTTCTCAACCACAGTTTTTGCAGATTTGTTTTTAGGAGGCCTGGGCAAAGCGAGTATAATGATCCATTTCTACTCAAATATACTCAAATCCCTGTTTACATGTCTCTAAATGCAAAAAGTCTATTGAAACTAGCTCAAAAGGGCTTGTCGTCACTATTGAGGTCAGAGGGGCTCTAGATGCTTTGTGTGGTCTCTTTGCCTTCAGACACTCACACACTTGAGTCACCAATTTTCAGTGTCACTGGGCCTTCGGGCCCAATAAAATCTGTCCTGGATCAGATTTATAGTTGTATCAACACCCAGATGTCCCATTTATTCATGCAACTCTTTAAGGGAGTGACAATACAAAAAGACACTTCACCAGCCTGGCTACCGATATCTCATATAGACACACTGGCCTTAGTTAGCGAAGCCTGTTCACCTCCCCTGACTATACCTTTAACATCTGAGCAAATTAGAGAAAGCCAAAAGAGAGATCCTGTCATTGGTCGTGTTCTACAGTTTAAAGTCGACAACCTGCTTAAAACAGAACATCCAGATGTAAGAGTCTTAATGAGACAGTGGCAAAATCTGTTTGTCAATAACAAAGAGATCGTCTACAGGAAAACAGGAGCTAAAAGTCAGCTTGTCCTACCAAAAGAACACCAGCAAACACTCTTTAACCTGTTTAAGCCTGTTTTTCAGTTCTCAGGCTCGAAAATGACATTCCCAGAACAAATGACGATAACTTCCCTTCTAAAAGGGGTAAATTAATAATCTTTTTTCTCAAAGTAATGATAAACCTGTGAGTTGGATGTAGAAAAGTCAGAATCAATATAGGATTTTTGTATTTTAAAGTAAATTCAGATTGAACATATTAAAAGAATGTAAATTATAGTGTCCGTCCAAAACAAGTGAGATTTGACCTTTTTAGAGAGATTTAGAAAAAAAAACCCACTTCTGGGCAGAGATCTGCATCCCACCCGTCGGGTACCCATGGGTACCCGACGGGTGGGTGAGATCTGCATCCGTAAAATCAGTGATTCGCGGGTGGTATTTTTTCAACAAAAGACATTCGGGTTCGGGTCCGGGTAAAACAAAGAAGATGCGGGTCAGATCGCGGGTGTTGCATCATAAATATATAAAAATGATAATCATTTAATGTAATGTTTAAATCCTATGACGTCTCCCCCGCGGGCCGGCGCATAACCTCTGACCACTCTCCCCCGCGGGCCTGCGCATAATCATAACATCTGCACCGCCATTCTGCTGCTGAGCGCGCCACATTCAAAATGACTGGGCCGGTCTGTAAATTCTTTCACTGCTCATATATATGCGGGTTCGGGTCGGGTTGCGGATCTTGTGCCGACGGGTTGGGTCGGGTTGCGGAACTAATTGGCAATATGTGCGGGTAGCAGGGCGGGTTCGGTATTGCACGTCGCGGGTGCGGGGCGGGAGTGGGTCTTGAAAATCAGACCCGTGCAGGACTCTGCTTCTGCGGTCATTTGGGTGCATTTTCGATATCTCTGGCCCCCCTCGGTCGATTTTGATGATTGACAGCTCTTTAGAACCGTTAGAGCCAATAAATCGAGAGAGAAGTTCCTAAAATCCATCTAAATATTACCCATTGGTGAATGAGTGATGCGCAGCCAGAATGCCCAGAACCTAGTGCTAATAACAGCTAATATGAAATCTCCGTTTTTGACAAAAATGGAATGATGGATTATCAGTAATCATTTCAAAGTGACACAGACACATTGGATTAACCTATGGATTAACCTTCGGCAGCGTTTTTATCGTTTTAATTTGATCGCACAGTGATGATACTAATACCTCTAGAATCTGTGGAATCTCAGCTTGCTAGCTGATATCTTGCTTGTGCAGATCCGATAAGTAATAAAATATTTCTACCGTGAGTTCTGTGCTAAGTGCGTTAGCATTTTTTCGCTCAGGGCTCATCTAGACGCTTCTTGTGAGACTTGTGTTTTGTTTCGGTAAAAATGGTTTGTATCGTCAGTTAGCTGAGTTTCTTCCCGTTAAGTGGGTATGACACATTAATAGGTTGTTAAATGTTAAGAAGCCCTGAGACACAGTTTCGTGAAATAAAACATGTTAAGAGTCGGGGAAATGCACGATGTGTGACTGAGCGTATAGTTCCTCTTTGATTTAGAAACGCCGTGCTTCTAAAAGGAGTCTCTTCTTCTTTCTTCTTTTTCTCTTCTTTCCAGTTGAGCGGTTACAATGTTATGTAACGTTGTATTTGAACACTAGATGGCGTAAAGGGCAACGCATGAGGGGATCTCCCTGAGCAGTGGGTGATTTGGACTGAGGAGAGCAACTTTTGTTTTTAAAATCTTTTTTTTTTATACTTGACTCCCACCTGAGGCTGAAGGAGTTCCACTGGGATGGATGAGTGGGAACTTTAAGAGCGTCGTTAATATCTGCTTTGGAGAGCCATTCTTGGCCTGCACGCTAATAATTTGATTGCATTATCATCCGTGCGTAGAAAGAGGAAGCATTGTACTGTTGTCATGTCATGTCATGTCCCAACCGTAGTCGAGGAAGAGGAGGGTGACTCTCTGCAAACAGAGCAAAACATCTTCGGTTCATACACGATGAATAACGCAGGCAGGTGAGCTCGTCCGTTTAGAATGTAAGGTTATACTGCAGAAGAATTAACTAAATGTTGATTTACCAGTTTATATTACCCTCAGTGATACAGTACTATGCGCAAGTGGTTGATATAGTGCCTTAGACTTGAATTTATATATTTTTTTAATGCATATGATTGTAATTTGATATGCAGCAATACTTTATTTTCAAAAGAAGGGAGATGTAACATCTTGGTGTGAATAGAAGATCTTTGACGTAATGTTGATGTTGCGGGTTCACACAAGTGAAATAAACATGGACATGCTGACGAGCAGTAATACGCTTCATCTGTTGATGTGGACCAGTGTTTCTCAAACTTTTTCATACCAAAAACACACGCGGTCCACCTAACTCCACAAATACCCAAAATCACATCGTTCTCTAGAACAGATTACAAATCGCCTGAAAATGGTACAACAAGTGGCAACATGTGAGATGAAGGTGTTGTGCTGCGCTATATCATGCAATCGAAAGTGAAACTTAAACTCGCTCCATTGCGGAGATATTCCCGCGAGATTGCGGAAAACTTAAATGTATTTATTTATTTCAAAAGTGAAATGTTACCAATATACTCGTGGACCACTAGGGGGCGCTCACGGACCATCAGTGGTCCGCGGACCACACTTTGAGAAGCACTGAGTCAGTTAACTGTCCATGGAGCAGAATATTACAGGAGGGGCCGATGAAGTTGCCTTGATTTACGTCTCTCTAGAAGCTGGAAAACGAAGCTGCCTCTTTGATAGCATTGATAGCATAGCATTATATATATATATAGCCTATATATATATATATTTTTTTTTATATAACGTATGTGGGAGAAGTGAGGAACTATCTTTACTTTACCTATCTTGTACTTACCTTTACCCTGAACCTTGGAACTAAAGATAGCAATGGCATACGTCGGACATTCTCGTGAACTTGTTGCAAACTGCCTTCTTGCCAGGGCTGCACCTGACGCCTTGTTGTTACGTAGAGGTGAGGCGCAGGAGGCGCAGGAGGAAAGCGGCGCACTAGGCAGAAGGGGGCGAGAGCCCGGAGCTGTGCCGTGAAACTGCTAGCCGCTTACGACTGCAACTTGTTGTCCAGTGCGAACTACTGAGCCGGGAGGAGATGTAGCTGCTATCGGATATAGGCCTAAGCCCTACCTACGGGAGGGGCTGTGATGGTTGAAACCAGAGATGGGGTGAAGCTTCGCATGCGATGATTTGAGCGGCCCTGATGCCGGTGATGCCCTCTCGAGAGACTGAAGGCGTGCGCCGTCAATTGTTTGCATGAAGTAAGCCAGAGATACAGGGTCTTGATCGAGCTATTACCCGGGGGCGGCTGCTATGGTGAGCGTTGGAGCAAGCCGGGGAGGTTTTCCATTAAGCCAGAGGAGCTTCCGCGTCCGGGTTTGCGGGTAGCCGGCTAGAGCCGCTGACTCGAGCTGGGGAACGCCGCCTGTAGCTTGATCTGCGAGCCTGCAGAGCTGGTGAAGAGATAGGCCTGGAGCTGGAGTAATGCATTGCTGCTGCAGTTTGGAAAGGAGGAGATCTGCCTCTGCTGCTGGTGAGCTGCTGCAGGATACCGAGCGGCAGCTTGAGGAAGTTGCGTAGGGACTCAGGCAGTGTGTCGGGCCCGGATCAAGATCCTGCTGGAAGCTGATCTGAGTACTATGAATTGGACGTTTTGAGAATCATAATACCATGAAGTACAAGGTTAGTTTGACGATTGCTGTCTGTGTGTTGCGAAGAGTCACCTGAAATGACAGCTGTCAGAGTGGGAAGAGCAGATTTAAAAGGTTTGGCAGAGCGCTATGATAGGCTCTTGGGAATAGAGCGAAGTGATTGGTTAAGCTGGAGAGTGACGCCCCGATCACTTATTGAGAGGAGAGAGAGTAGTTATGTAGGAATAGTGAATAGACGGTCTTCCTGGTTGAACTTACGCTGAGCTTCATATCATCTTCTACTACTAACTTTTAACTACTGAATAAACCCGAATAATACGACTGTATGCCACACTCGCTCTTGAAAATATGGATGCCCTAACCAACATGCTAGTCATTGTACAATTTCCCTTGGTTAACAGTAGTATTACAGTTTATGACACGCAAACTGACTGAGGGCGATGCGACAAGCAGACCAGGGGCTATTGAGAAATATCCAGGGCTGCAGCCACTGGATATTTCTCAATAGCCCACCTCTCCCTCCATGCCCCATTCACTGATCTCACCGCGTGTCACTGCTAAACAGTATACACAGTGAGCAGGAAATATTTTTGACCCCTGTGAGGCAGATAAGGATGGAAATATGCAAAGTGAAATACTGATTTGAATGTTGTGTCTACGAGAATATAGTTATTGCTAAAAAACATTCATGCACTGGGTCACAATCATATTGGTTTCCACTCTGAAGACGGACACTATTAAAATACCTTGTAGATAACAATATTAAAACAAACATTAAATTAAGCACCACATTTAATAAAGAGTTAAATTGCACTTATGTGGAAAGCTGCATTATCTCAGGTCGTTATATTACATATTACATTTCATCATTATTTTGTTCTTCTTTTAAGAACACTGTAGTAGATATTCATTCATTCTTGGATCAGCAGTGTGCTGTATTTATATTAAAACCATAGAACAAAAACAGCAACAGTCATACTGTAAATTTCCAGCAATTAAAGCAGAAACGGAATCATGAACAAAATCCATTAAACCAATAAAATACATGAGTTTATAACATGTATGATGAAGATGAAGCATTCATGATCATTATTGTTAATGTATCATTAAGTCTCATTTAATCATATACAATTATTGTTGGCTTTTTCCCACATATTCAGGCGAAGGAGGCGTGTGGCGCAGTGAGTTGTGCGTTGGTGTTGGGATCAGGGGTCACAGGTTCAAACCCCACTGCAGTCAGCATGTCGTTGTGTCCCTGAGACACTTCACCCAAAGTGCTCCTGTGGTGATTGTCCACAGTATTGAGTATGTAAGTCGCTTTGGATAAAAGCGTCTAACAGGTAACATGTAATGTAATGTAATTCAGTTTGATGTAAGCTACGGCTGTCACTCCCAAGCTTCTTCCCACCTTCAATACACAGACTGGCCTCCTTTTGTTCTCTAGCATTCAACAGACAGAAGGGTGCCACTGTGACCATTGTCAGGCGAATTAACATCACTTAACCCCTGTCTAGCCACCAATCTTCAATACCCTGTAATGTCAAATGTCATTGGCTGTTCCCCTTCCCATCTTTTGCTCTCTCCTCTGTATAAATTACTGCTTTTCTGTGTAACGGGGTCAGATTTACTTACCACATCAGTGGAACAGGCTATCTTTCCTTTCCAGCTGGAAATACGATTGATTACGGTAAATGCTATAACTCTTTATTAAATAACACAACTTTTGGTTTAAGCTTGTATATTTGTTCTTTTCTTACCAGAAGGTGATTAAGTGTGGAATTTCCACCACAATGATATAACTTGATCAACAAGACTCTATCTGACATATTCTTAACTCATCGAGTAATAGCCTCCTTTAATGCATGTTATAGGTTTAGCTATTTTCTCAACATTTTTCACTTTAATATGCATTCTGAAGTAGAACTTGAATTGAATTCTCATAAGTATTCAGATTTACTACATGTACAGGTCCCATACATAGTTTTATCTGCATTTAAAAGACAATAGGTTTAACATTAGAAGAAGGAAAGTAATTCAATTGTTAATAAATAGTAAGTTGCTGAAAACACAAATAACATCGACATAATGAATGGTTATAATGTGAAAGAACATACTGTATATAGGGTTCTTCTGAGACTGTTTTAACATCACAGGGAGAACTTTATACTTAACTTCTGTTCAAACTTTTGGGAACGGTTGTGTAGTAAACACATTGTCATTGCATAATAATTTATGAAGCTTGCCCCGAGGCAAAACTGTATGCTATCAAACTATAGATCAGTAAACAGACACACCTTTAAGAATGCATGTGTCAATTATAGTTATGGAAGCCAACATAAAGCATGGGTGCTGACAAAATGTGAAAAATGAAAATACCTATTTACATTTTAATTTTTGATTAGGTGTCTGAGACCAACAGCTTATGCTGAAAAAGATCACAAATATCTTTTAAAGTAATTTTTCCCTAAGACATTTTTCAGTTGCTGCTAAATGTTTGAATCGGCATGACAGTCAACATGGACTACCTGTACATAATTGGAGCAGAAAACCTTTGTGTGAATTGATTATGAATGATTATTGAATCTTTGGTGAATGCTGAACGTAAAACAAGGTTTATAAAATTACCCCAGTTTGAATAAACCCATCTTTAGTGTTGGGTTTAATTTTCCAACAGATGACAGGTATAACCAGTGGTAAGTGCCTGGCAGTTATCCCAGAAGAATAGCTGAAGGTGTGGTACACATAGTAATTCATCTGTGGTGAACATGGTATTTTAGAAATGTAACTGTGATGGAAAAAACAAGCAAGACAACAACGTAATATCATATTTGTGTTATTGCCTTGGAAATGTTGCGTAGTATTTATTGAAATTAGACTTTTGTGATGAAAATGTTTTTCTTATTGAGAACCTACACTCTGTATGTATCAGTTTTAGTGTCTCAACCGTACAGACAGGGAACAGGTTACTTTAAACAGCGGTCAGGCAGATATGGATGGAAAACCTGCTAAATGAAAAACTGGAGTTGAATGTTGCAGCTATCAGAATAAAATAGTTTTTCCGGAACTGGGTCACAATCTAATTGGATTTCATTCTGAAGATGTACAATGTTTAAATAACTTTAAGACAACACAATTAAAACTAACAAAATCATGCACCAAACATTTTGTAAAGAGTTATTTTAATAATAATAATAATAATACATGATACTTAGTAACACGTTTAAAGAAGCGTGGGAAGCTGCGCTCAGGATCTCAGGCATCGCAGGTCATGATCATATATTACATTCAAAAAATGTTGTATCGTCTTTTCATAACAGGAACATCATTCAGTAACATAGAGCAACAAGACTGAATCCAGAGCGCAAACACCGAGACTAGAGCCATTAGCAGACTTATCAAGGGCTTTATTGAGCAATGAGGGCAGGGTCATTTGAGTTGGGGTGGTCAGGGGGAATAGTGGCAGGAAGGAGGAAGCCGGTCAGCCACGCCAGCCCTGGAGACACAGACACACACACGGAACAACACAACAGGAAACAAACAGAAAAAAACATGAGGAAGTAATGTCCTACCACTTACTTTACAAGAACATATTCTTAATTCATCAGTTATCGGGTTACTTTAATGCACGTTATTTAAAACTAGAGAATGCAATTCCTGAAGAAATTGCTAGTGGGAATGCTTTATGCTGAAAAGCTGACACTGAATTGCTATGCTGAAATGTAATGTGTAAGAAGAAAGTGAAGAATTTAGATTGAAATGATAAATGGACACTGGGGGCTTGAATGTGTGATAAGAGAAGAAAGAAAGTAAAAAGGCTTGGAAAAGCCGCAGAATATTTGAACTGCAAACTTTTAAACTAACTTGATGGCGAATGATCTGTCGCCATGGCAACGGTATTTTATGACACCCCATAATACGCTTAGATGTGTTGATGGCTGCATCGTTACCAAACCTGTGAAGTTTTTGGCCGTTTGGAGCATTTTCACTGAAGTTATGAGAAAACCGTGTTTCATAGCGAGCGTAATGTTGCCAAGGCAACGGCATTTGAAGAAATCTCAAAACTGTCCCGTAGATGTCTTCACGGCTGGACTGTTAGCACACATGTGAAGTTTGAGCACTTTTTGACAATTTTCATAGGAGTTATAGCAATATCGTGTTTTACGGCGAGGGATGCGTTGCCATGGCAACAGCTTTTGAGGAAAACTCACTAATGGCACATAGACATGTTGAAGGCTGGACCATTAACCATTATCTGAAGTCTGGTGGTGTTTTGACCATTTCCATAGGAGTTACGACAACATCGTGTTTTTTGGCGAGGGATGCGTTTCCATGGAAATGGCATATGGTGAGATCCCAGATTTGGCGTAGAGCTGTTGAGCCATGGACCGGTGATATACAGGTGAAGATTGGGGGGCGATCGGACCGTGTCCATTGGAGTTACAGCGGCATCGTTTTATGGCAAGGGATGTGTTACCATGGTAACACCACATTATGTAACAACAGATTTGACGTAGAGCTGTTCAGGGCCACAGTGTTAACCTCATGTGATGTTTGGTGGCGTTCTGAGCATGTCAGTTGGAGTTATGACATCATCACACAGGTGTTTGTGTTTGAGGTGACGATGTTATCAAACACCTGTGTGTGTCCTGTGATCAAAGGTTACCATGGTGATGTGCAGTAATCAGTGAGAGGAGAGCCTTTCCATTGTTCTTAATGAGAGATAAAGCTCTTACATGTGAACGTTTTGTTGAAGAACCGTAACAGATATCGGTGAAATTTCAACGCGTGAAGCATCCCAGGACCCTGACGAGCGTCTCAGTCTGCTTTTGTGTACTTTCGGGTCAATAATGTGACCTTTTTGGCAGATTAACTAAAGGTGTGCGGCTGCTGCTGTGAGGAAAGATCAGGCTGAATTTACAATGGGCTTTAATGGAGACATGTTGAACGTTTTTGTCACTTCATGCCCTCAAGAGGCATTTTGTTTAATTATTTTTCAGGAGTGTAGGGTTTGGGAATTATGGCAGGTTTAAAAAAAAAAAAGATGAGGGCGAATTTCAAGCTGTCCTCCACTCTAGCTGTGACATCACGCACCTTAACGAGCTGCGCAATACACACTAATGTTAAAATCTGAAGAAGGCCTCTTTACCAAGGTCTGAACAATGTGTATATCTCTAAAAGTAGAATCAGATTTAAAAGTTCTGTAACACGAATAATGTCAGGAAGATGTGTAATATTTTAAAGTTGGGATGAGGTTTCTGAGTGAAAGTATGAAGGAGCAGTTAGCAGTTGAAGTCGCATGAAGATTTTTCAAGTCTGAAGAGTTTCTCCATTGACTTCCATGTTAAGAATTTGATGTATTATGGGATGTATCTCGGGAAATATGAAAGTTATGAATGAGAAAAGTAATAGCAATCGATTCCCGATCGAGCTGAATGTTTTGATGTTTGAACGGAGTTTCTGCGATGTGGAATGTGGGAGCAGAAGAGGGACAAAAAAACCTGGCGGAATAAAAATAAGTATAAAGAATTGTGCGTAGAAGAACAAGTAGTGGGAATGTTGTGTCAGCATTTCAACTAAACGAGGCAACACGGCTTTCTAAAACTATACATCAGTTGGCAGACACATGTGACGGTTACAGTTGTCAAAGCTGACATAAAGTGTCGGGAGGGGTTGTTGAGTATGTAACTGAGGTGATCTAAGATGCCGCAAGATCTCAATCTCCATTCCCTTATACAGCTTTAGTAAAGGCATTCATATAATAATGGCTCAAAGAAGAGTGATGTTTAAAAACCATTAACTGAAGGTTTATTTCCGTAGATGAACTTGTGTTTATTTTTGATGTCGGGTGGCTGGATTTCCCACGGCGCCTGTAAATTAATAACATGGTGATTAGCGCACAGAGCTATGGTTTAATTGCTCAAATAATTTATAATATACAGTGTCTTGCAAAAAAGCAGTTTAAAAATGATAAAAAGAAAATATATAAAGCATTTTAGCGTCTTATAGTTCCAGGTGGGTTTTACAAAGCAGGATAGAGCAGGGGGTGGGGAATGTCTATGAGATGTATCTTGTGGCTTTATATTAGGTTTTTGTCTCATACAGTATGTTAATATAACATTTATTTAATATATGTTTGTATTTTTGTGTAATGTTTAGTATTTTTAAACTTTACTTTTCACTGTAATATCAATGTTAGTATAACACCCTGTTTATGGTAAACCCTAATGATTGGTATATAAAAGGCCTCTCTTTGTGCCATTGTTGGGTTAGGTTGCTTGTTAGTGGGGCATGGCAGCAGGCCCTACAGCAGTGAAGCCTTGTAAATTATTGTAAAACAAGGTTTAAAAAATGCCTTCATTTTGAATGAACCCAGCTTTGGTGTTGTGTTTTACTTGCTAACAGATGAAAGGTAAAACAGTTTTGTAATCAAGCTGCCAGACGTATTGATTTGTATTAGTCAGGAAAATGTCCCAGGGTAAATAAATGCCAGGAAGTAGCTCATGTGTGATAAACATCGTGTTTCAGAAATGTAAATATGATGGAACGAAACAAGACAACTTAAACATAATCTTTGTGTTCTTGCCTTAGAAATGTTAATAAGTGTTCATTGACATTTGACTTTTTATGATGAAAAAAAGTGTTCAAATTAAAACATCTGTGTTATGGCGCATTTCCACTGCAGGGCCTCGTACGGCTTAGTACGGTATAGTTAGGCCTTGGTAGGCCAGGCTCACTTTATGCTGCGTCTCCATTACAGTTTAGTAGCTGGGGCAGTAACTATAGTAACGCAGTGTAGGCGGAGCCGTGACGTCATCTTCAATGCGAACCCCAGAAAACCAACATCAGCCGTTAGCTGTTAGCCCTCAGAGCTCACAGCTCCTCATATCTGTTCAGAAACTAGACACAAGTTAAACAAGTCCAAACCACAGCCTGTCTGTGTCATGGAGAATACAGGCGCTGCTTTATTTATGTCTGCAGGCCGTTGTTGTGAGTGTGGACGGAGCATATACTGCGTTAGCTTAGCCGATCTCCATTTAGACAACACGCATTTTAAAAGGTGTTTCTCCTGCCGTCTGTCTGCAGACTCGTCAAAGCATTAATTCATGGTGTTTACTAACCGGTATCAGTATGTTGTTACTTCGGCATCATTTAGAAACGTGTCTTACAATTAAATCACGGTCACATATGTTCATCTTGTTGTAGTTGTAGCCCCCTTGCCAGTTTTCTCTCTCTAGTTTAGCATACTCAGCCCGGGTGTTGGCCCGGAAAGAACCTGGATTTTGGAGAGCCAGAAACACTGTGAAACAGTACCCGTTAGCCGGAACTACCCCTAGTGGAAATGCAACAAAAAACGGGCCGGGTTTGGCACGGCACGGTTTAAGCGTGCCGTGCCAAACCACGTGCTGCAGTGGAAATGCGCCAATAGTGTCCAAACAGTAAAGACGGGGAGCAGGTTAGACTCTGAAACCTGTCAGGCAGATAAGGGTGGTAATTTGCAGAATCAAAAACTTTATTTGAATGTTGCAGCTACAAGAATATAAGAGGTTTTACAACACAGAAAAACAAAACAAACAAAGAGTTAAATTGTACTAAATAACCAATTTGAAGACATAATGGGCAGCTGCAATTTGCAGGGCATAACCGAGACTACACTGAAAAAAAGGGGAAAGTGGGGTTGTTCAATTTGAGGGGTCCACCATATTTTCTTCCCGCATCAGAGGAGTAAGCTGGTTCTGTTCCGAGGAGATCTCTACAAGGTAAAAGTTATTAAAAGTTATTTAATGTCATCAAATGTTCATCATAGTTACAGGTTATCACAAGATGCATTGTTTGCATAAAGCTGAGTTCACATTTGCCATTACAACGAGCAACGTAAATACAGCTGTCAATTTGTAAACATTGTCATTCACTGGTGTTAGCTAGGATAAAGCCATGAAAATCATAAGGTGAGTTTATATTGATTGACTTGTGTTTAGCGTGTTTTTATAGTGTGAGTATTTGTAGAGCGTAAGTCCGGCAGTTGCTTGCTTTACAATATTTAAAACTATGAACCTTGCCCAAAGTTATGCACATTAAGCCGAGCTCAGTGGGGGGGGGGGGGGAGTCATAGCCGATGGATGAGCTTGCGGCATGTTTGCGGTACGTCTTGTTTTAAATGATTGTTTCATGTCTGCTGTCAGGCAGCGTAGAACTTTACTGCGTCGGTCCGGCTCTGCATGTTTACTCTTGTGCCGACTTTTAGGGGTGCTGAGGCAGGTTGTACGGAGTAGGCTACGTTAAGCGACCATCTTTACCCATTTAAGGTGTTGATTGTTAAAGATATATTATAATATTGTCTGTGGGACCGCAGTGTTTTCCCTAAAAAACGGTGTATATGTATCTGCTTTGATCTGCTCTGTGTTCATGAAATACCGTAAATACACACAGAGCGGATCAAAACAGACACCATTTTGTGTGTCCCGGAAAGCGACACTTGATACTGGAAAGTGGAGGATATTAATGATTGTGTTGCCGGACAGATCTTAAAGTCAGGGTTACGATCCACCCGCTGTGAAATGAACTTATCTTCCATATTTGCCGTACACTTGTGTTTACGGAAGTTGAGATGTTTCTCGGTTGTGATTGGTTGTTCCTCGTCACATGACGAGCGCTGCGCGCTGCTGCGGTCCCAAAGTTGAAGGCCGCGGCCAGAAAAAAAGACCTTGGCAGCCAGTGCACGTCTCCATTGAATCCAATGGAAATGAGCTCGCAACGCTGATGTGTATGGCTCCGGACAAAGTTGTACTCATTGCATTAGTATACTGTAGCTTTTTACACTGGAGGCGCCCATCTCGGCCGAAGTCGGTTCATATTAACCTAAAGGTACATCATTAAATGGTAAATGTCGCCTTTAAGGAGCAGAACATTTTTGTTTTATTTGTGTGTGAATAATGAAATAATTTCAAATATGTTTTTCTGTGATAGGTCATTGGTGTGGAGAAGATTGACCTCAGCCTTGCTTTGATTATTGTTCCAAAGGCTCTGTAGTAAATGGTGAGTCTTCAAATGTTTTGTATGATATACTTTTAACAAATTGAAAACTGGTATTAGTCTGACAATTTTTGAATATTTATTAATAACATTTACATACTGCAAACATTACAGGGATACACACATTCTCTGATTTATTAGGCAAAAGCCAAACATTCTGCGATAAAGCCTCCTTCACAAAAGGGATCAGGTTTTGTTTGTTGAAATGGCTATAAGGGTGTTTCTTATATGCAGTCTTACATTACAGTAACACTTATTTTAAGTCGCTTTGGAAAAAAACGTAAACTAAATTAAATGTAATGTAGTCTAACCTGGTTGTTTGTACTTGATATAAAAAGTTATTCTCACTATATCACAACACCATTCAACAGCACCACAGATTCCATCCTCCAAAAGAGCTTTTGTAAAAAGACCTCTCACAGAGTTTTAACAAAAAGTATGATCACCTCCATGAAGGAAGGCTTTATTGCAGGACTTGTGTATTCGACTGCATTTGATTTTGCTAGGAACAACCAACAACCCTGCATTCTTGGAACGCAATGCCCTAGTAGGACAGTAGGGTATCATGGGCTCTTTAAGATAAAGATGACGCCTGCCCATTAAGGGCTTTGTAGGCGAGAAGAAGAATTTGTAATTCTATCTTGTGTTCTACAGGGAGCCAAATCAGGAGTAATGTGGTCCCTTTTCCGTGCTCTGGTCAATACATTTTGAATCAGCTGAAGCAACTTAACTGACTTCTTGGTACACCCTGATAATAAAGAGTTACAATAAGCTAGACTTGAAGTAACAAATGCATGGACTAGTTTCTCTGCATCGTTTTGAGGCAAGATATGCCTGGTATGTGATTTTGTAAATACATTTAGCACACAACTTCAATCATAACATCATTAGAAAATGAAATGATTTGATGATTTTTATGACTGATATTTTGTTTTCTTTGATAAATGCAGAGTTTAAGCGCATAACAACCCTGCCCTCCAATCAAGATTTCTCTCTCAGCTGGATGTGCTATCTGACAAACTTCTGAAGATTTTTGAGAAGAGAGGAGGACAGAGGCCAGCGTCTGAACTGTATTATGTCAAACATGACTCAAGTAAGAATTAATTTAAAGGAAATTATACATCGAGTCAATACTGTACACATTTCATTGAGCAAAACAGATTCTTTATTTTCTTATTCCCCTTCACTTAAGTTGATGATGTCGATTTAGGGCGGGATTGTCTTCTCAAGGGGCTGTGTGTGTACCTCAATGAGGACCCAGAAGATCTGCTGAGAGAGTTGTGGTCAGTAGAAGTAATATTTGACCTTTTGATTTTTTTTGTTGGGCTTTAAAATATGTATTTATTGAAACACCACATAGTATATAGCCACAATTATGTGAACATCCCTGTTTTTTGTTTAATAGCCAGACTACACTGAAAACCTAGAGGGCTTTTCATTTAAAATGGATACAGGAAGTGAACCATTTGTTATCAGGTCAGACAGTTGATCAGATAACAAGGAGGCTTAAAAGTACTGAAATCTGACCAAATGTACTTGTTAAACACAGGGATTTAGTAATGGGTATATATATGTATTGATTTGTTAGATCTCACTCTGTTCCTTTTGTGACTGTGCACTCTGCAGGCAGAAGATGAAGACGTCATTCTGCGTCCATTGAGGGGATTACAGTGGGACTTTATGTTGTCTAACACAATTCCACCATGAGACCAGAGGACAGATGAGACCAGAGGACAGATGAGACCAGAGGACAGATGAGACCAGAGGACAGATGAGACCAAAGGACAGATGAGACCAGAGGACAGATGAGACCAGAGGACATATGAGACCAGAGGACATATGAGACCAGAGGACAGATGAGACCAGAGGACAGATGAGACCAGAGGACATATGAGACCAGAGGACAGATGAGACCAGAGGACAGATGAGACCAGAGGACAGATGAGACCAGAGGACATATGAGACCAGAGGACATATGAGACCAGAGGACATATGAGACCAGAGGACAGATGAGACCAGAGGACAGATGAGACCAGAGGACAGATGAGACCAGAGGACATATGAGACCAGAGGACAGATGAGACCAGAGGACAGATGAGACCAGAGGACAGATGAGACCAGAGGACATAGAGGACAGAGGACAGATGAGACCAGAGGACAGATGAGACCAGAGGACAGATGAGACCAGAGGACAGATGAGACCAGAGGACAGATGAGACCAGAGGACATATGAGACCAGAGGACAGATGAGACCAGAGGACAGATGAGACCAGAGGACAGATGAGACCAGAGGACAGATGAGACCAGAGGACATATGAGACCAGAGGACAGATGAGACCAGAGGACAGATGAGACCAGAGGACAGATGAGACCAGAGGACAGATGAGACCAGAGGACAGATGAGACCAGAGGACAGATGAGACCAGAGGACAGATGAGACCAGAGGACAGATGTCCTGGAAGGCCAACAGGCACTAACTGATATGGACAACATTGCATTAGCTGCTACCATGTTATTTGGAGTAATGTATGCAATGAACCTGAACTACGCCCCTAAACTGAAGTGCACGTTCGAAGTGCTCCAGCAAATTTGAATGGAGCTAGACGGCAACATGCTCTCCAAGAAAGCCCAAGCGTTTAAAAACAAACTATTTGAGTGAGCTGTTGCCATGGACCGTTGTGCACTTTTACAGCATTTATACTGGACATTCATCGATACAACTGTCTTGCACTTTCTTTGTTCATGCTTTTTGCTGTATTTATTTGCATGATTCAGAAATGTGTGTTTCTCCTGGGGTCATGTGTTTCAGAATTGTACCACTTGCATCAAAGTGCCATGTCAGATTTGTAGAATTGTATTTATCTAATTGCGCTACTTCAAAATGTCAGTTCTTGTTTTTATTTGTGATACTTTCTTTACTGCATATGTGGTGAGAAACCAGGCCATTATTATACTTTCATGTATTTTTCCAAAGCCATTGCTTTCTTGTATTAAAGTGCCCTTTCATATTAGCAGGTTATTATTTCAATAATGGATTTGCAAGAACATTTCCTTTTTTCGGCTTTGACATTTTCTGTTAATTGTTTACTATGAATGAGTTACAAAAATAAGCCTTTCTTTGCCATTTGGCACAACAAACCTTCATTTTGGTCGGGAGAATAGTTTCCTTTAAGCTTCCTTAATGTGTTCTAACACAATAATGTATATATATACATGCATCACAAACATCTTCTATTTATTCTATTTCTTTATTTTCAATGTATTTGTTAATTCTCCTGGCATACTTTAGGCTGCGTGATGGAAAAACCAAAGGCTCATCTGGATGTGTAGGTGGTTGTTAATATTGTTTTATTTTTTGAGAAAAATACATGAATGTTGTTCAAAGAAATGTGTTTGACTTTATTGACTATTTGTTTTAAAATGTTCTGATAAATGCTGTAGATTAGAGATTAGGATGGATCCTGTAGAAGCATGTACGAAATGCCTCTTATGTACCCCTTGAGCAGGCTAGGTAGATTCAACAGAAAACTATTGCATGTAGTTTAAACAAAACATTCATGTGGCTTTAACAGGTACATGAAATATACTGAGTATATTAAAAGCCTAAAATGAACATTAAAAAGTCATGTTGGTTAAACATAGGGTAAATGAATATACCTAATATTAAAGGAAATATTCACATTAACATAACAATGTAATGTTTCTTTGACCTAAAATAGTTGTGTGTCTTTAACATAATGGAATAGTTTTAAGTACCCATGTTTCTAATATGTGCAACCGATGTCCATATTAAAATCATGTGAATCCAACAGCCTTCAGTGTAGAGACACAAGCAGAGTTAACAAGGGCTTAATTGAGCATTGGGGGCAGGGTAATGAGTTGGGATGGTCAGGAGGTGTAGTGGCAGGAAGGACAAAGTAGGTCAGCCACCTAGCCCCAGAGATACAGACACATACAGAGAACACTGACAGGAAACAAACGCAGAGAAATAACAGGAGGAAGTACTGTAGATCCTAACACCTAGGTTA
Source organism: Dissostichus mawsoni (assembly GCA_011823955.1). Taxonomy (NCBI): domain Eukaryota; kingdom Metazoa; phylum Chordata; class Actinopteri; order Perciformes; family Nototheniidae; genus Dissostichus; species Dissostichus mawsoni. The sequence continues at coordinate 914,590 of JAAKFY010000025.1, forward strand.
AAAGTGGATTTAAAAACCATAGAAAAAAAACAGCAGTCATTCAAAAAGCATTAACAAAAGAGGAAAAATAATCATTAACAAAATCCATCAAATTAAGACACACAAGTTCCTCATTACTAAAACGTGTATAATGAAGATTAAGCATTTGATGATATATATATAATCAAGACTATTTTCTTTATTCTGACATATTCTTAATTCATCAGCATTTAGCCTACTATAATACACATTATGTTTAGCTCTGTTATGAACAAATTCCACTTTAATATGAATTCTGAAGCGAACTTGCTACTAATTCTCATGGAGTAATCACAGACTCGTTACGTTTAAGCCTACCGATTGCAGTAGGAAATGTTGCTCAAACTCAGTTTTGTCTGCATCAAGACAATAGGTTAACATAAGAAGGAAAAGTAATTCACTTGGTAATGAATAGTTAGTTGCTCATATCTCAAAATAACATTGTCAGAATGAGAAATACTTCTCTTACTGAGAAAAGGCTGTCATTTCCCATCAGCTTTATCATCTGTTCAAACCTGAGGCTAAACTGGATGCAGTTGAATTGTCCATTAGTGAGCAGACACACCTTAAAGAAACATGCATGGGACAGGGACATAGTTATAAAGCACGGTGAGGGGGGGGGAGCGATGGGTGTGTCTTCGATAGCAGACATTTAAGGCTTGTGGTTTCATCCGCAGTGGGATTTCAGCACACAGCAGGGACAGCTTGGACTGATGGCTCGCATCTCCTTCTCAGCAGTGGGCCTCCTGTCAGTGCTGGCTTTGGTGAGTATTCACCCTGAAACTACTCACATCTCTCACCTTGACACACCGTACCTTGGTTTATTGTTGAAGGGGATTCATTCTAATTTTGATTCTTAAGCACACTTAAGTAGATATGATATGTCTACATTATAATTATTATTAAATTAAGCAGCTTGCTCGTGTACAGTAAGCCAGGTACTGACAGACAAACACAGACCATGATTTCACCGCTGATTTGTGTCTGTGGGAATGAATGAACATTTGAAACTGGCAGCTACGTTTACAATGTTAAATAAAGTAGATAATGGAACATTTACTGCCTGGAAGAACACATTTAGCCATTAACTACTGATTAAACTGCAGTAAAACTGGAGCCGCAGGAGGAGTGTTTTACATACCAACCTGACAGCTCTAACTTTAATCATCAAAACCAAAGGTATAAACATTGAAGTTATTAAGCCTGCTGGCAATGAATGCAGGCAGAGGTATTTCTGTAACTGTCTGGAAGAGAAACGGTGGCACTGTAGCAAAAAACATTTTCTAAGGTGTTATTCGTGGGACATTAGTGTTGCGACATTTAAAATTCCGATACGAGTTTACAAGCACACAAAGAGTTTTTAATTGGGGCATGTCTTTCTGTCTTTGACATTTTCTCTTTTAATTACCACCTCTGTCTAGTCTTGTAAGGCTTTCAGCAAAAATTACAAGAAACTATGGCCCATTTACAAACCGAGCCTTACGCTCCGTCTGTAGTCACACTTAAAGCTGAATGAGGGTCCCTTCTTTCAGGTGGAGGTGTAAATACAGCAGCAAGCTTTGGGACAAACTCCCCTTTCTTCGGCAAAAATGTCTTACATTTCTGTAACAACGCTTTATAATCGGCATCTATCAGATACAAAATAATGAATAATAATTATGATCTCCAAACACCAAGTCGCATTTCTTTTTTTATAAAGATCTTTTTGTTTTCAGAATCCGGTTTATTGCCAGGTATGTTTAAACATACAGGGAGTTTGCTTTGGTATCTGGTGGTGCAAACTTAAAACATCTAAAAAAACAAGTTGCAAAGTAGGTAAAATAAATATATATAAGGATAATAAAAAAATAAGTATTTTTAAAAAACTATTTAGCATCAGAAAAGGATGCTAAAGAGTATTTACACCATATTTAAATTGAACTATACAAATAACCTTAAAAGGTAAAAAAATACAAAAACAAACACTTAATACAATGAGTATGGCAAACTACAGTGTATTATATTATAAAGTGGAGGGCTGTGTGGACGATGTGCAAAAAGCAGTCAGAGTTGAGCATGAACATTATTAAGAAAGAAAAAAAAATGAACATGGCGTGCATTAATGTAATGCATAATGTTTTTGGGGTGGATAAGAGGTCAGTGTCAGTGTGGGTCCCGGGCCTTGTTGATGATCCATACATCTGATGTTTATGGATTGCTTGTTTTTTGCCACAGTCCCTGTGAATGCACAAAACCGTACAAATAAATTAACAAGTCTATCTCTTTCTAGACTAGACACGGGTATATCATCCAAAGAAAAACAAAGAAAAAATACAATGTAACCTTCAGGTATCACCATGACAATATTAAATGTATTTTATTTTATGCAGTTTACCATTAAATGTATTCACAAAACTATTTGTACACAGCATTTTTCATGAGGGGCTTGATTACCCACGTCCACTCCTCGCTTGTTGGTTTGGAACGGTACTTAGTCCCACCAAGCGAACACGGAGTGGAAGTGAGTAGGGGAGTAGGGAGGCTGTGGCTGAGTGGGGGGTGTTCTGGACTTCGAATCAGGGACATCAGCAAGTTCGAGTCCCACTGCAGTCAGCATGTCGTTGTGTCCCTGAGACACTTCACCCCAAATTGCTCCTGTGGGGATTGTCCACAGTACCGAATGTATGTAAGTCACCTCGGATAAAAGCGTCTAACAAATGACATGTAATGTAATGGGTAGGGTATAGAGGGAGGTTTGGAATTAGGCCTATGTGTCATCCGCAAGTTGATCACGGCATTGAACTAGTTTATCTTTTTATATCATTAACGACTAATGTCATTAAATCATAGGGAGGTGCACAGTTGTCTATCATTGGCATAGCTATACAAATGATCTTTTGTTCTCTCACATAGACTGAACACAGGTGTACACAGTATTTCCAGAACATTCCAACCTGTATTGTATAATCGCTCATGTGTAAAGCACTGTGGGGGATGGAGTACACCATCTGTCATTGACCACACCAGCAGAGGCTTTCAACAGAAATTCAGCTGAGTTTGGAATAACTCCAATTTAATCATAACACATCCTGAGAAGGTCTTCTAAACATATCAGTACAGTAACTGCAGAAATCCACATATTGTTTTGAATGTTTTCACACTTTTGGGAGAAATTGAAACATTGCATAATGTGTTTTGCAGGTGACGGAATGTGAATAGGAAAAGGGTTGATGGGCATTAAAAATAATGTTGTCCTTGTTTCAGACCTCGGTTTTGCTGACTATACGAAGAGTTTTGACAGTTTGACTTCATGTTTGCCTGTTAACGGGGAAAAACTGGAAAGCATATTCAATTTACGTCTGCTGTTTGCTTTCAGGTGCTCAGTGCTGAGGCAAGAGGGACAAGGCCAAATATCCTGAAGAGGAAGAAGAGGGAGTGGATCCCTCCTCCTGTTCAGCTCATGGAAAACATTGACCACAGCAATAAGGAGTATATTGCCAAGGTTATTTAGCTTATTTTCATTGAAGTCTCATTTCGTAGAATTAGCATATTTAGGCATCTTAGTTTATCAAGAATGCTGGCAGAGTGCCCAAATAGATGAGCTTCAAAGTTAGAAAAAAAGAAAAACAAATAACTGTTATCTGTCACGCCATTGGTGCTAATACGCCTGCAGCAAATCAACCTGTTTCAACTGGTTTGACTCCTCAGCTGTGCTGCTATAGAGGAATTTGGCCTTGTTCTGTAGTACAGGCTATTATTTAGCACAAAAGAAGTGCTGTTTCAACGGGGTGGTAATTTACCAAAAAACTCTGCAGAGATAAGAAACTGTGAAAGGCTTAAGAAAGTGTACCATAAGACTGTGTTCTGCGTGAGGGAAATTGGAAATGTATTAGTAAGTGAAGACACGTCTGCAGCAGTAATTTATGACTATATATTTTATAGGAATACTTGAATAGACTTTCTCCTGTAGAGAGAAAAAACAAGGTTAAAGTTAACGTCCTGCAACACAATAGTGGACTGCATTTTGAAATTCTGTTACAGTTTCAATCAACTCACTTTACAATTTAAGATTACATTAAGCTGGATATGAATGTTATTGTCCTGAATTAAATAATGCAAGATTCTTAATAGAACTCTGGTCTTAAAGCTTGGGTTGGCGTCTCCTTCATTGCAATGGCTGAAGATGTTATTTTGGTTCAAGAGTAGCCAAAACCATCACTTTAATCAAACACTAAATTAGCAATTATCATGACATTGTATACAATTCCTTGAATCCTCTGTCTATGTTTTGTTGTCAGATTCGCTCTGATGCAGATGTAGGTGCGATGGTGGAGTATTTTCTCTCTGGAAAGGGAGCTGACGAAGAGCCCTTCAATGTATTTGTAGTGGACCGAAATACGGGGTTTGTACGCGCCACTGGTACTGTGGACCGGGAGGCAATTCCAGTCTACAATGTAAGTCTTTCTTCAAATGGATTTAAATGAAAGACTGGAGACTAGAGAGAAAATAAAGCTCCAGTTGCTTCAGTCACAAAGCTTTACTGAATTTCACAAAGCTTCCCCTCATGCATATTTGTGGATCTTGGGAACAAGATGATTTTTAAGTTTTGCGAGAGTAATTTGAAAATGATATAGATCAAACCATAACGTTAACAATGTTACATAGAGTATAAATGGAGTTAGCCAGTTGTTTTAAAAAGAGCGTGTTACTTGGCTTAAACTCATAAGTAAGGTGATATGGAAATTCTTTGAACGTTGTAAAAAAGGAAGGCTAAGGCACACCCCCATGCAGAGGAACATCTGCCTGATATTTGGGAATGGCATTGAAATAGATTTAATTGTGAAAAAAACTAAAAGTAAATCGTTTTTTCTTGTTTAAGGCTTCTCCGTACAAAAGAAACGTTTTAGTTCAGCCAAAGCTTAAGTCACACTTGCCTAAGCTGACTGGCACCTCTTTCCCACTGCTGCGCTTTTGTATTAAATATATTAAAACGTTTGGGTTGTTGTGGGGTATACTGTATGTGTAGGAGCCAAATTGCATGTGTAGTTATTGTTGATTATTGATATTTGTATCTTTATTTGTTTACACCACACACCATTGTGATTAGTCACTTCCGGCTATTGTCACGTGGGTGTGGTTTAGGGTATTTAGTCCACCTGTTGGGTGCCGTGCCTGGTGTGATAGACAAAGAGGGTGAATTGGTTCCGATACCTTTTTTAGACCCTATAGTCTTGCTGTAATTGTTTGTTTATTTGAGTTATTACATTGGATGGAACAACATCTTCAGTACACACAGCTCATTGGGAACAAGTCACAAATAAGATCCAAACTTAGCCTCACAGCGACTTCATTCAATGGGAGTTTTGTCGCTACAGTATGTAAACATGTGCACTTTCCAAAATGGTCTTTTCTCACAGACAATAAAAGACACACACACAGAGACACACGTTTTGAGGTACGTATTCTCTCTCCGGGTTACAGTCACAGTTTTAAACATTTAGTTAATGTTGTAAATGGTAAAAAAAAAAAACCTATATGTTAGCTCTGGTAAATCAAGGGGATTGAACAACGGCTTCCGATGCGAACGTTTGCGTTTGTTTAACCTCTCCCTCCACCTAGACCCCATACACCCCCTTATATACCCCACCTTATTTAGAAACTTAAGGTTTGTTTGTCAAGTAGGTGTCTGTATTCTATCTTAAAATGAAATAGGTTGAAATGTTTCTTCATGTACTTTTACTCATGCAGCTATTAGGGACAGCTAAATACAGAAACGGATCGCTTGCAGAGGACGCAGTCACACTGACAGTTACAGTCCTGGACCAGAATGACAACCCTCCTTATTTTGAGCCGCAACATGGATACATCCCAGAGTTTTGCAAAAAAGGTATTGTAACATTTTTAACACAATAACAGCCTGCTGCTGTGTGAGAATTCTGGAGCGCCAGTATTAACCTCTAAAAAAGGTTTTTATTCAAATGTAACCAGAATAATATTTATTATTTAATTCATTTATTAATAATTCAACAACCTGACAATAAGGCATCCAAAGGCAAACACCGTATGTGAATACTAGCTGTGAACAGATTCTCTGAAATGTTATGGTTTGTGCTATGATTTGCTGCAGGAAGCGTTGTTATGCAGATCCAAGGGAAAGATAAGGACGAACCTGGAAATATTAACAGTGAGATTGCCTACAGCATCGTGAGTCAGGAGCCCGCAGGCACCGGACACATGTTTGCGATAGACATTAAGACGGGCCAACTGTATGTCAAAGAGGAAACCCTGGACAGAGAGGTGAGGCTTCTGGTCATTGTATATCAAACACATCTCACATATGTTGCAGACTTTAGCGCAAACTAATGCTGAAAGTTTAAGATTTCTGTAGATTAGTTCAGTTCAGAGATCAATTATAAAAGTATATAATGATAATATTAACTGGGTAAGGAAATCAGGACCCCCCATGTATAAAGGAGGGTAGGCAGGTTTAAAAGTAAAAACATAGAGCATGCTTTATTGGCCCGGGTTTACATGGGCGGGTGAAGGGTCTCTGGAAGAGGGATTCGGGGGGAAGTGACCTGGAAACCTTGAAGGGTAGCTGGACATGGGCATGGGACCTCTGGCTTACACCATGGGATATGGGCTGGGGGGGACCGAGGGATCTTAGACAGGAGCCTGGGGAAGGTGTAGTAGCGGAGCTGGGGACCACAGGCGAGCCACCTGAGGGCGGAGGCCACAGCGGAGTTTGATTGAGCTGATAGCGGGAGAGTGATTTCTTACTTATGCCAAGGAGAAGGAAATAACAGTGATCTAATAAAGTGTTTAATACATAATGTTCAATAAAGTGTTTAATTAAGTGTGTAATGAAGCTGTAACTAGTGGCAAAGTCCTATTACAGTCCCTGAAGCCACTGATAAAAATAATAACGGAGGTTTAACCTTCACACCCCCTCAGAGTTGGAATTGGCCCAGATAGTACACATTGTTACCCGATTTTTCCGCAGAACCGGCAAGCAACTAATATATTGTTTGAGTTTGATTAAATGGTGTTTGAGTTATCAGCTAACTAAACTCTTACATTTTTGGAATTTTGTTGGAGAGAAATTAAATTAAAAAAAGTTTGACAGCAGCACTGTTTTGCCCTGAGGGACTTTCTCACCCTGCACAGTATGATCACATGTCATCAGATTACAGAAGAATATGCCTGTTTTCCCTCCAACAGACTATTGACTTCTACAAACTGGTCGTAGAGGGGACTGATATGAGAGGGCAACCCGGGGGAACACAGGGACAGGAACAGTAGAGATCAGACTCCTGGACATCAATGACAACATCCCCACCCTGGAAAAATCTGAGGTACCCACACACACACCCATGTGAAAAGCAAAAGGATGGACATGACCAGAACATATGCCCCAGGGAAACAGGGGAATAATGACACCTGGTACAGGTTGGGGCGAAACTTGGAAATATTTTAGCTTATCTGTCGTTTGAGTAATGTTGTCGGTGTACTACCTTAAATTGGATTAATCCGTGTCTAATATAGAAAGAGAAAGTGTGAATACATGAAACAATGTTTTTCCAGGCGCCCTCTGAGGGAGAATCTCCAATATCCCCCTCCCATGCTTCTTTAGTTGTATCCCATGTGTGAGGGCAGCTATTCAGAATGATTGTATATGTTTTTGACACTGCCCCTTTATCGAAAGGATTCACATTAAGAACTGAATAAGCAACATCTTTAGAGCAGCGGCATTGGCATTGCAAGTGGGCCTGTGGAGTTTTCATTTTGTACAGGCTAAAGACACAAACATGGACATAACAACAACAACATATAGGAGACGACATTCCCATCTCAGACAAAAACAAAACAAAATCAGAAGAAATAAAGATAGAGTCAGTAGGATCACTTCAACATTTCACAAATAGGTTGAAACCAAATACCACCAAAAACACAATGGCAAGCATATTTATTGTTCCTTTAATCCCACTCTTCGTTAGTGCTAATTATTCCCATTTCATGGCGTGTTGAGCCACCCTAGGATTTTTTGTGTCAATTTTTTTCAAAATAAATTGTATTTTTAATCTACTCTTCAAACACCTTAAATTAAGATTACTCCTTGATTTACTTTTAAAAATATGTATTTTAGCCAGAAGAATATTTATTAACTGTGTGCGGTCTTCATCTAAAATCCCAAATAAAATATTAAAGTCTGTAAATGTAAATTCAATATTTGCCGCCAAATTTTTTTTCATTTGAACCTCCTTTCCTTTCTCTTTCTTGATCGTCCTTAGCAACGGTCATTACAGTCCTTAGCAACGGTCATTACAGTCCTTGACGGTCTGTCCTACTAGATTTACAACGTGTCACATGTTCTGAATTGACCAATCAGAACTTTATTTAGCTCCGTATTGTTTATGGTTGAATGTGGGCCGCGAAAAAAAATGTGATTCTTAAGTGGGCCCTGAGTTGAAAAAGGTTGGGAACCGCTGCTTTAGAGGGTCTACATGGATATACTGGAAAATGTTTAGAAGCTGGGCAATATTGTCATTATCACAGCATTTATCTACCCTTAGTTTGAAAGGAAGCTAAGTGCACCTATCTAGATCATTCTTGGTATGTTCCAAGATAGATTTGTAATTTTACTTAAAAAGAGCCTTAACTGAAACCGCTATCTCAATACCCAAGTAAGTACATTGTTCATTTTCAAACCTAAAGAGCAGATGATCATAATTCTCCTGTCCTGTTGAGGAATAACTGGAGATTTTGACAAATGTATGTTGTACCCTGAAATGCTCCCAAATCTTCGTAATAAGGAGAGAATAAATGGCATGCTTTCTATTGGGTCTGATATTTGCAAAATAGCGCATAGAGATGTTTTTATGAATCATGTCACCTCTGGAAAAAACCCTTAATTGTCCTTTCTGATAGCAATCGCTAATTCAAGATTTCAAGATTCAAATTCAAGATTCAAAGGTTTTAATGTCATATGCACATAAGCTAAAGTGTAGAAATAGCAGTAAAAATCTTATGTCCCAAGCTTCTCCAACAATGCAACATAGTTATATAAAACATATGAAATACGGTTATTACAGTGATACTATTTACATAAATAAATAGTAAAATGACAACAGATTAATGGTTATGGAGGCAGTTAACAGAGCTCAGGCATTTAGCAGTCTTATTTCCTGTGGGATAAAACTTTCCCTGAGTCTGGTGATTTTAGTCCTGATGCTGCGGTATCACCTGCCAGACGGCAGCAGAGAGAACAGTTTGTGGCTGGGGTGATGGGGGTCTATTGTAATAGTGATAGGTTTCCTCGCACTTCGTGCTAGGATACCACTGGGTTTTGTTAAACGGAAAGACACAGAGCTGACATTAAGACTTTCGCACATACTATAGATCTTATGTTTTGAATCATGTTCTGTTTGCAGTACGATGGAGAAGTGGAGGAAAATGTTGCCGATGTAGTTGTGATGAGAATCAAAGCTCTGGATAAAGACCTTCCATACTCAGAAAACTGGCTGACTGTCTTCACAATCGCCAAAGGCAATGAGGATAATCTGTTTTCAATTGAGACAGACAAGGAAACCAATGAGGGCGTCTTGAAGCTGATTAAGGTATTTATGTGACTTTAAAACCATTGTTCTTTATTTATCACACTTACTATAACTAGTGTTGAGTAGTGCCCTAACATTTGCTTGCTGCTTCATATCATCTCTTGTCCTCTCTTTTTATCTACTCCACAATCCGGACCAAACAGCCTGTGGATTTTGAGGAAATCCAGAATCTTGAGCTTGGCCTGATCATTGAGAATGTAGCTCCTTTTGTGGATGGTAGTCCAATATTAATGGATGTGGACGTCCAGATTGGAGAGGGTGATCCTATGGCTACTGGAGCGGGTGCTGGAGGTGGAGGTGGAGGTGGAGGTGGAGGTGGAGGCGGAGGCGGAGGCGGAGGCGGAGGTGACGGCGGCGGAGGTGGAGTCGGCGGCGGAGGTGGAGCTGGTGGTGGATCTGGAAGTGGAGGTGGACCTGGAGCGGGTCCTGGACCTGGGGTTAAGCCGGGTCGTGGGCCTGGAGGAGTTTATGTATCCAAGCAAGGTGTCAAACCAGGAACAAAGCCTAAGCCAAGTGCACTGGCAAAGAGCTATCCAATTAAGATAGCAGTGAAAAATATTCCAGAGGGTCCAAAATTCAGACCCAAGACCAAAATGTTCCTGTATCAGAAGATCCAAAGAAGGTACCAATAGATGGAGTGATCACAGTGTTTGCTGCTGTCGATCCAGACACAGGGCTACCAGCTGAAGACGTCACGTAAGTCGTGCTGTAGGTAACAGCACTTTTTTTTAAGAGGTTGTACTTTAGCACTGATTGTAAAGTCATACTTAGGCCCTGATTTTGGTAACATTTAGCATGTTTACCATCGTAGTTTAGCAATTTATCATGCGCAAATTAGCGGTATCACAAATTAAAGCTAAAGCTGATAGGAAGGGGGCGCAACTAGTTCAGTCTGTAGGGCACCAAAGCCCCAACTGCTCCCAGCAGTGCGCCGAAAAACTGGCAGCCTGTTTGCTCGGAAACCTCTCCATAACAGTAAAATCGTAGTGTTTGCATTTGTATATATATGTAGTAATGTATAGTTCCTGTCCTGTGCCTGTGAGTATTGTACTGTGTATAATTGCAGACGAGATGAGAGAGGCCAGTTCAAAGTATTGCATCTTTTACATGAAATGTTCAATAACTGTTTTGTCTCTAACTGTTACTTTAATCAAATAACTTATTTGGTTTACTGTATCAATACTTTTCTTAATTGTTTGAATTTCTTCCCTACACATTTAATGTGATGCAGTTATGCCAAAGGCACAGATCCAGAGAACTGGTTTACCATCGATGAAGAAACAGCTGAGGTTAAACTCCGCAAAGCACCGGATAGAGAGTCACCTTTTGTGGTGAATGGTACCTACATTGCCACAGTTCTGGTCATCACCAATGGTAATCAGAAATATTTATAATCCTGTTTTTGGCTTCTTGAATCATTTCTGTTTGATCACACTCTGCCTACCCTGCTGAAGGACTCTATATATACAATATTTTTCTTTCTTTTCAACCCAAACCGCAGCATTTTTCAAATATGTATAAAAATGGGATCATTTATCAGCTAGTGAACAACAATCAGCTGTATGACGCTGCGCTAAAGTTTGGCAGGTTGTAATAGCATGGGCTCGAACTAGCGAGATTTGATAGATATGGACAGAGAACTCCTCCCTCACCCATATTGGTTACAAATAATTGAAATTGTTAGTTTCTCGCCTGAATAAGTGACTGAATTATGTAAGGGATAATGTGCAGCGATGATCAAGCTCCGTGATCACCCTGTTTGGCAAGGGTGTCCAAACTTTTTCACCGAGGGCCACATATAGAAAAATATACGAAGGGCTGGGCCACTCGCTAGAAGTGAGCTATATTGCCGCATAAGTTCAAATATAAATTATCAAAATCAAATGTAGGTAAGTTATGCTCTCCATTGACTTTATTACAAAAATTGTTTAGCTCATTCCTTAAAACAGAAGCCTCAGATTGATTATAATATGTTATGATCTCTGTTAAGATCGTGGAAAAGGTAGGACCCAAATGCAGACTACGAAAAAGGTAAAAGGCCTAGAAACAAAAGCGAGCTTTATTTCAAAGCTGATAAACATAAACATGGCAAGAAAAAACATAAGTAGCACAAGGTTGCATTAACAAACAAAACTGACCGTGACCAACATGGAGGGAGACAGGAAAGACAAACAATGAACCGACAGGGGAACACAGGGAAAGACAAGACTAAATACAGAGAGGGGTAATCACGGACAAGAAACAGCCGGGCAGGGGAGGAGAAACACAAGGGCACCAGGTGAACACAATCAGACAATCAGACACACCAGGGAAACTAACGACAGGAAGGCAAACACAGGATGTAGGACCAGACAAGACACAAGGAGGAAAAGATTTTTTAAAAAAAGGTGGAAAATGAAAAGAACAATCCAAAACCATAACATAATAAGGGGAAACAGGAAGTGTATACAACAAGCTTGTTATGTAAATAAATATTGGGCTTTCTTATCAACCTAGATTTGTTAGAAAATGTTTCAAACTTTAATTGACTGAATTTATTGGAAAAGCGGGCTTATTAACACATGAATACTACTGTGTGATATTTTATACTTTCTGAGGGCCGCTTCAAATTGGCCCCCGGGCCGTAGTTTGGACACCCCTGCTGTATGGTGTTCTTTTTCCAATAATGAAGGCCTTGCTGCACATATCCTTATTACACAGCCACATTCTTTTATTGACTTGAAAATTATCGTATTGCTTCCGCTAAGAAAATAAAACTCTATTCAATGGCGCACCAATGGTTTAGGGTTCCACCAATGGCTGGAACACCGACAACAACAAGTGAATTTAAAATGAAGGCAGCTCTGATTGATGTTTTCTGTGACTATCCAAGTCTGTTCCCAATTTATTTTCCACAAACAAGTCCTGAAACACTATATAGCCCATACCCTGTTCCTGTTAGTGTTTACTTCCTGTCTGTCTGCTTCTGTTGATTTATCTGACATCCAGCGCTCCGTCTTTTAACCTCTTTTCCTTTCTCTCTCTCAATCCTCCTTAGCAACGGTCATTTTTAGTGCTTAACAGTGGTCTGTACTTCTGTCATATTGACCTCTGAAATGTCCGAATTGACCAATCGAGAATTCAACTAAGCCATGTAATAATACTTTATAACACTTCATTAAAGAGCTTACAAACTGTTTTTTGGCAAGTAAATGTTGATAAAGCTGGCAACGCTATGCAAAGTAATAGCAATTACACTCTAACCTGAAAAAAAAACACATAATAAGGCAATGTGGAAGTGCCATAGAGCAGGCAAAGCATAAGGTGAATGATTATTGAACACTTTTTTTTACTTTTCCTAAGCTACAATAGGTGGATTTTATAAATTGGTTTATTATTGTTTATTGGTGTAACCCCCAGTTTAATGATTATGTATAAAATGTAATTCAACATTTTGATGCAATTTTTAAGTTAATAAACCTTAAATAGTTATTTTGTTAAGTCCTACTTATTATAAGAGAAGTGAAGGGAAAGTTAACAACTTAAGCTTATCGAGAACGAGATTTCTAGGTAAAAAGGACACCCACGTTTTTAAGAGTAATGACATATTGGCGGTTCTACTGTTAACATAGTTGCCAGAGGTAATGAAATGAACAACACATTAGCCAAAACTATTTTGTGACTCAACATGTGTCAGCAATGGAATGAGAAGAAGCCCAGGGGCGAAAAACAAACCTAAATAAAAAACACTGGCAACATTAGAAAAACACTATTTAACTTAGGGTTTATACTGGGACATTGCGGTAATATAGGGATGTGCCCAGTCTGTGTGCTGTTAGATTTACTAAACTGTTGTCATCTTCAGACATGCCATCAAAGACTGCCACAGGAACAATAGCCATTCAAGTCCTTGACTCCAACGACCACTGTCCCACTCTGACCACCACCCACAGCACCCAGTGCACTGATGAATCAACTGTCTATGTTACTGCATTTGATGAGGATGCTAATCCCAATGGAGCTCCATTCACATTCAGAGTCATACCTGATGGAACACGGCAGCTGGGACGTAGAATCGTCAATGGTAAGGAAATGTGAAAAGTGGCACGGGCCAGAAGCCAAAAACAGATTCCATCGTTGTCTATTCTTGTTTAATTTTTGCAATTATTTTATTTTTAGCAAGCGCTTGTTATTGTGTAATTGTTGAAGATGTTGTTTAAGATTTAAAGAAAAACTCAGTAAGGGTCATTTAACGAACATTTTACGAAAATAGGTTGAAAAAATGGCCCCGATATTTTCATTGTGTTTTATTGATTAAAGTGCTTTCAGTTAGAAATATCACATTGGTATCACAGTACTTTTAGGGTTATTTCTGAAGTTACGAGTAAAAGTAATAATGATAATACTGTGTTATTTGACAGTGCTTGGTCCTTTGTTGTCAACAGAGACGAGTGCCGCGCTTCACTCTCGTGATCCGCTCTGGCCTGGCTTATATGAAGTTCAGGTGGAGGTGTTGGATGCTCAGGGTCTGTCATGCCCGACCAATGACATTTTTACCGTGGACGTTTGTACCTGTGTGGAAACAAATGACTGCAGGTTAAAGAGCTCAGTTGAAGAAGAAGGAACTTCTTCAACTGAGCTCTCTGCCCCAGCCATCGGCCTCCTGCTAACATCAATGTGCTTATTCCTGTGTAAGTTGAGCTTTAACCAACGCCTACATTACATCTTATTAGGGATTATTAGGGCGGCTTGATACCACTTTTTCATGTAACTAAACTGTTATGAATAACACATTTGTATTAATACTATTTGCTTAATCTGCCTTCAAAAATGTTCAGACTCAGTTATGCAATACAGCTGATCTAAAAACATATTTTTACACAAACACCTTTCAGCTGATTTCTGGATTGGTCATTGTGCGAAAGTTTAAATCTGAGTATTGAGCGAAACAAAGGAATTATAAGTGTAAAATAATTTACAGACTGAAACCAATGCAGAGTTTCAGATTAGCTCATCTCTACCACATAAAGACTAATCTCCAGTTTGCAACAAATATTTTACTTTTTTAAGTTAATCATTTCTGTGTAGAGTGTAGCTACAGAACAAATAAAATGTTCTAAAGGTAATTACTGCATATCCAGCTATACTGTGATGATGTCAAACTTTAACTCAACGTAACTTGGCTTGACATTGAACTGAATGTTGTGCTTCTCTCTGCAGTTATTCCTCTTCTCATGCTGTTCTGTCAGTGTGGAGCAGAACTTTTTCCTGACAGTTTTCGTGACATGCCATGGGAGACCAAAGAACAACTCATATCTTATCACACTGAATGCAGAGGCGAGGATAAGGTTGGTTTGCAATATTGTTTTAGCTTTTATGGGAATAAAAGGATACATCAACTCCTTGTTTCTAGTTTATCAATACAAAGAATCAGACATTATCCGTAAATTTGTATTACATTTAAATTAAAAACTGCAAATTAAAAATAATCGGGGATTTTATGGTTTGGACTCTCATCATCTTAAACCTATGTGCTTTTTTGATACCACACTCAGATTGGAGAAGTCAAACCATACATCATATGTATTGATAGGTAACATTGTCTTTCCTCTGTTCTTTTTAGGAAGTACCACTTCATAGTATACCTCCCATGTTGGCTTCCCAAATGAAAGTGGGGGCAGCACCAGAAACACACTTCAGTGGCACTACTACACAAATCACAGGAACTAACCAGACAACTACAATATATGATGAATATGAGCAGAATTATCAGGACACCAAGCAAAGTGGGATGGAGTTTGACAATACCAGCAGGTTTTCAAGAGAATGGTTCGACCATGTTGATGGCAGTGGTACAATTAGCAGAAAAAAACAGTATGAGGATATAGCCTTATCTGACAATTTCCTCAATGAATACTACTCACAGGTACTTTGTTAGACTTGCATACAGCTGTTTTTTCTAATTTAATCATATCTTCAAAGATTATTGACACCAGTGTCTGTGCTATTCCTTCACCTTAAACAGAAAGCGATGTGTGCTTTGCCTGCGAAGGACTGTTCTTTGGAGTATCATTTTGAGGGCCAGGGTTCCTCTGCTGGATCGGTGAGCTGCCCCAGCCTTCTTGAGACTGACAACGACCTGCAATTCCTTGATGACCTTGGGCCAAAATTCAAGACTCTGTCTGATATCTGTTCGCCTCCTAAACCAAAAACCAAACCTTCCCTGACACACAACATAGCTGTTAAAACCACAGTTAATCTGGTTGAACCTGATGTTAGGCCCAAAGTTGAGCAAATTGTTGAAACAGAGCATACTGATGTCAAGAAAGAGACAGTCATGTCATCTACTAACATCTCCAAATCATCCGTCAATACTGTAAGCAATGCCCATCAATCCATGACACTTCCTAACTCTAAGGTTACTAACATCAGTCATTCCACCACTCTGCCCCTCAAACTCATCATTCTGCCACTCTGTCCCTCAAGCTCATCATTCTGCCACTCTGCCCCTTCAAGCTCATTATTCTGCCACTCTGCCCCATCAAACTCATCATTCTGCCACTCTGCCCCATCAAGCTCATTATTCTGCCACTCTGCCCCCTCAAGCTCATACAGTTTTCATACAGCCTCAGCCAGTTTATTACAACACCAGCCCTGTACCACAGCCCATGCACTATGTAGTTCAACCACAGCTACAGAACATGGTAATGATGGTGGAGGGAGCCCATGGAGCCAATTTTCCAGGCTTTTATGTAGTGAGGGGAACCCAGAGTCCTTTTTCAGGACTCGTAATGAGTGGACCCCAAGGCTCTCCTCCTGGGCTAGTGATTCAGGGCATTGAGGGTCCAAAAAGCCCTGCCAGTCAAGTTAGCCCCATCTTCTTTCTACCTAGTAGTCCAGGTGTGTCTACAGGCTCAGGCCCTGTAAAGGGTTGGACAATTAAAGGCCCAAATCCTGATGTTAAATATAAGCTGGTTAAGAACAAGAGTAGACCAGATGATGCAGGTGAGGTTGACCCAGGCTCGTCTCAGGGCAATTTGCCCAGAGGTGCAATCCTGGTAAAAGAGGCTGCTCCCCCTCAGGGGGTGTTAGACCTAGCAGCCCAGGGGAGTGTGTATGGCATTCTGCCAGAACACACTGTTGCAAAGGGGGGGGGTGCTGTTGCAGTAAATAGCAATTTGGGGCAAACATGGGTTGGGCAGCCAGGAGTGATGGAGTTAGTGCCGGTAACAGCTTTTGGGATTGATGTCGGGAAACCAGGAATGGGAATGGCACATGTGAAACCAGAAGTCAGACAGGTTGGAATGTGGCAACCTGGGATGACTCAAGTTGGCATTAGGCAGGTCAGTACAAACCAGTACCAAGAAACTACGCAGTTGCAGCAAACAGCAGATACCAGTGGTATTCTAAAAGCATCAGGAATTAATTCACCAAAGGAAGACAAGACTACTGCAGTTGTAAATACATAATTTCAGTTGAAACAGATAAAACCCAGCCATCAAACGAAGAGGTTTTGAAAAAGAAAGTGTTGAAGGATACGGCCCAGAACATGCATTATAATATAATTGAAGAAAAACATGATAATCACCTACACATCAATATGTGACAAAACATCAAAGGATGAAGAGCCTGGTAGGATGGTCCAAACTTTGCAATCTGACAAAGTGGCACGGAAAGTAGGTGGTATAATTGATGATATTTTGCCCAATGATTTTGATATAATTACTGTTGCTCCAACATACAATTTACAGATATGGTTAATCAAACAAAAATAATCCAGTGAGCCACAACAAAATGCAGAGGGAGGAGAATCAGAACAGCAGGAATATAATTTTCCTGCTAAAGGTCTTTCAAATAAAGATATAACTCTAGTCACTCAAATGTCAACCACAGAAGTGTGCCAGCCAGGATCGCATGTCATTGATTTAGTTAATACAGAAAGAGAGAATATAGAGACATCAACAATTCCCCAAGCAGAGGAATGCTCTCCTACTTTAGACAATATCAACATTGTAGACGATCAAATACAAGATATCACAGAAGTAAATGTGGGCAGGAGGGAAGATGCATCTTTGAAAGAAGAATAATTTGAAGAAGGAAAAGCTGTTTATCTCACCATAGTTTAAGGTCCAGAGGACAAAAGTCAGGAAGTTGGTTCAGAAGACCAAATTGTCAGGGATCTGGAGGAGGATGTATTTTCAGTGGAGGAAGTTGTTTCAGACATAGAAACAAATCAGGCCATTGAAACCTCTGATAGTATTCAGGAAAACGTGAATATGGAGGAAATGACTACCAACACATGAAGACGTTAAGACTGAGGAAAAGCAACTGTCAGATTGTTATCGGGGACTCTGTATTATGGTTGACAAATTGTCCGCAACTCTTTCAAACGAGTTTTCAAAAGTGACTCTGAAAGCGTCTATAGAAAGGTTTAACCTTGATCAAGAATGAGTGCCAGTTCCACATTATGGTCATAATAAAGGGATTGTGATAGACAAAGGTAATTCAAAGACAGATAGCGCTGATGCTGAAGCAATAACATCATCCCAAACTGTCAGCACTGTTTTTACAAGCCCACAATGTTGTTGAAGAAGAGGTGTCACCTGTACATCAAATCTCAGATGAAGACAGTGAAAAGGAAGATGCATTGAACCTAGTTAATCAAGTGGAGTATAAGCTCATCTCAGATGACAGTGTGATTGATGGAGGGAAAGAGGCACCATTCTTACAACAAAACAAATGTATTTTTTAATTCCAAGATGAAGAGAGTGAAAGAGATGCACCGGGCACAAGTTCTCACGTAGAGGAAGAAAAGAGGAAGTCAAAATGCAGAGATGAAGCAGGTGGCAGCATTGTCAAAAGTGATTGAAACTCTAGAAATACCTTTTGAGGTTACTACACATAAAGTTTTGCAAGGGGTTGACTCTTCTCAAATAGAAGACATACCTTTTGACCGTGATTAGAGACAAGATTGTGTTGGTTAATCATTAGTGATGGGTACTTACATCGAGAATTTATATGATATTGTTACATCTTCTGATCAAATTAGATTTTTCAGGGTGGTAACAGGACAGGTTTCTATGTCCATAAGGTTTTTGAATCTGGACAAGCATCTAAGGGTGAAACATTTGAACACATTCCTAAAAGGGGGAGGTTGGGGATCTACCTTTGGGAAAAAACAAAGCAGAGGGCACTTTTAGGTGCCGGGTTCAGAACTTGGGACGAGCCTCGATTTGATACAGCCCATAGATGATAGATATTATAGATAGTTAGTATTATGGAAGGAAAGAGTGTGTTTTTGCTCATGAATTTGGTCGTCACCAATTGTTGGGGGCTTGGCTTGGTCAGAGTCCAAGGCTGTTTTTTCGGCCACAGTCCTGTTGGCTACATGTTTAACAGGGTCAGACAAGTCAGAGTTGGGAAATGAGGCTTACCTTCAGACCTTATTTTATGAAAGTGATCATAACAAATGAATTGCTTGATACAGTATATTGTTACTGCTTAACTGATGACAGGGAATGTCCCGTCAGGCCCTAACATCAGATTTTAGCTTTTTGTTGCAGTGGCAGAAAGTAGTGCGAATAACGTGTTAAGGCCAACACCCATTCAAAAATGTCACCACATATGCAAGCTATGTGAGCCCAGACAACAGTATTGTCTTGATAACCTGACCTAGATAGCTTGAATTAGCCATGATTTAAGTTATCTGTTGTAATTCCAATTGTTGATGTGCGTCAAAAATGTAAAAAAGCACCATCCATTTTACTATTGCATAACAGCCTTTATTATGTTTGTACTGCTAGGCTATGGATTAACTAGGCTGTGTTTTTCCACAGTTTTGCTCTTATTCATACACCTGCATTCTATACATTTATATACATTGTTTTAAAAATACTTAAAAAAACAGGCACCTCAGAAAAAAACTTTCAAAAACTTTTATTGCGACAATTTTGAATGACGGTGTGTGAATCAGAACCATAGACTGTAAATATAATCATGCCAAAGAAGGTTGTTGAAAGTAACCTATCAGTGGAGGAAGATGGTGTTGTCTCTTGAAGCCCCGTCTACAAAGTCACATTTGTGCATCTGGAGCTGCTTTGTATGTTCCTTTGTAACTGTTCTCTGTGAGCTCGTATCAAGTGCACCCACATGGTTTTCATGTGCGTTTTCTTATAAATAAATACCTTCTCTTCCCTTTACTTTGTAAATACCTGCATAATGTATCTTTCTTTATCTTTCATCTTCACTATATAACCAAGTTTTTTGTTAAAGCCATCTATTCGAAGATTCTTTGAGGTACTAACTACTAACAGAGGGTGTTCAACTGGTTGAAAAATAAGAAGAAATACTAATATTTATCTACAACTGCAAGACTATTAAAAGTATGTTGGTGAATGTAATCCTCTCACAACTACATTAATTATTAAAATATATTCAATGTATTAAAAAAATTAATAATCAGGATTGCTGAATACTGTCATCATTGTATTTAAGTCAGTTAATGCAATATAACAATATGGTGTAGTCGTGTATACATTAAAGACATATATGAATTGTTGTAATTTGCCTTTTTGTATTAAAGCAAAGTCTAAAAAAACAATCTGCTTTCTTTCATTCTTTAACAGAAATATAACCCTAAGTGTAGCCACCGGTCCAATAAATAAGGCCACGAACACACTGATGTCTTTTGAAGTTTTATTCTCTCCCTCTCGCTCTCTTTCTCCAAAGACACCGTGTAAACTATAAGAAATGAACAACTGAATGTTTACATTAAGTCGTTTCAGTCTCTTATGCCCATAGATAACCAGCTAACATATTAGCAAAATCCAAACGTGGGTCACAAAATAATGTCATTGTACACAAACAGTACAAAAAAGTGTCAAGCACACTCTTAAATATTAACACACACATATTAACAAATGAGAAACATTTACCGTGTGCACCTCTTGAACCTTGTAGATTACTTCAACGGCATGAGTACACCTCTCTGAAGAACCAGCACCTTACCGTGGTGGAGAGGTTTGTGTGCCCTGATGAACCTGGGGGCTGTGTTGTCTGGAACCTTGTGTTCCTGGTAGGGTCTCCCATGGCAAATTGGTCTCAGGCAAGGGGCCAGACTAAGATTGGTTCAAAAGACTTCATGAAATACGACACAGGAAGTGAGGATACCCGGCCCGGAGGAAGCCCGGGGGTCCCCTTCTGGAGCCAGGCCCAGAAGGAGGACTCGTCGGCGAGCGTCTGGTGGCCGGGCTTGCCATGGAGCCCGGCCACAGCCCGAAAAGGCAACATGGGCAACACCTCCGCTTCTCCGTCCCGCGGGCCCACCACCTACAGGAAACAGCGATGGGGTCGGGTGCACTGCCAGAAGGGTGGCAGTGAAAGCAGAGGGTCTCGACGGACCAGACCCGGGCGACAGAAGCTGGCTTTGGGGACGTGGAACGTCACCTCTCTGGGGGGGAAGGAGCCGGAGCTTGTGCGGGAGGTGGAGCGTTACCAGTTGGATCTGGTTGGGCTCACCTCTACGCACAGCGTCGGCTCTGGAACCTTACTTCTGGATAGGGGTTGGACTCTATTCTTCTCCGGAGTTGCTCAAGGTGTGAGGCGCCGGGCGGGTGTGGGGATACTCACAAGCCCCCGGTTGGGTGCTTCGTTGTTGGAGTTTACCCCAGTGGACGAGAGGGTCGCCTCCCTACGCCTGCGGGTTATGGGGGGGAAAACTCTGACTGTTGTGTGTGCTTATGCACCAAACAGCAGTTCAGAGTATACGGCCTTCTTGGAGACCCTGGAAAGAGTCCTGTATGGGGCTCCTGAAGGGGACTCTTTAATCTTGCTGGGAGACTTCAACGCACATGTGGGCAATGATGGAGACACTTGGAGGGGCGTGATTGGGAGGAACGGCCCCCCTGATCTGAACCGGAGTGGTGGTTTGTTACTGGACTTCTGTGCTAGTCATGGATTGGCCATAACAAACACCATGTTCAAACATAAGGATGCTCATAAGTGTACGTGGTACCAGAGCACCCTAGGCAGAAGGTCCATGATCGATTTCGTTATCGTATCATCGGACCTGAGGCCGTATGTTTTGGACACTCGGGTAAAGAGAGGGGCGGAGTTGTCAACTGCGGGAGCTTTTCTGGCATTCCTGTGGAGGTTGGGGACATTGAACCAGAGTGGGCGGTGTTCAAAGCCTCTATTGCCGAAGCCGCGGCGGGGAGCTGTGGTCTCAAGGTCTTAGGTGCCTCAAGGGGCGGTAACCCTCGAACCTCCTGGTGGACACCGGTGGTCAGGGAAGCCGTCCGCCTGAAGAAGGAGCCTTCAGGATTTGTTATCCCGGGGGACTCCCGAGGCAGTTGCAAGGTACCGACGGGCCCGAAGGGCAGCAGCCTCAGCCGTGGCCGAGGCAAAGCAGCGGGTGTGGGAGAAGTTCGGAGAAGCCATGGAAAAGGACTTTCGGGCGGCACCAAAGTTGTTCTGGAAAACTGTCCGACACCTCAGGAGGGGGAAGCAGGGAACCATCCAAGCTGTGTACAGTAAGGATGGGACGTTGTTGACCTCAACTGATGGAGTGTTAGGGCGTTGGAAGGAACACTTTGAGGAACTCCTGAACCCGACAACTCCGCCCTCTATGTTAGAGGCAGAGCTGGAGTATGACGGGGGATCAACACCAATCTCCCGGGGGGAGGTCACTGAGGTCGTCAAACGACTCCACAGTGGCAAAGCCCCGGGGGTGGATGAGATCCGCCCAGAAATGCTGAAGGCTCTGGGTGTTGAGGGACTGTCATGGTTGACACGTCTCATCAACGTTGCGTGGAAGTCGGAAACAGTACCGAAGGAGTGGCAGACCGGGGTGGTGGTTCCCCTTTTCAAAAAGGGGGATCAGAGGGTGTGTGCCAATTACAGAGGCATCACACTACTCAGCCTCCCCGGGAAAGTTTACTCTAAGGTACTTGAAAGGAGGGTCAGGCCGATTGTCGAACCTCAGATTGAGGAGGAACAATGCGGATTCCGTCCTGGTCGTGGAACGACGGATCAGCTTTTTACTCTCGCAAGGATCCTGGAGGGGGCCTGGGAGTATGCTTATCCGGTCTACATGTGTTTTGTAGACTTGGAGAAGGCGTATGACCGAGTTCCCAGGGAGTTACTGTGGGAGGTGCTGCAGGAGTATGGGGTGAGGGGGTCTCTACTCAGGGCCATCCAATCTCTGTACTCCCAAAGCGAGAGCTGTGTCCGGGTCCTCGGCAGTAAGTCGGACCCATTTCCGGTGAGGGTTGGCCTCCGCCAGGGCTGCGCTTTGTCACCGATCCTGTTTTAATATACATGGATAGGATTTCGAGGCGTAGTCGTGGGGGGGGGGGTCTGCAGTTCGGTGGACTAAGGATTGCACCACTGCTTTTTGCAGATGATGTGGTTCTAATGGCTTCATCGGTCTGCGACCTTCAGCACTCACTGGATCGGTTCGCAACCGAGTGTGAAGCGGCTGGGATGAGGATCAGCACCTCCAAATCTGAGGCCATGGTTCTCAGCAGGAAACGATGGACTGTCCACTCCAAGTAGGGAATGAGTCCTTACCCCAAGTGAAGGAGTTCAAGTATCTCGGGGTCTTGTTCTCGAGTGAGGGAACAATGGAGCGTGAGATGGGCCGGAGAATCGGAGCAGCGGGAGCGGTATTGCAGTCGCTTTACCGCACCGTTGTGATGAAAAGAGAGCTGAGCCAGAAGGCAAAGCTCTCTGTCTACCGGGCCATTTCCGTTCCTACCCTCACCTATGGTCATGAAGGATGGGTCATGACCGAAAGAACGAGATCGCGGATACAAGCGGCCGAGATGGGTTTTCTCCGCAGGGTGGCTGGCGTCTCCCTTAGGGATAAGGTGAGAAGTTCAGTCATCCGGGAGGGACTCGGAGTTGAACCGCTCCTCCTTCGCGTCGAAAGGAGCCAGTTGAGGTGGTTCGGGCACCTAGTAAGGATGCCACCTGGGCGCCTCCCTAGGGAGGTGTTCCAGGCACGTCCAGCTGGGAGGAGACCAAGGGGTAGACCTAGGACCAGGTGGAGGGATTATATCTCTTCGCTGGCCTGGGAGCGCCTTGGGATCCCCCAGTCAGAGCTGGTTGATGTGGCCAGGGAAAAGAAAGTTTGGGCTCTCTGCTGGAACTGCTACCCCCGCGACCCGACCACGGATAAGTGGGAGAAGATGGATGGATGGATGGATGGATGGCATGAGTACACCCTCTTCTGCGCGCCATGTTGCCTCTTACCCACGTTGCCATGGCAATGCCCTCTGACCTGACTGTGGTCATGTGACTCACCGACCATATCCCAAATATGAACAATTCTACATTTCGCTATCCAGATAATACTCTACATTTTTACAATTGTCTAATTACACTCAAATTTACAAAATCATAAATCATAAATTGATAAGAAAGACACACAAATTAACATCTAAACATAAACGTTTCTCAGACCGTTACACTAAGCGTAATTAGAATGATATAGGCCAGGGGTCTCCAACCTTTCTTCATCTGAGAGCTACTTTGAACAAATGAAAGTGGCCAAGAGCTACTTGCATCACATCGCTTACTTTTATTCAAGGTTCAAGGTTCAAGGTTCTTAATTGTCAAACTAATATAATTACAGAGTAATTATGTCATTGAAAATCTTAGGTCACAGGCTTCTCCAATAACGCAACACAATAATACAGATAAGCAGACAATATTAAAGCAATATTAAAGTATATTATATTAAAAGTGATACAAAAAGAAAAATAGATCGAAATAAAGTGAGAAAAAAAAGTGGATAGTGCAATACGAGTCTATATACAGGTTATTGGAATGATATATTAGATAATAGATAGATATTACTAAGTAGCAGATGAATGTTATGAAATTGTTTCAGCAGTTCAGTTGTTGAACAGTCTTATTGCCTGCGGGATGAAGCTGTCTCTGAATCTGGTTGTTCTTGTCAGGAAGCTGCGGTAACGCCTGCCCGACGGCAGCAGACTGAACAGTTTGTGGCTGGGGTGATGGGGGTCTTTGATAATCCTGAGGGATTTCTTCCTGAGCCGCTGGGAGTAAAGGTCCTCCATGGATGGCAGCTCCGTCCTGGTGATGTTCTACGCAGTTTTCACCACCCTCTGTAAAGCCTTACGATTTAGGGCGGTGCAGCTGCCGTACCAGGCCGTGATGCAGCCAGTCAGGATCCTCTCTATGGTGCACCTGTAGAAGTTACAGAGTATCCTGGAATCCATTTTGAACCTCCTCAGCCTGCGGAGGAAGAAGAGCCGCTGTCGAGCTTTCCTGGTGATGGTGGTGGTGTGAAGCGTCCATGTCAGGTCCTCAGTGATGTGGACCCCAAGGAACCTGAAGCTGCTGACTCTCTCCACCGCAGTCCCATTGATGGCGATGGGGGCATGTCCCTCTCCCTGCTGCTTCCTGTAATCCACAATCAGCTCCTTTGTTTTGCTGACGTTGAGATGGAGGTTGTTATCCTGGCACCAAGATGTCAGTTTACCGACCTCCTCTCTGTACGCCGTCTCGTCGCCGTCTGTGATCTGACCGATGACGGTCGTGTCGTCAGCAAACTTCACGATGGTGTTGGAGCTGTGAGTGAAGAGGGAGTAGAGGAGAGGGCTGAGCACGCAGCCTTGAGGGGCACCAGTGTTGAGGATCAGGGTGGAGGATGTGATGTTTCCCACCCACACTGCCTGGGGTCTGCCCGTCAGGAAGTTCAGGATCCAGTCACAGAGGGCGCTGTTGAGCCCGAGGTCTCTGAGCTTGATGACCAGCTTGGAGGGCACAATGGTGTTGAAGGCTGAACTGTAATCAATGAACAGCATTCTCACATATGTGTTCCTGTTCCTCTGGTCCAGGTGTGAGAGGGCAGTGTGGAGCGGGGGGGGGGCTATGGCGTCGTCTGTGGACCTGTTTGCTCTGTAGGCAAACTGCAGGGGGTCCAGAGAGTCAGGGAGGGAGGAGGTGATGAAGGTTTTGACTAACCGCTCAAAGCACTTCATAATGATGGAGGTGAGTGCTACTGGGCGGTAGTCGTTGAGGCTGGTGATCTTTGTCTTTTTGGGGACAGGAACGATGGTGGAGTGTTTGAAGCATGTGGGGACTACAGACTGCAGCAGGGACCTGTTGAAGATGTCTGTGAACACCTCTGCCAGCTGAACTGCACACACCCTGAGAACACGGCCAGGGATGCCATCAGGTCCAGGAGCCTTGCCCTTTTAAAGGATTTGCACACATCTGCCCTGTTTAAAACAAAAGGGCAGGGCTCCTGGCCCTTCTGTGCCTCCACAGCCCGGCTGCTCTCAAAACGTACAAAAAAGCTATTCAGCTCATCTGGGAGAGATGCGCACGCTGACACTCCTGCAGCACCCCCCGCTGCTCTCTTTGTAGTCTGTCATTGTTCTTAGTCCCGCCCACATGTTCCGGGTGTTACAGCCTCAGAAGTCAGACTCCACTTTCTCTTTGTACTGTCTCTTTGTATTGACCGCCATTCAAATTACAGCTTTGTTTTCCCCCAAAAGTGAGCGGAGCCGTACTTTTTGCCCGGAAGTTACGCATGTGTTACTCTCATGTATAAGACTGTTAAACACCTGGGTTGTGGTTGAATAGTCCAAAAATCAGCTCCTATCGTCTATCCCTATCGTCTATTCCTTGACCTCTGTGTGAAACGTCACGGGGTTAATTGATAGTGGATAGGAGAATTCAAAAGGATTTAGGAGAAGAGACTGCTGTGCTTTGCGAATCCGATTGCACTTTCACAATCCGACGTATTTATGATGCGCCAGCGGACGTCTTGAATGTGCGTCTGCTGCTGTGGGGAAACAACAGTTTTCTATACAGCGGACTACATGATGTAGAATAAGAACGAGGGACTCCTGTAAACTCATCTAGAGACTCTGCTTCCGTGCTCTGTGCTGTTGCTTTAGGCTTTATGAACGTGGACAACAGAGAAACAGATTCTTCAGGACCAAAGTTGGAATTGAAATAAAAAAGGAAAGTGAAACTTATGCTCGTCACCCTCTCCCTCCGGTCCACATTAATAAAAATGATCCAATACGTATGATTGTATAAAAAGATCTTAAAATAAATACAATCGTATTTATTATGAACGTTAGTCCTTAACATCTATCACTGTGTGTATCTCCATTCAAACGTCTTTTAAAAGTTGAACAAACCCCACAGCTCAGTAAAGACTGAGAGATGTTGCCTTTATTTGATCATTTCAGTAAAAACTAACGTTCATATTTCTCTTTTTGATTATAATACTGATGAACGTTCAAAACAAAGCACTTTGGCAAGTTACCACATACGTTTTAAAATGCTTAATAAGCACCGTAACTTTCATGATATAATTTCTCTGTCATATTCGGTTGTTATGAACGGCCGACTGTTGTGTGATGGCAAATGCTGCGGCTGCAAGGCATTGTGGGGCAGCATTTTCTCCTTTTCTTTCGTAAAGGAAGCTCCAGTGGTTCCTAAGCTAAAGTAGGTTATAAAGGAAGTTTGAAACTTCCTTTCCTATCATCTAGAGAATTAGAACGGCTCTTATCATGCCTGCCACTGAGGTACTTCCGGGTCATTTCACTCCGTTAGGAAGGTTCCTAAGCAAAATTGACTATTCGACCGCAACCCTGAACTTTTGAAAGAACATCCACAACATTAATCTGGCTGCCATTTAGAAATGATTTATCTAATATATCATATTCAATCACTTGCATATAGACTCTTATTCCACTATTCCACTATTTCACTTTTTTACTATTTTTCTTTTTGTATTTCCTTGCACTATTTTTTCAGTTTTTTCTGTTTTACTGTGTTGCACTGTTGGAGGCCTGTGACCTAATATTTTTATCGTCATAACCACACTGTAGCTATGTACATATGACTAATAAAAGCATTGAACCTTGAACCTTGAACCTCACTAAGCATAATTACATATTCATCGAAAATTGAAAATAAAAATGGTCAATTATACCAAAACGTTGTCATAAAATGGTCTCTAGGTTAACTTGTTTTCTACATGTTAACACTGGACCTTCATGTTTCCTACCTATTGTAGGTGCTTACAGCAGACAGTATCTAGCAGATTTCGACAGATACAGCCCACTCAAAAAAATATTGTTTTATATACAATTAATTGATATATATATTAGCTGTACACTTTACGAATATAATTGTTTTTTATGGACAACTTCACCAATAAATCTCGTCCAACTAATCTTGCTGCTGTCACTCCTCGGCTCTTGGTAGTTCAGGCAATGATCAAACCTGGCAACTCCGGGCTTCCTGGCAGCTGTCAATCAAAGTCCAGTGGCTCCACCCCAAAGTGTCAGAAACTTTTCACGTGCGCGCAGACAGACTCCGCGAGCGAGTGAGGCTGACACTCCCGCGAGCGAGCAAGAGGGATGTCTCTGTATCTGTTGCGCAAGGGTCATTTTATGCATGTGTAAAAGCACATTTTTCGCTCGTGAGTAGCTTGTTTTGCGCGCTAGAATATTGACCCAATTCTGGCTCCATAGGAACGACTTCCTGGCCTTCCTGACATCCAGGAAAAAGGTGAGATTCTAATCCATTTGAATGCCAAAAACAAGTTATTGTTTTTAACTTTTTAAATATGATTTTTTGGGGCATTTCTGTTTTATTGGACAGAGGCAGTATAGTACAGCGGATAAGTTCTCATATTATAACTATGGCTGTCAGTCGATTTAATCGCGATTAAAATATTTAATCGCGATTAATCGCATGATGTCCATAGTTAATCGCGATTAATCGCATGTTTTTTATCTGTTCTAAATGTACCTTAGAGGGATATTTTTCAAGTTTTTAATCTTATCAACATATGAGTGGACAAATATGCTTTATGCAAATGTTTGTTTATTATCATTTGAACAATGACAAATATTCTCCTGAATATTAAACACAACAACCTCTGAACATTACAAATATTCACCTCAATTCAAACTGGAACCTCTCTCCTACAATACAATAATACAATACAAAGTGTGTGTGTGTGTGTGTGTGTGTGTTTGTTTGTGTGTGTGTGTTTGTGTGTGCTGGTGGGAGATGTGGCGCAGTTATGTATTGTGTATATCCATGCTTCAATAACTGGGTATAGATGCATTATATATTTTCTTGAGCCATACAGGTAAATCAATCCTGGATAATGACATGTAGCTTATGGTCCCGCCTTACCAATGATATCAACTTAGCATCAGCTAGATAAATGACAGTCAAATCCAAGAAGGCCGCCAATCCGCTGTGTTTAATGTCCACGTTTTTTAAAATTTTGGAACCAAACGATGTAGAAAAGAATTTAAGGTCTCATTCCCAACTGAATTGGTCAAGGACAAGGTAGACATTTACCAACAAATAAGCTGTCAATCAGTTGAAATTTGTAAATGAACATCCAGTGGTTGATTGGGTGAGCAGCGGTTGGCCCCACCCACCCGTTGCTATGCGGCTGCATAGTTACGCTTCCTGACACCCAAGCAGCATACAGCAGTCCAACCAGCAGGCATCAGCAAAACCAGTCGTCATACTCATCATTTTGAATTCAGGTGAAAAGGTATAGTATATGTGTTTTATTTTGTAAACATTTATAATACAATGATATGATAATGAAGTTAGAGTTAGCTAAGTTAACTAGTTATCTATCTCACATCAGTTGGCTATGTACTGTGTTTTGGACATATTGCTGCCCCTTAATCATTGTGGCTTGTAGCATCGCGAGTAGACAGTTGCAATATTCAATGCAGGTAAAGGAGTCCAGTTGTACTAAAACACTCTGAGGAGTCGCCGCATTTGATCTGCGATGTCAGTTTAGCATGTTTTACGCTAGCCAAAATTGGAATTCCATTTGATGTCATAGCTATCATGAATCATGAATGATAGCCAAATAAGGGCTATAAAAATTGCATGTATAATTATAATTATTATTATTATTAATAATAGTGCTAGCATTAGCTTGTAGCTTTGTTAGCATTTGTTTTGCCACCTGCCGCTGCCTGGCCTTCCTCCTTTGTGGCCCCCCCGACTCGCCTAAATACGGTCACTCCTGACTCCCAAAAAACCAAGATGGTGACGGCCTATATGCCAAACTCTAAGATTTGAAAAAGTCAACAAGCCATTTGGTGACGTTACACCCTTTTGAAACAGAAAGCTGTGCTCTCACCGAAACCTCCTAGAATAAATATAAGCTCATTAAAAACGTTTTTAAATAGAAATATTTAATATTAA
Organism: Dissostichus mawsoni; assembly: GCA_011823955.1. NCBI lineage: Eukaryota > Metazoa > Chordata > Actinopteri > Perciformes > Nototheniidae > Dissostichus > Dissostichus mawsoni. The sequence continues at coordinate 944,427 of JAAKFY010000025.1, forward strand.
TAATACATAAACATATTTATTATAAAAATAAGAAGAAGAAAAAGAAGGGTGAGGGTCAATCTTTAAAACATTTTTGCAATTTGAGTCACCTTTTTCCCAAGGCAAGTTTATTTATATAGCACATTTCAACACAAGGCAATTGAAAGTGCTTTACAAAAATGAAAGACATTAAGAGCATTAAGAAACATATTATGAAATGACATTTAAAAACACTCATTTAAAAGCAAAGATACATGAATAAAAGTTAAAAGACCTTTCCCAAGTAAATTGTTGTGAGTATGACAAATAAAATGACTGAGTGAGTCACTGTCAAATGTGTGTCTTTGTTTTCGCACAGATGCAATAATTACACTTGGCATGACATCAAGAACATGAGAACAAAGAGTTCCAACCTGTTATCAGAAACCTTTTTTTCCACTGTGGATGACTAACTGTTGAGTGATTATTAATAGAGGGAAGACACAAGGTGAGGAATACACCATTGTCAAACATGTCTTACAGCTCATCAGGCGTCACAACAGAAATTCCCAGTCATTAAAATTACATAAGGAGGCTTTGCTTGCACCTGCAGCAAGCAAATAACAGCCCGCACCACTAATGTGTGAGGTTGGGTGAGTTCAGAAGTATGCTTTGACATGTGAATGGGTTCTTGAGAACACCTGTACATCGCTGTACCAAAGACAAAAGTTAAACCGGTCGATGATCAGCGCAAACAAGAGTGTCAGGTTATGTCAGGTTACTCTTTAAGGAAATAAAACCCCCCTTTTCAATTATTAGTACTGCTGTCACTATCAATATTAACCCACAAATTAAACCTTTAGACCCGAAACAATGAAATAAAGTTAAACTTTTATCTATGAAAAAGTCGGAAAGAATAAATATATATTCAAAAAGTGCAAGATGACCCCAAGATGAAGGATGGTAATGTTTCCAACATGTTTTGTTGATCAGGATATTATTTTGTAAATAAAAAACCTAAGTCTATAAAGAAACTACAGCATGACCACCGTTGAACTTAAGGTGGCTAATGTTCGGGGTGATGACCTTTAGTCTTAAACCCCTTTCACACCAACGCGGTTCCCGTTCTAGCTCCGTGCTAGAGCTTTTCTGGTTAGGAACCGGTTTTTCTTTTCAGCCCCCGTTTTGTTCACACGGCCCAGAGCCCGAGTGGTGCTGCCGCTGCTGCGTCATGACGTCACCGTTTACGTTGCTGATTTTCTCCCCAACGGCGTCGGGTCGATGATCGTGTTGCTTTTAATCATACGAAGCCAGATTAAATTAAATAACTACTTCTCAACCCTTGTACTTTTCTCCAGAGTGCCGTGGTTCATTGTTTATTAATGTGTTTCAGCGGCATTTACCGACCGCTGCAGTGCTGCCCGCTGTTTGGCATCACAACGCTGTTATGAAAGTTTCTCTGGTATAACATGGGTGATGTTAGCATAGCAACCGAAGCTAAACTGACTATCTTGACTACTTGTTGTTGCTATCCTATTGTGGCATAAGCCGGCACATTTTACCGACGTATTTTTCATTATGATTCTACTTGTGATAGTCGGACATGAGTCATGACAACCTGTGCAGCCCATGTATTGATTCCATCCGATAGCTGCTATAATACAAAACAAAACGTCTGCCTGCTCTCCACAATGATCAATAACAGCGAACGGATGGTCAAAGTAAGGTACAAATAAACAGAATCACACTAAGCCAGGTTAGTGTTGCCTGACTTTATAAAGTGTGTTTATTTTAATAAGTGTGTGGTTGCATTCTAGTCACTTTGCTCAGCACTACTGCTTGTTACAACTTTCATTTGCCTTACTCGCCATAAACTGTTATTGCTCAGGTTGATCCCGCCCCTGCCCCCGCATCCGACGTAAGCGTGACGTATGCGGATCTTGCTTCTAGGCCTCAACAATTTTGGTGGTTGAAAAGCACCGGTTTTCGGAGCTTAGAGGTGGCTTCGCTGCAGTGTGAACAGGAAAAACCGGTGCTTTTCAGGCTCTAGCTCCGAACCAGCCCTGGAACCCAATGGGGTGAAAGGGGCATTATTCAGACACTTGCGAATAAGCCTTTTGTAAGAAAATCCAAACTTCATAATTCACCAGTGGGGTACTGTGTATTTTATGTTGAGGAACTGTCATGATTTGGGTTTTTGTGTGTTAGGTTTTGGGGTTTATTTTGCTGTTCTGTATCTTGTCTGGTCCTTCTCCCCTAGTTTTCCTCCCTGTTGTTAGTTTCCCTGGTGTGTCTGATTGTCTCATTGTGTTCACCTGTTGCCCTTGTGTTTCTCCTCCCCTACCCGGCTGTTTCTCGTCTCGTGATTACCCCTTCCTGTATTTAGTCTTGTCTTTCCCTGTGTTCCCCTGTCGGTTCATTGTTTGTCTTAGACTGTGTCACGGGGTAGTGTTCTGTTTTTTGCCGTCTTGCCTTGAAATAAAGGATTTTCTTTGGAATCTGCATTTGGGTCCTGCCTGCTTCACTTAACCGTAACAGAATGAACCGACCATAATGGACTCAGCAGTTTCTTTTCCGTTGGCTCCCCAGGCGGAATGTCTTGGGTACTCTCTAGAGTACATTTTTTACACCTGGGTGGAAGCCTCATCTAGACGGGGTAAGGAGGCTGCATTAAAGGAGGCACGCCAGGAGGTTGCTCGCAAGCCCTGGCTCAGGAGCTTGCTGCCTGAGTGGCTACAAACTTTCACGAGCAGCCCTGAAAGCTTGTCGCAAGCCTCTAACCCTTTCCTGGGGTCTGGCCTGGCCTTGGGAGGTCCGCGGATCCTCCAGAAGTTTACTGGAAGATGCAAGGCCAGGATTCCAGTACCAGCCCCAGCAGCCATGGTTCCGGCTCCAGTACCAGCCCCAGCAGCCATGGTTCCGGCCCCAGTTCCGGCCCCATTTCCTGATCCTGTCCAGGAGCCGTTCGCGGGTACTCGTCAGGCTTTGGAGGTCCACGGAGCCTCCAAAAAGCTCCTAAAAGAAGGAGTCGCAGGTCCAGGCTAGCAGCCCGAGCCCCAGAAGCCATGCTTTGGGCTCCAGTTCTGGCCCCGGCAGCCATGGTTCCGGCCCCAGTTCCGGCCCCAGCAGCCATGGTTCCGGCCCCAGTTCTGGCCCCAGCAGCCATGGTTCCGGCCCCAGCAGCCATGGTTCCGGCTCCAGTTTCGGCTCCAGTACTGGTGAAACGGCCGACGCCAGCGCCCCGTGTCCTGTTGGCTCTCCGGCCGACGCCAGTCCCCCGTGTACTGTCGGCGTACCGACCGACTCAAGTCCCCTTCCAAGTCCCCTCTCGAGTTCCCTCTCGAGTTCCCTCTCAAGTCCCCTCTCGAGTCTCTTCTCGAGTTCCCTCTCGAGTCCCCTCTCAAGTCTCCTCTCGAGTCCCCTCTCAAGTCCCCTCTCGAGTCTCTTCTCGAGTTCCCTCTCAAGTTCCTTCTCTAGTCTCCTCTCGAGTTCCTTCTCTAGTCTCCTCTCGAGTTCCTTCTCTAGTCTCCTCTCGAGTTCCCTCTCAAGTCACCTCTCGAGTCTCCTCTCGAGTTCCCTCTCGAGTTTCCTCTCGAGTTCCGTCTCAAGTCCCCTTTCAAGTCACCTCTCGAGTCCCCTCTCAAGTCCCTACCCAATGTCCTGGTTCGTTGGAGGTTCCGCTGGGGGTCCTGCCAACTCCATGTCCTGTCCCGTTGGGGGTCCCGCCGACTACTCTTCTGCCGGGGGTCCTGCCAACCCTATGTCCTGTGCCGTTGGAGGTCCCGCCGACTACTCTTCTGCCGGGGGTCCTGCCAACCCTATGTCCTGTGCCTGTTGGAGGTCCCGCCGACTACTCTTCTGCCGGGGGTCCTGCCAACCCTATGTCCTGTGCCGTTGGAGGTCCCGCCGACTACTCTTCTGCCGGGGGTCCTGCCAACCCTATGTCCTGTGCCGTTGGAGGTCCCGCCGACTACTCTTCTGCCAGGGGTCCTGCCAACCCTATCTCCTGTGCCGTGGGAGGCCCCGCCGACTACTCTTCTGCCGGGGGTCCTGCCAACCCTATCTCCTGTGCCGTGGGAGGTCCCGCCAACTACTGTTCTGCCGGGGGTCCTGCCAACTCCATGTCCTGTGGCGTCGGGTGTTCCGCTGAGGGTCCTGCCAACTCCATGTCCTGTTTCGTTGGGGGTTCCACCGGATTTCCTGCCAACACCTGATCCTGTCCTGTTGGAGGTTCCGCCAGCACCTGTTCCACCGGGGGTCCTGCCAACTCTGTGTCCTGTCCTGTTGGAGGTCCTGCCGACACCTGTTCCACCGGGGGTCCTGCCAACTCTGTGTCCTGTTCCGTTGGGGGTCCAGTCGACACCAGCCCTTGCTCCATCCGGGTCCCATTGACACCAGCCCATGTCATGTCCAGGATCCCGTCTACGCCTGTCCCGTCGGCTCCGGTTCCTGTCCGGCCGACACCGGGTCCTGCCCGGCCTCCTGAGCTGTCCCGGCAGCGCCTTCCTGCCCATCCTCCGGAGCTGTCCCGTCACCACCTTCTTGTTCGCCCTCGAGCCCGGGCCCCTGAGTCCCCCAGCCGCGGCCTTCGCCCTCGGGCCCGGCCCCCTGAGTTCGCCCGCTGTGGCCTTCGCCCCTTTTTGAACTCTGCCTTGCCCCTGGGCCGTCCGCCTGAGCCCCCCTTCTCGGTCTCTGCCTTGCCCCCGGGCCGTCCGCCCGAGACCACCTCCTGGTCCTCTGCCTTGCCCCCGGGTCGTCCGCCCGAGACCACCTCCTGTTCCTCTGCCTTGCCCCCGGGTCGTCCGCCCGAGACCCCTTCCTGGTCCTCTGCCGTGCCTCCGGGCTGTCAGCCCAAACCCGTCCTCCGGACCCCCTCCACCCACCCTTTTGGAAATGTTGGATTTTCAGTAGGGACGTCTGGAATCCGTCCCTTGAGGGGGGGATTATGTCATGATTTGGGTTTTTGTGTGTTAGGTTTTGGGGTTTATTTTGCTGTTCTGTCTCTTGTCTGGTCCTTCTCCCCGTGTTTTCCTCCCTGTTGTTAGTTTCCCTGGTGTGTCTGATTGTCTCATTGTGTTCACCTGTTGCCCTTGTGTTTCTCCTCCCCTGCCCGGCTGTTTCTCGTCTCGTGATTACCCCTTCCTGTATTTAGTCTTGTCTTTCCCTGTGTTCCCCTGTCGGTTCATTGTTTGTCTTAGACTGTGTCACGGGGTAGTGTTCTGTTTTTTGCCGTCTTGCCTTGAAATAAAGGATTTTCTTCGGAATCTGCATTTGGGTCCTGCCTGCTTCACTTAACCGTAACAGGAACATGTTTGAAGCTTATCCACAGACCTTGGTTCCAACATCTAACCAAAAACCCATTCCAAAAAACCTATTGACTTCCAGACAATGGAATCAGCAGTTTAAAAATGCTGACTCATTACTGGGTTTTAGGACTCATTCCTGCAGCAATAATTTACACTAAAAAGACAAACCGTACTCAAATAATAACATGCAGCAGCAATGAGAACATACACTTTAGAAAGTTCTTTGTTGCCATCTAAACAATGTAAAAAGTACTACTAACTGGGCTTACACACCAATAATAACATTTGCAGGATAATTTACATTTTATCATTGCTCTTTTACCTTGCGGTCCAGTTTGAGAACCAATTACATGCTAAGCTAACACACGGCAGATTACACTCCTCTGAAGGCAAATTCTTTTTGTGTGAATGACAGCACTGCACTTTACATTGGAGTGCAGCATGTGAAGTTAGCACAGTGCTACAGAGTACACATGCCAGGGTATTCTGCCTAGTGTGCACTCTTGTAATGTTTGCATATAATGTAAACGTACTTCATGTATTCTTCCTATCTTTTACAAATGCTCCCCATGTCAATATGTACGATGTAGATTAGATAGGAGTCAGTGCATCCAGCTGCTGGCTTTTTACACCACCTACTGGTGGATTGTTCAAAGTACAAAGCCAAAGAGAGTTTAAAGGTCCCATGTCATGCTTTTCTGGTTATTACCCGTCCCCTTGTGTGTTATGAAGGTTTTTATGCATGTAAACGGTCTGCAGAGTCAAAAACCCTCAAAGTACACCCTGGGGAACCAAAATGGACTAATCCACGGAGCTCCTCACACACCAGGATCCCTTGGCGTCACTATCAAACGCAGTGGGGGTTAGGCGTTAAAGATTTTGAATCCTGTCACCGTGAAACAGTGGCAGGATCGATTGCAGTCTCCATTGTTGTCACACATCAAGGCATGTTCATCTCTCATTCAGGCCCCTGGATACACTGTGTCAAATCTGGCTATCCATAGCCTCTCACATCTGCGTCTCTGAGCCACAGACCATCTGCAGTCTGACTCCAGGACTGCTGCTTGAACGGATTGCCATCCATGGAGCAAGAAGTGAGTAACTAATGGAGTAATTGTGTTTTTTCTTTCAAAATGTTATATTTATGTTGTGTGAACCGTACAGAAATTGTGTTACCAGTTTCACCCACATACTGTAGACCACAATGTTTACATGTAATAAGGTATACACAGTTTTTTGATTTTAGGCTGCCCAGATCCTGTGTTTTATAAACATTGTTATTGTGTTTACTGCAACCAGATCTGGTGCTGAAAAAATTCCCCGTGAGCCCTGGATTTTGGAGTCGACATGGGTTGTATCTTGGCTTTGACCAAGTACGACTGCAGGTTTCTGTTTTTCCTAAACGCTGCAATTATACTGTGGTCTTGCAAAATGTCCGTTTTTCCTACAATGTTTTGAAAGTTAGATTTGATGACTCTGACTAGTCTAACAGCCGACTGGGAATATGTCGTGATGAAAGGCAATTTGGAGGAGACCAAAACGGGTTTCGTCTGTTGAAACGTTCTGAAGCATGTTCTTAGAAAGGAACGAGTATACCCTCTAGAGGTCAATGCTCCAAAAAGCGTTTTGGTGGCCATTTTGAAATCATCTTTGTTACTGCATATTCTATGGAACCTCAAAAGCTGTGATTTAACCAACCCCGCATAAGTGTGCTTGGGATGGTGGCTTGTTCTGTGGAGCAAGGCGTGGGTGTCTGTCTCTTTAAAAAATACTTTAACATCCAATTTGTGTGTTTTATGGAAGTCGATTCCTTTGAATGTGGTGGTGTCAAGAAAATCCACTGAGGTGCAGCTGGTGATGGATTTTAGTGAGATGGATCTGTTGTGGTTATTCAGAGTGATAACAAATACATCAAAATCCTCCTTTGAGTGAGACCACACGCCCCAGATGTCATCCAGATATCTGAAATAATATGTGGGAGTCTTTTGGCAGGAGGACAGGGCTGAGGTTTCCCACTCTGCCATAAAAATGTCTGCATAGGCCGGAGCGAACTTCTTTCCCATAGCAGTGCCTTTAGTCTGCAGGAAGAACTCTCCATTAAATTCAAAGTCATTACGTGTCAAATTTATCTCTAATAATTGTAGTAATTCCTTATCTGGTCTTTTTTTATCAGGGTGTTTCCAGAATATGTTTCTTATGGCTTGTATGCCTTCTTGGATGTCAATGTTTGTGTATAAGCTATCTACGTCCATCGTGAATAAAATGGCGTCCTGAGGTATATGGAGTTGTTTAATTCTTCTTACAAAGTCGTAGGTGTCTTTAATGTAGCTAGTGTGAGAGATGGAAAGAGGATTGAGGTAGAAGTCAATGAACTCGGCCGTGCGGTAGGTCTCGCTGCTGCAATCAGATACAATGGGTCTGCCCGGAGGAATTTCATGAGGTAAGGACCATTTATGTCTTTCTTTGTGTATTTTCGGCAGCATATAAAATAGTCTGGCCCTGGGTTCGGAAGTGCCTGATATGAACTTGATTTGTTTAGCATTTAGGAATTTTTTGTCATAGAGTGTTTGTAAAATCCTGTCAACTAATTTAATAGTGTCCAGATAAATCGGTTTGTCCAATTTGGAATAATAATTAGTGTCCAATAATTGTCTATATCCCTCCCATAGGTATTGTTCCCGGTCCATGACAACCACTACACTACCCTTATCGGCTGGCTTGATAATGAGATTTTTATTATTAACGAGCTCCTTCAGTGCTGCGGCCTCCTCCGGACCGAGGTTCGGTTGGACACGAGTCATCTGGAAGCTGCTATCAAAATGGTTGATATCAGCCGCGATGAGAGTGGTGAGTTCCACCGGAAGTGTGCCAGCGGAGGGAAACCAGTCCGATTTGGGAGTGAATGGAGGTGGGTCAGAATCTTTTTTGTGTTTAAAATATGTTGCTAGTTTCAATCTCCTGTGGTATTGTTGCATATCCCATCTGCCTTGCTCGATAATATTTTTGTTGCTGCCTTTTGTAGGGATGAAGTTCAGACCCCTGTCTAATAGAGTGATCTGCGGTGGAGTCAATGTAACGTGTTTAGCTAATATTAAAACGTTTTTATTCCCCTCCTGTACAGGCAGATTTGAGGGGACCTTTAGTTTACCTGGTCACACCAGTGTTGAAGCATGAGTTTTGCGGTGGATCGAGTCCAGTGGACATTATCCTTTTCGGTCCAGAATGACCCGCTTGGCAGCTTTGGTATATGCTTTTGATGCTGTGTGATGTACTCATTTAAATGGAACAAATGTTTTTGTTCATTATGTGGCAGAAAGTGTGAGTAATTGATAACAGGTATCCAGATTGCTGCCCGTGGGAACCTCAACTTAGCAGCTCGGACTGCTGCCTGCAGCTGCTTCACAGTGGTCTGCTTGACTTTATTTGATCTGTTATTTAGTCCAAATGATAATATCACCTTCTCCACCACAGTGGAAGAAGTGGCCTTTTGGATAATGGCCTCTGCATGCCTGAAAGTAGCCCCTGGGTAACTATCAATTTGCAGCTCATTTATGGAGAATAATGGGAGTCGTGCTAAATTGGAGTCTCCCATTATTAGCCATTTTTTGCCGACACTCAAACCCCAGTCCTGTAATTTTTTGACTGTGTTGAGGTGTCTATTAGGTCTGCGTGTTGGTGTTATTGGCTCGGGTAGTGTGGGTTTCGACTGCCGCCCTGTGTTCAGTTGGCTCTGGACCGCCGCGTCGAGGCTGCGTGTCGCAACTGGGGAACGAGAAAGGACGGGACAACTGGGCTGTTGAGGGAGCGTCGCCGGCACCAGAGCGCACTCCAATTCCTCCAGCGACAGATCGAAAATGGAATCCTCTTCAGTGGCCACAGCTGGGTTGAAAGGAGGAGGAGGAGAGGAGCGAGCAGGAGGCTGAGGCGTCAAACTGGGTACACGCCTGCCCCTCGGTGTCAAGCTAGGAATCCGCCTAGTCCTCTGTGGTTTCGGAACCGGTGAGGTAAGTACCATGCTGGGGGGAATGCGGTACTCTGTTTCAACCTCCACCATAGAGTCGCCCTTTGGGTCTGTCATAGTGGTAGTAGTGCTAACAGTTTTTGTGGATGATGTGTGTGGTACCGGGGTCTGTGAGGGAGACCCAATTTGTGCAGGTGGAGCATGTATTTGTGCCACACATATGTTTACAGAAGGACACACAGCCGTGGGACTCACACTCTGTTCGGGCTGTGCAGGCGCGGCTACCGTTCGGTCAACAATCTGAGACGTCAACAGAGCCGCAGCCTGTTCCAGTGTTTCCTCCTGTAGCCGGCGCCCCAGATTTCTCCTGGCCCAGGATGAAGCCACATCCAGTGGATTCTGCCAGTGGTAAGTAGACAATGTATTTAATACATTGATCTGAGCTTCCATCTCATCTGTGTAGTGATCACGTAGGATCAACATGGTTGTAAAAGACCAATTTTTTGCATTGCCTTCGATCAGGGCCTGTGTGTTGGGGCGAGGAGACGCCGGCTTGATGACCGTGGACAGGTGTTCGGTCATTCTGGCTATGTTTGGTGGAGGATCTTCCGCCGACACGTTTTTGAGATGGTGGATAGTTTTAATGATGGTGTGGATACAATGTGCCTTCAACAAAAAATCTGGATCCTCGGACTGTGGTTTTTTCTCCTGATGAGTGTTTCTCTATGTGGGGTAGGTATTGTTTCTGTACTGTTTGTTGTACTGTTTTTTCTCCTGATGACTGTTTCTGTTAGTGGGGTAAGGGTTAGGGTTAGGGTTAGATTAGGTAAGGGCCACCAGATCTCCCCATGTCGCCCGACGACTTCATGGTTATACAGAGATCCAAGGAAAGGCACGGGCCATAGATGACGTGTCGGCTCTTACCCTAGCATGCCTTAGAGGCATTACCGATAATGGATGTCAGCTCTCGGGAGATGTCAATGAGTGGTGCGGTTACCCGAAGTGACAGACCTAATGGTACGCTTATCTCTGCCTTAGACGCGTTACCGATAATGGACGTCCTCTCTCGGGAGATGTCAAGGAGTTGTGCGGTTACACAAAGTGACAGACCTAATCGTACACTTATATCTGCCCCAGAGTGCGCTCACAGACCCCAAAGGACGGTCTAATGCTCTCCAGCATGTCTCGCTCATGTGTGCCCTTAGCAGGACGGAGCAGCTGACATTACAACCCAGGCATAAGTGTTTGAAAGGCGGGGGAAAAGTCTTGTAAATACCTGGAAGTCCCACACCCTGTACACACATGTTTACCCAGGATCCAAGCTATTTCCCTGGCTTGAATAGGGCAGTGATGCACCCTGGAGGTGTGTGGCAGAATATTTACCACACTGCACATCCATCCAGGGGTATATTTCAAACAACTTTACCCCGCCTTTAGAACACTTATTCCCGGGTCGAAAAGGCAGCTGCGCCGGCCTGTCTCTGGGTGCACTATGCCTCTATTCACAACACTAGTTGGCCCACCTTTAAAACACTTTCCCCCCCCACCTTTCAAACACTTTCCCTGGGTCGGGAAAGCCAGCGGCGCCTGCCTCCCACCCTCCGCAGCACCCGGGAGCTCGCTGTGGTGCTGCGGAGGCATTTTCACCTTTAAAACACGTTCCCCCCCCTTTCAAACACTTTCCCTGGGTCGAGATAGCCAGCGGCGCCTGCCTCCCACCCTCCGCAGCACCCGGGAGCTCGCTGTGGTGCTGGAGAGGCATTTTCAGGCTTCTCTCTGCACTGTTCACCCTGCAAATGCATTTTAATGGATACTTTTAGATGGAAATGGTTATATTGTATCCTTACTATGGGTCTCTGAAACAATCAGACTTGTACCACACCGTTATCAGAGTTTTATCAGACTTTGAGCACTCTTTTCCCCCGCAGAAACCAGTTTAAATCACCGTTGTCACTACTGTGGGGACTTGGGAATGTACCTGTGTCTCGTGCGGAGCCTCCCTGCACCTTAAATCCATCCATTTGCCTTTATTTATGGCATGTTTTACAGTTAATGCACTGTGCTCAAGCAGGCTGAAGCGCCCTCCTGTGGGGACACATGGGGACTGCACTTAAATCACTTTGTGTGCCTTTTAACCGGTTTAAAATGGTTTTTCTTTCACTTTTAAAATACACCCTGCCCTAGAAATGGTTTTTAATCATTATTACCGTTGTCAGGGGCTGCGTGAACACTTTCCCCACCTTTAAAACACTTTATCCCCACCTTTCAAACCATTTTCCCGGGTCGAAAATGCAGCAGCGCCCGCCTGCTCTCTGGGTGCACTCTGCATCTATTTTACCCAGGATCCAAGCTCTTTTCCCCGCTTCTGAATAGCTGTTTTGCGCCCTCTCATTCCCACACCCTGTACACACACATGTTTACCCAGGATCCAAGCTATTTCCCTGGCTTGTATAGAGCAGTGACGCACCCTGGATGTGGCATAATATAGACCACACTGCGCATCCATCCAGGGGTGTATTTCAACCAACTTTACCCGGCCTTTAGAACACTTATTCCCGGGTCGAAAAGGCAGCTGCGCCCGCCTCCTCTCTGGGTGCACTCTGCTTCAATTGTACCCAGGATCCAAGCTATTTCCCTGGCTTTTTAATAGCTGTTTTGCGCCCTGGCAGTCCCACGCACACTGTACACACAGTTTACCCAGGATCCAAGCTATTTCCCTGGCTTTTTAATAGCTGTTTTGCGCCCTGGCAGTCCCACACACTGTACACACACGTTTACCCAGGATCCAAGCTATTTCCGTTGCTTGTATACACCCTGGTTGTGGCATAATATTGACCACACTGCGCATTCATCCAGGGGTGTATTTCAACCAACTTTACCCCGAAGTTAGAACACTTATTCCCGGGTCGAAAAGGCAGCTGCGCGCGCCGGCTCTCTGGGTGCACTCTGCTTCAATTGTACCCAGGATCCAAGCTATTTCCGTTGCTTGTATACACCCTGGTTGTGGCATAATATTGACCACACTGCGCATTCATCCAGGGGTGTATTTCAACCAACTTTACCCGGCCTTTAGAACACTTATTCCCGGGTCGAAAAGGCAGCAGCGCCCGCCTCCTCTCTGGGTGCACTCTGCTTCAATTGTACCCAGGATCCAAGCTATTTCCCTGGCTTTTTAATAGCTGTTTTGCGCCCTGGCAGTCCCACGCACACTGTACACACAGTTTACCCAGGATCCAAGCTATTTCCCTGGCTTTTTAATAGCTGTTTTGCGCCCTGGCAGTCCCACGCACACTGTACACACAGTTTACCCAGGATCCAAGCTATTTCCCTGGCTTTTAAATAGCTGTTTTGCGCCCTGGCAGTCCCACGCACACTGTACACACAGTTTACCCAGGATCCAAGCTATTTCCCTGGCTTTTTAATAGCTGTTTTGCGCCCTGGCAGTCCCACGCACACTGTACACACAGTTTACCCAGGATCCAAGCTATTTCCCTGGCTTTTTAATAGCTGTTTTGCGCCCTGGCAGTCCCACGCAAACTGTACACACAGTTTACCCAGGATCCAAGCTATTTCCCTGGCTTTTTAATAGCTGTTTTGCGCCCTGGCAGTCCCACGCACACTGTACACACAGTTTACCCAGGATCCAAGCTATTTCCCTGGCTTTTTTAATAGCTGTTTTGCGCCCTGGCAGTCCCACGCACACTGTACACACAGTTTACCCAGGATCCAAGCTATTTCCCTGGCTTTTTTAATAGCTGTTTTGCGCCCTGGCAGTCCCACACACTGTACACACATGGCTACCCAGGATCCAAGCTATTTCCCTGGCTTTTTAATAGCTGTTTTGCGCCCTGGCAGTCCCACGCACACTGTACACACAGTTTACCCAGGATCCAAGCTATTTCCCTGGCTTTTTAATAGCTGTTTGGCGCCCTGGCAGTCCCACACACTGTACACACATGGCTACCCAGGATCCAAGCTATTTCCCTGGCTTTTTAATAGCTGTTTTGCGCCCTGGCAGTCCCACGCACACTGTACACACAGTTTAACCAGGATCCAAGCTATTTCCCTGGCTTTTTAATAGCTGTTTTGCGCCCTGGCAGTCCCACACACTGAACACACATGTTTACCCAGGATCCAAGCTCTTCTCCCCGCTTTTGAATAGCTTTTATGTGACCTGTAATTCCCACACCCTGTACACATGGTTTACCCAGGATCCAAGCTATTCTCCTGGCTTTTTGATAGCTGTTATGTTCCCTGGAAGTCCCATACTAATTAAATGTATTTGTATGATATATTTCTGGGGTAGGAAAGTGACATTTCTGGGTGATTCTGTCAGTTTATGGAGCTTAGCCCAAATATCCTGGAGGTTCCAGACCGAATGTTGGTGTTCATAGGCTGCCTGCCATGGTCCCCCACCCGTGGAAAGAAGAAAAAGTGAAGAAAATGGTTAATTATATCTTAAAATAATCAAAAATGAAGTTTTGAAAAAATTCTGAAAAAATGACTAAGTGCCCACGGAGAAGCGGAAATGAAAAGCTTAACCCTTCGGCGCTTTTTCCCCTTCTCCGTTGCACGTTGCAACGGAGAAGTGGAAAAGGGTCCGGGGCTTCATTTCCCATACTCTGTCCAAAAAATTCATTCATACATATCAGACTACCGTCTGCACGAAATCGGAAACCCGGTTTTTGGCCATACTCTGAAAAAAACAGCTGTGTGCAAACGCGGAGGTGAAGTGTCCGCTCACCAAGCACTACCGGTCAGCCATATTTTGTGCCTCAAGACCCCCCAGCCTGGTTCTCACAAAAGTTGACTCGGACAAATCTGCCTCTGGATGAATGTAACGGGAGTTGACAGGGGACTCTATCCGCCTCATGAGACACTATTTTCGGATACATTTTTACATTTTCAACCCTTTTGCCCGGTTGTCAAAAAACTTTTGTCTGACAAATCTGCCTCTGGTTGAATGTAACGGGAGTTGACAGGGGACTCTATCCGCGTTATGAGACACTATTTTCGGATACATTTTTTACATTTTCACCACTCTTGCCTGGTTCTCAAAAAAAGTTTTCTCTGTCAAATGTGACTCTGGAGGAATGACAGGGGAGTTGACAGGGGACTCTACCCGCGTTATGAGACACTATTTTCGGATACTTTTTTTACATTTTCACCACTCTAGCCTGGTTCTCAAAAAAGTTTTCTCTGTCAAATGTGACTCTGGAGCAGGGGTGCCCACACTTTTTCAGCTTGGGAGCTACTTTTAAAATGACCAAGCCCAAATGATCTACCTACAGGGTCGCCCCTGCCCAATCTGTGTCGTGAGCGGGGGGGGGGGGGGCGCAGCGGGGGGTGAGCTGCATTTGATGAGGAGGTGAGGCCCCCTCATAACTGCATGAACCCGTATGGCACAATACAACTCAGACTGGCTTACCTGTACTTCAATCAAGTGGCAAATGCCATAGTAAGGATGGATGATAGGCTAACTTAAAAAAAAAAAAGTTTTTTTTTTAATTTTTTTAAAATGCCATGCGATCTACCCACACTACCCTTGCGATCGACCGGTCGATCGCGATCGACGTATTGGGCACCCCTGCTCTGGAGGAATGACAGGGGAGTTGACAGGGGACTCTGGCGGGCTCATGAGGCACTATTTTCGGACACTTTTTTTACATTTCCCCCCGTTTTGCCTGGTTCTTTTATACATTTTTTTAATTTTTATTTTTTTTTAATTTTATTTTATTTTTTCATAAATTTTCATTATTTTTATATTTTTTATATTTTTTCAGTTTTGGCCCATTTCACCCGGTTCCACTTACCGGGGGCACTGCCCGGTCCCGGGTGCCCCCCCCCCCTCCGTACATGAACGGATCTTGACCATTTTTGCTGCGTTCTTCTCCTCTCACCTCACTGATCGGATGGCAAACGTGACCCGCCATCGGAGGGCCTCCGCCGTCCCGGCCTCGTGCCGGTGCTCTGGCGGTCTTGAACTTATGTTGCCTGGAGGATAGGACCGAGAGATGACAGACTCTCTGGCCGCCTCACAAGAGTCTATTGTCGGACCCTTTCTTTGCTTTTCCGGGGCACCCCAAACCCTCCCACGGTTGGGGCACCATGAATTGATGCATCAGACCCGCCTGCTCTCTGGGTGCACTCTGCCTCTATTTTACCCAGGATCCAAGCTCTTCTCCCCGCTTTTGAATAGCTGTTTTGCGCCCTCTCATTCCCACACCCTGTACACACACATGTTTACCCAGGATCCAAGCTATTTCCGTGGCTTGTATAGGGCAGTGATGCACCCTGGATGTGGCAGAATATTTACCACACTGCACATCCATCCAGGGGTATATTTCAAACAACTTTACCCCGCCTTTAGAACACTTATTCCCGGTTGAAAGTGCAGCTGCGCCCGCCTGCTCTCTGGGTGCACTCTGCCTCTATTTTACCCAGGATCCAAGCTCTTTTCCCCGCTTTTGAATAGCTGTTTTACGTCCTCTCATTCCCACACCCTGTACACACAGTTTGACCAGGATCCAAGCTATTTCCCTTGCTTTTTAATAGCTGTTTTGCGCCCTGGGAGTCCCACGCACACTGTACACACATGTTTACCCAGGATCCAAGCTCTTCTCCCCGCTTTTTAATAGCTTTTATTTGCCCTGTCATTCCCACACCCTGTACACACAGTTTAACCAGGATGCAAGCTATTTCCCTGGCATTTTAATAGCTGTTTTTGCGCCCTGGGAGTCCCACGCACACTGTACACACAGTTTAACCAGGATCCAAGCTATTTCCCTGGCTTTTTAATAGCTGTTTTGCGCCCTGGGAGTCCCCGCACACTGTACACACAGTTTAACCAGGATCCAAGCTATTTCCCTGGCTTTTTAATAGCTGTTTTGCGCCCTGGGAGTCCCACGCACACTGTACACACATGTTTACCCAGGATCCAAGCTCTTCTCCCCGCTTTTTAATAGCTTTTATTTGCCCTGTCATTCCCACAACCTGTACACACAGTTTACCCAGGATCCAAGCTCTTCTCCCCGCTTTGAATAGCCTATTTTGCGCCCTCTCATTCCCACACCCTGTACACACAGTTTAACCAGGATCCAAGCTATTTCCCTGGCTTTTTAATAGCTGTTTTGCGCCCTGGGAGTCCCACACACTGTACACACATGTTTACCCAGGATCCAAGCTCTTCTCCCCGCTTTTGAATAGCTTTTATGTGCTCTGTATTTCCCACACCCTGTACACACTGTTTAACCAGGATCCAAGCTATTTCCCTGGCTTTTTAATAGCTTTTATGTGCCCTGGCAGTCCCACACCCTGTACACACATGTTTACCCAGGATCCAAGCTCTTCTCCCCGCTTTTGAATAGCTTTTATGTGACCTGTAATTCCCACACCCTGTACACACTGTTTACCCAGGATCCAAGCTATTTTCCTGGCTTTTTAATAGCTGTTATGTTCCCTGGAAGTCCCAAACTAATTAAATGTATTTGTATGATATATTTCTGGGGTAAGAAAGTGACATTTCTGGGTGATTCTGTCAGTTTATGGAGCTTAGCCCAAATATCCTGGAGATTCCATGCCGAATTTTGGTGTTCATAGGCTGCCTGCCATGGTCCCCCACCCGTGGAAAGAAGAAGAAAGTGAAGAAAATGGTTAATTATATCTTAAAATAATCAAAAATGAAGTTTTGAAAAAAGTCTGAAAAATGACTAAGTGCCAACGGAGAAGGGTAAATGAAAATCTCAACCCTTCGGCGCATTTTCCCCTTCTCCGTTGCACGTTGCAACGGAGAAGTGGAAAACGGTCCGGGGCTTCATTTCCCCTACTCTGTCAAATAAATTCATTCATACATATCAGACTACAGTCTGCACGAAATCGGGAACCCGGTTTTTGGCCATACTCTGGAAATAAACGGCTGTCTGCAAACGCGGAGGTGAAGTGTCCGCTCACCAAGCACTATGGGTCAGCCATATTTTGTGCCTCAAGACCCCCAGCCTGGTTCTCACAAAAGTTGACTCTGACAAATGTGCCTCTGGAGGAATGTAACGGGAGTTGACAGGGGACTCTATCCGCCTCATGAGACACTATTTTCGGATACATTTTTTACATTTTCAACCCTTTGCCTGGTTCTCAAAAAACTTTGTCTGACAAATGTGACTCTGGAGAATGAGGGGAGTTGACAGGGGACTCTACCCGCGTTCATGAGACACTATTTTCGGATACATTTTTTACATTTTCACCACTTGCCTGGTTCTCAAAAAAGTTTTCTCTGACAAATGTGACTCTGGAGAATGACAGGGGAGTTGACAGGGGACTCTACCCGCGTTATGAGACACTATTTTCGGATATTTTTTACATTTTCACCCCTTTTACCTGGTTCTCACAAAAGTTGACTGACAAATGTGCCTCTGGAGGAATGATAGGGGAGTTGACAGGGGACTCTGGCGGGCTCATGAGGCACTTTTTTCGGACACTTTTTTTACATTTTCCCCCGTTTTGCCTGGTTCTTTTATAATTTTTTTTAATTTTTTTTAATTTTATTTTTTTTTTCATAATTTTTATATTTTTTATATTTTTATATTTTTTATATTTTTTCAGTTTTGGCCCGTTTCACCCGGTTCCACTTACCGGGGGCACTGCCCGGTCCCGGGTGCCCCCCCCCCTCCGTACATGAACGGATCTTGACCATTTTTGCTGCGTTCTTCTCCTCTCACCTCACTGATCGAATGGCAAACGTGACCCGCCATCGGAGGGCCTCCGCCGGCCCGGCCTCGTGCCGGTGCTCTGGCGGTCTTGAACTTATGTTGCCTGGAGGATAGGACCGAGAGATGACAGACTCTCTGGCCGCCTCACAAGAGTCTATTGTCGGACCCTTTCTTTGCTTTTCCGGGGCACCCCAAACCCTCCCACGGTTGGGGCACCATGAATTGATGCATCAGACCACATGTTGCCATCACCAGCCCTGCGGAGGTGGGACCATACCCGGTGGTAACCCAATACCTCCCTTGGTCCGTGCACCATGGATTGAAGCATCGGACCCAGTGTCGCAATCACCGGTCACACTAACGCATATAAACAGATAAATAGAACATCATTTTGATCAAATTCATTGTGTCTGTTCTAGTGAGGATGTCGTCCGAATGCCCGGTGTGCAGACTCCTCTATCTGGCGTTGAACAAGCACCTTAAGCACAAACATGCAGTGCGTAACTTGGAAGAGAGAGGCATCATTCTGAAAATGGCGAGTGGCAGGATAAATGTTCGCACCAAACCCTGTCCCATCACAGGGTGTTCGTATGCTGGGAAGAGACTGGACCGTCATGTAACTCATGACCACCTGAGTTATCCCGATGTGAGGCACATCAGGTCATGGCAAGGCTGAAGCATAGTGTGGCCCTGCAGTTGCTCCATGACCTCCGTGAGACTAACCCCATCATTGGAATGGCTACATCATTGGATATAGACAATGAGGAGGAATACCCCGGGCACCCTCCACCCTTGTCCCCACATATTGAGTGTGACAATGATGACTGCAGGCAGGTGGTGCTGGAAAATGTGGCATTGCGGGCTCAGAAGGATGCCCTCAATGATGAGGTGAAGACCCTGCGCTCCAGGCTGAAAAAGGAGCTAAAACCCAGGAAGCAGAGGGCCACTGCTGCTGTGCCTGAGGAAGATGAAGAATGTATACGATTTAAGGGCCTTCCAATCACAAGTACCTCCGGCACGAACACAGCAGCCTCCGGTGGAGACCCGGGTGTGAAGACCCCTGACCACCCTGTGATGGAGTCCCCAGCAGCCTCCGGTGCAGACCCGTGTGTGAAGACCCCTGACCACCCTGTGATGCAGTCCCCAGCAGCCTCCGGTAGTAGGACCCCTGTATGTCAGAAGACCCGTGCGTCTGTCTACAATAAGCTGAAAGCTAAGCTGTCTAAGAACTCGCCCTCCCCCCCAAATCTCTGGTCCACTGGGAAGGGACGGGGGAATACCATGCGTGAAATCAAGTTGCCTAAAAGCATGGAGGCGTACCTTCAGACATACAGGGAGCATTGTGAGGGTGTAGCTCCGACAGTAAAACATAAAGAAAATGCTCTGTCGAAGGTCAGCAGGATAAAACACTTCCTCACATTCTCGTCCCATGGTGTGAAGCGGCTGTCAGACTGGCTGTTCCTGAAAGACTTAAATAAGATCCGTGGCTGGATCAAGTATATTTCGAAGTGGTGCCAGGCAGTCACCACATCGGAGTTCTTCCTGAAGAATGTGAATCATTTCATGAGGTACATGTCTGATTCAAAGCCCGGGGGTGCAGGCTCACCATGTCTGATATTTCCCACATAATCAGAGAGTTGAGAGCCAACATGAAAAACATGAAGAAGGCAGTCACTGTGCACCAGTTTAAGGTGAAAAGGAATAAACTGGATCATCTGCCGAGCCAGGCTGAACTTTTCGCCGCCATGGCGGCCGCAGAGAAGCGCATCCCCCAGCTCCTCGACCTGATGACCAGCACGCCGACCTCAAGCACCCAAAACCTGCTATATGGCTATCTAACCCTCCATTGGAGCCTCCTCTATGGCCACCGTCCGGGCGTGTACGCAAACATGACCAACATCGAGGTATTAGAGGCGGACAAAAGGGGAACTGCTGATGGCTACATCATCCATGTGCAGGACCACAAGACAGCCAAGACATTTGGCGAAGCACAGCTGGCGCTTACAGTAAATGAGTTTAGCTGGGTCATGCGGTGGATGGGGATAAAAGAGGCATTGCTGGGTCCTCAGAATGAATTCTTCCTTTCCACAACAGGGAAGTGTGCCTCCAGGAACCTGAATGCTCACTTGAAGAGTGCATGGGCTGATGCTGGGCTAGAAACAGCCGTCACCTTCACAATCCTGCGCACTGCCCTGGCTGACAATATCAAGCATCACCAAGATCCAGCAAGCCGGTCGATTCTCGCCAGGTTTATGTGTCACGACATAACCACGGCTGACCGGTTCTACGCGAATGCACCTGGAATAAAGGAGGCATTGAAAATCCGCTCAATGTTCAGGGCGTCATCGGTTGCTGCAGCAGCTGCAGCAGAATCAGAAGGATGTCTACAGCCATCAGATGAGGATACCTCCGGAGAGGGCTCCGGGGCTGAGAGCAGCATACAAGACCCCAACCATACCTCTTCTTCAGAGCATGAGCAACCTGAAGGGTCATTGGAGCGGGAGCAGCAGCGGATGCGGAAGCGGGAGGGAAAGAGGCCAATGAAGTCTGGAATTGGACCGGTTGACTCAACCTGTTTGCCCTTGTGCACCGTACGAATTAGACCCCTGAATTGGTCCCCGGACCCCCGCTAAACATTGGGAGTATTTGTACCGTGTATACTGTTTTTGTCATGCATACTGTGTAAGCTGTTTTTGTTAAAAATAAAAAAAAGGCGCCTGCTGCATTAGGGTTACCAGGGCCATGTGAAAATCCTCCACAGAGGGGGTGGTGTTGCTGTGAAGAAGGTCGATATGGATGCTGATGGGCGGACGGTAAATCACCACAAAATCCACCCCTTTAAGTTTTACCAGGGCCATGTGAAAATCCTCCACAGAGGGGGTGGTGTTGCTGTGAAGAAGGTCGATATGGATGCTGATGGGCGGACGGTAAATCACCACAAAATCCACCCCTTTAAGTTTTACCAGGGCCATGTGAAAATCCTCCACAGAGGGGGTGGTGTTGCTGTGAAGAAGGTCGAATATGGATGCTGATGGGCGGACAGTAAAGCACCACAAAATCCACCCCTTTAAGTGTTACCAGGGGCATGTGAAAATCCTCCACAGAGGGGGTGGTGTTGCTGTGAAGAAGGTCGAATATGGATGCTGATGGGCGGACAGTAAAGCACCACAAAATCCACCCCTTTAAGTGTTACCAGGGGCATGTGAAAATCCTCCACAGAGGGGGTGGTGTTGCTGTGAAGAAGGTCGAATATGGATGCTGATGGGCGGACAGTAAAGCAACAAAATCCACCCCCTTTTAGGGTCACCAGGGGCACGAAGTTCTGGAGGGTGTGAATGTCTTGGTTTAGTCCGAGGGGGAGTGCTTAAGTGCGGGTCCCGGGCACTCACGGTGGGCAAGGTTATGGAAGTACACATGATTGGGACACATGCTGGAGGTCATTAGTCCGTCCTTTGGTGGTCTGTGAGCGGCCAAAGAGAGGAGATTTTCCCGGTCTCTCTCCTGGATGTCTGAAATAATCAAAGTGAACATATTAGGGACACATGCTGGAGGTCATTAGTCCGTCCTTTGGTGGTCTGTGAGCGGCCAAAGAGAGGAGATTTTCCCGGTCTCTCTCCTGGAGGTGTGAAATAACCAAAGTGAACATATTAGGGACACATGCTGGAGGTCATTAGTCCGTCCTTTGGTGGTCTGTGAGCGCCAAAGAGAGGAGATTTTCCCGGTCTCTCTCCTGGATGTCTGAAATAATCAAAGTGAACATATTAGGGACACATGCTGGGGTCATTAGTCCGTCCTTTGGTGGTCTGTGAGCGCCAAAGAGAGGAGATTTTCCCGGTCTCTCTCCTGGAGGTGTGAAATAAACTAAGTGAACATATTAGGGAGACATGCTGGGGGTCATTGGCCCGTCCTTTGGTGGTCTGTGAGCCGCCAAATAGAGGTGATTTTCCCGGTCTCTCTCCTGGAGGTGTGAAATAAACTAAGTGAACATATTAGGGAGACATGCTGGGGGTCATTGGCCCGTCCTTTGGTGGTCTGTGAGCCGCCAAATAGAGGTGATTTTCCCGGTCTCTCTCCTGGAGGTGTGAAATAAACTAAGTGCACATGTTAGGGAGACATGCTGGGGTCAGCAGCCTGAGAGCAGGACCACGCAGCAGCCTTTTCAACCCAGGAATAAGTTTTCTAAAGGAGGGGTAAAGTTGTTTGAAATATACCCCTGGATGGATGTGCAGTGTGGTAAATATTCTGACACCTCCAGGGTGCATCACTGCCCTATACAAGCCAGGGAAATAGCTTGGATCCTGGTTAAACTGTGTGTACAGGGTGTGGGAATGAGAGGGCGCAAAACAGCTATTAAAAAGCGGGGAGAAGAGCTTGGATCCTGGGTAAACTGTGTGTACAGTGTGTGGGACTCCCAAGGCGCAAAACAGCTATTAAAAAGCCAGGGAAATAGCTTGGATCCTGGGTAAACATGTGTGTACAGTGTGTGGGACTCCTAGGCCGCAAAACAGCTATTAAAAAGCCAGGGAAATAGCTTGGATCCTGGGTAAACTGTGTGTACAGTGTGTGGGACTCCCAGGGCGCAAAACAGCTATTAAAAAGCCAGGGAAATAGCTTGGATCCTGGGTAAACATGTGTGTACAGGGTGTGGGAATGAGAGGGCGCAAAACAGCTATTAAAAAGCGGGGAGAAGAGCTTGGATCCTGGGTAAACATGTGTGTACCGGTTGTGGGAATTACAGGGCACAAAACAGCTATTCAAAAGCGGGGAAAAGAGCTTGGATCCTGGGTAAAATAGAGGCAGAGTGAACACATAGAGCAGGCGGGCGCAGCTGCATTTTCGACCCGGGAAAATGGTTTGAAAGGTGGGGATAAGTGTTTTAAAGGTGGGGAAAGTGTTCACGCAGCCCCTGACAA
This sequence comes from Dissostichus mawsoni, assembly GCA_011823955.1. Lineage (NCBI taxonomy): Eukaryota > Metazoa > Chordata > Actinopteri > Perciformes > Nototheniidae > Dissostichus > Dissostichus mawsoni. The sequence goes on from JAAKFY010000025.1 coordinate 967,270, forward strand.
CGGTAATAATGATTAAAAACCATTTCTAGGGCAGGGTGTATTTTAAAAGTGAAAGAAAAACTATTTTAAACCGGTTAAAAGGCACACAAAGTGATTTAAGTGCAGTTCCCATGTGTCCCCACAGGAGGGCGCTTCAGCCTGCTTGAGCACAGTGCATTAACTGTAAACATGCCATAAATAAAGGCAAATGGATGGATTTAAGGTGCAGGGAGGCTCCGCACGAGACACAGGTACATTCCCAATCCCCCACAGTAGTGACAACGGTGATTTAAACTAGTTTCTGCGGGGAAAAGAGTGCTCAAAGTCTGCTAAAAGTCTGCTAAAACTCTGATAACGGTGTGGTACAAGTCTGATTGTTTCAGACACCCATAGTAAGGATACAATATAACCATTTCCATCTAAAAGTATCCATTAAAATTCATTTGCAGGGGAAAAAGTGCAGAGAGAAGCCTGAAAATGCCTCTCCAGCACTACAGAGAGCTCCCAGGTGCTGCGGAGGGTGGGATCATCTCCCAGGTGCTGCGGAGGGTGGGAGACAGGCTCACAGCTACATTCCCAATCCCCCACAGTAGTGACAACGGTGATTTAAACTAGTTTCTGCGGGGAAAAGAGTCCTCAAAGTCCGCTAAAACTCTGCTAAGCCTGAACATGCCTCTCTAGCACCACAGCGAGCTCCCAGGTGCTGCGGAGGGTTGGAGACAGGCGCCGCTGGCTTTCTCAACCCAGGGAAAGTGTTTGAAAGGTGGGGGGGAACGTGTTTTAAAAGTGGGCCATCTAGTGTTGTGAATAGAGGCATAGTGCACCCAGAGAGCAGGCCGGCGCAGCGGCCTTTTCAACCCGGGAATAAGTGTTCTAAAGGCGGGGTAAAGTTGTTTGAAATATACCCCTGGATGGATGTGCAGTGTGGTAAATATTCTGACACACACCTCCAGGGTGCATCACTGCCCTATACAAGCCAGGGTAATAGCTTGGATCCCGGGTAAACATGTGTGTGTGTACAGGGTGTGGGAATGAGAGGGCGCAAAACAGCTATTCAAAAGCGGGGAGAAGAGCTTGGATCCTGGGTAAATATTTTTGAATTGTTTAAGTGTTTTTAAACGTCTGGAAGAGAGTTTTAGCCTGTCATCTTGCAGTATATGATTTAACATGGAAGCACTCCTGAACATGTACATAATATGTTCATTTTGAGGAGTGCTTCCATGTTAAATCATATACTGCAAAATGACAGGCTAAAACTCACTTCCAGACCCATGAATAAGTGTTCTAAAGGCGGGGTAAAGTTGTTTGAAATAGACCCCTGGATATACAGTGTGATACATAGTCTGACACCTCCATGATGTCTCACTGCCCTATACAAGCCAGGGAAGGTGCTTGAATCCTGGGGAAATATTTTTGAATTGTTTAAGTGTTTTTAAAATGTATGGAACAGTGTTTTGTCACTTTCAAAACTCTCCCGTCACTGGCCGGATAAATGGGGTCGATTTTATATTCCATCTGACCGTTAATATTCCAGTGAGACGAAGTACGTCTGATGGCCGGAGTGATCCCATGTTAATTTCGTCCAGAAACGAGAGTATTCCCTTGCTTAGTATCACGACTGAGTCATAAATGTGTAAAACGTGAAAGTGGATAAGGTAAGATAAGTTCGAAGAACAGAGACGAGGAGGTTAGCTGTGGTCACGGCGAACACCCCCCTGGCAAAATGGCCGTCTCCATTTAACCCGTTACCGTCCCGTAAGTCTGCCTAGGGTTTTGTGGATTTTTCAGTCCAGTTTTACCCTAGGGGCTCGGGAAGTAAAGGGGTCAGGAGTGGAGAGAGCAGAATGAAAAAGTGAGTAGAGTGAATGTGGTTTTATACATTTATTTCAAGTTTTGAGATGGGTAAAAATGTACCATTAGTTAATTTTAGTGGTTTAAACCAAAAGTCAGATAGTATAGCTATTTGTGGAGATGCATTTTAGGAATAGGCAAGGAGCCAGAGTGGTTATGGTAAGTGGTTAAACTAAGGGTAAGATTGTAGGTTTATAGATGGAAATTCAATTTAGGATTAGGCAGAAGAGCCTGGCTGGTTATGTTTAGGGTCAGATTAAAGGTCAGGTATTAAACTTATTGATGAACAAGACACAGGATTAGGGTTAGCCAATTAGGTTTAGGCAACAAAGTTTGATTGGTTAGGTTTAGTGGTCAGATCAAAGGTCAAATGGTAGATGTATTGATAAATCCAACATTTTTAGGATTAGGTGAGAAGGCCAGAACAGTTTAGGCTAAGTGATCCGTTTTATTTGGTATAAATGATCCGATAATTGGGTTAGGGTTAGATTAGAGGTCAAATATTAAACCTATTGAGGAGTAAGATAGAGAATTATATTTAAAAGAAAGAGGAAAAGGTCCCCACTGGAACCTTAATTGGAATGGGTGAGAGGTAAGAGTGGGTTAGGGGTTAGGGTTAGGGTTAGGGGTTACGGGTTAGGGTTAGGGGTTAAATATTTTGATCTCGCTGCCGTAGGCAGAAGGATCGATGCACGCTCCATCGTTGAAACACATCCAGGTATAATCATCTCACTCCAGCTCCTCTCGTAAACTGTGTTTAATCAAAAATTATGTTAGATGACACGCCATTGTAGTGTTTCTCATGTCATCCACATTAAAAAATTACACATCGTCAGTAGTCGACCTAGGTATCATTGACTGTTTCGGCTTATTACGAACTATACAATCTCCTCCCAGGATAAGCTCTGCTCAGAGGATCAATTCCGGCAGTGTGTGTCATAAAAATATGCAGCCGTGCGAGCAGGCCTCAGCATGCATTAGGACCAGTGATCAGAACAGAGTGAGCCCAGAGAGGGCTTCTTCACTGTATCATTGCGGCGTGGGCGGGGCCTCGTAAAGCCTCCGTATACCCCCAATTCCATATGTTCCCGTGGGCAGGTAAGTATCAATGTATTTTCGCAATCCCATTGTTTGACCTTTGACCCCAATAAAATATTAACTCCAAATTGTTGTGTTTTCTTCAGTTTAAATTTACAATTCACGTGCTACCGTATGTGTGCATAATATATAGCTTTCGTCACAAGATAGGGCTTAACACGTCGGCATCCATTTTAGGTTTCAGCCTGGAGAGGGGGACGGTTGGGTTTAGGATTAGACTGAGGGAGAGTGTGTCTCTGGAGATACATGGATAGGGTTAGGGTTAGGGTTAGGGTAGGGGTTAGGGTTAAATATTTTGATCCCGCTGCCGTAGGCAGAAGGATCGATGCACGCTCCATCGTTGAAACACATTCAGTTATAATCATCTCACTCCAGCTCCTCTCGTAAACTGTGTTTAATCAAAAATTATGTTAGATGACACGCCATGGTAGTGTTTATCATGTCATCCACATTAAAAAATTACACATCGTCAGTAGTCGACCTAGGTATCATTGACTGTTTCGGCTTATTACGAACTATACAATCTCATCCCAGGATAAGCCCTGCTCAGAGGATCAATTCCGGCAGTGTGTGTCATACAAATCTGCAGCCGTGCGAGCAGGCATCCGCGTGCATTAGGACCAGTGATCAGAACAGAGTGAGCCTACATAGGGCTTCTTCACTATTTATTGCGGCGTGGGCGGAGCCTCGTAAAACATCCGTATTTCCCCATTTCCATATGTTCCCGTGAGCAGGTGAGTATCCAGGTATTTTCTTAATCCAATTGTTTGACCTTTGACCCCAATAAAATATTAACTCCCAATTGTGTTTTTTTCTGTTTAAATTTACAATTCACGTGTTGCTGTATGTGTGCATAATATATAGCTTTCGTCACAAAATAGGGCTTAACACGTCGGCATCCATTTTAGGTTTCAGCCTGGAGAGGGGGACGGTTGGGTTCAGGATTAGACTGAGGGAGAGTTCGTCTCTGGAGATAGGGTTAGGGTTAGGGTTAGGGGTTAGAGTTAGGGTTAGGGTTAGGGTTAGGTGTGAGGGTTTTGGATCCTTTCACCGTGAAACAGTGGCAGGATCGATTGCACTCTCCATCATTGTCACACATCAAGGCATGTTCATCTCTCATTCAGGCCCCTCGGATACACTGTGTCAAATCTGGCTATCCATAGCCTCTCACATCTGCGTCTCTGAGCCACAGACCATCTGCAGTCTGACTCCAGGACTGCTGCTTGAACGGATTGCCATCCATGGAGCAAGAAGTGAGTAACTAATGGAGTAATTGTGTTTTTTCTTTTCAAAATGTTATATTTATGTTGTGTGAACCGTACAGAAATTGTGTTACCAGTTTCACCCACATACTGTAGACCACAATGTTTACATGTAATACGGTATACACAGTTTTTTGATTTTAGGCTGCCCAGATCCTGTGTTTTATAAACATTGTTATTGTGTTTACTGCGCAACCAGATCTGGTGCTGAAAAAATTCCCCGTGAGCCCTGGATTTTGGAGTCGACATGGGTTGTATCTTGGCTTTGACCAAGTACGACTGCAGGTTTCTGTTTTTCCTAAACGCTGCAATTATACTGTGGTCTTGTAAAATGTCCGTTTTTCCTACAATGTTTTGAAAGTTAGATTTGATGACTCTGACTAGCCTAACAGCCGACTGGGAATATGTCGTGATGAAAGGCAATTTGGAGGAGACCAAAACGGGTTTTTTCTGTTGAAACGTTCTAAAGCATGTTCTTAGAAAGGAACGAGTATACCCTCTAGAGGTCAATGCTCCAAAAAGCGTTTTGGTGGCCATTTTGAAATCATCTTTGTTACTGCATATTCTATGGAACCTCAAAAGCTGTGATTTAACCAACCCCGCATAAGTGTGCTTGGGATGGTGGCTTGTTCTGTGGAGCAAGGCGTGGGTGTCTGTTTCTTTAAAAAATACTTTAACATCCAATTTGTGTGTTTTATGGAAGTCGATTCCTTTGAATGTGGTGGTGTCAAGAAAATCCACTGAGGTGCAGCTGGTGATGGATTTTAGTGAGATGGATCTGTTGTGGTTATTCAGAGTGATAACAAATACATCAAAATCCTCCTTTGAGTGAGACCACACGCCCCAGATGTCATCCAGATATCTGAAATAATATGTGTGAGTTTTTTGGCAGGAGGACAGGGCTGAGGTTTCCCACTCTGCCATAAAAATGTCTGCATAGGCCGGAGCGAACTTCTTTCCCATAGCAGTGCCTTTAGTCTGCAGGAAGAACTCTCCATTAAATTCAAAGTCATTACGTGTCAAATTTATCTCTAATAATTGTAGTAATTCCTTATCTGGTCTTTTTTTATCAGGGTGTTTCCAGAATATGTTTCTTATGGCTTGTATGCCTTCTTGGATGTCAATGTTTGTGTATAAGCTATCTACGTCCATCGTGAATAAAATGGCGTCCTGAGGTATATGGAGTTGTTTAATTCTTCTTACAAAGTCGTAGGTGTCTTTAATGTAGCTAGTGTGAGTGATGGAAAGAGGATTGAGGTAGAAGTCAATGAACTCGGCCGTGCGGTAGGTCTCGCTGCTGCAATCAGATACAATGGGTCTGCCCGGAGGAATTTCATGAGGTAAGGACCATTTATGTCTTTCTTTGTGTATTTTCGACAACATATAAAATAGTCTGGCCCTGGGTTCGGAAGTGCCTGATATGAACTTGATTTGTTTAGCATTTAGGAATTTTTTGTCATAGACTGTTTGTAAAATCCTGTCAACTAATTTAATAGTGTCCAGATAAATTGGTTTGTCCAATTTGGAATAATAATTAGTGTCCAATAATTGTCTATATCCCTCCCATAGGTATTGTTCCCGGTCCATGACAACCACTACACTACCCTTATCGGCTGGCTTGATAATGAGATTTTTATTATTAACGAGCTCCTTCAGTGCTGCGGCCTCCTCCGGACCGAGGTTCGGTTGGACACGAGACATCTGGAAGCTGCTATCAAAATGGTTGATATCAGCCGCGATGAGAGTGGTGAGTTCCACCGGAAGTGTGCCAGCGGAGGGAAACCAGTCCGATTTGGGAGTGAATGGAGGTGGGTCAGAATCTTTTTTGTGTTTAAAATATGTTGCTAGTTTCAATCTCCTGTGGTATTGTTGCATATCCCATCTGCCTTGCTCGATAATATTTTTGTTGCTGCCTTTTGTAGGGATGAAGTTCAGACCCCTGTCTAATAGAGTGATCTGCGGTGGAGTCAATGTAACGTGTTTAGCTAATATTAAAACGTTTTTATTCCCCTCCTGTACAGGCAGATTTGAGGGGACCTTTAGTTTACCTGGTCACACCAGTGTTGAAGCATGAGTTAGGGTTAGGGTTAGGGTTAGGGTAAGGGGTTAGGGTTAGGGTTAGGGGTTAGGGTTAGGGTTAGGATTAGGGGTTAGGGTTAGGGTTAGGGGTTAGGGTTAGGGTTAGGGTTAGGATTAGGGTTGGGGTTGGGGTTGGGGTTGGGGTTGGGGTTAGGGTTAGGGGTTAGGGTTAGGGTTAGGGTTAGGGGTTAAATATTTTGATCCTGCTGCCGTAGGCAGAAGGATCGATGCACGCTCCATCGTTGAAACATATCCAGGTATAATCATCTCACTCCAGCTCCTCTCGTAAACTGTGTTTAATCAAAAATTATGTTAGATGACACGCCATTGTAGTGTTTCTCATGTCATCCACATTAAAAAATTACACATCGTCAGTAGTCGACCTGGTATCATTGACTGTTTCGGCTTATTACGAACTATACAATCTCCTCCCAGGATAAGCCCTGCTCAGTGGATCAATTCCGGCAGTGTGTGTCATAAAAATCTGCAGCCGTGCGAGCAGGCCTCAGCATGCATTAGGACCAGTGATCAGAACAGAGTGAGCCCAGAGAGGGCTTCCTCACTGTATCATTGCGGCGTGGGCGGGGCCTCGTAAAGCCTCCGTATACCCCAATTCCATATGTTCCCGTGGGCAGGTAAGTATCAATGTATTTTCGTAATCCCATTGTTTGACCTTTGACCCCAATAAAATATTAACTCCAAATTGTTGTGTTTTCTTCAGTTTAAATTTACAATTCACGTGCTACCGTATGTGTGCGTAATATATAGCTTTCGTCACAAGATAGGGCTTAACACGTCGGCATCCATTTTAGGTTTCAGCCTGGAGAGGGGGACGGTTGGGCTTAGGATTAGACTGAGGGAGAGTGTGTCTCTGGAGATATATGGATCTCCACACAGCAACTGCGGAGTCCTAGACCTGAGAGTTCATACACCCTGGACATGTAATCAAGAGGCACTGGCTGGTTAGGGTTAAATATTTTGATCCTGCTGCCGTAGGCAGAAGGATCGATGCACGCTCCATCGTTGAAACATATCCAGGTATAATCATCTCACTCCAGCTCCTCTCGTAAACTGTGTTTAATCAAAAATTATGTTAGATGACACGCCATTGTATGTTTCTCATGTCATCCACATTAAAAAGGGTTAGGTGTGAGGGTTTTGGATCCTGTCACCGTGAGACAGTGGCAGGATCGATTGCACTCTCCATCATTGTCACACATCAAGGCATGTTCATCTCTCATTCAGGCCCCTCGGATACACCGTGTCGAATCTGGCTATCCATAGCCTCTCACATCTGCGTCTCTGAGCCACAGACCATCTGCAGTCTGACTCCAGGACTGCTGCTTGAACGGATTGCCATCCATGGAGCAAGAAGTGAGTAACTAATGGAGTAATTGTGTTTTTTCTTTTCAAAATGTTATATTTATGTTGTGTGAACCGTACAGAAATTGTGTTACCAGTTTCACCCACATACTGTAGACCACAATGTTTACATGTAATAAGGTATACACAGTTTTTTGATTTTAGGCTGCCCAGATCCTGTGTTTTATAAACATTGTTATTGTGTTTACTGCGCAACCAGATCTGGTGCTGAAAAAATTCCCCGTGAGCCCTGGATTTTGGAGTCGACATGGGTTGTATCTTGGCTTTGACCAAGTACGACTGCAGGTTTCTGTTTTTCCTAAACGCTGCAATTATACTGTGGTCTTGTAAAATGTCCGTTTTTCCTACAATGTTTTGAAAGTTAGATTTGATGACTCTGACTAGCTAACAGCTGACTGGGAATATGTCGTGATGAAAGGCAATTTGGAGGAGACCAAAACGGGTTTTTCTGTTGAAACGTTCTAAAGCATGTTCTTAGAAAGGAACGAGTATACCCTCTAGAGGTCAATGCTCCAAAAAGCGTTTTGGTGGCCATTTTGAAATCATCTTTGTTACTGCATATTCTATGGAACCTCAAAAGCTGTGATTTAACCAACCCGCATAAGTGTGCTTGGGATGGTGGCTTGTTCTGTGGAGCAAGGCGGGGTGTCTGTTCTTTAAAAATACTTTAACATCCAATTTGTGTGTTTTATGGAAGTCGATTCCTTTGAATGTGGTGGTGTCAAGAAAATCCACTGAGGTGCAGCTGGTGATGGATTTTAGTGAGATGGATCTGTTGTGGTTATTCAGAGTGATAACAAATATCAAAATCCTCCTTTGAGTGAGACCACACGCCCCAGATGTCATCCAGATATCTGAAATAATATGTGTGAGTTTTTTGGCAGGAGGACAGGGCTGAGGTTTCCCACTCTGCCATAAAAATGTCTGCATAGGCCGGAGCGAACTTCTTTCCCATAGCAGTGCCTTTAGTCTGCAGGAAGAACTCTCCATTAAATTCAAAGTCATTACGTGTCAAATTTATCTCTAATAATTGTAGTAATTCCTTATCTGGTCTTTTTTTATCAGGGTGTTTCCAGAATATGTTTCTTATGGCTTGTATGCCTTCTTGGATGTCAATGTTTGTGTATAAGCTATCTACGTCCATCGTGAATAAAATGGCGTCCTGAGGTATATGGAGTTGTTTAATTCTTCTTACAAAGTCGTAGGTGTCTTTAATGTAGCTAGTGTGAGTGATGGAAAGAGGATTGAGGTAGAAGTCAATGAACTCGGCCGTGCGGTAGGTCTCGCTGCTGCAATCAGATACAATGGGTCTGCCCGGAGGAATTTCATGAGGTAAGGACCATTTATGTCTTTCTTTGTGTATTTTCGCACATATAAAATAGTCTGGCCCTGGGTTCGGAAGTGCCTGATATGAACTTGATTTGTTAGCATTTAGGAATTTTTTGTCATAGAGTTTGTAAAATCCTGTCAACTATTTAATAGTGTCCAGATAAATGGTTTGTCCAATTTGGAATAATAATTAGTGTCCAATAATTGTCTATATCCCTCCCATAGGTATTGTTCCCGGTCCATGACAACCACTACACTACCCTTATCGGCTGGCTTGATAATGAGATTTTTATTATTAACGAGCTCCTTCAGTGCTGCGGCCTCCTCCGGACCGAGGTTCGGTTGGACACGAGACATCTGGAAGCTGCTATCAAAATGGTTGATATCAGCCGCGATGAGAGTGGTGAGTTCCACCGGAAGTGTGCCAGCGGAGGGAAACCAGTCCGATTTGGGAGTGAATGGAGGTGGGTCAGAATCTTTTTTTGTGTTTAAAATATGTTGCTAGTTTCAATTCCTGTGGTATTGTTGCATATCCCATCTGCCTTGCTCGATAATATTTTTGTTGCTGCCTTTTGTAGGGATGAAGTTCAGACCCCTGTCTAATAGAGTGATCTGCGGTGGAGTCAATGTAACGGTTTAGCTAATATTAAAACGTTTTTATTCCCCTCCTGTACAGGCAGATTTGAGGGGACCTTTAGTTTACCTGGTCACACCAGTGTTGAAGCATGAGTTAGGGTTAGGGTTAGGGTTAGGGTAAGGGTTAGGGTTAGGGTTAGGGGTTAGGGTTAGGGTTAGGATTAGGGGTTAGGGTTAGGGTTAGGGTTAGGGGTTAGGGTTAGGGTTAGGGTTAGGATTAGGGTTGGGGTTGGGGTTGGGGTTGGGGTTAGGGTTAGGGGTTAGGGGTTAGGGTTAGGGTTAGGGTAGGGGTTAAATATTTTGATCCTGCTGCCGTAGGCAGAAGGATCGATGCACGCTCCATCGTTGAAACATATCCAGGTATAATCATCTCACTCCAGCTCCTCTCGTAAACTGTGTTTAATCAAAAAATTATGTTAGATGACACGCCATTGTAGTGTTTCTCATGTCATCACATTAAAAAATTACACATCGTCAGTAGTCGACCTGGGTATCATTGACTGTTCGGCTTATTACGAACTATACAATCTCCTCCCAGGATAAGCCCTGCTCAGTGGATCAATTCCGGCAGTGTGTG